>OY856357.1:10416200-11666200 GCA_963693475.1 Ectropis crepuscularia | reverse complement strand
CCGCGTCTGCTGCTGACGTCCGCGTATTGTATTGAAACCTGTCAATGCTTGCCTGCCCGCCGTCGCCGGTGCTGCTATTCAAATGAGCAATATTTTCTGTAAATAGCAAATTTTTCTGTTTCATTTTTATGAATACAGCAAGATTTTGTTCGAAATAACATCTCGATTATAAGTTTTAAAAAATCAGCTTATTATACGAAAATCTAAAAATACGCTTCATCAAATGGCAGACTTCGCTGCAATCTCTCGTAGTTAAATATCGTGGGTCATGTGTGAACACGACACCGACATCTCCGGTGTCATTGCCGGGGCTGGGCGCCCGGAGTCAGGGTGTCGGGCTAATTAGGTGCCGACAATTACACGCTAACGACCGAAATCCGACGCGACACCGACCAAGCTGATTAAACGACATGCACCCAGCCAGACTTCATATCTCTGCATGCATACATTGCAATTCTGGTTTGAGGAGCCAAGGACAGTGCAGTTTACTTATTTTATGTAATTATTTATTGCTATGTTGAGAGTATATTAGCAACACCCCGATGTTTCACCCGCGTAGTTCAGGATCCTGTTTTTTCTCGGGATAAAAAGTAGCCCTTTTGTTATTCCAGACCATTATTTATCTATACCCCAAATATAATCCAGATCCCTTCAGTAGCTTTTGCGAGTTTAAGAGTAACAAATATCCGTATATACTCACGAACTTTCGCGTTTATAACATTAGTAAGGATATCAAAAGCCTATCTCATATAATCATCCACTGTTGGGCGTAGACCTCTCCTATGGATCGCTACATGGGTTGGTCTTCTGCTGTTCGCATCCACTTACTGCAAGCCGTCTTTCGTGAGTCGGCGCTAGAGCCCAAACTTTGTGTGTGTTTACGCATGTGTGCGTAGTGTTGTTGTATAGGATTTCTATGATATTTTATGTTAAGGTAGCAAGCTCCCCAGATCTATAGAGCACTGTCGGTGTGACAGTGAGCGAAACCAAAAGCTTAGCAAGAGGCGTTGCTACGCCACCTATCGAAAATTGGTCGGTCGCCAACTCAGATTTAGAACAAATTTGGTCAGCTTAGGTTATAATGACGCAACCTCAAAGTATAGACACATGCTGCCACTGACTTCGGCACGTCACCGCGCTCAACGAATAATCGAAAAGGGAATATCTTTGCCCGTTTTTGTTACATTCTTCATTCATGCTCCGCTCTTGTTGATAGAAGCGTAATGTTATAGTATAGCCTTCCTCGATAAACGGACTATCCAACAGAAAAAAAAATCTTTCAATTCAGATCTTGTAGTTCCTAGCGTAACTAACAAACTCTTCAGCTTTATGATATTAGTATAGATATAGACAGCAAAACATTCGAAACAGACGTGTCCGAAGTGCGGCACTCGGAACGAAGCGGGATTATAACTCAATACACCGGCGACAACTGTCCGGCGCCGCTGCCGGCGCGCGTATTTGCATTTTGATGAGCGAGACACTGATACAATAAACACGCCGGGGTGCCTACTAGGAGGTCCGCCGTCTTTGTGCCGCCGAATTAAGACGGGTGTGATGGCCACAACTACTTGCGATTAGCGATAATTAAAAAAAAAATTGGTTGTCTGTAAAGTCGGTTCACGGACGATAGTTTAACGTGACAACGTCATAACAATGAGCGTAACGGGACAATGAACGTAACGGGACAATGAATGTAACGGGACAATGAACGTAACGAGACCATGAACGTACTTGCAGCCTTTGTTCATCGATGTATTAGACGTTGTCACGTCAAGAATTGGTTGTCTGTAAAGTCGGTTGATTTACGGACGATAGTTTAACGTGACAACGTCATAACAAAACATTGATAGATGCGGCGCAAGCGTACTATGAGCGTAACGGGACATAACGGGACACTTTTTCGTGCATGCAGCCGGCGTTCATCGATTTATTAGACGTTGTCTCGTCAAAAATGCGTATGTTAACAAGTAGCTAACTACTATTACAATACTCTTGACTCTGATATCAGAACATTGGAGGATTTCTTTGAAATTTGTATGCTAAATAAGCGTCGACGCCATGGAGAATACCGACCACCACACCAATGTAATAGACAGCAGTCATAGCCGGGTACGCAGCATACATTGCGTATGTTATGCGTAATATTATTAAATTAATACGTACACGGCAAACACAAGTTATCTTGCTGTAAACCTTACTATTTCTTGTTTCACTTTGGCAATTTTTTTCGTTTCTATATGTTTCGAGCGGCCCATTCTGGCTGCCCTCGGATGTTGTCATATAAAGACTATTATTATTAATCGAAATAAAAAGTATCCTATTTTTCAAGTTTGATCAAACTGCACACGGTGTGCAAATTTTATTAAAATCGGTTAAGTAGTTTAGGGAGTGCATCGTGGACAAACAACGTATCGCGTAATTATAAATAAATATTAAGACTAACTGCAATTTTACAAACCTACGATTTTACCCGCGTCGTTCTCGTTCTCGTAATTTTGCGCGGTAAAAAGTAGCCTTATGTTTAATTCCAGACTACATTCCATTTACGATCCCAATTTCAACTAGATCGGTGATGCCGGTTCTACGTGACTAAGCAATAAATATCCTAACTTTGACATTTATAATATTATTAGAATTAGTAGGATAATAAATACGCTAGGGTGGTACTCTTATATAAATAAATAATAATTAATCGTTTATTTTCAAAAAAAACAATACAGCACATTTAACATGATGGTGAAATTGTTTAGACTGACTAAACGGTCTGCCGTCATTAGGCCGAATTAGGGTAACTCAGTTGCTACTGATGAGAAATTCTGCTAAATTTGTATAGCTCGCACGCATCTAATGGAAATTAAACATCAGTTAATTTTCTTAATATTCGGAAACCAAAAGTTCTCTAGTCGGTGTTGCAAACTCACAAGATTTTATCCATCCAAAAAGGGTGGAATACACACCCTGGTCCGCAGCGCTGCTCCCACGCTCCGCCGCCGCCGATACTACCATGTTGGTGACGGGAACCCATACAATTTTCCCCATCCAAAAAATGTGCAAACCGACTAGTGAAGTTTTCACTTTAAATAATTATCATAATAGTTTAAAAAACTAATAAAGTGGCCAAGTGCGAGTTAGACTCGCCCATGAAGGGTTCCGTTGCAGCAAGTAACATTATATACATAGTACACATAGTTCTTGTAGTTCGTTGTAACTTTGATCGAAGTTTCAATAATAGTGTATTTATAAAAAAAAACTATTCATCAGATCGAGTTCAAACTAATTTTCGTTGGTAGTTTACATGGTAATGTACATTGTACATCATATATTTTTTGTAGATTTTTCATTCTCTTACTTTAGAAGTTAGAGGGGGGGGGGGGGGACACACATTTTACCACTTTGGAAGTGTCTCTCGCGCAAATTATTCAGTGTAGACGAAAATGATTTTAGAAACCTCAACATCATTTTTGAAGACCTATCGATAGACACCCCACACGTGTAGGTTTGATGAAAAACAAAATGTTGAGTTTCAGTTCTCAGTATGGGGGACAACCCTAATTTTTCTTTTTTTCTGTTGAAATCTTAATGCGGTTCACAGAATACATCTACTTACCAAGTTTCAACAGTGTAGTTCTCATAGTTTCGGCAAAAAGTGGCTGTGACATACGGACGGACAGACAGACAGACAGACAGACATGACGAATCTATAAGGGTTCCGTTTTTACGTTTTACGGAACCCTAATAAAAAACACGCTTTTGCATTTCAAATAGCCAATCTGCCACCTTGGAACGCCCGCCATGTTGGATTTAGGTTAGATTTTTTTTTGTATCCCATTCAGTAAACCTTTTCATTTAATACCCATATCATGGGGTGCATTTCAAATAGCCAATCCCCCATGTTGGATTTAAGTCACGTGACTATTTTTTTTTTCGTATTCTTGACAGCAAACCATTTTATTTGATACCCATATCATGTGGGTGCATTTCAAATAGCCTGTCCGCCATATTGGATTTAAGTCACTTGACATTTTTTTTCGTATTCCTGACAGCAAACTCTTTCATTTGTTACCCATATCATGGGGGTGGATTTCAAACAGCCTGTCCGCTATATTAGATTTGTAATGACGTCATGTAGCTAGTCATGTATTGTCATCAGAACTCAGACCGTGTGCAAAATTTCATCCTAATCGAAGACCGGGAAGTGGGTCACCTTAAGATTTTCTTACATACATACATACATAGTTACCAGTGAAGGTAATAAAAGCGTGTTAAAAAGTAATCTTTTTCTCCACATTTCATAAACCCGTCTACCGTGACTGCCTTGCTCCACGCCCCAAATCTAAATTCATCTGAACTGCAACACCTCTGGCTCGTCTAAGTCGCTTAACCGTATCATTCATAGCCCGGTCCGCTCAATTAACTCTTACTCCGAATTATGCGCTGCGCTCCGCGACATGAATATGGAGATTTAATGGACAAAGCCCTTGCGACAGTTGACCAGCTCTGACAAATTAATAACTAGCGTTTATGAAGTATTCTCATATGAAAATCATAAAGCTTTCAAGCTGAACTTTGCATTTTCGGAAACTATGCCAAATTATAATTTATTTAAGATTGATAAATAATAACCAATAACAGTACCTATACAATGTTAAATTCTTAAGTTATTTGATAAACGCATGATTGATCTACCATTCTACTACGTATTTTTGTTGATATTTCGACAACCGTCACACCGATTTCTTGACCATCTTGAAAATATTATCTACCGAGCAAAAACATAATTTTCAAAAACGATTTACTTTTAGCGAAGCTATCACGTTTATATGTTAATATAAAAAAAAAATTACATACAACAATACCTACATAGAATTGAGAACCTTTTTTGAAATCGGTTAAAAATAAGGTTTTCATTTAACTGTTTCGATATTAAATTTTGTATTGGAATTGTAAATTAAATTTACATAAAAGAGCACTCAAGATCCTTCCGCAGATGTAGAAGATAGATGCGGCTTTTAAAACAATCCTTGCGAACGAAAGTCGGGCGAAAAGTCACCGTTAGTTACCCATTCAGCGGAGCACGCGACGTAATCCGGAACGAGACGAGTAAACAAATTACCAGTCCGGGGTCCGACGGTCCGCTATTAATTTTAATTCCGAACGCTGCCGGAGATCACCGAAGATCGGCGGAAGTCACGCGCGGAGACGCTACTCCCCGACTGATGGGAGGCTATTGGAACAGAGGAAATGCGGGCTTATTTTGTCATTGAACTATTATTTATTTAAACACTGGCAACGTAGACTGTCTTCACTGTGTTCAATGTTTCGTTTCTACTTTTCTGTGGTTTGACTTCATATATGAAGCTATTTGGTAGACTAATACGAGTATATCTAGTCTACTTAAAAAACCAGTATGATTTATGAGTTATGAGACATCACTGTGTTCCAGTTTGAAGGGTTTGCAGTGAAATTTCAGGGCATAGAGATTAAACATCTTAAATATCTGGGTGACGAGCGCTGTGCAATGGCTGTGTCACTGTACTATTATGGACAGGCTTGTTGCTTACCATTAGACACATGCCCTGTTCGTCTCGTCCACTATACACCATAAAAAAAGTGATTAACTGTCCTCCCGATTTATACTCCATAATAGCCAGTGATTTGTACATATTTGTAGATCTTCACTGAAAATAATACTCAGAGAGTCAGAGATGAAGACACTGGCCGTAGATTGAAACCATAAAGCTCCATTTTGAAGTTAGACGGCCGTTCAATGAGGTGATCCTGTTTTTTTTTACAGGAATACATTATTTAATGTTGACTCCTTTGTCCACAGGTATGGAGGCGATAATGTCAGAGTTCTTCAACGACACTACTACAGCATTCTACGTTATCCTGATCGTGTGGATCGCTGATCAGTATGACGCCATTTGCTGTCACACTGCAATCGCCAAAAGGCATTGGCTCAGGTAAGTGGCACAACCAAACAGTATTCTAAGTATTTCTTAACTGACCACAATTTTTGTATTATAGGCTGTCTGCTTTGACACACGACGTCCTAGCAAAAGCTAATCGACTGTGATGTGTAGGGAAAAAAAGAGTTTTTTTTAAAACCATTTTTTTACTTATATTTTCGCTAACTACGCTTGCGGCGTAAACTGCGGCCTAAACTATTAGTAGACATGTTACTCCCATAAGGGCAATTCTTTTACAAACTTTAAGTGTCGTTGATATTTATATTTACGTAATGAAAAGCCGAAATAATAAATTACAAGCTTCTACCGCCGACGACGGAAGATGTATGCGTACTTAAGTCCTCTTTTTCAATCCTTTCTACCTCCGGTTCACTAGTTTAATACTTTGCAAGAAACATCTCAAAGAGAGACAGAGGGTCATGCCGTTCCTTCTAATACATTTAGTACACTTAAAACGAACGAACTTAAACGAATAGATTCACGTATACACACAGTTCTAAATGTATGACAATGTGATAATCAATTGTGGCTATGTTATGTCAATGTGTCTATGTCATGACCCGTCAATTAGCACGCGTAGTTTTCAAAATACGCGAACTCATCGAAGAGTGGCTTGTTGCACCGGGCACATATTAATTTGCTTATTGAAAACCCACCAGTCCACCATTTTCATATTCTAGTGTAGGGAAAACACCAATGCGGAAAATTAATTGATATTTTGACTAATTAGTCTGTTATTTCGGGCGTGCTGGTGATTTTGTCTGTTACATTTGCAATGCAGTCTGAAATAATTCGGTCCGATACCTGTGGTTAGTATCAAAATGTTCAATAATAATTACATACAGGTGCTCGTGCCGCATGAAGAAGAGTACACACGATCGGTGTTGAAAGTACTCAGGTAGTTTTTTTATTTAAACTTTCGTGATTCGATTTCGAGCTCTTCTCGTAACGACGGCCTTCAAAATCAATGTACTTTATTGATAAATAGTAGTGGTAGGACTCTTGGCAGAGACTGCCTGGGGAAGTACCACACCTTTGCCAGTTGTTCTACCGCCAAGCAGTGATGTGAAAACATTACTGTATTCCGGTTTGAAGGGCAATGTTTCCAGAGAAATCACAGGGCTTAGAGATGTAACATCTTAGATCTCTGGGTGTCGAGCGCAGTACAGTGCTAGGTAATGATTTGGACTCTTCATGTTCGAAAAGCTGCGTGTCACTGTGCTGATATATGGCTGGCATGTTGTTTACCATCAGGCACATCTCCTGCTCGTCTCGTCACTCTATTTTTTTTTTTTAATACATAAATTTACACGTCAATTGAGAGAAAATTAGCAAAAATTAATTTATTGACCCCCCGACCAATTAAAGGGGTGTTATAAATTTGACGTCGATGTCTGTCTGTGTGTGTGTCTGTCTGAGGCTCCGTAGAGCTCAAACCGATGTATCGTTTTCTATGCGGTTTTTTTTATTTGAAGGTTAGTTTCCGTGCGGTAGTTCTTAGCAATGTTTGGTTAATATCGATTCAAGATGGAGGCGGCCTCCACAAAATAGCGGACAAAATATTTTTTCACAACCTCTCTCAATATGGGTATCAAATGAAAGGGTTTGACTAGTTGAATGTTGTACAATTTACAAATACGAGATAGTCGGGGGTAATTTTTATTTTGTTGTTTTAAGTATACAATTTGGTCATTATTCAGTTGAAGGAATTGAGGGAGACCTCTTCCCAGTAGTTAGAAAACTGACGTTGTACATAAAATATTTACACAATTGGTATTTTATGCGATCCGTTGCAATGCGGTTCTAACGCCCGCCATACACGCTACGGTCTGCCGGAGAGGTCTACCTGTGCAGGTATGCCTGCGCAGGCCAACTGAACAGAATTGATTTTCGATCTTGCTCCGGTCGCCTGCGCAGGCTTCCCACACACACTCCGGTCTACCTGCGCAGGCATGCCTGCACAGGTAGACCTCTCCGGCAGACCATAGCGTGTATGGCGGGCGTAAGAAAGACATTGACATTTTATAATATTAAACATGTCGCGATAAAATTTTATTTGAATGCTTTAAAACTCAATGATGTCATAGTGAATGCCAATACTGAACGTTTTATAGTGTTTGTATTGCAACTTAACATTATGAAAGTATCTAATAGTTATCCTATCTTCAGTACTATCTTTGCCAGTTATTCTACCGCCAAGCAGTAAAGTGCAAACATCATTGTGTTACAGTTAGTAGTTACAGTTGTCTTACAATACAATGTTTCTCGAGAACTTAGATGGCTATGGGATAATTCATCTTGCATATCCGGGTGACAAGCGCAGTACAGTGCTAGGCTAGCACAGTGCAGTAGACTCATTTTCATTCATTTGAAATGACATGGACTTAAAACAAACTTAAATAAGGCTGAATTTTTTGAAATCTATACTTCCTACTAATATTATAAATGTCAACTTATGGATATTTGGACGTTTGTTGCTAAATCACGTCGTAACGTATGAACGGATTGGGCTAAAATTTAGAACACAGTTAGGTGGTAGTATGGAAGACCACATATGCTTAGACAACTTTTAATCCCGGGGAATCAACGGGAATAGAAACACGCGGGTAAAACCGCGAGGCACTGCTAATAATGCTGCTGAGTTTATTTGTTGGAACAAGCTAATCTCAGGAACTACTTGATCGATTTCATAAATTCGCCATCTCGCCTGATGTTAAGCGACGATGCGGTCTACGATGGAGCGTGTTTACCTAGAAAAAATAAAATTATATACAAAATCAATTTATATAAATGTCACGGGCAACAAAACCAATGTTAACCTGTGGTTTCGTGGCTTGGCAACAACTAAATAATGTCACTACTATAAACTTAATATTAACTTATTATTAAAATTCAGTTAGTAAAATTTTCCTCATTGTTTCATGGGATTCTTGACCATGAACGCGTATTATACCGCGTATTATAAGCGAGCGTGTAGAATATCGGAATTGGAAATTACAATCAACAATCATTTCTTTGGCTGAGTGGTGGATTATAGAAGAGGCTTATGTCCAGCAGTGGACGAACACGGGCTAATCATGATGAATAATTTCGTATGGAAATATGGAATCATACTAATATTATTAGTGCGAACGTTTAGATATTTGTTGCTTAATCCATCGGAACTGAACGGATCGGATTATAATTTGCAGTACAGATAGAATGTAGCCTGGAATAACACATAGGCAACTTTTTATCTCGAAGACAATACGGTATCGGGACCTACGCTGGTAATACCACGAAGCGTTGCTGTAATATAAAGTTTACAAAACAATATTTTGACATTTAGAATTAGATTAGTTAACATTAGTTTTTTCATCTCTCTGTTTTAGCAAGCTTTGAAAGAACTACCATACTCCAGAGGCGTAAATGTTTATGCTCTATCCATTTTGAATATTCCCGTCCGTGTGTGTAAATAGGATTGGGTCAAAAGATAATTGTATTATTCCATTTTCACGGGTCTGCTTCGTCCCGTCGAAATGCATCATATGTACGTGTTTTCACGTCCCTTTGATGCGGTGACACTAAATGAACGGGAAATTCGAATAATCGTATGTCTAGGTCAATTTCGGACAACGAAATGAACAACGGCTGATGATTCGGAACTGATTTTCTGTGTATCCGTCGTTCAATATTTTTGCATGAGGTTACTGTGTCGTATGTGAAAGTTAAACTGGATAATTTTAAGTCCTGTTAAAACTGTGTTCAATAATTAATTAACTGTAATACGAGTACAAAGACAACACACAATTTAAATTCAATTGTAAGATATACAGGTAGGTACTCATATTAGTAAACCGTTTATATTGTAGTAATAAAAGCAAGTAAATGGTTTATTGATTTCTATACATTTCAGTTACTTAGAACGCCTTAGCTTTTTTAAAATAAATATACAAATTTAAACGTTCCTCGACACTTTTTAACACACATAGGTAACACCTTTCTAGCCCCAAACTAAGCAATGCTTGTATCGTGGAAAATAATTAAATAATTTTACAAACTTATGAAACACATAAACTTCCAAATATAGATTTAAAATATGTATTCATCATAGAGATAAAACATTCAATATCTCTGGATGACGAGCGCAGTGTAGTGCTGCAGGTAATGATTCATGTTCCAATAGCTGCGTGTCACTGTGCTGTTATGTGGCAGCCATGTTGCTTACCATCAGAAACATGTCCTGCTCGTCTCGTCACTATAAAAAAAAATTGTTCTCAGACGGTCATAAAATTAATCTGATGTAGGTACAAGATAAAAGATTTAAAAGAAGTCTTTGTACTTCAGATATTTTGATAGCAAATACCACTTAGATTATTTATTTTAGCTTTGTTACAACATTTTCCTTTATTTTAAATTCATATGTATACAGCTTAAACTGATAATATCAAACAATTAATGAACGATATGCCGAAATTAAAAATTAAATTAAATAAAAGACTGGGATACTATTTTAGTGACAGATAATTTTATTAAATGTTGCTGTTGCGCACTAATTCACACCTATGTATGTAAGTAGAGCTCAATGTCATATGAAAATCGCCGATCCGGTGGAATAGGAATGATTGCTCGACAGTAGGACGATAAACACAAACACAATTCCGCTCAGTGCGCCGCCATAGGCGTTGATGGACGTGCTTTTTGCCCGAATGCACGGATCAAAGGCGAGAGCACTCGTAACACCGGGATTGCAGACCGCAGCAAAGGTTTAACGTATTAAGAGTTAAAACGAGTTGCACTCCTGCTACATTCTAACAACTGGGTTTCTTAGTTGCAGTTGTCTGTATTGATTCTAGTTATAGTTTGTACCACTGAAATCCGATGAAGAGCCAAAGCTTAGGACGGACGACTGTCGGAACAGAAGTGACAAAGCCGTATTCAGCGAATGTCTCGTTCAGAGCATCTCGTTCCGTCTTGTCTCATACGACGTATATCACAGAATGGTCACGGTTTAAATCGTCACCAATATAGCCTACTAGCTTTAACCCGCGACTTCGTCCGCGTAAAATAAATATTAATGTAACTGAGTCAGTACTTACTTGTACACCCATACAAATTTACGTTTACTAAAAAATGCTTTTTTAAAAACATTTTTGTGCAATTTCATCAATATCAGTTCCTTCACTGAGTTCCTAATTGAGCTACTTTCAAATTTATAATATCAGTATGAATATCAAGTGTTTAGTTGCAAAATTTCATGGTTCATCTTCAACAATGACTAACTTCCACATAAACTTTCATTCTGTTTGATCCCCGTACAGTTCGAATTAGAAAATTGCTAGGACAAACTTTTATTTGCTTCGCGTCAAGTGTCTAGATACAAAGTTTCATGGTTTATCTTCAACAATGACGAACTTCCATCTAAAACTTTCATCCCCCATTTGAACCCCCATTTCATCCCCGTACAGTTCAAAATTACAAAATTGCTAGAAAAAAGCATTTATTTGGTTCGTGCCAAATGTCTACGTCTAGATACGAGGTTTCTCGGTTTGATCTTTAACAATTACCTACGAACTTCCATAATAAACTGCCATCCCCCATTTCAACCCCTATTTAATCCCCATACAGTTCGAAATTACAAAATTGCTAAGACAAACATTTATTGGCTTCACGTCAAGTGTCTAGATACAAAGTTTCATGGTTTTATCTTTAACAATTACGAAGTTCCATATAAACTGTGGTACCCCATTTTAATCCATATTTAATCCCCGTGCAGTCCAAAATTACACATTTGGTAAAACAAACATTTGCTTTTGTCAAGTATTTAGATACGAAGTTTCATGGTTTTATCTTCAACAATTACGAACTTCCATATAAACTTTCATCCCCCATTTCAACCCCTTCAACTCTTATTCCGTACTAAAAAGTAACTTATGTCCTATCTAGCGACCTAGTCCATCTGTGTACCAAATTTCATTCAAATCGGTTTTATGGATTTCATGCTTATAACTTCGAAAATTACGGAATATTCATACAATATCCCTTGTTTCACCCTCTTAGTGGTGAAATTTCGCAAAACCCCGTCTTAGTGAGCGCCTACGTGCTAAAAGAAACCTCCATGAACAATTTGAGACTCCCAGCTTTTGTAGTTTCTGAGATTTCGTGATGAGTTACCTTTCATATATATATGTAGATAGAAGATACGATTCGACTACTGCGTGTCTTAACTATGATTACCGGCAACTATGCCGATTCTTCAGTAGTGCTGACATATCAATCAATGTAACCTTAAATAGTTTGCAACTCCTTTGTCTTTCTTTACGATATTCGAAGCCCGTCCTAATCCGAAACGTAAAAAACACACGTTAAAAATACATAATTCTAGTCATTTAGTAACAAGAACTATATTCGTCTAACTTTAAGCTGTATCCGTATGTTGATACATAAACAGCTGTTTGCCCTCCTGTTCAGCGTGTTTGTTCATAGCTCATTATTTCACGTTACATTCCTACTGTTTGTGTGGAAACATCGATGTAGCCTCCATTTCTTCGCGATCCAATATTTACCTATTTATTTGATTGATGCAATAACAAGCGATCGGGTTGCCTTTTCCGTGTGTGTCTTTATTTTTCTAATACTTTTCTGCGTAGTCTGTATCGAGGCTTGAGACATTTTTGTAAAGGTACCATTTATAAGGTGAGATAAATTCTCTGAAACGGTGTAATATCATCTGTAAAAACTACATATGTCATCATCATAGTCAGCTAATGGATATGTTTATATTATGACATGATACTGGTAGGACTCTTAGCAGAGTCCGCCTGGGGAAGTACCACACACTTGCCAGTTATTCTACCACCAAGCAGTAATGTGCAAACATTACTGTGTTCCGGTTTGAAATGCAATGTTTCCAGAGAAATTACAGGGCTTAGAGATATAACTTGGATCTCTGGGTGACGAGCGCAGTGCGGTGCTAAGTAATGTTTTGGGCTCTTCATGTTCCAATAGCTGCGTGTCACTGTGCTGTTATGTGGCAGGCATGTTGCTTACCATCAGGCACATGTCCTGCTCGTCTCGTCACTCTTTATTAAAAAAAAAATGATATAGTCTTGAAATGAAAACACACATTTCAGTGTTCAGAATCAGATTTGTATTGACAGCGGTAATGTCGATGTTACATGTCTCTCCAACTATCAACATAATTTATATTGTGATTTTATAAATAATTAGATCTACATACATATATATCTAACACATGGGAGGAAAACGAATTACCTTCAGTTTGCTAACCAAATTACTACTCCAGCCACAATAACTCTTATGCCTTATTTGCGCATTTTATTTATCAGGGGCGGGTTTCTGTCGTATCAAGCGCGTGCCGTGTCCACTGGTACTCCTTAATCAAAAGGCGAGCGGGCACGAAGCAATTTGGTCGCTTGGCCAATAAGGACCCACTATTAAAACAAGCGCAAATACTGTCCCCCCCTACTCGTGATCGTTCTAAAACGGCGCCACTAACGTATCTAATTACGAAACTAGAAAGCTCACGTTACGTTTTGTAGTGACTTTTAGCAGAGTCCGCCTGGGGAAGTACCACACCTTTGCCAGTTATTCTACCGCAATAATGTGCAAACATTACTGTGTTCCGGTTTGAAGGGCAATGTTTCCAGAGAAATTACAGGGCTTAGAGATCTCTGGATGACGAGCGCAGTGCAGTGATAGGTAATCATTTGGACTCTTCATGTTCCAATAGCTGCGTGTTACTGTGCTGTTATGTGGCAGGCATGTTGCTTACCATCAGGCACATGTCCTGATCGTCTCATCACTATTTATTAAAAAAAAAAAAATACAAAGCTCAGATTCGCTCTTGTATGGAGTACTGTTCGCACCTTAGGAATGGATCGGCTGGAGACTCTGAAATCGATTGAGAGACATCCCAAAAGGCTCATAGGCAGTGACACTCTCGTGTATAAAAGACTTCAAAGTCTTGATCATCGCCGCAAAATTGCTAGCTTATCGGTTTTTTTATACACTCAACTGATCTGCATAATCTAATACCATCTTGCCCTTTCTTCGATCGGACTTCTCGTATCTCGAAAAAGCGACATCGTTTCATGGTTGATGTCCCAAAAACACGAACGAAGAGATTTGACTCCACGTTTGTGAAAAGAACATCTAGAGGTTGTGGAATGCGTTGCCTGAGTGGGTTTTTCCCGATAGTTACAATTTTGGTGTCTTCAAATCAAAGAGTGAATCGGTTTCTTCTAGGTAAGCACCTAAGCACGCTCCATCGTAGATCGCGTCGTTTCTTAACATCAGGCGAGATGGTGGTCAAGTGCGAACCTATTATAGTTTAAAAAAAAGCTGTTGTATATAATTTGCGTAGTTCAATTCTTTCGACACAAACTGATACGGAGTCTAAAGCAAATTGAAAACGGTTGGTACCCCACTCTCGTCACGCCTCGGGGTCGCCTAGAGAAGACTAGCTTCTCTTGAAAAAACATCGTCGCGTCGTCAAAAGGGACCATGTATTGTTACTTGAGATAGTTAGGGTCTTTTAAAGCATTACAATTCTAATGTGTTTTGGTAAAATAATGTTTCAGCTGGTGCTTTTTGATCGACAATTATATAGAGATCTATTGTTTTGTGAGAGCCATGTGCCTATTATGCATATTATATTGATTGACTTTGTTCACGCATGATGTTATAAAGTAATTTTGGCGAGTCTTTGTAATGCTATTGGCGTGATAAGTTTCAAAATTGGATAATTTATAGCTCTACTCATTGAATCGCCTGACTCTCTCCTTGTGAGTGAAGGTTTCGAGTCCCAATAGTGGAAACAACGTGGCAGTTTAATGCGGAGAAAGAGTACTAGTAATATTATTTTGTACCAAAAGTTTTCGATTTCCTAACGCAAAACAATGTGTGAATTACCTTCACATTACATAGCATTTTCTGTTCACACAAAATAAAATGTGCGAATAAAACTTTAAACGTGAACTGAAGTCAAACATGAAGAATGCAGAAGACAAAGGGAACTCAAGTAAACTTCTAATAAAATAAAATCCGACATTTCTCAAGCCTGCATTAAATCTCAAAGCGAATAAATTCCTGTTCCATCTGCAGAACTCTTCCCTGAATTAACAGACGCTTCTTTTATTATCTGGTGTTTTCAGAACATGTTCGGATCTGAAAAGTTTGTAAGTCATGTGTAAAAAATCAAAGCAGTCATGGTTCAGGTCTTTGTCAATTTAATTTGTAAAACGCTCACTGGAAAAGTGCTCTTTGTGTGCACATTAAATTAACTCCACTTAAAAGTAAAAAGGAAATTTATGCAATATTGTGCTGCTTCGCTTACTACTATACGGTTATTCAATTTTATCAACATCAGAGGACGTACTTACTACAAAATTGTGTTTGTTGAAATAACATTTTGCGTTTGTGGCGTTTTTATAAAATAGTAATGAAATGAACAGACATCCGCCTGATAGCATACTAAAGCCACGTATTCATTAGTAAACATTTGTTGATAAACTGTTTATGACTAGCGTTAAACAAGTTTACAATAAACACATGTTTCTGAAACTTGGCCGTCCACACTTATCAGTTGTTTACAGAATGTCGCCCGAGGAAGTAGTGATGCTCTCTGCTGCTTACACATAATACTTCACAAGAGCATTAATCGAAAAAAAAAGAAGAAAAGGTGGTGGGTTCGAAACTATTTGTTGAATAGAAGTTATGTATTTAATGACCTCCGCGGATTTGATGGGTCATTTCAGAACTTCACCAGAATGTCACCAACTGATTTTGAAATTTTATTAAGATTGATTGGACCATCAATAAAAAAAAAAGAAACGAAATTTCGGCATCCTATTGAGCCTTAGAGATGACTACTTGTTACTTAAGGTTTCTTGCAACAGGTGACTCATATGGCTCACTGTCATATACCTTTAAAATATCAAAACAATTGATCAGCAAGATCATACCAGAAGTTTAAAGTTTAATCACAAATTAGTATAATTATCAAATATCTTAATCAAATTTATTTATTGTGTGTCATCTTCTAAATGGTTTACTATGTCTTCAATGTTGCTAAAGTGCAATTCGTCACCAGTTGCTGTATGGACTCCTGTTTGGGGTTCTGGTGTATGCGTTGGGGTAGATGCATCAGCATACGTAGATATCGATGATGCGGTGTCCGCCGCCAAACTCTTGCCATCCATAGCTATGAAATCCACTAAAACAATTGTTTTCGAAATTGCCCATTCTTGCTTGAAGCAGTATATTATTTATGTAATATTTGGCCTGTAATACTGTTCTTTCATTTTTTTACATTTTTTAATTCAGATGCCACATACTGGCCATAAACTTCAAATTCGTCCTTCGGTTCCTCCATCTTCTTTTTGGTACTTCTCATAATTTCGTACACTTCATTTAGATTATCGTCACACTTAATTTATATTTATTATATTTATTTATATTTAATTTATCTTTATAGTATTTATTTGAGGCGTCCCAAAGAATACTATGTTGGTGATAAAGTTCTATGAGCATCGAAATTTGGTTGTTGGACCACACTACCTCCATGTTTATAAACTCGCGCAAAACTCGTCCACACCTGTTGACTTTTGTTTATAAACTAGATGTTTCGTCTTGCTCTCCACTCGTAGTGGGGAGCACGGCAACACGTATCATAAACAATGTTTCATCACCTATGTTAATGAACTGTTTATAAACTGTTTACAGAGGTGATGAAACATTGTTTATGAACGGTTTATAAACAGTGTTTATTAACAAATGTTTACTAATGAATACGTGGCTTTAAGCACTAAATGTTTCCAATACTGGAGATTCGTGTCTACCGGGCCTTTTGTCATTAGGAGAGAGTTCAGACAATAATCGACCACGCTGGCCCAGGTTGACGTATGATGCATGTTTTCGAAAATTTCTAGGAACACACCGGTCATAATGCTTACCGATATTTTATTTCCGTTAATAATACTTTAAAGTGTTTTTAATCATTGTGAGACTACCATCTTGCCTGATTGTAAGCGACGATGTGATGTACAATGGCTGTACTTACGGGCTTAGAAAAAAAAAGACGTGGCGCCATGGGTAGGAACGAAGTTCATTCAGATAATATAGAAACGACACAATTTGTTTCATTATTTTTGGTACGATCATCGACAAAATAAAGTTGGCAACACTGGTCACGGGTTTAGTCGGGTAGTTTCTACGTTAGTAGTCACTTTTGTTACATATTTTTCTTACGGTTTTAGTCTCATTTGTTTAAGTTCAGTGCCAGAAACCCTATCTCCTCCAAGCCTGTCATAAGGAACTTCGTTCCAATAAAAATAAAAAAATCTCGACGTCAAGACACCACGCTACATTCGTGGTGCCTTCACGTCATATGTCGTCAAAATAGTTCCATGTTGTCTTCAAACATTCGTCATTATTAAATTACATCCAGAATTAGAAGCTAAAAGCTCACCGGATGTGTTAATAAGTGTTACGGCAGAGTTTCCGGAGGGTCGGCCATTGAGGCTTCGCACATCGGCCTCGCCGAATTATGCGGTTTGCGGTGCTCTGATTACACCCTGCCCTGTCCTCACATTAAATAGCTTGATTTGAAACCCTTTGGGGTTGTCGTCGCTCGTCGCAGAACACCCCGACGATTTGAGACGACAAATTTGTACTTGAGTTTTGTGTCGGTTTTAATTTAATTTCTTTTCGGTGGCGTAAAGTGCAATATTCATCTTTACTGCACTATGACTTTCTAGTTCTAATAAAATGAAACATTAACCATATTTTTGGTAATAATCTCATCAGGATAAAACGTTGATTATATATTTAAATTATACTTTTATTTGTCTCTGAAACGAGATACCATAAAGTATGTATTCAATTATGAAAACTGTGTTTTCTGAGGGGGCCCATACTAATAACAATTTCGATATATAAACTGACGCATAATTCACGTAACACGTACAGTCAATCAGATCTAGTTGTGAAACGAATTCGCGAAGTTGCTAAATCATATTTTTATTTTTATAGACTTTGACTGACACTGCTAACGACGAGTTAGATTAGTTATATACTGACCTGAACTAGTATGTAGGACTATAGGTACATACCAAACTTTGGATGCTTCTAAATCAAAGTCAAAATCAACAATTAAAAGGAACATGTATTGTATATTTTACGAAATTATGTAATTACTAGCTAGACCCCGCGGTTTCACCCGGATAATTCCCGTTCCCGTTATTTTCCCGCTATGAAAAAGTTTTTGTATAATTATTCTAGACTGTGTCATATCTATGTATCAAATTAGAAACTTGACCGATCGGCCGTTCCGACGTGATTGAGCAACAAACATCAAAACTTTACATTTAATATATTAAAAGGATTAAAATGTTACAAAAATATAGAAATTACTATCTCGTACCTTTGAGTGATGCGTCCTGCAAAGTCACAAGATTGCTAATGTGTGGTTACAATAGCGCTATAAAGAACGCACATCCGAAAGGTGTCCAAAATGTGGTCCTCCAAAGGTTTCCGAAATGAGGTTTGATCGCATCTCGATCGGTATCCGAGCAACAGTTTGCGCGATCCACGGTCGGGCGGGTCGGGCCGCGGTCGCGCGAATCGCCGCCCGAACGTCGATCGGCTCCCCGCATAAATCTCGGCGACCGCCAATTAAGGCCGGCCCCGACAGTTTGTCTACGACGCCGCCCTGATTGCTTTCCATGGCGACATGCTATCGACCTCTCGCACCCGCCTCGGGGATGTGATCCGATGACTGCTGTTTTTCTCACGTGTGTGAACTTAAACGCGCTTCTTCTGAGATGAAATTTTTTAAAATTAACTCTTGTCATAAATATCTCAAATACCACTTCACATTATAAAATTGTACGGGCGCCAGTTCGCACCGAGACCGAGGCATGTGTCACGAGACACGTGCCTCGGTCTCCTGTCGCGGTCTTCTGTCGCGGTCTCCTGTCGCGGTCTTCTGTCGCCGTCTCAGCGCGAACCTACACCTTAACGATTGTGAGTCAAATATAGCGTATAACACATAAGGATCACGTACATATATATACCAACGGAGAAAGAATTTTTGATAATTTAACTCGGTCCAGTAGTTTCTGAGATAAACGCGTTTAAACAAAAAAATCTCTTCAGCTTTATATTATTAACTAGCTGTTACCCGCGACTTCGTCCGCGCGAAATAAATACTAAGGTAAGGTAAAAAACATTGACGGTTACTAAAAACAGCTTATAATAAATAACAATAACACTTTCATACAATTTCATCAAAATCGGTACAGTTGTTTAGGTGTGAAAGCGTAACATGCAGTCGTCCCCCATTTCAACACCAATTTCATCCCCGTACAGTTTGAAATTACAAAATTGCTAGAACAAACATTTATTGGCTTCGTGCCAAGTGCCATATACAGAGTTTCATGGTTTTATCTTCAACGATTGGAAGCTTCCATGTGTACTTTCATCCCCTATTTCAATGCCAATTTCATCCCTATACAGTTCGAAATTATAAAATTGCTAGAACTAACATTCGTTTGGTTCGTGTCAAGTGTCTATATACAGAGTTTTATGGTTTTATCTTCGACGGTTGGGAACTTTCATATAAACATTAATTCCCCCATTTCAACCCCAATTTCACCCCTGTACAGTTCGAAATTACGAAATTGATAGAAAAAATATTTATTGGCTTCGTGCCAAGTGCCTATATACAGAGTTTCATGGTGTTACCTTCAACGGTTGGGAACTTCCATATTAACATTCATCCCCCATTTCAACCCCAATTTCACCTCGTACAGTTCGAAATTACAAAATTGATAGAACAAACATGTCATTGCTTCGTGTCAAGTGTCTGAATACAAAATTTGATAACTTTGGAAATCACTAATTTTCAGACAACCGTTCATCCCTTGTTTCGCCCTCTTAGGGGTTGCATTTCGCCAAACCCCGTCTTAGCGAGCGCCTTCGTGCTAAGAGGGACCTTCATGCAAAATTTCAGATTCCTAGCATTTGTAGTTTCTGAGATTCCTTTATGAGTGACCTTTCGCTTTTATATATATAGACTAGTTGTACCCTGCCACGCTTCGCTGTGGTACATTGTGATTGTATGGTTGCGAAATAAGAAACAAAACAAAGAATACATGTAATAAAAGTTTAATTCTGCAATACTTGTGGATATACAATATTTTTTGTTTTTCCACTGTCTGCGTAGATATTTATATCTACGCAGACAGTGGAAAAAAAAAATGAAATATGAAATAGTCTTTAGACTATCTGGTTTGCCGAGTCGGAAACACGCAACATACACTTGTCCACGTGAAAAGCAATCCGCATCTAAATCTAAACCACACAATTCTAAAGATTGGCCTTGAGCTTTATTGATTGTGATTGCTAATGCCAATCGAATTGGGAATTGCAATGAATTGAAATGGTGTAAGTATCGGTTGGGATCATGGGTATTCGAGGGATGAGGACATCTTCACCTTTGAAAGGCCCCGTTAAAATCTCGGTTTTCACTGGAACAGAAGAAAGGAATGAGATTATAACTTCTTATGGCTCTCACAGCTCTTATTTTCTTCTATCTCGCGTGATTCTCATAGCTGCAGGCTGTAGCTCGAAAACTGTCCATCTTTCATATAAAATATAACATCTTTTTGCGATTTGGTGAAAGGCGCAGTTCGATCACGACACGATCACACAAAAGTTCCTTGATTTAAGTGAATATTTAATTCACATTGTATAATAATCTGATTATAATAATCAAGTTACGGCTGGTCTAGTTGAGAGAACGGCGCCTGCCAATTCGGAGACCCCGGGTTCAAACCCCACACGCATCACTGTCTTTTCGAAGTAATGTCCGTAATGCCGCTAACTTAAAAAACGGTGAAGGAAAACATCGTGAGGAAACCGACATGTACCTAGAATCTTTTGAAGTCGTGTGTCATCCACCAACCCGCACTGAGCCAGCGTGGTGGATTATGGGCTTAACTCTCTCCTGCGAGAGAAGGCCCCGAGCCCCAGCAGTGGGAACATTTAGTGGGCTGTTGATGATGATGATGTATAATAATCAGAATCAGATGTTTTTTTTTGTAAATGAACAATGTAATGTCAAGAAAATAAAATATAATGTCTATGTAATGTCAGCGAGCGTTTTTCTCGCTTCCGGCAGATGGCGCGGTCATTGGTACACAGCTGATCGTTAAAAAAACTGTTTTTTCGCGGTCGCGGATATGTGACTGATGCAAAAATTAGATAAAACCAATCCTTGGTGCGGATTATATGCAGGGTTACTGGTTATTGAACCTATTCCTTTTTGTAGCTTATAGGGGGGGTTATTATCAACAAATTTGACCACATAAACCCCTATGCAAAAGTCAACCATTTCTGAGAAAATAATAATTAAAGTTTTTTTTTAATTAATCGACGCTAGGTGACTTAAAGGTTATAAAAAAAGAGCTGAGATGTTTTTGAACAATTATTTATTTGTTTTTACTAATAAGAGATATCAGGCTATCATTATGAGCAAAAAAAAGTGAACTAGGTATCCACTTCAGATAATATCACATGATAACGTCAAGAAAATGTAATTATTATGATTAATTAGATGTCTTTCATTAACAATTAATAAAAAAAAATGCCAACACATCTGACGTGCAGATTATTTTAAAAACATCTCCATACTCTTAGAGTGCTCGCAATATAACTCTGCGCGTAGCAAAATATGGAACTAATTGACAGGCCGTCAACTTCTTGTTTACGTCAGTTGACAAAAGTTTGTTTACGTTTGGTGTATTTATTAATTTCCAAAGTAATTATTAGCTTTTATTATGCCGAAAGTGATTAAAAGTGTTGGCCGTGGCTGGTTCTTGAAAATCAATCGTGGTTGTGAAGAAGAACGATACCATAACAGGCCAAAAGTGCAGTTTTCCAAACGCAGAGCTTTTTGACAACTAATATGTAGGGATACCATAGCAATCAAATCTCCACCTATTATCGGCGTATTTTTAAGCTGAGGCTTTATTTTTGAGGTTTGATTGTTTTATCGCCAATGTCAATCAATAACCGTGGGAAAAAATGTGAGTGCTTAAGACCGAATGTGAGAAACAAGTTGTATTTAATTATTATTTTTCATAACATACAAATCAAAATAGGAAACACAGTGACACAGCAGTAAAGATCAGCTGGTTGTATTTTTCTCGCTCGGGTACACTCGGCGGTCCTACGTTCACCCGATCGACCCTTTCACCTAACAGCGTCAGCTTCATTTACCACCGATGCGAAAATATGTGGGCGGTGCGCCAAAAGAAATTTGACTTAATTTTTTTAGCTTGGATGCTCTGTAATCATTTACTCCGTATTAATTACTGTATGTTTTATTATAGGCGTTTCAGAACGTGCAATTACGTGGTAATGAACAACGCATCATACCACTGCACTCAGACTAAAGAGGCTACAATGTATCTAATAAAGAGACACAAAGAATACCCACAATACTAAGTAGAATGACTGTTAAAAGGACATGGACAAGAAGTTTTGCGGTTACCGCTGTGATCCATCGTGATCTAAACCCTATTGAAAAATAAGATGATCCTTCAAAGAGCATTCATACGCCAAATTTTCAAACAGTGTTATTTATGGTTTCAACAAAAGATTAAAGTTTCAAAGTTTAAATTAAATTATCATTATTTCGATGTTGGTGTAGGTTGAAAATGACAGATTTTTTAAAATGTAATTAACTAAAATAAAGTTCTCCTGGTGGTAAGAGACTCAAACAGTCATTAACCTGTACCAATGATACTTGGTCATACTGAACCAAACTGCACTGAACCAGCACTGTAACGGCGTTCATTATTTCGAGACATTCGTTCTAATCTCAGTTGTTCTATAATTTATCAATAGTTAGTTATATTGCTTCCCTGAAAAATCCCTTCCCGTACCTGTTTTATGAAGTTGAAAGTTTCCAATGAAAGGGGAGGGAACCTATTAGCTTGACCTGGCAACATTAAGTACGCCACCAGTCGCGCGCAGACTTATACTGCGAGCACTATAGCTTTCAAATGAGGTCTCAAAACTTAAGATCAGTTGAGTAGTTACAGTGATAATTAACATTTCTAAAACAAGTGAACAAATTTTATTTAAGATATTTATCAAAAAGTGTAATAGAAAACATAATTAAATGTTACTTAACTACGTTTTTATTACTTTTTATCATAACTGATGTTCGATGTGGCTTCCGCTATTCCTAATTCACAGTCGCATTCTTTTTCTCAGATTTGTTTTGACGACTCTACTTGTTAGAGTCTCTTTAATTTGGCTGGCCGCATTAATTATACGCTCCTTCAACTCCTCAATCGTTGGCACCGGAGCTTCATCATAAACTAACGATTTCATATGACCCCAAACATAATAGTCCATTGGAGTCAAGTCAGGACTTCTGGCAGGCCATGGTATGGGTCCACCTCTGCCTATCCAGCGTCCGGGGTAGTTGCTATCTAGCCACTGACGCACACTTAATCTAAAGTGCGCAACCGTCGTGCTGGAATATCATATTCTGAATATTGTTTAACGGTACATCTTCCAGCAATTCATCCAGATGATTTTCTAGAAAATCTTCGTAAATTTCCTGCTGCTTCGTAAAATTCGCTGCAGAGTCGCCTGAGCAATAGCCGTAACAAAATAAAATGTCGGCATATTCTTCGTTAAAATAAGTAACGCGCTGGCTTCGATGACGTCCAGACATGATAATACCAATCAAAGTATTCATTACACTGCAAGTCCTTTAACACGCCAAGTCGTCGATAGAGCAGACACTCACAGAACCAGTTCACAAGCCAAGTCACAATATCACAGGCAAAATCACAGTCCGATAACAAGCCAGGTCAATAGGTAAATCGCAAAATGCATAGGTAAGAGAAAAAATGCGTCCGAACGGTACGAAGTATGAACTGACTAACTAAAGCAATAAGTAATCTCTATCTCTAGGTCTCTACCCTTATCTAATTTGAAAATGTGCTTTGTTTGTACCCTTGATAGGTGCGGATGGAACAATAATTGTTCATGGTCGGTAATAAGGGTCAAAATTATGTGTTTGTTGATGGGTGTGGACGTAATTTGCAGCAGGTAAAAACACCGGTATTCATAGCATTTCATTCCTGGAACTCTTCATGAAACGTTTTTTCTTAAACCCTGACACCGATGTGATAGATTTTAATACCTCATTCGAAAGCTAAAAGTTAGCACTTGTTTTTATAATAATCTGCACGGCAGATGTGTTGGCATTTTTTTTATTTATTGTCAATCAAAGACAATTAATTAATCATAATAATTACATTTTCTTGAAGTTTTCATGTGGTATTATCTGAAGTGGATATCTAGTTCAGTTTTTTTTGCTCATAATGATAGCCTGATATCTCTAGTAAGTAAAAACAAAGAAATAATTGATCGAAAACATCTCAGCTCTTTTTTTTAACCTTTAAGTCACCTAGCGTCGATAAATTTAAAAAAAACTTGTAATTCTTATTTTCTCAGAAATGGTTGACTTTTGCATAGGGGTTTATGTGGTCAATTTTGTTGATAATAACCCCCCCTATAAGCTACAAGAAGGAATAGGTTCAATAACCAGTAACCCTGTATAATTCTAAAATTTCAGCTCGATCGGTGCAGAACTTTTTGAGTTTTTGAAGCGTACACAAACCAACATAACATAATATATATATATATATAGAAGTAAAGATAAGTTTAATTTCAACTATCTGGCTTCCATAGTACAAACTTTGCAAGTTTGGGGCTGGTGTTAGGAATATACACCAATATTTATTTATTTGTTTACGTGAACGTTTGCTGAAGATCCTGTTGATATTGTAATGTATCTTTAAAGTTGGTTGTTCAATCACGACAGAACATCAGAACGGATCTGGTTAAATTTAGAACACAGGTAGAGTTAATGTTTCATTTAATTTAATGTTAAATGGATTTTTTAATCTGGAATAAATTACTTTCATTTCATAATCTGGAAAAGCACATTGAGGTTTTTATAGCGAGAAAATGAAAGGAATCATAACTACGTGGGTAAAATATAAAATTAAATATTATAATTGAATTTTGATTTGTAATTTCACTAGTAGACTGGTTTCAGCATCTACATGAGCAAATACAAAGCGATTGGATTATTCGACAACAAAACGCATCCGTGTCCACGCATACCTTGGGCCGATATTGTCTATTTCCCAATCGATAATTGAGTTCGGACTATCCGACATACAACTCCTTTATACCTAGTTCCGTAGTGTTCATAACACGACCTGATGGGGTATCAAGGGGTCCAGAAAAGCCGCTTTTAGATGAATCCGTCTAAATGAAGCATTGAAACTGCACTTTTATTAACATTGTTATAAACATGAAACTTCTTTGGTCCATTTTTGACACATCGTCATTAGATCACTGTACCGATTCGCAGAGATAGTCACGAAATCCATTTTTTGTAGAGCTGTATTTCGTAAAAAAAAAACAGAATTATTTCCGACGTGCTGTTGGAAAACTCTAAATATTAGGGGACTTATTTAAATTTGGGGTCAGCTGTAAAAAAATCACCGTATGGAATAATGCGGTAGAGCTGTGTTTTTGATGTTGTACATTCCCCAATCGATGATTGACCTCGGGCCATTGGCCGACACACAAACCTTCTGCACCCGGTATCGTTGCTTTATGAATGGATATAGTTTAGAATCCCTTTAAAATTGAGGAAAAAACAAACCACGGTTTACTACGTCACATAATTTTCTTTTCAGAAGGTATCATACCGATTTCATCAAAATAGAATTGTTCGTATGTCTGTGTAACTGCAGAAGTGAAATGATAGCGAAAAGCCTAAAGTGCAAACCTATAAAATAAATAATCCCTATATATTACTAATGCGATACATGCGATAGTTTGGATTTTTGTTGCTCAATCACGTCATATCCGAACGGATCGGGTTAAAATTTGGAACAGTGATTGATTATATTAGTCTGGAATAATACATAGGTTACTTTTAATTGTGCGAAAGTAAGGGGAACGGCTGGTCTAGTCAGGACAACGGCGCCTGCCGATCCGGAGACCCCGGGTTCAAACTCCACACGGACCACTGTTTTTTCAAAGCCATGTGCGTAATGCCGCTAACTTAAAACGGTGAAGGAAAACATCATGAGGAACCCGACATGTAGGTACCTACAATTTTTCGAAGTCACGTGTTATCCACCAACCCGCACTGGGCCAGCGTGGTGGCCCAGTATTATGACCTTAACCGTATGTTCCCAGCAGTGGGAAAATTTAGTGGGATGTTGATGATGATGAAGGGGAACGGAAACTAAGGTTGTGAAACCAAGAGTCGCTGGAAATATTTGGAAAACAGGTCAGTTTCTTCGGATTTCTTAAGAATCATTTAACACGGTCGAAGACACGATTACAAACTAGTTACAAAACATATATGAAAAGGGCAATAACATGGCGTATTTATTTATAAGCTCGGTGCGAGAGCTGACGCCGGTGTCGTTAGGGCCGCGCGTCTCGTGTGTCATTTTAAGGATGTGCCAAATTGAAGGTTCCACGGGACCCAGCAAGGGGAGGCTGATTTATGCTTCGGCCCTCGCGCCCCCGCGCGCGATTAGTTCGCACTCTTTACAGTATGGGCATCTATAATATCTATATTAAGGGTTTTGTCCGAAAACTGCTGCCATATATTTATCTTCATGAGCGTCTCCTACCAGCGGCAGGCCAAACGGAGATCGTATCGTCTGATTTCTTAGCGCTAGTCGTCGAACGTGATGGAATACTCGGTCGTGAAAGTTCCATCGCGGGACTGCTCCCATAGTTCTGCCAATAGCACCCTACATATAACCTAATAATAGTAATACTGTAACTGTAACTGTAAGTAATAGACTGGCCTCGTGGCTTAGTGGGTAGTAGCTCTGCCTGCGAAGCCGAGGGTCGTGGGTTCGATCCCCACCCAGTGCAAATATTTGTATGATGAATTCAAATGTTTGCACTGTGTCTGGGTGTTTCTATGTGTAATAAGTATGTATTTAAAACTATATAAGTATTATATCAGCTATCTGGCCGCCATCACACAAGCTTTGCTTAGTTTGGGGTCAGATGGTGTTGTGTGTGAATTGTCCACCAATATTTATTTATTTATTTATATACATTTAGTGCATATAATACGTTGCTTTTTCGGGCCGTACTGTTTGTTGGCAGGCCGTGGTCTTGCTCGTCTCGTCAGTGTCTTTAAAAACTCGTATGTGTCCGTGACCAGGTCAGATCTGTTTTTGAAGTGGAAACTTCGTTTGGCGCACCACAGACAAATTTTTCGTTTGCTGTGAATTGAATCACGCTCAGGAATGATAAGAAATTTTCGGGTGAACTCGGGACCAAGGCCATTGGCCATCTAGAAATGCGTCAGCATTTCCCATTGACCATGGTCATAGCCACGCCTTCCAGTTTCCCCCGCGTAGTTTCCAAAGTGAGCTATCAAATTCTGAGTTATAAGTTTTCACTTCTATCGGCAGTTCCTATGACTGGCAATTTTTTTTGAACTATTATACATTTACACTTGATCGCCATCTCGCCTGATATTAAGCGACGATGCGGTCAAGTGTAATATGTTTGCGTCAACTTGAATACTGTTTGCGTTCTATGATTAGAGGTTTATTCACTCAACTGAGGTCAGTTTCTTTTGTGACGCCTAACGCGTTAATGCAGCCCCGAACTTATTAGGGGGGGTCGCAAAACTAGTTTTATGATAAATCTGCGGCGAAGTTGATTATATCGAGGGTCGCTCTCTAATTTGGATCCTTTGGAAGCCACTTGTTTGATCTTCGTGTCCTTTTATAGATTCTGCAGAGTTGACGGATATACAGGTTTGTGATGAAATTGACTTTACAGTTCAGTTGCATGTACACTATGTGTAGAACATTGCAGTTCACGTATTAATATTGGAAGTAAAAGTGTGATAGATGATTCATAAACTAATTATTTACTATTGACTGTGCTTAAGTTCGGAAGTTTATATCATGAAAATATTGAAATTCTAGTGTTTAAAATAATTCATTAATAAAAATATTTTTTGAGAGATATAATGGTAAAGAATAAAAACACGTTTTGATATAACGAATCGTCGAAGTAATTAAAAAATAATTTAGATCATTTTAAACCCTGTATAAAAAGATTGCAAATTGTTACATAAGATAATTACGAAAATCTTTATTCTTAATTATTATTAATACGTAGTATTAGTTATAGTTTAGGGGTTTTAATTTTACTTTCTCTAGACGTTTTGTATAATCCATATAAAGCGGCGTTATATTTTATTTCATTCACCATAAGAACTTTAAAAATAAATAAAAAAATATTGGTGGACAATCCACACACAACACCATCTGACCCCAAACTAAGCAAAGCTTGTACTATGGCGGCCAGATAGATGATATAATTACTTATATAGTTTTAAATACATACTTATTATACATAGAAACAAACCTACTTACTTAATACCTGTAATAGCCACTTAAATACATACTTATTTAAGTAGATATTACATTTAGATCTACAGTTTTATAAGTTCACAAAGAGTAGATTTTCATAGGACGGATTTACTGCTGTTTTAAATTAGTGATAATTTAGTACACGTTAAACTACAAATATGTGAGAGTGTCACACGTTGTTATCGTATAAAATAATGCAAATCAACACCCACCCATGTAATCTGTCAAATGAAATTAAAAGCCGACTCCGTTGGTTCGAATTAAGGCGCGTTTGATCGCGACTCTTCTAAACAGGCTTGAGTGGATCTGACGGTGTCGAGATGCAAATGAGCGACGTCGAAGCAGGCGCCGACCAGAGGCGCCAGCTAGGCGCTTGAACCATACACCCTACAGCAACTTACTACTCCTATCCACGCGTGTCGCCGCTATCGGATTTCAAATACGAATCGTAAATTATTACCCTAAACAACTTAGTTCAGCTATTTTACAGTTGGCTGTGTGTAGTGTGGTTTACAGAGCTACTGCGTACGGGCTTGTGCACCCATCATAAACGCTTAACTCGCTCTGATTACTCGCATATTGTGACTACTGAGATGGAAGATGTAACCTTTACACCTCCGTGACAGTAAACAACGAAGTAGTCTGAGAAAATTGTTTCTTCTTCGAACTTAGCATAATTTATGCATACACGTATTTGTATCAATTAGCATTGGCTAATTGATACAAATATATTATTATATTATTCACGAAATACTGAAGAATCTAGCACATTTACAGTTCATCAAGTTATGTCTTGTCTTATTAAGTAAATATACGTGTATTGCTTTCGTCTAATACGATTCGTATAGTTTTCAAAGCGAATTAATAGTTAATTCTAGCTTATTGCCCATTACCATACCTCTTTCATTCTTCAGGTCTTCACGTATTGAAACTTTGGTTTGCACAGACAATACGTAATTAAAGTAATGTTTGCGGTTAAATCACAGGGCATAGAGATACAACATCTTATATCTCTGGGTAATGAGCGCAGTGTAGTGCTAAGTAATGATTTAGATTCTTCATGTACCAATGTAGCTGCGTGTCACTTTGTTATGGGAAAGATTACGAAATATCATTTAGGTAAATTTATATAATTCCCAATTTAAAACTACATAAAACCACAACGATCTATACAAACAATGAATAAATTGATAAATAAGCTACTAAGGAAGGTTTGCCTGATGGGCAGTTCGTGACTTTGTTTCGCCTATTTCGTGTTTTGACACATTACTGTATTCCATTTCGTAGGGCAAAGTTACCAGTAGACTTCATATGGCAAAGAGATCATCTTATATCTTCGTGTGACGAGTCCAATGTCAGTAGTACTGGCCAGTCAGTACTGGCCAAAGAATAGGACTTTTCATGTTCAGGTAGCTACGTGATCCTGTCCTGTTATGAGAACGTCTTATTTTTTCCGTCACTCTATGTTAACTCACTAACATGTAAAGCAATGTGGGTATTTTTTACAGTCTCGCCAGTTCATTTGTTTTTCCTATTTCAAAGGATGCCCAACGCGTCCTCATAAGTTTTTACTTCAAAAATTCGCCATGAATCAATAACAGTGAATACCATTAATCACCACTTGTGTATGCCGTTCAATTTGGTCTAAGTGATGGATAATAGTGAAGTAGATAGTGACTGCTGACAACATATTCCCCACGAATTCACTTTAGTTACCAAGTTGTTGTGTAACAGCAGGTATCAAAAGTCATCAAGCGCAGTAAGTGGCAACAAAACGCGCCTGCTGCGGCCGTAAAACGCTATATATCTCACTTTGTAGCGTTTACGCTCTCCATCTACATCTATCTTGTTGCTGTTGTTAGTTTTATGTGCGTAACAACAGTTGGCTGGTTGTATTGATAAACATTTTCTTTTGCTATCTCTTTTTTGTCGCCATTTAGGTAATCCTTGTAATGCTTCTCATGATTGCTGTTTTCCAACATATCTCCCGCGTATTTTTTTTACAAGTTCGTACAAAGATGATCAACTAACTGGTACTTTTAAGAATATTTTAATTTTATTTTTATTACCCAACTGTGCTATGTATGTAATCGTCTTTAACACTATTTAAATTATATTCATGTTATCTGCGTGTTTTTATTTAAAACTCTTAGTGAAAATTGAATCTCAGAGAAGATCGCTTTCAGTGGGTAATCATTTCACTTTAATTGTGTTAAAATATCGTTGGCTTTCCATGCGTCATTTACGTGTTTTAACAATACGTGTCTATAACCAATTTTTTACCGCCGTTCCAAATGGAACTGAAATCAACTGTTATTTCATTGGTAAATTCAAAATTGCTTCGTTGAGCAGTTGATACAAGTAATATGCCGTTCGTGTTCCTAGTACCTCCTTCGTTGAGCAGTAGATCCCGTTCGTGCTCCTAGTACTGGCTTAAATGTGACGCCATTTCGAGGTCCAACATTTTTGTGATGTTGAAACATTTGGGGCACTAAGCCGGCCTCTGTTCCGGTATAACGTCCGAAGTGACAGGACGGTGTCCGCGGTGGACCGTGGTGACGGCGGTGACGGCTGCTAGTGCCGCTTACTCACGCTCGCCCACACGCCGGTGACACTCACTCCCTATATACGAACAACGACCCTATTCACCACGACCTAAACGCTATACACGTGCATTACCAGTATAAGTTGACCCTTGCCACCATATTACAGCTATCACTATCGAGCGATTCTACTCTTTATCAGTTCGACATAGTTATTTCTTATTTCAGTATAAATATCATTTATGTATTATTCAAAAGCCATGAGTGTTGTAAGTATTAGAAAATATGATTATTAATTGCATGCATATTCCCGTCCCTTACCCCGTCTTTTTCTATTGAATGTTTCTCTCCATCCTTCGGATGGCAGATCACTTCTAGCGGTCGCTATTTGCTTCACGCATAAAAATGAATCTTTTTTGTATTGTGGACAATGAAGAGTTTCTATATCTATCTATTCGAAAAATCAAGGCTACGAGATAAAACGCTGTCCATGATTAAGGTCAAATGGACTTTTGTTACGTCAAACAAACTCAAATAGACAAAAATCGTGCTAAGTAAATTGATTACATAAGGAGTTCTTGCCCTAGTGTATGTTTCTAGGTTGTATCCATTGGGGTACCCAGCACACACACGCTACAGTTTATCTCTTAATAAAAGTGGAATTAAATTACTATGTAGTTTAAAATAAGTAAAGTAAAACCGTAAGTTTTTTTGACAGATCTTTGTAACAATAAGATCGTTGTTACACCGTGTTTATGTTTTGCTTAAAGGTCGTCATGAATATAGCCGCGCAGGACTATCGTCTAACTATGTTGCTTGCGGGATGTCTATCGTTGTCTCTTTAATTTCTCTCTATATTATAGAGAAGGCAATAGCAATGCTATCATTTATTTTGTTATGAGGTAGAATGCTGATCCGGGATTTGGACGCGAAATGCTGACGTGAACTGATCGCGCGTGAAGTTGTCTCAAGATCGCGTATGTTCCATTAAAGGACCACTTCTCTCGAAATAAACGAACGTGATGTGGTATGAGAGAACTAGATAAAGATAAAGATAATTTATTGAACAGAAATAAAATTATAATGAATTAGGTGGCTCTGCCTTTTGCTTTAGTATAAATACTGTGGTGCAAAAGGCAGCGTCTTCCTTAGGAACAAAAACACACTTATAACTAATTTGCAAAAAAAAGAAAATGTATGCGTCTATTAACAATAGCCCTATTTTTATGTAATATTAATTAATATTACATAAAAATAGGGCTATTGTCAATTGTCAATTAGCTCCGAAAAAACAAAAAAAAATACTTCAATCTTATACCTTTAAACGAGCAATTCTTGTATATTAATATGTATATATACCTATATAGAATCTGAATCTCGGAAACGGCTCGAACGATTTTGATGAAATTATGTATGTTTCGGGGACGATAAATCGATCTAACTAGGTAAAAATTTTTTAAAACGCGTATTATGCGCGTTTTTAGACAATGAAAAACTGTCACATTAGACATTAGAATGCGAAGATAAATTTCGCCGCGTGACGCGACAGCGTAATAGTCAGTCAGATGGGAAGTCGGCGGTCATAGCGGTCACGAATTAGTAGCTCCGGGATCGAATTCAGACGGCTCCTCTTTTTTTTCATGTTTTTTTTAAGAAAATCGTTTTCTTTTAGTCTTTTATCTGTAGGTATCTAAGTATATTTAGTATTTAAACCGAGCAAAGCTCGGTCACCCAGGTACTGTATAATTAAACTTAAACGAACGCACTGTTCTATTGAGAAAGCGCGGTTTCGGCGTAAACGAATATAACATCGAGTACGCAAATTATGAATTTACAAATGTTGACTTTTCGAAAACCGATAAAAACTATCCACAATTAGCTGAGCTATCGCGTAGCGTAGTATATCATATAAAAACCGAATTTAGAACATCCTTTTTGGAAATCGGTTAAAAATAAGTTTGAACTAATATTTGTTGACCTTATGCACGCTTAAAATTTATGCCCTGTAGTGGTAGTAACTATCTGAGGTAGTACTACACCTTTGCCAGTTGTTTTACCACCAAGCAGTAATGTGCAGACGTTACTGTGTTCCGGATCGAAGGGAAATGTGTCCATAGAAATTACTGTGCAAAAATAATATTGATTTTGTATCACCGGGTGACGACCGCAGTGCAGAGCAGTGATTTAAAAGTTCAAATAACTGAGCTGAACTGTGACATGGGCAAGCATGTTGCTTACCACCCTATACAATACTATCAGTGCCTCGCGATTTCACGCGCGTTGTGCCCGATCTCTTTCTTTTCCTGGGATAAAAAGTAGCCTATGTTAATTCTAATAACCTCAAGAATATTTCATGATGGTCACATGAAAATGAAAACAAACTTTCATGATGATCGGTTTAGTAGTTTTCGCTTGAAAACGTAACAAACTTGCATTCGCGTTAAAAATATTAGTAAAATTATCATTTAAAAACTAAATCTATACTAATATTATAAAGCTGAAGAGTTTGTTTGTTTGAACGTTAGGATCTCGGGAACTAACTGGTCCTAATTGAAAGATATTTTTTTTGTTGGTTAGTCCATTTATCGAGGAAGGCTATAGGCTATATAACATTACACTACTATCAATAGGAGTGGAGCATGAATGAAGAATGTAACAAAAAACGGGCAATGATATTCCTTTTTGAGAGCTTTCGTTGCGTGCTTTGATCGGTGCGCTGAAGTCCGCGACAGCGTGTGTCTCTATATTTTAAGATTGCGGCAGCATACACCTTTACTAATAAAATTTGTTCTAAGTTGAGTTAGTACTACCAATTTTCGACAAGTGGCGTAGCAACGCGTGGCAGGGTCAGCTAGTCAAATATATAAATAGTATCATTTAAAAAGTAGTTTTAAAGTTACCATATTATTTCTGGTACATAGACAAATTAAATTCATATTAATTCTATTACTTATAACCGCGAACTTCGCACATGCGTCCACTAGTAGGTAATTGCGAAACCTCAAAACTTCTTATTTAATTATGTGTAACCGTTAAGATGATGAAACACGATCCTCAAATTATGATAACTAAGAAATTTCTATATTCCATTATTAATTAACTACTGCCTATCGTATAACCTGTTATCTGCTGTGCTCACAAATTGTCTTGTGTATCCTATATTTATAATGATTTTTACCAGGCCGTAATGCCACCGAAAACAGTAAAAAGGTACCGACCGAGCTTAGTAGCGTGCCTGTAAAAGCTTGAGTCTATGGGACGCGTTGCCAGAGTGAGTTTCTCCCGATACAATCTTGTATGTGTCAAAGCAAAACCGAAAAATCAAGTTGATCTGTTTCTTATAGGTATGGTACGCTCCATTGTTCATTGCATCGTTTCTGAACATCAGGCGAGATGGCGGTCAAGTGCAAACCTATTGTAAGCGTTAAAAAACAGCACGAGTCTAGTGATCATGATGATTGGTGATGCAAACTGTTCTACGTATCTTGTATTTTTGTAATATAGAGTGACGAGAGACAAGTTGGACATGAGCCTGATGGTAAGCAACATGCCTGCCTATAACAGCACAGAGACACGCAGCTATTGGAACACGAAGAGTCCAAATCATTACCTAGCACTGCAGAGCGCTCGTCACCCAGAGATGTGATATGTTTTATATCTATGCCCTGGTATGTTTTCAGTGAATAATTCACTGTAAACATTGCCCTTCAACCCGGAATACAGCAATGTTTGCACATTACTGCTTGGCGGTAAAATAACTGTCAAAGGTGTGGTTGTACTTCATTCCTACTACTGGCGGACTCTCCAAAGAGTCCTACCACTACATCTATCTTGCATCTACGAACTGAACTGAACTTAAATTGATCATTCCTCCTTGTCTATCTTTTAATATGAGCAACCACGTCTTGATCCCTTCCATTCCCCTTTCAAAGCCGTCAAGAGACCTATCGAAATTGTCAATTTGTCGTATCATTAAAATACTTTTGACGCGGCGCACAAACATGTACTCAAGGATTTCAATAATAAGTACAACGTGGTTGTGTTAAGGTCGTTTTTTGCTCGGTATTGTGTTGGTCGGTCGGTAGTCGATTATGAAAATGTCTTGCTTGTGCTCGGCCCGTTCGTAGCGTAGGGACGTGTGGCGCGCGTGACATGCTAATGATATACAAATGAACTGGGAGCTTGACACTGCCTTCGCTAGAAAATTGTTAAAAGTACAAAATTTGCAAAACAACACATCAGAGAAATCCTTAATATTATATGCTTCCCGCGGTTTCAGTAGGGTAGTTGCCTGATACCTGTTACTTTTTCGGGTTGAAAAGTAACGTATGTGTAATTCCAGACTAGTGTCTATCTATTAACCAAGTTTAATCCAGAGCCCTTCGGGAGTTTTTGTTTGAAAGAGTAACAAAGATCCGTACATACAAACATTCGCATTTATAATACTAAGTAGTAGATAGTAAGATTTGGCTGGCCTAGTTCGATTCCCACCATTGTATAGTGCAGTTTGCAGTGTAGGGCAAATATTTGTGTGATGTACACAAATATTTCTTCTCTATCGGGGTATTTCTATTTTTTTGGTTTGAGGCTGGATGGTGTAGTGTGAAAAATGCCGCAACAACATTTACTTATTTATAACAGATGGTGGCGATGGTGGTGATGGTCGGCACCTACTATTCAATGTAAAAGTAAACAGTAATATTGGAATAAATACTGTTTACGTATCCAGTCGTAGTACTATGCTAAAAATGATTTGGGCTAATTAAGGGTTTCCAGCGGCATGTCATTATGGTTCAGTCATTTGTGATGCTTTGTCAATGATAGGCTGTGTTCAGTTCAAAATGCTGAGTAGCACTGAACCGTGAGTTAATTTTTAATTTCTTGGTTCTCAACATTTAATTTTACGGTCATCTAAACCAGACACCTTAAGTCTTAGTATTAGTGCCGTTTTTGTACGTAACCAAACTAAAGCAAAGTCTGCTGCATACATGTATTCTCACGATGAAAGGAGGGTCTTAATCGAATTAACTTCCAGTCGACATCGGCGGTTCTTAACTACATGCCCGTTAATAGTGATGTCCACTGAGGACGTAATGAGAATTTAATTGAGGCGGCGCGATCCGTCAGACACTGGTAACACGATTAGGGCACGTGATCAACTTACATAATGTAATTGTAATGTTGATCTAAATCACGCGACCGTGGTTTAGTGATTACTCTTACTTAAAGGAGTTCTTCAGAAAGTTCCACACTGAAAGGAGAGAAAATATAGATTTTTGTAGAATTAAAGCGGATTGTAATAGTTGCGAGCAAACAGTAATGGCCGAGCTACACTAGGCTAGTTTTTCAAGCTGGGATAGCAAGTACTTCTAGCTGCTTGTAGGCAAAACTAGCGTTGAGTAGCATTGTCTGCACGAAGCTAGAAGTACTAGCTTGCTATCCTAGCTTAAAAAACTAGCCTCGTGTAGCTCGGGCATAAGATACACTAAGGAATGGTTTTGTTTTTGAAGTGAAAACTTCTTTTGGCGTGCTTAGACAGATTTTTCGTGGGCTGTGAATTGAATCCTAGCGCCACGCTCGGGTATGAAAATAAATCTTCGGGTAAACTCGGGACCATAGCCATTGCCCATCTGTAAATGCATCAGCCAATGGGAAATGCTGTAAGGGTGTGGCCTGGCCATCATGGCATGGCCATCTAGGAATGCGTCACTCAATGGGAAATGCTGACGCATTTCTAGATGGTCCTGCCATGATGACCAGACCACACCCTCCGGTTACACCCGTGTAGTTTCCAAAGTAAGCTATCAAATTCTGAGTTATACGTTTTCAATTCTATCGGCAGTTCCTATAACTGCCATTTTTTAGCTAGGTTTACACTTGAGCGCCATTTCGCCTGATGTTAAGCGACGATGCGGTCTACGATGGAGCGTGCTTACCTGAAAAAAACCGATTAACTCTCGACTTGAAAACACCAAATTTTGTTATTTACCCAAATCTGGTTGATTGTGATCGATTAACAGACAACTTGTTGCTAACAAACCGACTCTGGCTCTAACAACCCTCTTAAAATATTGCCAAGTACGGTACTAACCGCCGTGTTACAAAATCTGGCTTAAACTCAGTTTTGTCTCTTGGCCTCGTTGGTTTGCCGTGAAAAATGTCAAAAATTAATGTACCCATTTGTTTTTTTTCCTTTTTAGGGTTCCGTAAAACGTAAAAACGGAACCCTTATAGATTCGTCATGTCTGTCTGTCTGTCTGTCTGTCTGTCTGTCTGTCCGTCCGTATGTCACAGCCACTTTTTGCCGAAACTATGAGAACTACACTGTTGAAACTTGGTGAGTAGATGTATTCTGTGAACCGCATTAGGATTTAAACAAAAAAAATTAAAAAAAAGAAAGTTTAGGGTTGCCCCCCATACTAAGAACTGAAACTCAAAAAAATTTTTTTCATCAAACCTACACGTGTGGGATGTCTATCGATAGGTCTTCAAAAATGATGTTAAGGTTTCTAAAATCATTTTCCTCTGCACTGAATTGTTTGCGCGAGAGACACTTCCAAAGTGGTAAAATGTGTGTCCCCCCCCTCTAACTTCTAAAGTACGAGAATGAAAAATCTAAAAAAAATATATGATGTACATTACCATGTAAACTACCAACGAAAATTAGTTTGAGCTCGATCTGATGAGTACTTTTTTTTAGTACGTCATAAATACACTATTATTGAAACTTCGATCAAAGTTACAACGAACTACAAGAACTATGTGTACTATGTATATTATGTTACTTGCTGCAACGGAACCCTTCATGGGCGAGTCCAACTCGCACTTGGCCACTTTATTTTTTTGCCCTTACTCACATTAAGTTGCCCTTAGTAACTGTTTGGAATACGATAGAAAGGGCTTATACTTATTCTGGAAGCCCTGATTTGCCTTATTGCGTATGTATATATGTGTATATTGTATAGGCTTGATACAAATATGCGTATGAAACATGTGGAGTTTACAAAATTAAACAAATGTTATTTCGTAATAGTTTCATGTTTGTTACTTTTGTTCCAAAGGCTCAACAGATTGACACAGAAATAGTTTGGAGATCTTAGATACACGGCTTATTTCCTATCTTGAAATATAAACGATTACTCATTATTTACAAATAACCCTACGGGTCGCAATAGCACAGAAGTTGCACCTTTCGAAACTCCTCGGACTCCGGCAATCAATCTAATGAACGAAACTTCCCGAGTCCAATCTATTACCGAGTAATTCGACGGAGCTAATAGAAGAGAATGTCATAACTCCGGTGCTATACGGCAAAGATGATCGGTCAAGTGGTGTTTGTGAGTCGTGGGCGCGGTCTGCCGCACCTCTGTTTGTCGTCGCCGTTGTTTGACCGGCTTCTTTACGATGACGGGCCCTAGCCTGGCCCTATTGTAAGTCAAACGTTGGGGGAACAAACCAAACCACGTTCCCTAGCTGAAACAAAGGGCGTTAGATCATCATAATGCCCTTTAGAAATAAACTTGAAATTAAAATAGAAGTCATACAAACTAGAAAAAGGAAAAGTTAAATTTTGTTTCTGTGACTTTCATTGTTTAACTGGCTTCAAAAAAGGGTGAGGTTCTCGATTCTACTGTATTTTTTTAATGTTTGTTACCTCAGAACTTTCGGCAGGTTGAAATGATTTTTTGATAATTATTTTTTGTTTGAGTTTTCAAAGTTGTATATGGGACTGGAACTTTATACCTTTTTAATGTTATCGAAATAGGGTGTATTAATTACTTTGTTATAATTCTATTAAAATAAGTGAACTGTATGAGTTTAATTTTTAAATTTATTCGTTTAGAAAAATATTATCTAGATCCATGAAATTGTTATTATCATTGCTCGAACTGGAACATAAGGGTTTTTCATATTTTTTTCTAAAGTAACTTGTTTTTGTATTGTAAATAATACCAAATGATATTATTCTGTATTTATCAACCACGTACAATTGAAAATATGTGGAATTACTGTAATAAAACGTTTCCATGTCCCGCAGAACAATACAAGGTGTCCCATTGAAAACTAAATGTTGAATATTTTATTATGTTAAAATTATGTAACGTATCATATGATACGTGGAAATTCCGATATTATTTGGATACAAATGGTTTTCATAAAAATTTCTATTGTACCCATGCGTACACGAAAAGGGGATTTTGTTCCATACGCGGCCAGCGTTGTTTTTGATTTAATTATGCCAGCGAAATTTCATCGCGTATTTTCGCAACTGTAAAATCTTTTACACGTGTAAATAAATTTGCTTTTGTGAAAATGAAATACAATAGACAGGTAGTAGGTTATAATCTGTGAGCTTACCACAGACAAAGGTGAAAAGAGCTCTTTTGCTCTTCGTCAACAAATGGATGAGAGCTTCCGTTCCACTTTGTATTATTTTCAAATATTTTCTCAAAGAATGATAGAAAGAATGGAAGAATTTAAGCCGTTTGTTGGCGCTGTAAATCCTTAATGTCCACTACCGTGTGTCTAACCTGCAAATGTTCTTAAATCTCTGTTCAACAATTAGATAATAAATTCCTTTTCAGACTTATTCGGATTACGCACTTTTCAAGTGATATTGCCATGAATTATTTCGTAAAATAAACGTATATACATTACATATTACAATAAACATATTACATAACCCCTATAAGAAATTTTGTGGTACCATAATGGTGCATGGTTTGTTATCAAATACTATATATACCTACAAGTGTTAATGCGCAAATCAATTATTTAAATTAGAACCAGCTGAACCGGTAAACTTCGTGTCACCTTCGCCTATCACACTAACATCATAAAGGCGAAATTTAGTATATATTAGAGGTGTGTTATTATATTTTTCCTTACGCTCAATCGCCTGGAAATTACTAGTTTTGAAATTTGATACGGAGGTAGCTATAATAATGTAGAGTAAGCCATTTGCTACATTTTGTTCCGAATTAATGCAGGTGACATCACATTCACATAGCTTAGCTAGGTATAAAGAAAATAAAGTTCTCGTGCACAATTTTTCTCACACTCTCACTTACAAAGACACAAACACTCGTACAGTTTTACTAAATAATGACAGAATAATCTCAAAATCGAATTAGCAAAATAAATAATCTTCACTTGCAATTATTTACAATACTTACACTAAACACGATTCAAATTAACGAAAAGTTTTAGTTTCCAAAACTATAAAAATATTATATATATACATACATATATATGTAAAAAGTATTGTTTCGCTATTTTCTATACAGAATCAAAATCTCGAGGGCGTGTAGCGCTATCGGCGTACCAGAACTGCAATAATTGTTTATCAATTCATTAAAAGTACTTGGGTGACCGAGCTTTGCTCGGTTTAAATACTAAATATACTTAGATACCTACAGAAAAAAGACTCCAAGAAATATATTTTCTTAAAAAAAAACGAATTGAAAAAAAAAGAGAACCCGTCTGGATTCGAACCCGAAGCTACTAATTCGTGACCGCTATGAGCGCCCGACTTCCCGTCTGAGCTAATTATGCTGTCGCGTCACGCGGCGAAATTTACCTACACATTCTAATGTCTAATGTGACAGTTTTTCATTGTCTAAAAACGCGCATAATATGCGTTTATGTTAAATAAGACCTAGTTAGATCGATTTATCGTTCCCGAAATCCCCTGCATACATAATATCACTAGCTGACCCCGCAAACGTTGTTTTGCCTTAGTGAACAACCCTTGTCACTTAGGGGTATGAAAAATAGCTAGTAGCCGATTCTTTTATTCGATTAGCCGAGAATTTTATATATAAGACTAGCTGACCCCGCAAACGTTGTTTTGCCATATAAATAAAGGTATGAAAAATAGCTAGTAGCCGATTCTCAGACCTACTGAATATGCATATAAATTTTGGTTAAAATCAGTAAAGCCGTTTCGGAGGAGTAAGGAAACAAACACTGTGACACGAGAATTTTATATATAAGATGAAAATCCGTCGAGCCGTTTCCGACATTCAGATTCTATCTTATATATAAAATTCTCGTGTCACAGTGTTTGTTTCCTTACTCCTCCGAAACGGCTTTACTGATTTTAACCAAATTTTATATGCATATTCAGTAGGTCTGAGAATCGGCTACTAGCTATTTTTCATACCTTTATTTATATGGCAAAACAACGTTTGCGGGGTCAGCTAGTATATATATACATATTTATATAGGTACAAGAATTGCTCGTTTAAAGGTATAAGATATCACGTGATCATATCGATCGTGTTGGTGACAAACTTGTGAAACAATAAAGTGGCAAAGTGCGAGTTGGACTCGCCCATGAAGGGTTCCGTTGCAGCAAGTAACATAATATACATAGTACACATAGTTATTGTAGTTCGTTGTAGCTTTGATCGAAGTTTCAATAATAGTGTATTTATGACGGACTAAAAAAAACTACTTATCAGATCGAGTTCAAACTAATTTTTGTTGGTAGTTTACATGGTAATGTACATCATATATTTTTTTTAGATTTTTCATTATCTTTCTTTAGAAGTTAGAGGGGGGGGGGACACACATTTTACCACTTTGAAAGTGTGTCTTTCGCAAACTATTCAGAGTATACGAAAATGATTTTAGAAACCGCAACATCATTTTTGAAAACCTATCGATAGACACCCCACACGTGTAGATATGATGAAAAAAACATTTTTGAGTTTCAGTTCTCAGTATGGGGGGCAACCCTAATTTTTCTTTTTTTTTATTTTTTTTGTTCAAATCTTAATGCGGTTCACAGAATACATCTACTTACCAAGTTTCAACGGTGTAGTTCTCATAGTTTCGGCAAAAAGTGGCTGTGACATACGGACGGACAGACAGACAGACAGACAGATAGACAGACAGACAGACAGACATAACGAATCTATAAGGGTTCCGTTTTTACGTTTTACGGAACCCTAAAAAGGTGATCGGATCGAATCCCACCTGTAATGTAAGGCCGCAATTTATGGCATGTATAAGTGTTTTTCTGTTTTTTTTTCGCTGTATTTGACTTCTGGTCTGCATAATAAACTACTTCTGTCCGTCTACATACACTATTATGAATCACACGCTCTGACCACACAAGGTTACCACAGGTTAAAATTAAAAAAATATCTTCTTATATATAAAATTCTCGTGTCACAGTGTTTGTTTCCTTACTCCTCCGAAACGGCTTTACTGATTTTTACCAAATTTTATATGCATATTCAGTAGGTCTGAGAATCGGCTACTAGCTATTTTTCATACCCCTAAGTGTTAGGGGTTGTTCACCCCAAACATTTTTTTTTTAATTTTTGGTCAAATTTTTTTATTTTTATTTTTTTATAATGTAACGTTAAAAAATACATACAACCCTAAATGTTTACCCTTTTATCACCAACCCCTGTTTTTTTATAGCAATTTTAGTAATTTAATCATTTGACAGTGAACTCCTAAACGACGGGACCGATTTGAATGGTTTTTTTGTGTGTGTATTCGAAGATTGCTTAAAATCACAAATAAGCCCGGCAGATGGCGCTGCAGACAGTGTCTAGGTTATGTCCGAGCGAAGCCGGAACGGGCCGCTAGTATAACTATACTATGCTAAAATTATACTTGAAAATTTAAAGGTCCAATTTTTGCTATAGTATTTTTCGAGATGCAATATTTCCGAGTGTTAGCGGGGCGCGGCCGGCCTGAGAGCGCGATTCCATTCAGTATGATTTCATTATTTGCTTTCAATCAGCATTGTGCGGCAGCGGCGCATCGGCCGCGCCGGCCCGACCCGAGCTCTCGCCCGGACCGGTTTTTGTTTGGTTTCGTTTTCAGATGTTTATTGTCGAGTTCCGAAGATTTTTCCTCGAGCGAAATGGTTTTCGCGGCCCCGATGCTACCATTTCTGAAATGTGTTTTTTCATAACAGCTGATTGATACACTGTGATTTTCAGTAACGATTTTACTACACGCACTATAAAGCCTAAGGTTGAGAGATTTGAAAGAGAGAAGAGAGACTTGAAGATTAGTTTTAAAATATTATCGTCTCTAAATATCTTAATTGTTTATGCTTATTAAGAAAATTACAATTACGTACATTTTCTCCCCTAATCTTTTATACACGTGTCGACTAATAACGGGAAATATAAATAAGAAATAATAGCAGTTATTTTCTTAATATCGAAAAGATTTGTTATTTCGCTGTTGATTTATTAGAAGCAGGATGCGCTCTTCAGTGGAGTGCGAGAAACAGCTTCCGTTAAGAGCCAATTATTGCCGGGAACTACACTCCAATAATCAAATTATATTTCTATAACATCCCGGATTGTTTATTTCTTACCTTCCTAGTACGAAGAAAATAAATGAAATAATATTTCATTCCAAGGTAAACAATTCCCAATTTTTCTAATATATTAATGAGTAAGATACCGTTTATATATGGAAGTACTTGCCTCATGTTATAACAATTAGAATTGCGTAGTAGGTTTGTAAAGAATGTTCTATTTCAATCCGATCTTCATCTTCATCGTTTACAGCCTTCTTCTCCCACTGCTGGGTATAGGCCTCTTTTTTGTCGTGTCATCTTAGCCTAGCCTTTAAGTACTTACATAATATTTATTTTTACAGTGTAGGAAATCTAAACGTACTTATCAAAACAGTTACACCTTGTATTGGCATATTGCACAACCTATCTCACATTTTTCTCTCCAACCCACTTAAATGTCGACAGCCCCGGAGCAAAGGAAAAGGCGCTCCGTTTCGCAAGCTACGGAAAACGTTCGCTATTGTTGTGGTTACCAACTTGAACGAAGAAGCCTTACCGAGCGCGCAATTGGAAAGAATCCTAGTAAAGATTTTTAAAAACATCGAATATTTTTACCTCTGTGGCCTTTCATAAATGTTTCTCTCAAAACATTTTAGAACAATAAATAAAAAAATGGTCTCGTAACTTGTAAACTCGAGAGAGTTGCGATTTAAGAATAATTAATTACCTACATTTTTATGGTTGCACTATAAAACTTTGCTGTGTTTTGCTAACCGTATTGTTCAAAATTTTTATTTCAACATATTTTTTAAAAAGTTTTAATGAACTCTCTGAACAATTAATAGGTTTCTTCATTGTGACGGATTTAATTTAAAATATTCGTACTTGTTTTGTTTTTATTGCTGAAATATTGTTTACTAGCAGCGCCTCGCGGTGTTACCCGCAAAGTTCCCGTTCCCGTTGTTCCCGTTGTTTTTTCGAGATAAAAGCCTATGCTTATGTGTTCTTCCAGACTATAATCTATCTGTGTTCCAAATTTCAGCCTAATCCGTTCATACGCTAGGACGTGATTGAGCAACAAATATCCAGATATCCAAAAACCAAACATCCATTACACCGACCATGGCAAAATAGCCCTCTGAATTTGCAAAGTCTGTTTTTAACAACAATTTAATATTTTCCAAAAACACTACAACTGATTTTCTGCAATAACTCATCGATCGATAAAATTTTAAAGTAAACGAAAATAAAAAAAATAACAGTGTACTCCGGTATTGACAACGGAAGTGAATACTTGTTTTATTTTTATTTCTATAGTTCCCCTTATGTTAAGCGACGATGCGGTCGACAATGGAGCGTGTTTACCTAGAAGAAACCGAGTCACTCTCACTTTGAAGACACCAAGATTATAACTACCGGGAAATAAGTATCCTTAATATTATAAATGTCAATGTATGGATGTTTGGATGTTTGTTGCTCAATCACGTCCTAACATATGAACGGATCGGGCTGAAATTTGGAACACAGATAGATTATAGTCTGGAAGAACACATATGCTACTTTTTATCCCAGAAAAACAACGGGAACAACGGGAACGGGAACTTCGCGGGTGACACCGCGGGGCGCTGCTAGTTATGTATATACAAAACCAAGCCGTAATGGTGTGCGTAATCTGCAACGTTACTAAGCATTCGAAATATCGCAATATCAGAAAATTCTACTAATATTATAAATGTCATTAGATTAAATGTTTGCCGCTCAATCATATCGGAACGGTATCAATGTAAAGTGTTAATTTGTTTGTGTCGCAAAAAAGAGTTTTCTATCTACTGTTTGACGGAGGACAAGGTGTAAGGTTCGACGCAGATACTATGAAATATTTTCTATTCTATATCATGTGTTAACATGACAAGTTCTCCAGTTTACAAGTTACGGAGTAAAAGAACGAAGATAAGTATATCTGAAGAATGGAAATACCTATTTTTATATTCGGAAGAGTCATTGTTTCCATTACTGTGTGTCGATATCGCGCGTAATGGTCTATCGTCCGACCCTTGCCAATTGTGGGGTGCACCGTATCAGCATTACGCGATAAGTAGACTATGCATAAAATGGTCTAAGCTACCACAGAAATATATTGAACACAGAACTGGCATTTTATATTTTAGTTATACGAAAATAGTAGCTTGTTGAAGGAACCGGCACGCATTGTTAACCTGGAATAGACATACATGTATTTAGTACTCGCATTTTTACTAAAACTTACTTTATCAACTGATTTAATAAAATGAAAAATATTGTAAGTAGTGTTGAAGTATCACAAAGTATCAGATAATACGTGCGTAATTCAACAATTTTATACAGTTTGAGTTTTAATTCTATAACATGTTCATATCGTGAGTTATTGAAATCTTGTCTGTTTTAAGTTTTAAACGTTAGATATTGTCTACGCTGATTTTGGTGCTACTTATGTACGAAGTGTCTGAAATAATTTTAACGCTGCCAAGTACGTAGAGCACTGTGTGTTCATTATTGGCTTTGGGTGTTCTACCAATACTTAGAAGTCGATACTTATTATGTGTGATATTTACAGCCCACTAAATCGCACCACGCTGGCCCGGTGCAGGTTGGTGGACGAGACATGACCTCGAAAGATTCTAGTTACATGTCGGTTTCCTCACGATGTTTTCCTTCACCGTTTTTAAGTTAGTAGCATTACGCATATGACTTCGAAAATACAGTGGTGCGCGTGGGGTTTTAATTCGCGGATCGGCAGTCGCCGTTCTCCCGACTAGACCAGCCATAACTTTATTATAGACAGAAACTTCGCTTCTAAAGGTACAAGTTAGCGCCGCAACCGCGACGCGAGACCGCGACCGGAGACCAAGACAGGCACTTGACACTATGGAATTGTATGGGCGCCAGTTCGCGCCGCGACCGCGACCTGTCTCGGTCTCCTGTCGCGGTCTCAGCGCGAACTGGCATCCATACAATTCCATAGTGTCAAGTGCCTGTCGCGGTCTCCGGTCTCGGTCTCCTGTCGCGGTCTCGTGTCGCGGTCTCCGCGCGAACTTGTACCTTAAGACAGTGGGGCGTTGCTGGTTCAAAATGTTAGTGAGGTTCGCATTTTGTCTGGACTTTTCTAACTACACAATGAGCACCAGCGCAGCGTCTCTGCATATTCTAATTCGTGCATAAAACGCTCGGCGCAACGAACGTCGGGTGTCGGCTCCATTAACTCGCGACGTACGACAATTGTTGCCGTTTAAGGATCGGAACGCGATCGGCTATAACGATATTATCGTTTAGTGTTATGCCCGGTGACAAGGAAATGCTCTTTGGTAAGCCGAGCCACCCCAGACGCCTGTGGTGCGCGCTCTACGGAATACTTACTCCCAACTCACCGCTGCTTTGCTTTTACCTAAAGATGACTTTCAGTTCAAATTTTATGATATCGTAACTGCAACAATTTTAAGCACTACCTGATAGATGGACCACGGAATAGGTATAAAAATAAAGTTTAAGTCAATGCTTCTTCGTGAGTGTTTTTGTTAAGAATCTTTTGAAAAAACAAAACTAGTTTTATTATAGGTTGTTTGATAATTTATTTCATGATAGCTGGGTATTTTTAAATCGAGAGTGAATCTATTTTCTCTAGTACGTAAGCGGGTTCCATTTCGCATTTGACCGCATCGTCGTTTTACATCAGGGGAGACAGCTGTCCTAGCTCAACCATAACTTAGATAAACTATTTTCGACAAAAAATTTAACCGGCTTCAAAACCACAAATAGGCGTTCAAAAGCGAAAAATAAACTTAATTATTATAAGCGCTACTCACATATATATTTGAAGTGGGTGATTTGATTTGTAGGCTACTTTTAAACATTAAAGTTAGTGGTTGTTAAGCCGTGGCTTACACCACGGGGCGGAAGTAGTACTATAATATATTCGTCGAGCGCTACTTACCCTTTTTTAACCGACTGCAAAGAAGGAGGTTCTTAATTCGTCTGTATTTTTGTGTTTGTTTAAGTACCTCATAACTTCGTACTCCTTTGAACCGACTTTGATAATTATTTTTTATTTGAAAGGGCGAGTCTTCCAACGGTTCAATATAAATTTTATCAAAATCGGTGTAACGCTTTTTTGTAATATCAACAAAAAAGTAAATACATACGTCGCTGAAAGAAAATGTAATCGGTCGTTTCGGTTTTCAGACAGGATTAGTTATATTTCGTTCTTGTTACATCAGAGGTTGAAAAAAAAAACGAATAAGATGTGAAACTTGTACTGTAAAAGTTAGTCGTTAACCCTAGCGGAGGCTACCCGGCTCGGGGAGTAGTTTCGGTGTACAAACAATAACAGTGCGGCGCCCGCGGCGCTGGCCTGTTTGTGTTTCGCGTTTAGGATCCATCGCGGCCGCGTCGCGGCAACCCTATTTACTTCTACTCCAACTGGCGAGATTCGCTATCCTTCTGGTATAAATTTTAGCTACTTTTTTAACTACAAATTTTATGTAGGTAAACACTTTACATGAAAATGAAAATTTTATTTCACACACAGAGAAACTAACACATACATTATGACAACTTTCAAGTCTAACTTTTTACATATAAATAGTCCGTCCCTATGTGTGGTGCAAGAATTATTTATCGGTGGACCCCAAACTAAGCATATAGCTTGTAACTTGAGGTCCGAGTTCTTAGATACAGTGTTCTGTGTAGGAATGGAACCTTATTATTAAATACAGAATCGTTACCCTACTATTACATAATATATATTCTATTACTAGATACAGATAGACTTACAAACGTTATGTAAACACTTTACAGGACGATCAAAACCATCATTAACCCACGGCGGTTGTAACGCTGCCGAAACTTCGAGGTAATTAAACGATACTCGTAGTTTTGATCGTAATTAAGTCTTGAAAAGTGTACATTATGTGTTCAAATCGTGAAAGTTTAAAAACAATACTTACACTTATTATAATAACAATAATAATGTCAATAGACATTTATTTGAGACTAGACTATACAGATTAGTTATTCAATCCAAACGACTTTGGGATTGGCCGGAAGTTAAGTACATAAAATAAAATTTGTTTAAAATAAAATATAAATTTGATGAAACTTACGATCAATAACAGCGATCAACAGTAGTAATTAGTATAGGGTGTCTCAGTAAGAGTGCACTTTTTCATTTTAAAATAAAAACAAGTATTTTGTGACAGAATTGTGATATTTTTATTATAATTGTAAAGAAGACATGTTCCGATTACGTATGGAATAAAATATCCGGCAAATTACCCCCACGGCTCCGATGACAGGCCTCTTTTCTTGATGACTCTTTTCCTGAAATTTTACATGACTTTTTCACAGAGATGTGTTGACGCGTTGGATTTCCGATTTGAGCTCAGGAATTGTTTCGGGTTTATTCGTATAAAACCCTAGATTTCACAAAACCCCAAAGAAAGAAAAAGAAATCAAATCGCACGGCGTAAAATCGCACGATCTTGGCGGCCAGTTGACATCAGAATTTCGTGAGATAATGTGTTCTGGAAATCGTTGCTGCAATAAGTCGATTGTTTCATGCGCGGTGTGGCAGGTTGCGCCGTCTTGCTGAAACCACATGTTGTCCAGATTCATGCCGTCCAGTTGAGGCCACAAGAACTCCGTTATTATATTCCTGTAACGAATGCCGTTCACAGTCACTGCAATTTCAGCCTCATTTTCAAAAAAAGTAAGGTCCAATCACGCCGCCTGACCAAAATCCGTACCAAACAGTTACTCGTTGTAGGTGCATTTGTTTCTGATGGATTGCATGAGGATTTTCTGAGTCCCAAATTCGACAATTTTGTGTATTGACGAAGCCATTCATATAGAAATGCGCTTCATCGGAGAAAATTACTTTGAAAATGAAGTCATGGAAAATTTCATGAAAAGAGTAATAGCCTGTTATCGGAGCCGTGGGGGTCATTTGCCGGATATTTTATTCCATACTTAATCGGAACATGTCTTCTTTACAATACAATAAAAATATCACAACTCTGTCATAAAATACTTGTTTTTATTTTAAAATGAAAAAGTGCACTCTTACTGAGTCACCCTTTATATTGTCAATTATACATTTTTGAGGCCGTTACTCGAAATTAAAACTATTCTATCTCTCAAGTTAGACAAAGTTATAGTCTGGACTAGCACGCAGGCTACTTTTTATCGCGGCAAACTAACGGATACTGGAACTACGCGGGTAAAATAAGTTCTATATCTGTACAAATATTTTAAATTGAGTAGTGTTAGGACTCTTAGAGTCTTGGGCGCTTGGGAAAGTAGCACGCACACCTTTGCCAGTTAATCTACCGCCAAGCAGTAATGTGAAAAGATCATTGTGTTCCGATTGAATGCCCAATGTTTCCAGAGAAATGACAGGGCAAAGAGCAAAATAATCGAATACCTGTTGGTTACGAGTGCAGTCTAGCACTGCATTGTATGTGTAGTTTAGTGATTTAGACTTTTCATGTTCCAATAGCTACGTGACGTTGCGCTGTCATAGGCAGGCGTACCATCAAGCACATGTCCTGCTCGCATCGTCACTCTGTACTATAAAAAAAAGTAAAAACATATTGAAAGTAAACTCCAATTGCCTATTACCGCACTCTGTAATATGATGTATGTATATTATTCCTTAATAGACGGGCAATGTTAAAAATTAGGAGTTTTGTTCTAATTATTGTGCCATTCACACTAATTATTCATTGTATGATAAGATGTTTACTAAATTTAAATAAGGTACAAAATTAGTGTAAACGGGAGAGTATGAATCTTTTACATTTATTTTGTGCATTTGGCAATTTTGATTCTATACTGGTATGTAAAAAAAACTAAGTTTTCGATATTTTTGTATGTCTGTTTTGCTGTAAAACTCATTAAAGGACAATAATGTTTATGGGCGATATGTTGATAATTTCAATCGCTATAAGCCAATGATACGCTGATCTGAAAACCATCTAAACAAGCGAAACAAAAAATGGTGCATCGTTCTGTTCTCGCATACGCAGAGAATACGCGCAATGGTCTAATATGTATTGTACATTTATATAAAAATATTCCCCAAACCACAAAATTCGTGAATGAGGCTCGTATAAAAAGCTCCTGATTGGCTATAAATATGACTGATCTAAATATAGTCGTCAAAACTGTGTTGACACGTGTCTTTCGCTATAACCCGAGCCATTTCAGAAAACTTGAGTGATGTGGTTCTCTCGTTTACACAGTAGTTGCGTGAACGAGAGGACGTGTGTTTGGAAAGTTAACTTTATTGGTAAGGTTTATTTTAGGCTCAGCTCACACCGAAAAGGCAGCGGGGCTACGGATCGCGCTTACCCGCGACGGCTCGACGCTTCCTGCGATTGTTCGCGCCTTACATCGGCTTGCCGCATGCTTCTCTTATGCGCACGCAGTTTACATTCTACATGCGCAAGCGCGGGGCGCAGTACTGCCAGTGGGAACTGCGTAGGAATCGTCGGAATGCTGTAGGAGTCACGACTTTTCAACTTTCTCAAGCGATACTATGTATCATAATAATGAACATAAGGTTTTAAATGGCACTACAATGAAACTGATCATGGTTGCGCTGTTTGCATAAGCATAAGCAGCCCGTTAAATGTTCCTACTGCTAGGACTCGAGGCCTTATCTCACAAGGAGAGAGCCAAGCCCATAATCCACCACGCTGGCCCAGTCCGAGTTGGTGGATGACACATTTCCTCGAAAGATTATAGGAACATGTCGGTTTCCTAACGATGTTTTCCTTCACCGTTTTTAAGTTAGCGACAGGACTTCGGAAATACAGTGGTGCGGGTGGGATTTGAACCCGGGTGCTTCGGATCGGCAGTCGCCGTTCTACCGACCAGCCGTAACTTGCCGCTGCTCTTTTGGTCTGAGCTGAGCCTTACGGTACCGCGGGCGGTGGCCGCGCCGCCGTCGCGTCACCGCCGGCGACCGACCGATCGGCGCCGCCCTCCTCCGGCGATCATTGCTGCCATTATCCCTCCCGTATTAAGCCACTTAGCTCAATCATGATTAATGTTTTACCGAACGCGACCCGAGCCAACGCAAATAGAAAAGTTATTTACTCGGTCGTAATTAGGCATTCACTGGGAGTCGCAGCCGCGCTGCGGGCGTCTGGGCGGCGACGGGGCCGCGCAGACTAACCGTCTACAGCCTCTCCATGCCTCTCTGTCCTTTCTTTTTTGTGTAGAGATACACAAATTTAATATGTTGCTTAGATAGAAAAATATAACCATCGTCTATTTTCTATCGTCTTCTGCTGAACGTAGTTATATCCTAATGAACGATTCGTTTCAGATCTCAAATCTGCCCTGTAATTTCTCTGATAACATAACCCTTCTAATCAGAGCATAGTAATGTTTGCCCATTACTGCTCTACCAGACATAATAATTTACAAAGACCTTACTTCATCTTACATACGTAGACTTTTTAAATATACATATTTATATATAGCTGTAATTTGATTTAGCTATAGAACTTGACACACATTCCAACAAAAAAAATAATTAATGAATGGGTGGCGAAAATCTTGCCAAAAAATTGAGGAGCATTACGAAAATAAATGTAATTATCACCGCTATATATGTGCTCAAGCAGGTGGTGGGTTACTACGGAAGCAGGAAAACTTCCGTTATAGCATGCTATCTAGACCTCAGTAAGGCCTTCGACAGGGTAAGTCACGAAATGCTGTGGCAGAAGATGTGCGACCGTGGTGTCCCGAGTCAAATAGTGCGAGTTTTGAAAAACTGGTACCTCCAGCAAAGAAACCGAGTAAGATGGAAAAATGACTACTCTGCCCCTTCCGAGCTTAAATGCGGTGTGAGGCAAGGGGGGAGTATGTCCCCCCCTCTGTTCAACCTGTACATGGACAAACTGTCCGAAAAGCTGTCGCAGTCAGGGCTAGGCTGCTCGGTCAACGGGGTGATGACGAACCACATAGCATATGCTGACGATATGGTTCTGTTGGCACCATCGATATCCGCGATGCGCAAGCTGTTGGGTATTTGCGAGACGTACGCGGCTGAACACAATATGATGTACAATTCCGAGAAATCAGTGTACATGATATTCTCCAAAGGCTGTGACGAATTGCCCCCGCTGGCCCTCGGTGGAACGTCCTTGAAGAAGGTAAAGGAGGTACGGTACCTAGGTCATATGATCGCCTCGAACTTATCGGATCACGCAGACATCGAAAGGCAGAGACGAGCTATCGCTGTGCGGAGCAATATGTTGGCAAGGAGGTTCAACCGCTGCAGTGACGAAGTAAAGACCCAGCTATTTCTTAGCTACTGCACGAGTGTCTACACGGTTGAGCTCTGGACCAAATACACGAAGGCCACCATGAGTGAGATGCGCGTGCAGTACAACGACGCGTGGCGCGCGATGTTCCGGCTGCCGCGGTGGTGCAGCGCCAGCGGCATGTTCTGCGCGGGCCGCGCGCCCGGCTGGCCGGCGCTGCTGCGGAACCGCGCGGCGACCGCGCGAACCGCGCTGCTCCGCTCCCACAACACTCTGGTGGCTGCCGTCAGAGACTGGGACAACAGCCCACTTCACCATACGTGGAGGGCGTATCACGCGCCTATTACTTAATTTGTGTCAACTTTTAACATTTATATAATTTGATTGACATTTGCATTTATTAATTTTAATTATTTTAGTTATATTTTTATTCATTTTAATTTTTCAATTCAATTTAAATTCAAATTTTCAATTTTTCATTTAATTTAATGTGTTTTAAGTTTATAATATGGATTTTTAATCTGGAATAAATTACTTTCATTTCATTTCATTTCATTTCATTTCATTATGGAGTTTCTAAAAAAAATAAGTAGACATGTAAATCGAAATAAGTACTTTATTACTTACTAGTTAAACCTAACATACAACAATAATTACTATAAAATTATAAGAACAATAATTACATTAAAAAAATTAAAACAATCAAAACTCTTGTGAGCAGATGAATGAACATTTGTGGAAAGACAATACAAAAGATTGAGTAGCGTCTTGGAACGAAGGTAAAGGATACACAAGGATACACTCACCTTTATTGCTTCAGGGGTCCATTACTCAATGAAAACAGTGTTCGGAAATAAAGCGGCATTACCGGTGCAGCGAGACGGGGTGTCATTTCTCGGCTCGCTAATTAGGGGGATTAGAGCGAGCCGCTCTGTTCCGTAAAACGGCGTCGAAGTACCGATGGGAGTGTCTCTCTGCTGAACTTTCTAATTGTATCGGAATGAACCTGACTGCTTTGTTGTTAGTAAATGCTTGCATTTTATAGCCAACTAGCAGGGACCCGCGGTTTTACCCGCGTAGTTCCTGTACCCGGTATTTTCCCGGGATAAAAAATAGCCTATGTGTTATTCCAGAACATTATCTATCTGTGTACCAAACATCCGAATACCTTCAGTAGTTTTTGTGTGTAAAGAGTAACAAATGTGTCCGTACATTCTTACAAACTTTCGCGTTTAAAATAGTCATCATCATACTTCATCAACAGCCCACTAAATGTTCCCACTGCTGGGACTCGGGGCCTTCTCTCGCAAGGAGAAAGTTAAGGCCATAATCCACCACGCTGGCCAAGTGCGGTTTGGTGTTCCATACAGTTTCAATACCGCTTCTAATCCATTATTTCGCAATGCCGTACAAAAATCATGCGCAGTTCATCAATCAGTTGGACAGCTTAGAAGTGACGGCATAGTGCTGAATCTTATTACTTTATACCCTTCTATCATCCTACACAGGTCTCCTGGTGGTCCATTTGACCCGTAAATTTTGTTCACGGGCCTGTAATCTAAAACTGCAAGCTCTCTCTCTCACCAAAACTCTCGCATTTCTTTACCTACTGATTATTGATTTGAGCCAAAAAATACAACATTTTATGTTTTTGGAAACACCTGTGCCAGTTTTGTTTTAGTCCTAGATTTGAGATACTTCCCAACTCAATGTAAGCTCAAGGTATCATAGCTTACATCTAAGTCCATTTCAGTTGGGCCTCTCGCAACATTCGCAGATGTTAGAGACAATCTAATAATACATTATCTGCCGGTGTTCATAAATACACCTTGTCACGTGTACCGAGCGTGTTGACTCAATACTCGGCTCTACCTGATTTAATTGAACGTCAAATTATTTAGGTGTGACTATGGTGAAGTTAATAGCGATTTACGGCCACAATATCGAAATATATTCTAGAACTTCGTGTATTTACTTCGACTAGACTGCATGCGACTAAGGACTGTTGTCACACTTTCTATAACAGGAACAAGCAGTGGTGTCGACTAAAAGTTAAGATTAAGCAAAAGTTAAATTAAAGTCTCATTTTTTATCACGCATAGAACTTGCTTCTTTTGTGAAATTCTGTGTTTTATTCGGTTCATATTTGACCGGTTGCCCCCCGGTGGACCGGTCTAGTAATAACGCAACTTCGCCGATAGCGGCGCTTGCCCGCCGGTGGGCACGACAAGGCGAGACGAGACGATTTTAAATCGATGGTCTAAAAGGATAGAGTCTATATTTGCTTGAACTTATTTAACCATATACTAGCTAAATAAACATTTAAGTGATTGTAAAACCAAAGCTTATGTTCATAAAGAAAATGGTCATTTTTCTGAAGCGTGCACTGAAATCTGCACGCGCGCGCATTAAGAGATGAGCGAAATAGTCCGAGTCATTAAATTAGGCAGTCAAAAAGTATTCATTAAGGGGTTTAGGTATTTTAGTGTAATCCGTAATGCAACCAGTGTCTTCTAGGATTTTTTTACATCCGCTATTTTTGTCTTGATTAGCGTGTTGGATTACTTTGACTGTCTTCTTGAGAGAGGTTTCGAGTTCCAGCTATGGGTGTATGTCACTACAAAATTATAAATATTCACGGTTTGTAATCTAACCAGGCGACGCGACGTCAGGTTATAAACTAACCTAACCTAATTTAGGTGTCTCACGCGTTTTATTAAAAACTGACGGTATTTACAATTTCACGGTTAGGTACTATTTGGAACCTATCTCAAGAAGATAGTCAAAGTAAATCCAACACGCTGATAAAAATATGCGTGTAAAAAATTCTCAAAACACATTTTTCTTTCCTCTCTGATTATTATACAAAACATTTGACGTGTAAATTACTTTAATTATTTAATTAATTATTAATGAAAATCTGTATCGTGATCTGAATCTGTACAAAGTCAAATACAAGTAAATTTGCGAATTTTCAGTTGAAACATTCTCGCCTATCTCATGACCATGGCCGCACCTTCCCGCTGCACGTCTGTGCCCGACTCACGTCAAGACCGCGTCACGCTCATGTAACATTTCAGTGGACTAATAAGGCCTGTTTTCATTTTGATTAGTACGCGTGCGATTGAGTAGTGCAGGTGTTGAGTGATTGGTAGCAAACACGTGTGGGCACCGATTGATTATTGCGAGTGCATAGTAATCAGTCACTCGCACTCGCAATCGCACTCGCACTCACACTCGCAATAATCAAAATGCAAACCGGCCTTTAAGATTTACAATCTCTCTTGTTTTATTAGAAACTGACGGTATAAACAATTTCATACATAACACCTATTGCTGGCTAGGACTCTTAACCTCTCTCAAAGAGAGGAACAACTAATACGCTGATCAAATGAGAAAGGACCTATGTACATATGTATGTAAAAAAATCTCATAACACAAATTTTTCATGAAACAATTTTTTCCTCGCTGATTATTCTAAACAATTCGACGTGTACATTACATTAATCTTTTAATACATATATCTGTGTCTTAAACAGAGTTACATACAAGTAAATTTGTAAATTTTCAGTTGAAACATTCTCGCATATCTCATGACTATGGCCGCACCTGGCCGCTGCACGCCTCTGCCCGATTCACGTCACGAACACGGCCGTTTTGTTTGCGCTTCCACTCGCTTTAATACGTAATTTGTTGTGAATGCCGCGGAATTGCCACACTGACAGGCCGGGCCCGCGTCTACCGCTGTTCTGCTATTGAAAACGTTTCATGTTAAAACAATACCGGAGTATGCAATATGCTTACTCCGGTTTTGTTGTGACTCATTTTGCTCAGTAGCTGATCTCGTATTAAATATCTGTCACTGGTGCCATATACCACGTTATCTGGTGACGAGCGTAGTGCAGTGCTAAGCAGTGATTGAACTCTACTGTATAATATAATAAAACTATGCTGTTATAAGCAGGCGTGTTGTTTACCATCAGGCTCATATCTTGCTCGTTCTGTTTCTCGTATTCTATTAATTTAATACATTCGAAAGTTTGAATGTTTGTTGCTCAATAACGTCAGAACGGTTGAACGGATCGTATTATAATTTAATCCTTTAGTTCACAGTAGTAGTTAGAAAACAGTGTAGCCTGAAAAGCGCATAAGCTACTTATTATCCCGTGAAAATAATGGCAACGGGAACTACACGAGTAATAATAATATATTTATTCCGAAAAAACAAAAACTGACTTCAATTTAAAATTAAATTCAGACACGCGACTAAATTTCGGAAGATTCCATCACTAAGGCCAATTGTCCACGTAACCGGACGTTATACGCACGTTTTCGTCAATTGCCGGTTGCAAGATGAATGTTTGCATCTTGCGTAGAAACAATGTAATCTGTGTCCACGAAGCGACAACGTCGCGTCAGCCGCACGTCGTGCGGTACGGGTGCGTGCTGCAAAAAGTCACTACTCGACCGATTAGTCAGACGGACGCAGTGTTGCCATTTTAATTAATAAAGTTGAGTTTTTGTAATTTTTTAGGGTGCCGTAGCCAAAACGGGACCCTTACAGATTCGTCATGTCTGTCTGTTCGTCCATATGTCACAGCCACATTTTTCCAAAACTATAAGAGATGTCAGCGTTTAATTCCAAATTCTTAATTTTCCGCATTATATATTTTCCAATTTCTTTATAATACATAATCTTATTTGCCTAAATTATGAATTTTACATATTCCGAATTTTCCACATTCTTCATTTTCACAATGATAAATTATACAAATTCTTAATTTTCCAAACAAGTACAGTTTGAAACATTGTATATCAAAAAGTATCATTAGTGCTTTGATTGTAAGAAAATATGACTACCGTGCTGTAATAAAATTCGTTAATTTGGACATTTTGCTAGTTATTTTTTAATATCACATATCCAGTGATCAGTGCTTATCAGATTTGATTTTGAAGACGTCCAGACTTTTTTAATAGTATTTATATTAGAATAACGAAACGAGCAGGCCTGAAGGCAAGCAACATGCCTGCCTAGCACATTCGCACGCAACTATTGGAACATGAAGAGTCCAGATTACCTAGCGCACGCAAAGATATAAGATTCTATTATTACATCAGTCAGAAGATAAAGTGGATAGGAATGTGGAAGGTGGAAGTAAAGTGAAGTGGATAAACATTTAAAATATATATCGGTAATGTTTATCCACTTCACTACTAGGTACGTAAAATTATAACACCGGCACCGTCAGTTTATAATAAAACGCATGGGATTATAATTCTACGGTAAGTATGTACGTATGTAGGTTAGAATAGTTTGACGTTGTTAGATAATTCGTATTCGTAAGGTAATATGACTAAAAACAAAAGACTACTAAATATTGGGAGGGAAAAATTAAATTTAGAACAAAGCATTTCTATTTTGAAAACCAAAGAGTTTCCATGTTATTCGCTCTCGTAAGAGGTTCTATTTACCACCTCTCACGAAAGCGAATTCCGTATGCCACGGTTTACCGATATAATCGGGTTTTTCTCTCTCTCTCAGGCGATGCATTCCACAATCTAGAGGTTCTTATCACAAACTTTCGTGTCTTTGGAACATCAACCATGAAACGATATCACTTTTTCGAGATACGAAAAGTCAAATAAAAAAGGGTAAGGTGGTATTAGATCATGTAGATCAGTTGCACTCTCTCCGAAATGTATCCGATAAAAACCCGATAAGCTAGCAATTTATATACCTGAAGTGCCTATATGTTTTGTATTTATAACCTAAAGAGACCGTCGTGCACAGTATATAACATACTCGTACATTCCGCCATAGCCGCAGTTGACATTTTTTTATGTTTTTTTTATCACGATTGTACTACCTTTAGGCAAATTCCTAATGTGGAATTTTAAGAATTTGTAAAATAATAATGTGTTAATGTAATAATGTGGAAAATACAGAATATGCACAAATAATATTTTGGATAAAAAATAATGTGGACAATACCAGAACTTGGAAAATTAAGAATTTGGAATGAAACGCTGACACCCTATAAGAACCATACTGTTGAAACTTCGTAAGTGAATGTACTCGTATGTTGTGTAACGCATTAACCTTTAACTATGGACGTTACATTTTTGTTACACTATTATGGACGCGCGGCCTCACAGACCGCTATATTTACGCGCTGATTTCTATCTTGATGAGTAAGTATTGTATCATTTTTGGTTTCTATCCCTTAGAAGAGTCACTAAATGTAAATAAAAGATGTAATTTCAATGAAAAATGTGTTTATTTTAAACAAAATCTAACGATATAACAATCAAAGGCACTTTTCAGACTTTTTAGCTTGAGATCACGTCATAGGTATATTATTACAGGAAATTGACATTTTTAATTAGTTTAACTTCTTTTACAATAAAATATAAAGAACAAAGAACATAAAAAACTTAACATAATCTTCTCAAAACTAAACATAAAAATTTCGACAAGGGCTCAACTTGGTCATATTTATTGGCAGTCTTTTCATAGCGGCTTAGAGCATTGTAGGCATATTGGTTGTTTACAGCCTACACAAATGTGGGTCGTCTTTCGTTTTATTTTTGGTGGGCATAGTTTACACGTCTTACGTTTAGGAACTATATTTTCTTCACTTGGTGGCTCTTGGGATGGCATATCAGAGGCCAAAACTCGTATCAGCGTCATAACTAATTAATTTGGCAAATGATGGTTTATAACTCGTCTTTGCATATGTGGAACTACCAGGGATCGTGATAATTTCTTTAGAAATGTACCTCCTTCTAGTTCTTTGTCTTGGTGTTGATGTGGTTTGTTTTGGTGGTGGTTGAAATCACCATAGGCCACCTTCTTGTTCGGCGACTGCTAGAATAAATTGAAAATTTTTGTCCGTTTCATCTACCCCCCTTTGGTAGAATTATAGAATAATATCATCTCAGGTTTCTTTGTACGTTCATCTATAGTAATATCATGATGCATAGATGATATCAGGAGCACAGCAATGTCAGCTTCATAAAACAAACAATCATCAATATCCCCATCGCTGTCGCACTAATCCGATTCTAAAATCAATCGTTGAAACTCGTATTCAAAAGAAGGCTCATCTAATCGCAATATATTACTGGCTCTGTGAGTCAACAAATGTTTTTTGACATTTTACTTTACGAAATCTAAAACAAACAAAATCACCGTCAGCGTCAATTTACAACACAAAAGTGGACGCGCGGTCTCACAGACCGCACTCGAAATATAAAGCGAAATTACTCACGCAACATTCAGCCAGCGACGTTATCTTCACTCTCAACGGTCGTTTCGCCACTAAAACCGAAGCTACTGAAGCCGGCATACGCGTGGGGTACGCGGGAGGAGGGGGGCACGGAAATTACAAACTGCAAGCGGCCTGTGAGACCGCACGTCCATAGTTAAAGGTTAAGATTTTCACACAAAAAAAAGAAGAAAAAAAATTGGTCAAGGGCGAGTCCGACTCGCGCTGTAATCACGCAATCTTGTTGTGATTTAGTGACAAAAAAAACTGGTGATTTTAGTGACTTTTTCATGACTAACGCATCAGTTCCGTAATATCTTATTATAACAGTAGAAGTAGAAACTTGCGGTTGTATTAATTTTTGTGGTTGCGGCTAGAAATTCAAGAAGAGAAGCATAAGTTTTGCATGTTTCAGTAAGACATTACATAACTGATGTGTTGGTTATGAAAAAGGTCACTAGAAATCTCCAGTTTTTTTTTCACTAAATCATAAAAAATGACACCAAAGATATCAAAAACTCACTAGATCTAGTGACAAAGTCACTGAAAAGGCAACACTGAGCATGACTGACTATTCGCACCATTTGCATGAAGCAGCATGGACATAGCAAAGATGTAAAATACGCCTATCGTCATTTGTAGGTTTCATGCATTCGTCAAAAGACGCGTGTGTGGACAATTGGCCTATTTCATCGAGGTATATATGAAAGTAATATTTTGTATTGAAAGTATATTTGAAAGTAGTTATTTGTTTACATTTTAAACACCACCACATCGATTTCCATAAAATTTATATCCACCTCTGAAGTATGATCAATTGATCAAACAAAAAAAGAATCCCATAAAAATTGATTAACAATTGGTGGAGCTATCGCGTAACATACATACAAAAAAACATACAAGCGAATTGAGAACCTCCTCCTTTTTTGACGTCGGTTAAAGACGCTGCTAATATTACATAAGCAACATTCCACTTAGCTCGATCACTTATTTCGTGGAACTTCTGCAGGCTGAACTAGAACGCTACAAGACTAAACAAAGTCTTATTAATTTATTTCATGCCGCATCCAAGAACCTGGTATAAATAGATTTTCCTTAGAAGTATCGTTGTACAGCTTTTAACTTATCAAGAGCGACTTTGTATGTTCTAGAATTTCCAAGAATCTTTATTGTATCAGTTTCACGAGACTTGAGAGACAAGATAATAACACAGGTATCGTTTCTAAAAGCGTTGTCGTATCTGATAGACATGTAATAGAGCTCGGAGGTCAGTACACTTAATAAGACAGGGATACGCAGGAATGGTACTACATCAAGGTGAAAGGAATGCATGTGTCACGTCAATATTACAAGTTTTTATGTCCGGCACAATACAGAATATAGACAATACAACTTTTAAACAGTATTATGCTCTCGAAAAAATGATGGAGGCATTTTTTTTTTAATTTTAATAGTACTCATAACACGTTACATAGAAGTTCGTATTTAATTACAAACATGTCACAGACCTAAACGGATTCATAGCTGTAATAGATCACATGTAGATAAAAAATATTGATACACGACTTAATCGCGAAATAATGTTTTTGTTAATTACCAGAACGTTTTTGTAGCGTTTCAATAGCGACGTTTACATGAAGAGTGATTAACTTCAGTATTCCAGAACAATATGGAAACAATATATTTTTGCCTGCCGATAGAAGCTAAAAGTATTAAGTTAAAATTTTAGGTTTAAACAGCGTTAATGCTATAATTACGAGGGTCAAACTGAAAGTTCTTAGAAAATCAAAAACTGATTACATTAGCCAGTTTTATTATATCTTTTCAAAATATTGTCCATTCACGTCAATACACCGCTGCATGCGATGGAACCACTGGGAAAAGCACTTTGCCCACTCGTCCTTAGGGGTCTCTTCAATGGCATCGCGATACGCAGCCACCGCTTCTTCAGCATTCATAAACCGCTTTCCTTTAAGTTTTTCTTTAATTTTTGAAAATAAATAAAAATCACAAGGCGCGAGGTCGGGGCTATACGGCGGGTGACCCAGTAATTCAACGTTTGATGTCGCCAAATAGTCGATCGTTCGCTTGGCGGTGTGCGATGAGGCGTTGTCGTGGTGAAGGAGGATCCTACTGCGAGGTCGTTTCTCTCGAACTTTTTCCAAGACAAGTGGCAAACAATTGGTAGTGTACCATTTTGCAGAAACTGTTTTTTGATCCTCTAACACAATTGTTGCGAAATGACCTATCCTTCCAAAGAACGAGGCCACCATTTTTTTCCCCGCACTTCGATCTCTCTTCACTTTAGTTGGCAACTCCTCGAAAGGAAACACCCACTGAGCAGATTGTCTTTTGGTTTCAGGATCATAACAGTAAATCCAGCTTTCGTCACCTGTTAGTATGTCGAACACAGCATTTGAGTCACCTCCGTTAAATCTTTCAATCATTTTACGGCACCAATCCACACGATGGAGTTTTTGAGCCTCAGTCAAATTATGAGGTATCCACCGGGCGCAAAGCTTCCTGACCGCTAAATGTTCGTGTAGGATTTTGTGCACTTGACTCATACCGATGCCTAAGCTTGTCCGAATCTGCTGATAGGTCACTCTTTTGTCAGTCTCTATCATACGCCGCACAACACAGATGTTATCTTCAGTCGTCGCCGTAGAAGGCCGTCCCTCACGTAAATCATCAGTGAGATTAGTGCGACCACGTTTAAACTCATTAAACCAGTTGTAAACAGTCGCACGAGATGGAGCTTCATCGCGAAAGGCCAATCGTAGTCTATCATAACTTTCTTGTTGAACTTAAATGACATCGAAAGTCATAAAAAATCATTGCACGAAAATTTTCTCGTGTTAAATTCATGTTGACGTGACACAGACAATTTTCAATTTGCCGCCAAATCGTAAAACAAATGACAAATGAATGAAGTATATATACTCAGTAATATTGGCAAAGAGTTCTATTTTCAAATTATAGAATTATTTTTTTATTATATTGTTTATAAGTGGCCAGTTCTAAGAACTTTCAGTTTGACCCTCGTATAATATAAGGATTCTTCACGATATTTATTATAATATTGAAAATATAAAAATGATCTAGATTTCTAAGTATTAACAAAATTGTACTCGACTATTAATCAACCTTAATACATTATATTTATTTACAATATGTACATAAACTTAATCTAAAAGACCAGTGCCAGTGGGAATTGTGCCCAAAATGCTGGCCCCATTGCCACGTTGAATGAAAAAAAAGGCCAGCATTTTAGTCCCGAGTTGCATCACAAAGCCGCTTACATATAGTGTCTATGTTTGATTTTTTGTTGCTCAATGACATCGTAAACTATGAACGGATCTAAAACACAGTTAGATTATATATAGGAGGATAGGATATATATAGTCAGGAAAACAAGCAGGTTACTTTTTATCCCGGGAAAATAACGGGAACGGGAACTACGCTGGTAAAACCGCAGGGCGCTGCTAGTGTAAGATTTTCCCCTACCAAAAACTACTCAATGCAGCAAAATAATCATTCCCTTAAAAAAATTGCAAGTCTTAGATTCGTGTAAGCTCTGAACATGTTTGTATTTAAATTCCAGGGTTGACATTTTTATAATTATTTCAGTGCAAGTTCAAGTCGCAGTCCTACAAAATATTCATTCAACGTCTCTTTCGGCTCGCCCCCTTTCCGTAGAACCTGGCAGCATAGCAGACGGGCCCTTTTGTGTTGGCTGCGAGCCGGAAGTAGCAATTTTTCCGTGACATCCGGCGCCCCTGCCGCGCCGTGCCTGCCACTAGATGCGGGGGACACGTCAACGAAGGTTGGAATTCGCCCTGTGGGCCTACAATCCTACATCCTTCAGCGGCACGCGAATAATCTCACAGTTGAAATTGGATACAGGATTGCAATTGTATCTTTATATCATGCAGTTATAACTGCATTTACTATATTTTAAACAAACTGAACGTAAATTCACCGAACCACATTACTTGCAACTTACTTGCGAGAGCAACGTCGGAATTGGGGAATATATGTATTTAAGAGCCGCAGACACGTAATAAACATTGTTTTTTTAAATCGTGGCTTGAAAAAGCCTCGATTGAAATATTGATGAACATTTTCAAATAAAAAATACATAGAGTCGAACGTAGTTCCTGCTCCTTTTTGGAAGTCTGTTATTATAAAAATGTATACTTATTACAAAACAAAACTTATTAACTCTTTGTCTAATTTTCTCATCTTTTCAGATAGAGTTCATAAGATTTTCTTAATTGTTTTTTAAGTTTTGGCAAACTTCCAAAAAGTAGTAAGTAGGTATACTACGTTTGTGTGTATATTTTTACCTATGTATATTTTTTTTGAGTATGTTTTTCGATATTTTCGCCAACTGTTGAATCATCCAACCAACCGAATTGTTTGTTCGAAAAGGTATATTACTCGTATACGCCAAAGGTGGCCCCATTTGCATTGTCATCAAGTCATGATATTGAGATCTCAAGGAAATCGCGGAAAAACTAAGTAACTAACAATGTAATAAAATCATACCTTAGAAGTCACGTATCGACCCACTTCGCGGTTTCTGATGGACCTGAAATGTTGCATACTAATGTAAGTTTAGTAACAATGCAATAAACAATAATCAATGAGAAATCTGACGACGCGCTGTGTCGAAGATTGACCCCTGCATTTGACCCCTAATATAAAAATGAAAACAGGAACTTTCATTTTATTTTATACTATCGACCCGCCCCGGCTTCGTACGGGTGCAATGCTGATACTAAATAATATATGATACTAATAAAAATGGTTATTGTGGGTTATTCATAGGAAATAGACGTATACTATAATGAGCTTTTTTGTAGACCTTTTTAAGGTATACAATACTGCAGTATTTTGATCTAGCTCGTAGGGTTCAGTCAGCGTTTGCAATTTAACCCATTAAGCCCGACTCGCGACGCGGCCGGCGTCGTGACGTCACACAAAAAATCATTACTAAAAAATTAAACCAAACTTTGTGTGTCTGTAAACGACAATGAATTAATTAATATTATCGCCTATCTCTTAGGCATCAAAATAAACTAATATTCAAGTATATATATAATGAAAAAATAAGGTTTTTAAGTCTCAAAACCGGTTTTGCCCAAATCTGGCCTCCCGGGGCTAGACAGCTTAAACGCAAAAAATGTGTTTATTTATGACATCATTTTAGAAATCTTTAAAATTATCTGTGTCTCTCTACTGTACTATACATGTATTCTACATAAAAACCTTCCTCTTGAATCACTCTCTATTAAAAAAACCCGCATCAAAATCTGTTTGGCAGTTTTAAAGATCTAAGCATACATAGGGACAGAGAGACGCGGGAAGTGACTTTGTTTTATTCTATGTAGTGATTGAGACTATAACAAATGCACTATCATAAATTACTTCGTATATTGATATCGGAACCATTCAGTAAGTTAGCTTAGCGAATACAACCTTTCAAGGCGGCCTACTAACCAATAAACTACAAGGGGTCCCTTTCGAATTCTAACCGAATACTTTCGATTAATTTCACTTGTTCGACAGCCCGTTTAATGATTCACCCTCAAATGTTGTACCGTTTTAACTACGCCATTGCTACATTCAAAAACTTACTCTAAATCATTTAAGATAGAGTTGAGATGATAACTTACTTTGTGCCATTTGTGATCATTTTAGTTTTTAATAATATTCAAATTGGAAAGTTTGCAATGGTGCAAATAAACAACACGATCTGTTAAATAATTTTTGCTGTGCGAATTCAAATTAATGTATTTTCGGTAATTTTAAACCATTTTTAATTTATCTGAATAATGAAACTAGTTAGAGACACGAAATTAATTATTTAGGTACTTACCCATCTACCCGATAATCCACGGTGAACGTTACGAATGAAAAGGATCCACACCTAACTTCAAATTGTCATCTACAACATTTATGTACATAATGTCGTAAAATTATGCCCTTAATTATTATAATGTGTGTCAAAAAGATTGTATCATTTGAAAGTCATATATGTCCAGCAGTAAACTAGGGTAGGCTAATGATTATGATAACAACGTAAATTACTAAATACATATATGTGATAAATTGTAGTGGTAGGACTCTTAGCAGAGTCCGCCTGGGGAAGTACCACACCTTTGCCAGTTATTCTACCGCCAAGCAGTAATGTGCAAACATTACTGTGTTCCGGTTTGAAGGGTAATGTTTCCAGAGAAATTACAGGGCTTAGAGATATAACAACTTAGATCTCTGGGTAATGAGCGCAGTGCAATGCTAGGCAATGATTTGGACTCTTCATGTTCCAATAGCTGCGTGTCACTGTGCTGTTATGTGGCAAGCATGTTGCTTACCATCAGACACATGTCCTGCTCGTCTCGTCACTTTTTATTTAAAAAAAAAATTTGTGTGAAATGCCCGTCAATATTTATTAATATTATTTTCCGTAAAGATTTACAATAACAGCATACAGTAAATTCCGGCAATGAATCAGTGCTTCCAATGAATACAATACATGTACTTGTATGCCACCATTCCAGGTTCTGTTGGATATTAGTCTGTTCAGCTCTCAGAAGAAATGCACCTTTAAAATATAACACTACTTATATCCTACTATCCTACTAATATTATAAATGTCAATGTATGGATGTTTGGATGTTTGTTGCTCAATCACGTCCTAACGTATGAACGGATCGGGTTGAAATTTGGAACACATATTACACAGATAGGTTATAATCTGGAAGAGAGAGACGTACTTCTTAGCATTCCATGGATTCACCGTGCGGGTGCCGGGTCCATCGTGTGGCAGAGAGAGAAATCTCGAATAGACCCCAAGACTTGTGACTCGGGCTGTAGGTTTAAAAGGGGCCCCTTACATTGACGTACGTCAACACTCACCTTCACTACTCGTATTTCTCTCCCTGCCCAGCCAAATCCGATATGATCCTACTAGTGCAGCTTTAGATACTCGTTCTAGTATAGAACTTACTGCACTTCTGGACAATCCAAGGTCTTTAAGCAGGTTATAGAGAGATTTTGCTGGTATACCTCTCGCTCCTACTTCTACAGCGTATAAATTAACTACATAGCCATTTTTTGTTAATTCATTTTGTAGGTCGTAATACTTATTTTGTTTCATCACGTGGTCTTTAGGTATATTAGTTTCCCACGGTACGGTAAGTTCTACCAGGACTATGCGTTTCGTAGCCCTAGAAAAAAGGAAAATGCCCGGTCTGGATGACGAAACACCCACATCCTCTGGGATTTTGTAATGCTTTTCATACGTGTCTATTAAAATTGTCCAATCAGGTGCTGAACCCAGGATTGAGTAAGGCTTGTTCTTGGAGTTTGAAGTTGAGCCCTCTTTTACAAAGTTAATTTGTCTTTTGTTCATCGTCAATCCCTTTTGGGCTCTAGCTACCGAAAGGCTTACGGCTTCACGTATGATTTCAAGTACTCTGTCATGGCGCTGTGAGTAATGACCCCTATTAAGGAGCACCTTGCATCCCACCAATATGTGCCTTGCTGTACATATCGCCTCACCACAAGTATAGCAACATTTTTCAGAGGCTTTTCCCCACCTTACCAAGTTACTCTGGTCAGGGAGGGTCATTTGGAAAGCGTTCAGATAAAATTTTAATAAGGCAGGAGACCAGTCATATAGCAAGGTGCGCCACTTTAGAGCTAATGGGATACAAAACTCACCTATGGTTAACCACTCACTTTGCATTTCTAAATTCATAGCGTGCACTTTGTAACTATCATTTTCGTCTTGTTGTAGAAAGGTTTTTACCATGTCTCGGTCTTCCCTTTTCTTTCTCGCACCCAACCCAGCTGTATTTACTTGCGCACCTGCCATAAATTGTTTGTGGAATTGAAGTCTAGATTCAAGGTCCGAAGCGCTTTTGTCTTTTGGGAGAGATGCGATTAATTCGTCTTTCGACTTTCCCAAAACATGCGTTTTTGTAACTCTTAGGTGTTTGTAGAGTTCGGATGGTTTTTTTAGTTTCAGGCCCAAACTATTGTGATCCCTAAATAGAGTAGAGGGATCAGGATGTGCCAATCCAAACCATGACTTCAATATCTTTATGACATTAGCATCTAATTTTGCGAGGAGGGTTTTACCGATGTCATATACTAGGAAAGGCCAAGTGAGACGTGATGTGAGATAGTTTTCATATATCCATGCTTTTTTGATATTGCTGATAGGCTGTTGGTCTACCTTACTGAGGTCATTCATGAAATTTCCAACAACTACCTCTAATGATGGTGTACGTCCTTTGTAGTCTATCTTTCTACCAAGAAATTTGAAAGGCACTGCCTCTGCTATTGTGGCAACTCTTTGGCCACTTATGGAGAGTCCCGGATCGTAAGAAGTATATTTGGTATCTCGTCTACCCAGACATAAACAATGACATTTACTTGGTTTTGCCCTCATTCCCCCCGTCCATGTACAGAACTCATCAACATCATTCAACAATTGTTGACACTGTTTGGGATTTCGTGTAAGTATTGCAAGGTCGTCCGCAAAGGCTAAAATTGACTCAGTGTACTTATTGTTGATTTTAAACCGGTAGCCCCATTTCTTCTCACGGGATATTAATTTATCTACTAGAATATTTATAACTATATTAAATACTATTGGTGATAAGCAGCACCCTTGGAATAGTCCCACATTATATTTAAGTGGTTTTGAGTATTCTTTGTTTACTGCTATAACAAATTTTAAGTGATTATAATATGAATTAATTATGTCAATAATTACAGCAGGAAAGTTATACCATTTTAGGGCAAATAACATAAGTTCATGCTGCACGGAACCAAATGCGTTCTCTAGGTCTATCCAGCAGACTGTTATTTGTCTCTCATGTGTTCTGGCATCTTTCAAACTTTCCGCTAGTAATGTATTGTGTTCCAGGCATCCAGAAATACCAGGCAAGAAGCCTTTCTGGTGGTTGGGCCTGAAATACCTATTGCTAGCCATAAATGTGGTCATTTTTGTTTGCAATATACTGAAAAAAATTTTAGAAATTGTATTGGTTAGGGCTATCGGTCTGGTGTCTTTTGGATGAGTTACTTCTTTCATTTTAGGAATCAGGACAAAAATTGCTCTTCCAAATGATTTTGGGATTTGCTTTCCTGACCAGATCTTACTGAATATATTTAAGATATGTTTACGAACTGATGGACACTTTTTATACACTATGTAAGGAATGCCATCAGGGCCTGGAGCTGATTTAGTAGTTTTCTTCTTAATTTGATAGTTTACTTCCTCTTCACTAGGTGGAGTGCTTTGAAAGTTTGTTAGAGGATCATTAGGTCTTTGGATGTTTGGTACTACGTACGAGCTCCCGCGTTTAGGCACTTCGTATGTGCCTTTAAAGTGATCGTAAATTTGCTCATTAGTCAAGATAAGCTTTCCATTTTGTTCTCTGAAAATATTTTTCGAGTATTGAAAAGGGTTTTTATCAAAGTCTACTTCGTGTTTAGCTCTGTAAAGATTATCACGATTTTTACTGATTTGTAGCGATATTCCTTGTATTAATTTAAGGATTGATCTCAGAGCCCTGGACAGTTGGTGACTTAGATGGTTGTCGCCCATGGTTTTAGCTACACGAAGACGTTTTATTAGTTCTCTTTTCTTCCTCCGCAATTTCATTTTGAACGTATTTTCCTTGTTATTTCGAGCATAATAAGTTGATGGTGGATAGTGCTCAGAGAAGTATGGTATAGATGGTGTCCTGAAAAGTTTCTACTTGGCTGTTTGGGTCTTGTTTTGTACCAGGATGTTCTAACAAAATAGCCAAGTTTTCGTCATGAACTTTCCAGGTGGAATTTTTTAGGCTGGGTATGCCAAGACGTGTCCTGATGACAATGGACTCCTGGTAGTTTTCACTCGATGGTTCACCTTGGGATATATGAGGGTCAACTCTATCCATAGTGTTTGTCAAAGGACTGACCGACGGCTGTCGTGCTTCAACACCATCATGTGTCTTTAAGTGCTTTAGGTACCAGGCTCGTCTCTTGTAAATTTTCCCGCACGTAGGGCATCTCAATTCCGTATTCGCGCCAGGGTCGTCGTTATTATCAACCGGTGGACAGATCTTCCGCCCCCCCTCTCGGACTGTCCCAGGGGTATTTTTCTTTTTTGGACTTTTAGCGGATTCTTTTCCCGGGCTTGGCTTGCTAGGCCTTCACCCTCGACTGTCTTTCCAGTAGTCAGATGTCTTTTCCACCAGCCATCTGTCTTTCCAGCGTCATCCCGTCTCTCCGGGCTGTCATTTTTGTTTGAGACGTACTTCTTAGCATTCCATGGATTCACCGTGCGGGTGCCGGGTCCATCGTGTGGCAGAGAGAGAAATCTCGAATAGACCCCAAGACTTGTGACTCGGGCTGTAGGTTTAAAAGGGGCCCCTTACATTGACGTACGTCAACACTCACCTTCACTACTCGTATTTCTCTCCCTGCCCAGCCAAATCCGATATGATCCTACTAGTGCAGCTTTAGATACTCGTTCTAGTATAGAACTTACTGCACTTCTGGACAATCCAAGGTCTTTAAGCAGGTTATAGAGAGATTTTGCTGGTATACCTCTCGCTCCTACTTCTACAGCGTATAAATTAACTACATAGCCATTTTTTGTTAATTCATTTTGTAGGTCGTAATACTTATTTTGTTTCATCACGTGGTCTTTAGGTATATTAGTTTCCCACGGTACGGTAAGTTCTACCAGGACTATGCGTTTCGTAGCCCTAGAAAAAAGGAAAATGTCCGGTCTGGATGACGAAACACCCACATCCTCTGGGATTTTGTAGTGATTTTCATACGTGTCCATTAAAATTGTCCAATCAGGTGCTGAACCCAGGATTGAGTAAGGCTTGTTCTTGGAGTTTGAAGTTGAGCCCTCTTTTACAAAGTTAATTTGTCTTTTGTTCATCGTCAATCCCTTTTGGGCTCTAGCTACCGAAAGGCTTACGGCTTCACGTATGATTTCAAGTACTCTGTCATGGCGCTGTGAGTAATGACCCCTATTAAGGAGCACCTTGCATCCCACCAATATGTGCCTTGCTGTACATATCGCCTCACCACAAGTATAGCAACATTTTTCAGAGGCTTTTCCCCACCTTACCAAGTACATAGGCTACTTTTTATCCCGAAAAAACAACGGGAACGGGAACTTCGCGGGTAACACCGCGGGGCGCTGCTAGTCACATATATGTGTATGTGGTGTGGAATTATCAATGTTGGTGACACATTCAGTAGCTTTATTTAACCAGTGTATATTGTATTAGGATCTATCTGCCCACAAATTTTGAAAATACCGTTCACTGAAGAATTTTTCATTTCTTGGGAAAGAAAAGTAAAGTATTACGTTATTCTAGAATTATTCTAGGCAAAAATATATTTGAGCTTTTGAATATATTTGAATTTCCGATAGATCTATTCAATTCTTATGACGTGATGAGCAACAAACATGCGTACTTTAAAATGTGTAATATGATTAGGGTTGTTAACATGTTATTTTTTTATATTACTGCACCTTTTGGGCCATAAAAATCGTTAACAGTATTATTGAAACAACTGAAATTGTTTACTTATAAATATCTCAACGTTAATCTTTTACACGTGCCTTCCAAATTCAACATTTCAAATTATTTGTTTTCTAAAAACGTGGAATAAATGTTTTCGCACATTACAACGATTTAACATCGATGCCACTGTTCTCACTAAATAATATTGAAGTGAATCTTATACCACATTTTTGAGGTATTATTTTTGTAAGAAACAGACTCCTAGATTCGTCAGCTCAACGTCGTTCACTGTTTTAACCAATGAATTTTTGACGTTTTGGGGTAGAAGTGGCGTCGGAATAAAAATGTCTGTAATGTACGATACCTCTTAACGTGCCTTTTGATTTATCTCAGAAAATGGTTCATAAAAATCAAATTATTATTCGTCTATTTCGAGCGGACAAATCAGCTTTTTATCGAGTGGGTATTAATTTGATCATTATTTCGGCATTAGACACGTCAAGAGATTGTTAAGGGATTAACTGGCGCCCACGGTGTTATTGTTCGAGAATATTCCAAGAAATAATATCTTCGAAAATATTTGGAATATCAGCAGTATTTCTAGTAAAAATTCTGCGTAAAATAACGTAATTAGCCTATGAGATTTTTGTTTTTTTCGCCGTAAGATGTTTATTTCGTACACAGCAGGAGTAAAAAATAATAGATATCAATCTAAAACTAATTATACTAAAACGAAATATATTATACGTCACCATAAATTACCCTTAATCCAAAATTTCAAAATTCAACCGAATGGAGAACCTCCTTTTTTGAAGTGGCTCAAACAGGGTGTGTATTGTATGGCTAAATAAATATGCATTTACTTTGTATGTGACCACTGGAATGATAAAATAACAGGACAAGCGTCGCCGGATGGACGTGTAGTCATGGCGATACCCTCTCGCCTCTGTTATTAAGCTCCTCTCAAACAATACGCCACAAATTGAGTTAACTCACTAATAATAGTATCATGACTGCAGAGGGTACTCTGCCACGGAGGGCAGTCTTTCCTCATCCGAGCTATGGCTCCGTCAAATATGGAAAGGTTTGGGTATATGTGTAGCAACAAGTTTCTCTAGCCAGATGTAGATTTCGGATGTTGCGTGATTTTTATGAGTCTTTTACTTTTTAATTTATGTATTATGATGATTGATATATTGATTGTAGAATTTTCAAGATTTAGGCTTGTACTGATAATACGCATTAATTTACAATCGGAATGCTCTTAGCTCGAAAAAAGCGACATCGTTTCATGGTTGATGTTCCAAAGATACATTGTTTAAATAAGCCGAAGGGTAACGGTCAGTGTGAACTGATAAAGAGATATTTCCAACAAAAGAAAAAAAAAACAAGATTACACTGTTAAGATGTCATTAAAACTTCGAAACGAACTCTTCGGCTGCGATATTAGTCAGGAATAGCTTAATATATTTAAATAGTTTTCCGACCTTAGTTCTTGATATGCACCCTGGTTTTTCTTTGTCGTTCAATTCTTAGGCGTAAACAACTTTTTCGCGTCGCAGCCATGGTCTGTTTATTAAAATCATCGAAAATTTTACGTTGGTATATAAACCTATATATAACAGCTATATAGGATCGGTACTGTAATTGGCATAGATACTATTAATAAAAATGGTCAAATTGATAAGAGTCTTCAGTAATTTACACAAGCTGTGATATATACTTGGGAATGTACCTAAGTCAACTACCTACCTATTGCACGAACGCTCCACCGCTGACGTTATATGACGTCGCGTCTCAACAGTCGCTGCGGCGTCGCCCTCTCTATGATTTCAATTATTGTTTGATGTCGTTATTTCTCTTGTGTTTATTCGGGACGCGTCTCTCCATTTTTCCGTACCCCTTCGTATGTATTTGCTCGTACAAATACGAGGTGCTCCGTCGTTCGTCTCACGGTAACCGATACCGTTGGCGCGCCCTGCCTGAGATGTTTGAATAGAACGTAGCCGAGAATCATCCGAATCGAGTTGAGTACTACTTTGAGACGCCTTTCCGTTTCGACGCTTGAGAGACTTCAAAATATAGAGGGCCAGACGAGCTTTCGGTTGAATTCTGAGAATTTAAGTTAAGTATGTTGCCATCAACTGCACATGCTTACATCATTTTATTCTGTTTCCATGGGGTTATATAAACTAAAAGACTTACTACCAAAAGAGTACAAAATAGTCATAGTAATCAATTTTGCAAAAAATAAAATCAGGTGCTATGTCATGGTAAAACTTACCTATAAAATGTATCAAAATTATTATGTCATAATGTCAAAGATAGAATACTCTAGCATGCAATTCAAGTAAACATAAATATTACAGTAAAACTAGCACCACAAGTGGCGCAATTTTGTGTTCCACATCGACTTTTCTACCTCGTCATGTAGGTCTAGCTATGATTCATACGTAGATAGTGTCTAAACAATGTGATATGACGTGATGACGTCAATTTGCTCTTACCTATCGCCGCACAGAAAGCGTCACTTATCAGATTACTCCTGAAGTTTCAATGTCTATTGTTGATTAACGTTTCGAGGTGATCTTTTTCTCTATCACGTTATTAGTATCATGTTTCGGGGAGGCGGCAGTCTGGTCCGACCGACGCGCCCATTGTACCCATTGTCCGACACTGAGAACTTAATGGACCCGACGCCACGTCACATGTGACACCGCCACAAAAACTTGGAGGTGGAATAAAGTATCCCTGTCAGATACTGAATCACACCTACGGAGAATAACTACATAATAACTTACCTGGAGGAACCTCAAGACAAAAACCAGATCCAATTACAATGACTTGCTGAAAACAACTAGAAATAAAAAGCCATTTCTACATTGTTAGATATTTCTAAATTAATGAATTAATACTATGTAGGTATAATTAATAAAAATACATTAAAAAACAGTTTATAATTGTGTTAACACTAAATTGTAATTAATAAAGATTCTCGTCGTTTATGTTCCTTACTCCTGTGAAGCTTTCCCCACACAATGATTAGTTTTCAGGATGCAACATCTTGTATCATTCCTCCGCGTATTGGTAAAAGCTAAATCAACTGGTCTTTCGTACCTTGAACAATCATAGCGGTGTATTCATAGCAACGTCTCAACCTTTCAACACAGCTCCAATCCACATGAAATTGTTGTATATACCCAGATAAACAGAATCTTCAAAAGGTAGATACTTCGTGTCATCTTATTAAGATAGATAGATATATATACTCTTTCTTATTCACACCAAAAGAAAAACAGATTTACAGACAACGAAATACAATAACAGCTAGTGCTGCAACAGGCTAAGCTAAGCTTTTGTCTATAAACATAATTTATTATGTATACCGTATACCACACCTAGAAAACTATAATCAAGAGTACAAAACCTAAACTTTATAAAATAATACCAACTACCCTCAAGATCAAGCAACCGAGCTAGTTCCGTGAAAGTTAGTAATATCCAAAAAGAGCTACAAACCGCGACACTGAGTGAGACAAGATATATGTGGCGCGGTGCAACAGGCGTGATTCACACCACTGTTTCGAGATTGCAAACACCTGCACCCTGAGCGACAAGCAACAAAGAAAACTTAACCGAACTGTTATGGAGATACAGCTTATTTTCAAGCGACAAGATTTAGCCAAAAACGACATCCAAAACGGACAATTTTCTCGGCTTCCTTGAGAGCGTACAATGAGGATTAGTTCTCCGCGTCACGACACCGCTGTAGCGTTCAAAACGCCCGCCGCAATATTTCACCACTCTGCTAAGAAATAACAATGCACTGCTCGAGCGACGAAAGCACTGCACCGGAAAGTTCACAAGATTACAGTACGTTCGAGTAACACAACTTCAGACTTACCCACTGTCTAACATAATCCCACAACCAATTCATTTATTACCCACTTACTATTGCAAAAATATGAAAAGGTAATGGATTTTACAATAATAAAACCTTTCAATCGTATATAAAATGTGTATCGAACCTATTATTTCATTAGGTACGTACTATAAACACCGGTTCACCAATTTCGAGTTTCGTGGTTCCCTTTAGATGTGTTTTTTTATTAACTGTAGGGGAGACCGAGGTGAGTTGTGACAGAGGAGAGTTGTGACAAAGACGATTACTCGGAACCTATGACCGTTAGAGAGTTGGCAAAACTGCGCAATTGTTTCTTTAGAGACGCGCTACTTGACACGGTATGCGCCAGAGGCGCACGGCAAGCGGTTATGCGAGTGCGACGACTTCATGAAAAAAAAAACGAAAAGTAAGTTTTTTATCAAAATTTTGATGATTTCTATGTACTGACATATTGCATTCACATGATTAGTCTATTTTTTCTTATATTGAGTGGTGTTTGATGTTTCAAAGCGTGGCATTGTCTTCCTATATTTCCATCATGTTTTGAAATTATGAATTATTATTTTAGCCAAGTCGCAATTTTTGGCACCTAGGAGAATTGTGACACGCTGTCACAACTCTCCTATTTAAGTTTGTTTTATGAATACCTTATGTTAATTGGTTTCAGTAATGTTTTTTTGCTTATGTAATAAGTATGTGCGTTTGTTTTTGTCAATGTTTACAACTTAAGTTTGAGATACGTGTTTGCCAGAATCAGTAAGCTGTTGCTAAAAGATCCACCAAGACCAAAATACCCAGCTAATAGACGCAAGATCAAATCAGTTATTCTTACAGACACACCTACAAAGGATGAAATAGCTGCCACAGAAGCCAGTAGAAAGTAAAAAAGTGTAAAAAAGCGTGTTTTAAATGAAGAAACCAAAAAAAAAAACAAGAAGCAAACTAACAAGAAAAGTGCAGAATATTCCTAAGAAGTTTCAAAAATGCTTATTATTGCTTGTGCTACCTTGAATTTTGTAGCCAACCATATATGAGAAGTGGGTTCAGAGCTTGGAATGCTGGAAGCTGGTCTCATGAAGATTGCAATAGGGGCGAGCTACAATACATTTGTCATAACTGTTTGTCAGCTTAGATTATGATTCTTTTGATTTGATTTTGATCTCATTAAGTAACCATTTTTTACAGTATAGAGTGAAGAGCCAGCAGGACATGCGCCTGATGGTTAGCAACACGCTTGACGCATTACATCACAGTAACACGCAGCTCAATAGCTGCGTGTTACTGTGATGTTATGATTTGGATTCTTCATCCAATGATGAAGAATCCAAATCATTACCTAGCACTTCACTGCGCTCATCACCCAGAGGTCTAAGATATTATATCTCCAAGACCTGTAATTTCTCTGGAAACATTGCCCTTCAAACCGGAACACAGCAATGTTTGCACATTACTGCTTGGCGGTAGAATAACTGGCAAAGGTGTGGTACTTCCCCAGGCGGACTCTGCCAAGAGTTCTACCACTACTAATTACTGATAAAAGATCGTATACTTGTTATTTTGATGTTTGATACTTCATGATATTATTTTTTACCATTATTTTGAAAATTAAAGGACTTTTATGCAAAAAACGTGTTTTGTTTATTACAAAAATAAATTTATCCGTCAAATGTAGTCTAAGTACATAGCTGTCACAACTAACCTTGGTACCTGTTACAACTTACCTCGGTGTTAGGAGAGTTGTGACAATAGGAGTATTTTCAGTTTTTGTGGATTTTCTCAGTCACCATATAATTTTAATTGGCTTTGATTACTATTTTCAAAAGAGTATTAATTGGGAAACATTTTGGCATAAAGTTTATAATTATGGTATGTTTATTTATTGAGATATGTTGCTCTAAGTAAAAATTGTCACAACACTCCTCGGTCTCCCCTACTCGCGAATAAACTAGATTTTTTCAAAATTGACTTATGCGTTTAAAGAGTTATTTATGATGGCATAGAATCAACATTCAACACGCGTCATAAAATTTCTCATCGAAAAGAAGTTTTACGCCACATCATATCAAAACTGCTATGAAAATATTTGTTGATTACTCTACGCTTACTGTTATTGAAAGTAGTCCAATATAACCACAACATAAGCATAACTTCATCATATTAACAGCAAGAAATCTAAAGTGGAATAGTATTCCTTAGAATAAAATATATTCGTTCCAAAATTGAACTTATTGCAAATACTCGGTAAGATATTGAAATGCTAAAGAAGTTTCCTTGCTGCGTCCCGTTGTTTCACCCGCTAAACTATAGGATTGGTTTAAATTTAAAATTTCCGGTATGTTTATAGTATAGAATAACGGGCTGCGCAGGACTTGTGCTTGATGGTAAGCAACACACCTGGCCACAACAGCACAGTGTCACGCAGCTATGGAAACATAGATATCCAAATCATTACACAACACGGCACTGCGCTCGTCACTCAAAGAAATAAGGCGTTAAGACCTGATAAATATGGTAAACAATCAAAGCTTATGAGCGTACGTTTAAATAATTTTAATCTTCTACGACTATTTCTACCAGATAGAATGTCTAATGCTTTTCCTTAACGCACAACCCACAAAAGTTCAGCACATACAAAAAAAAATCTCTCTAAGCTGACAATTTACCGAGGACATCCCTATAAATGTTACAGGTATGCTTACTGCTTAGGTGGGGTTACGGTTTTCTATCAAGTGAACGATCTGTTTCTTTGCCATTTTTGTATAAAAAAATGTATTTGTCAAATGAAATGAAACAGGTAATTAAATAACGAATGGAAGCCATGACGAAAAAATAAGAAGTAGGTAATTAAAATCTTTATTTAGACATTGAATCCTTTTAAATCACATTATTCGATGTTGATTATATTTTTTTGTTCTTTTAACTTAATCCTATTTATTTTAATCCGATAATGTTATTCTTGGATCGCAGAAAAAGGTTTATTTGTTATTTCATTTCTCCAGGTTTTTTGCTAATTAGTGATCAGCAAAATGTTTTTCTAAACAAATACCCTAATTAGATCTAAGAATGGCATTATTTATAGTTCTTAGAGGTACATAATAATTATCGAGTCGTAATATCGGATGTCTGTCGAGTTTCCCATTACTGTGTTTATAAATACGAAGAAAAATGTAGTGGAAATAATTGATTTATTTTGTAGACAATATTTATTTACGAAGGCAACTACTAATTAAGTAATGTTTATTTTGCCAATACTTCTTGGAGGTAGATAATTATCGCGCCGTGATATCCGATGTATTTTAAGTTTCCCATTACTGTGTTTATAAATACGAAGAAAAATGTAGTGGAAATAATAGATTTATTTTATAGACAATATTTATTTACGAAGGCAACTACTAATTAATTAATGTTTATTTTGCCAATTATTTCGAATACTAGTTGTATTATACTCATATTACAATAATTAGCTGGTTGGGTTTCCCAATCGTAATCTAAAACCTGGTTTAATCCTAATTTTATCTTTTTGATGCCAGAGATGTAAGATACGAGTAAGCACATCTGCATTCCATACTGATAGCGAGTCTTACTAAAAAAACTGAAATGTTTTATTAGGCTCTCATATTTATGAGATTTCCAAATATTAGTCAGGATTTCCGGACTAATGGCGGTAAGTGACGAAAACGGAAGAATAAAAAATATATAAATATTTAGTTTAGTTAGTAAAAATATATTAATAAAAGTTTACCGCCCTTAAACTAAATAACCAAATAACTATATTGAACTAAATAACCGTTATTTTAAGATTAAAACAAAATGTCTTCAGGCAGTAAACTTGCGATTCTCTAAATAATAGAGTTTGTTGTAACTAAATTAATCTCTTGAAACTTTCCTAAACTCCCTGGAATTAGAAGAAGTAACGATACACGTAAATACGAGTAGCAAGTAGTAGTAGGAACAAAACCGACGACAGGGTAAAGCATTGGATGGAGGAAAGGTGATGACGATGATCTTAATCACGATAATTTTTTTTTGTTGATTTTTACTTTCAAAATTGATAATGCTTTCAATATGAGTTCAAACCGTGAAACTTTCTTTAGCCTACTAATGTTATAAATGTCAAAGTATGGATGTTTCTTGCTCTCTCTGATCGAAACGGCTGAACGAACCGTGTTGAAATTTTAAACACTGTTAATCGAAATTAAGGAATAGCATATAGATTTTTTACCGTGGTAAAACTACGCGAGTAAAACTAGTGTATAATGTTATCGATCGACAAGAAACTCAAAAAACACACTAACAATTAGACTGCATCCTTTCGTTATTTTTTTTTATTTCTTTTTTTTACTTTTATATTTGTACACCTGACAGCCTGATTTCAAGCGACGATGCGGTCTACGATGTAGCGTGTTTACCTACAAGAAACCGATTCACTCTCGACTTGAAGGCACCAAAATTGTAACCATAGGGAAAAACCCACTCAGGCAACGCATTCCACAGCCTAGACGTTTTTATCACACAAGTAGAATCAAACCGCTTCGTTCGTGTCTTCGAAACATCAACCATGGAACGATTTACTTACACATTTCCGTTGTTGTCTTATTTCTTTTCTGGTCAGCGAATTTGCTTACACACACCTCTATAGTTGTTAACGATTGTGTAAACAGCTGTTACTTGAAGTGATCTATCAACATCAAGTTGTAAGTTTCTGAGCTATTTGTAGGCTTTTGCCCACGGCACCCACGCATCTCACAATGACCCTGCAAACTTTATCCTGGACACTAAACGAACTTGCTCTATACATCTATACGTGTGAATAAAATTGGAGCGTATGTTTGTAATTCCAAATTAAGAGTTTTTCACTAAATGTAGATGCAAGTATTTATGGTACATAAAAAACAGTTTAAAAAATGGTATTTGTCCGTTTGTTCCGGCTAATATATGAAATGACAGAACCGAGTTTTAATGAATCACTGCCACCCAGCTGATGCTATAATGAATAACTTAGGATGTTCTTTTTTTAAAGCAGATGTCCACGAAAACAAATTAAATATGTATGTTATTAAATAGCTTGGGTTGGTCATAGGTTCCACCGCGGGGTGCGGTTCGTTGTTAAGGTTACACATTCTCCCTGTTCCTACCCGAAAGCTACACGTATTTACGATTGGACTACTTTTAGTTTACGGGTGTAGTGCGAAAAGTTACCGGTCTAATGAAAAAAAAAACAGCTTCAATTCTAATTTTATTTTACAAAATACTCTTACAGAGAAATTACAGGGTATAGAGATATAACATCTTAGATCTCTGGGTGACGAGCGCAGTGCAGTGCTAGGTAATGATTTGAACTCTTCATGTTCCAATAGTTGAGTGTCGCTGTGCTGTTTTGTGTCAGGCATGTTGCTTACCATCAGGCACATGTCCTGCTCGTCTCGTCACTCTTTATTAAAAAAAAACTCTTTATCAATCCCAATTGATTCTTAATGCCAGTTCGCTGATACAGTTGAGTAATTTTGTAGACCGATTCGTCAAATATCTGAAGTTACACAAAACACTCGATTCTCTTACTGTTTTGAATTCTTTCAAAGCTTTTTTTATTTTGCGCGACCTTGTTGGATAGCACAGGTGTTCTATACATAAAACTTGTTAGATGTTTCCAAAATGTTACAAGCTTCTTTTAATGTTAGCAATCAAAATTGGTATGATTATAATTCAGAGAAAATTCACAAGTGTACATTTACCTTAATATTTTATTGGTAATATCGAATATTCGTGCTGCCTTCTAAAATACCGCCGGCGAGCGAAAATATTATGATAACCAAAGAAAAACAAGGCCAGCAACACAATGCCTGCTCGAATGACGAAAGTAAACACGGGATTGTGTTTCATTTCATTAGCGGCTGACACAAGGCGGTATACTTCATTAGAGACCTTTTGATAAGATTATGTTATTAAGATGATTACTTGGAAATTCGCCGAGGGTACCTAAAAAGGCCGTTTCGGATGAAAACGCAATTGTCAAGATTAGCCAATAAATTACTATCACGATGTTTTCCTTCACTGTTTTAAGTTAGCGGCATTACGCACATTTATTTATTTATTTAAACAATTGTTAACTATGCTAACAGCTTAAGCCAACACGCACAGCAACCAGTACTTCGAAACATACCAGTACACATGACTTCGAAAAGACATTGGTGCGTGTGGAGTTTGAACCCGGGGTCTCCGGATCGGCAGGCGCCGTTCTCCCGACTAGACCAGCCGTAACTTAAAACATATATGAATTAAATCAATAAAAATCAAGAGTCCGAGCTTTGAACAGACTTTTGTTTGGTAACCCGGTGTCAGATTTGAGAGCTTAGCCAGAGAAAAAGCACGGTGATAAGGACGGAAAATCAGTATCTCTTTTTTCACAAGTAATAGGTAATTAGAGTATCTCGTTTCCGCAAGTTGTGACGTCACTTATTGTGCCCCCTGTATTTAACGCAATTTCATGTTTTTCGACAGATACATTCATGTAATTTGAATGACTCATCTATTTATTTATTTGTTTATCGTTGGCGATTTTTATTTATCGATTTTGTGGAAGTAACATATTATTATAAAAATGAAATAAAGCAATATTTTAATAAACTTCGGATTATCTTTTGATGCCTATTTATTTTCAGTAGCCGTAATGGTCGCTAATTAACTATTTCTTTTGCTCGTTATCCCGATCCGAGGATCCGTAAATTTCTGTAAAATAATAATATTTTGCACCGCAAAACGAGACTTCACTTGATTTTCCTTTTAATATTTTCTGTTTTAAAATCGGTAAAAGGCGTTTGGCAATTCTGTCGAGCGATCTCGGCATTGGGACGTGAGCGTTTCAAAATCGGAAATGCTGTAAAAACGTTTCGTCGTAGCGTCGTAGCACGTGACCGCTACGGTTGCTGCTACGAACTTCTTCGAAACGTCTACGGGAATGAAGCTACGATGTTTTTCGACCAAATATTGTAAGTCTACAACAGACTTTAACAACAACATAATAATTAAATACAACAGTATTTAAAAGCGCTATGACGAAATATAGTTCTGCAAAATTAGGTATTTACGCAGGACGATGCGAGCGACGCTAACATTGCACACAGATTAAAAAATAGTTACTACGTACGGCACAAGGGGTTAGAGTTGATAGAATTGTGCTAAAATACAGGTGAAATGTAATAGCCCTCTTAATAGGACTTTGAATTTTATGCGTACGAAACTGACCGGTCTCGTGGCTTACTTTTTTTAAAATTATATATACTGACTGATGGGACAACCAATACGCGCGCCTGAAAGTAAGCAACACATTTGTCCATGAAATTTCGGTAGCACATAGCTATTGGAACTGGAATAATCCAAATTGTTGTAGTTGGTAATACATGGGAATCTGTTGGTTGTTTGTTCGATACTTACCTAAACTGGAAAACCGTTTGTATTATGCGTGTGTCTATATTATTCGATGCCTTCTAATGTTAAGCATGTCTCTCACAATAATTTAAATGTTCTATAATTTACTATCAACTCTGGTTTTAACAGCTTAGTTTAGGGTAGATAGTGTTCTGCAAAAATCTACACGAATATTTGAATAATAAAATGTAATTTTAATATCAAAACCGCAGTATACGAAATATGTAGTTCGCACCGTTCAACGTTTCATAGGTTTCACACAGCGAAGTGAAAAACCGTAGATGTGTCGCGAATTATTGACTATGACTCGACAAATACTTTATTGACATGAATACCGATCTGCCTTAAGGTAGCGTTTCGCGCCGCGACCGCGACGCGAGACCGAGACCGGAGACCGCGACAGGCACTTGACACTATGGAATTGTATGGGCGCCAGTTCGCGCCGCGACCGCGACCGCGACCAGTCTCGGTCTCCTGTCGCGGTCTCGGCGCGAACTGGCGTCCATACAATTTTATAGTGTCAAGTGCCTGTCGCGGTCTCCGGTCTCGGTCTCCGGTCGCGGTCTCGCGTCGCGGTCGCGGCGCGAACTTGTACCTTTACACGTGTCTTATTTTAATCCTTATGTGATCAATTGAGATGTTTACACTTTACAGGTTGTTTACAGTTCAAGGCCAGTTGATTCACGGTAATAGAGATTCTGTAAGTGAAGCACGATTTTAAACAAACATCGAAGTCTGAAAACTTAAATCGAGCAACAATTTCCATTAAATATTGATAGTCATATTGAGATTAGTTCACCGGCGCGGTCGAAGCCCCGACGACCGTTTCGCGAAGTTTCTCTTACCGCATTTGTCGAAGATCGCAACTTCCCCTGCGTTAGTGCCGACACCAAACTTGCTCTGTCGATACTTCCGATGCATTCGGAGGTGCGAACTGTGTGAACAGCTTTCGTGCCCGCGACCACTAATCTAATTATAATCACGCTGCCTTTGTCTGGGAGTGTTTTTTAGGGTTCCGTAAAACGTAAAAACGGAACCCTTATAGATTCGTCATGTCTGTCTGTCCGTCCGTATGTCACAGCCACTTTTTGCCGAAACTATGAGAACTACACTGTTGAAACTTTGTAAGTAGATGTATTCTGTGGACCGCATTAAGATTTTTACAAAAAAAAAATTAAAAAAAGAAAAATTAGGGTTGCCCCCCATACTGAGAACTGAAACTAAAAAAAAATTTTTCGTCAAACCTATACGTGTGGAGTGTCTATCGATAGGTCTTCAAAAATGATGTTGAGGTTTCTAATATCATTTGTGTCTAAACTGAATAATTTGCGCGAGCGATACTTCCAAAGTGGTAAAATGTCCCCCCCCCCCCTCTAACTTCTAAAGTAAGAGAATGAAAAAACTAAAAAAATATATGATGTACATTATACCATGCAAACTACCAACGAAAATTGGTTTGAACTCGATCTGATGAGTAGTTTTTTTTTAGTACGTCATAAATACACTACTATTAAAAGTTCGATCAAAGTTACAACGAACTACAAGAACTATGTGTACTATGTATATTATGTATTTAAAAACTATGTAAGTATTATATCAGCTATCTGGCCGCCATCATACAAGCTTTGCTTAGTTTGGGGTCAGATGGTGTTGTGTGTGAATTGTCCACCAATATTTATTTATTTATGTTACTTGCTGCAACGGAACCCTTCATGGGCGAGTCCAACTCGCACTTGGCCACTTTATTTGTGTTTTATTTTGAAGTGAAAACTTCTTTTGGCGCACTACGTACAGATTTTCCGTGGGCTGCTTTGAATTGAACTCAGGCCTCACATCGGTAAATGAAAGAAATTTTCGGGTAAACTCGGGTGACCTAGATGGCCCTGGCCGCTTGCTCCCTCCGGTTTCACCCGCGTAGTTTCCAAAATGAGCTATAAGTTTTTACTTCTATCAGCAGTCCCTATGACTGCATTTTTTTTTTTGCCTGAGCCCATACATCCGTTTTTCCGTTTTGGTGTTTGCATATGTAAGTAGCAGGTTTAAATTGGAATAAATTAACAAATACTTGTAGTAGTAAAGTATTCATTATAATATTTATTCTTAAATATTATATCCGTATTAAAACTATGTCAAGTATGCAATCGTGTGACTGATGGACTGAATACTACAGCGGATGGCACGCGACATTCCTCACTTAATTGGTGTAAATTTCATCACGGCCAATTAACTTAATGGATATGGTTGCGTTGTGTTGTGTAAATGTGTTGCCATAATGCACTATACGCAAATGAGTATGTTTACATGTAAGTTATGAGGTTTTTGTGCTTTTTTATTATTTGACTTTAACTTCAAAGGCATTAAACCACCTAAGTCTACGTGGAGGGTCACTTTTTTGTGAAATGTTTTATAATTTTTGGGGTTTATTTGAACTTACTAGTTTCGAGAACCACGTCGGATTTTAAAAGGCATTCAATGAAAATGTTAGGAAATAAAACTTTGACAGTCTCGTACGGGAGACTTTTGATGCAAATAATACACCTACAGTAATATACTCGATCACATTCGAAAAGTTTGATCATCTAAATGGATGAAACTAGCAATTGGCGTACACGGAGAGAGGCTTGTTCGAAAACGACTTCCAAGTACATCCATTCATGGACATCGCCGCAAAATTTCTAGCTTATTTTGTCGCATACGCTTCTCAGCAATTTTGGAAACCAATGATTGTTAGAAAATGAGGTAACAGGTTGAAAATGGTGAGGATGAATATAGAAACTAGATTCGCGATTCACAGCTAGTTAGCTAGTATATGGTTATCCGAGTTATTGTGAAAGAGCACTGTCGTCGCCGCTTTCGAGTATATTGGATAGTGTAGCATTGTCTAGTGTCGTGATAGTCGCGGACGCATCTGTCCCGCGGAATTCCTATGGAATTTCATTTCGTTAGTTCCAAGGTTGGGCCGGGTCGGGCCACAAGGGCATGCCTGCGGTCGCCCGTGCCGAATCCCGCTCGCTTCACACTCGCGCGCTCATTCATGCGCGACACTGTCGCGTTGCTTCGTAACGCCACGCTTTATGCGCTTTTGATCTCAATTTAAGCCGATATTACTGGTTTACTGGCTACGCTAATTTTAGTGCTTACATCCTTACCGGCAAAGTTTTCCTAACTATTTTAGACATGGCTGATTGATTTTTTAACTAATGTTGAAATAGCATGATACGATTCAGTAAAAAAGATAAAAGATTTTCATATAAATACGATAGCAAAATTCACGTCTAATGTTAAGTAACAAGCCTGCTCATAACAGCTCAGCTAATACTTAAAAAATCGAAAAAAAAACATTAAATTTCATGATCAGCAGTTTGTTTGTCACAAACACACATAGACATGCACGCACCCACCCTCACACATAGACGTACACACAGTCATACGCATAGGAGCACGGTACTAATTTTCTGTGATTTATTTTGGTATATCTATGTACTCTTTGTAGCATTTTATTTAGTTTTTTGCAAATATCTTTTGTTAACACATTACTAAACTAGTATTCATCTAAATTAATATTTGCTTAATGTGTATCCGTTATTGGCTATTAGATACCTATCTTATACAATTTTGAATTTCTGTTTCCAAAATTAGATAAACTCCATTCTTATAAATAACAGACAAGATTTATTTTTCAACGCTTCATCACATGATATCACTTTTCGCGTACTTTCCTAACATTTATATTTCAAAAACAAGAACACCTCATAAGAAAGTAAAGTGCTCTAATTCTTTTCCGAGACGATGCTGTCAGTGATTTAAATATATGATAACGCAATTTACGTTATAAAGAAGAGCAGACAACCTGCCCCGACTGATCTTTACGTATATATCATAGCCATTAGGCGTTTAATAATGTAAGGTAAAACTGAGCAAAGATAACATTATTATTTAAGATTTCTGTTTGAGATTTTTGTTACAAAATCATTTTAATCTATCCACCCATTTAAATATCTATGTTTCGTAAAACGTTTATGCATAAATTTATTACATAAATAAATTACTAATCCTTCGACTTCGTACGCCTACAACTTTTAAAAGACTATATACTGTAAAGATAATATACTGTAACGAACTTTTGCATATTTTTCTAAGATCAGTATTCGGGTATTCGAGATTAAAAACCCATTGACGTTCAAAATTTTAAACCGTTGTTTCAACGTGTCTGTTCAACAAGCGTCCAAACTTTCATATTTGTAATATTTTACTAGATAATATACGTTGCCTGTGTGGGTTTTTTCGATACATACAATCTTTGCAACTTTAAATAGAGACTGAATCGGTTTCTTCTAGGCGCGCTTGATGTTAGATCGCGTCGTCGTTTAATATAGGTTAGGAGAGGTGGCGGAAGAACCGAAATTTGGGATGTCGGAACAGCTGTAACAAAACTGAAATTATGTAGGTGATGAAATTCCATATTATTAGGCGATGTGACGAGAGATGGACCAACATTGTGACGAAACGATGACCGAAATAAAAAGGGTGTCGGACATCCACTAGCATAATACCCCGTTTACATTATTCCAGTCCAGCGACCGAATCCAGCGCTGGATTGCTTACTGGAATAATGTAAACCGGCACTGGAATACATTTGCACTGGATTGATGCATTCCAGTGCCGGTTTCCATTATTCCAGTAAGCATTCCAGCGCTGGATTCGGTCGCTGGACTGGAATCATGTAAACGGGGTATAATGCGTTGACAATTACCGTATCGTACCTGCACTCGATTGGGACAGATATGGCAAAGTAAGAAAGTGCCTATTAAATATAGAAGTTTGTGGATAATGAGGAAACAACAATTGGAATTGTTGTTTCATAATCAACAGTAAAACGTGTTAAAAGTTTGACGTGTCCATGGCAATGTAATGAAGCATTAATTAGGCGTAAGAATACAAAAAACTTGTCATACATAGTTCTCAGTTGCGCCAAAAGTGGAGTTAACGATTTAGTTATAAAATTTTGATTCGTCATCGTCAATAATTTAACATGTGATTTATTTCTAAATGAATGCATCGATTATGGTGTTTTTTTATTTCAAGTTGACATGATCGAGATGGTTCTTTGCCGTCACTATTCTGTAATTAAATTCTTTATAATTGTAAAATTTTCTTTGATAAACACTATAGTAGTATCGCATGACATTTAAGGTCACTGTAATAGTTTATATCAAGCAATTCACAGGCTCATAAAATCGTTTTTAAAGTCTAAAATACAATAAATGCTATAAAAATCAATACGCAAGCAAAACTTCCACTGTCGTTAATTTCCCACAGCATTTATTTCCAATAAACAAAAGTCAAACCAATCACATCGGACCCGACATTCCGGCGAATGTATTCGAGGCATCTCGCAGTATTGTAAGCTGGGAAGCGTCTCGACAGCGCCCGTACTCTCCATAATATTGTGTTATACCTTATCGAATTTGCATGTTTTTACTGAATAACATTCCTTTGGCGCAGCCGAGATCAAAGGCCGAGGCGAAAGTGATTTCGCACCGAGTTAGTTGAACAAGATTCAGTTTCGCCCCTGCTTGCTGCTATCCGGCTTCGGAATAATTTTCATGTAATAGGGAAAATTGTAATGGGCATTCGAGTTTCGCGACTTGTGAGGGCTTCGATTGGCGGGGCGACGGTAGGCCTCCTTGTGGTTGAATCATTGTCGAGTCGATCCACGTATTAATAAGTTACCTGATACGAAAATTGGTAGGTAACTTATTGATGTGAACTGTTCTAGGTTAAATTTCACATTCTACTGGTTACTACACATCATAGAGAAAAATGAGAAAATATAAAAAAAAACTATTAAAAAAAGAAATAAAAAATATTGTTCGTATGTAAGAGAAAAAAGTAAGCAAAATTAAATAAATTAAGTATTGTTGGCAAAGAGTTTATATATATTATTTATATGTATTACATATACTACGTATAGAGTTAGAACAAACGCTTTACACCAAAAGCACGGGTCTGATCGCTCTTGTCTTGTCGCTCTTATGGAATATATATATGTCATACTTTTGTCGCGGCACATCACTTGGTTGCTATAGCTAACATGAGGTGTATGTTAGCTCTATGTATCTGTATCTGCTTTTGATTGATACAAATGAATCGTGCGGAAAAACCCTTTTTTTTTTAACCTGATCTTATTTATTTATTATTTATCTAAGATTGTTGAATATTCCTCACACAACACACTGATAAGTTCCAAATTAAGCATAGCTTGCTTATGGGAGCTAGATATTACTTATCTAATTTAAAAAAATACTTATAAATTATTAATAAGTTTTTGAAACAACAATTCAAAAATGTACGATTATGTATAAAAACGTTTTTTGCATTTATTATTTTCGTTCTGATGTTACTTAAATATGTTAATATTTACTTATATATTTCCATTAAAATAATTAAAATGTATTTATTTATTTTAAAAGTATTATATGTGAAATTGTCGGATTAAATATTTTTTAACGATTAAAAAAACAAATAAATTGGCTTTAAAAAAGGCTTAATATTGCTTTATTTCGATGTTAAAAATCGCAGTAAAAATCGATTCGCGAAAAACATCGTATCCATTGGTTGTTCGACCGGTGACGTCATTTACATTTTCCATTACTGGCGGCACCCGATCAAATATTTATGACCCGAATCACATTAAGAAAGCGACGTTTGTTTCTTGCTACATGTATGTTTAATGCGGTTTACTGGACGTTTCATGTTTTTAAAGGTTCAACGCCTAAAAACACGATGTTATTGGTCGCGCACCGGTTCGCTACCATTAGCTTCAAATGTCTAGAAGAAAATGGTCTATCGGTAATCGCTTTATATTTACCACCACCCTCTTGCTTTATAGGAAACATATTTCCACATTAAATACATAAATTTAATTCTCGACGCTTACGCTTGTCTGTTATTTAAATTTTACCTGAACTGGACAAACTTTGACTTTGAACTTGACAAAAATTAATTTTACATCTATTTTGGTTAAAAATACCTACATGTTAGCCTGTTCTATATTAATGACCATAATAGTTCCTTCATTGATTCATTGAAATTTAATGAATATCATATTATTTTAATGAGCTAAAACTCGATATCTCAGCAAAATGTTTACGTTAGTATTATCATCATCAGTGGAATGCGGGAAGTTTTATCAGCATAGAAATGTTTTATTGTTCACACAAAATAAATATAATTCCCATTATAAGAAGAGTCATGACACATTTCATACACAAAGGGGTAAATGAAGATTTATTGGCTGATAAGTGCTAAAATAATCTGAGTCTTCTTACTTTTTAAATTAACCTTTTACAATATTGTTTTTTTTCAGTTCATTAACTGAAACTTATCTACGTTGGTGGTTCATTAACCACCAACGTAGATAAGTTCTTTAAATAAAAGCGGTCAAGTGCGAGTTGGACTTGCCCATGGAGGGTTCCGTAGCAGCAAGTAACATAATACCTAAGTTTCGATGTTTTAAAAATAATGTATTTATGACGTACTAAACAAACTACTCACTAGATCGAGTTCAAACCAATTTTCGTTCGAAGTTTGTATGGTAATGTACATCATATATATATTTTTTTAGTTGTATCATTATCTTATTTTAGAAGTTACAGGGGGGGGGGGGGGCAATTAACCAATTTGGAAGTGTCACTCGCGCAAATTATTTAGAAACCTCAACATCATTTATGAAGACCTACCTTACCTTTTTTGAGTTTCAGTTCTAAGCATTGGTACCTCCAAAATTTTTTGTTTTTTTTTTTATATATTTTGCGTATACACATGGCGCCTATGACATACGGATGGACAGACAGACAGACAGACACGACGAGTCGTAAAAACGGAACCCTATAAGGGCTACCTAAACCCTAAAAACAGTTCAACTTCAATCAGTTCGCAATTAGCTTTATTCACATCTAAATATAGCTAGGTCTAACATCGGGCTGTGAATGAAGCTCCAAATGAGTCAGCCACTAACAAATGTGCTCTCATTCACACGACGCGACGCGTAAAACATCTAAATAACGTACCGGCACGACAACTTCTCCAACAGTACCTCGTACATTTAAAATTACCTTGTTTACTTACCTACTTGTAATTACAAGATAAAGAGATAAATGTATCATATCAGCATTATCGGCTGGACGAGTGTTGTGCAGTGAGTGCAGTGCGTGTGCAGGGAGATGGTCGCGGTCGCGGTCTCGGCGCGAACTGGCACCCATACAATTCCATAGTGTCAAGATCCTGTCTCGGTCTCCGGTCGCGGTCTCGCGTCGCGGTCTCGCGTCGCGGTCTCCGCGCGAACTTGTACCTTAAGTAATAATTTGGGACTTTTCATGTTCCAATACCTGCATGACACTATGCTGCTGTGGTATGCGTGTTGTATGTATGCATGCGTTATGGTATGCGGGTATGCGTGTTGCTTAACATTGTTCACATGTCTTACTCGTCTCGACACTATACTAAAGCAAAAGTTTATTTATGGTACTTTATCTTACGTTAATTTATGTTTGAGTATGTCTTAATTCTAATTATTGAATATGGTTGTAAGGTCGTGTGACAGATTTATGGTCCTTAGTTTCTTATGTTGGTAGAAATAATGTTCTGTGTCTTCCAAACTATGGTCGTCTCTTCGTTATAGTGTGAACTCACGGTTTCACCTGTAGTTTTAAATCATCAGACGTTAGGAAGAAAAAAAAACCGTAAGCGTAATTCCAACAAACCACAGACTAATCATGGAAACTAACTAAATAGCTTCACACGCATTCGTTGCTTAAGTCAATGAACGAAACACAAGTTACTGTGGTGGAACATTTGAGTTATAGCGATCTCCTGAACTGAACTCCACGGCGAAACCCTTGCAAACGCAAAGGAGATGCGATTAATATGTTAATATGAACACAACACTCGCTAATTAGTTGTTCGGATTAATCCCAACCTGGCTTCTAGTAGAATTATACAAATACGCCATTAGAATCTTATTGTGAAGTGGTTTTCTTGATACTGTCTTCATTTGACTTTAGTTTTAATAACTTTTACTCCTTAATAAGGTAATTGAATTTACTGTAGTTTGGGCTCCCACACAAAACTACGATACCATGCGATGCGACGCCGCATCAGAGCAATTCGCCATGGTTAAAGAATGTATTTCTCAGCAAGAAACTTTACATTTCACTTAAGTGAGAAAAAACTTAAAATTAGTATAACAAAATCATTGCTTCGACTTCTACGTAGCTAGTTTTTTATTTCATCGTAAAATCCAACTAAAATCAATGTGTCAAACGGAACGTATCTTAAACAAGTTTCACGCTTCTACCGTCCCTCACAATGCGGTTCGCACGACGTCAGAGCCTTATATCTCACTGAATATCGATTTCAAATAAAATTGCAACCTTTTCTGATAACGAGGTGACATTTTCCCCTTTTCCGGGGGGCAGATTGTCGCTTTCACACTCGCACATCGGAATTTATCCACCGAAATAAGCAGATAACAACCCTAATGGTACATGCGCGGATGATATATACGATTGGCTGTAAGAAGTCGCGGTATTACGGTCCGTGCTCGAATACGCAATTGTTACATGAGGGATTCCCTGGCGTTGCTAAACTTTGTCTGCTTCAAAGTCTATACTGGTCAAATATGAGCCGAAATCTAGAGTTCCGTACTGTTGTACTTACTATAATAGTATACTTACTATGTTTTTTTCCTGCAAGAATGCCATTGGTGGACAACAGACACGTAGTTTATAGAAGATTAAATTACTTAATATTGTCATTAAAGCTATAAATATTTATTGCTATAAAGCTGTTGAATATGGGTGGATTTTGTACAACTATTATTGTCAGCGTGTTGCATTGCATGTTTTCCTTTAGGTATTATTTTCAGCGTGCAGAATGCGTCTGTAACATTATCTAATAATGCTTTTTAACTGAATTGCACTAGTACTTTCCGACAACATTAAAAAATATATACAAATAATTCAAATAATGTCACAGCTGGCTCCGCAGTTCGTATGATGGGTACCAAACTAGACTGCGCCTGTATTTTGGGCACCCCAAAGGACTGTTTTTGAAGTTATAAAATAAATATAATAATGTGAGTGATGAAAAGTAAGGCTATCATTTGATGTAAGTATCAGTAAATATATATCGCCAAAATCTCACCTAAAAAGCCACTTCTAGCAGCATTGTTGAATATTCTGCTCCAAGCTCGGTAACCATTTGTCACTGTGCTCACAATAACCCGGTAATGAGTCCCGGTCGCTGTCACGGCGACAACTGCTGTCCCTACCATGAACCATATCTTCGATTATAGTTTTTAAACTTTCGTAGTTTGAACTTATATTGTTAACACTAACGGTCCGCGCTGGTTTCGCCCGTGCTACGTGATATACTACGTGCTACATGCCTATAACACTCAAGGATCAATTACATATTATCCAACGGTGAAATAGATTTTGAAATCGGTCTACTCGTAATATAAAGCTGAAAAACTTCTTCAGCTTTATGATTATTAGTGTAGATAACATAGGGCTTAATCATGATCTAAACTATTATTTAATTTTCGGCAGCATTACACATATATATTTTATTTAACTTTTTTAAGTTTTCACTTAACCGCCATCTCACCTGATGTTAAGCGACGATACGGTCTACGATGTAGCGTGTTTACCTAGAAGAAATCGATTCACTCTCGATTTGAAGACACAAAGACTGTAACTAACAGGGAAAACCCACTCAGGCAACGTATTCCACAGCCTATACGTTCATATCACAAAAGTAGAGTCAAATCTCTTCGCTCGTGTCTTTGGACAATCAACCATGAAACATCCGCGATGGTCACGAAAAGACTCCGATCCGATCTTATGATTACTTCAAGTTGGAGTCGAGAATGTACGACATATGTGACGAAATATGACGTTCGTCATTATCATCAGACCATACTAACTTTCACACTCATGCATATAGGCCTCTCCAGTAATACGCCACTAGCCCGATCCTCGCCTTTAAATTTCCAACCCTCACCAGCAAGCTGCATTTCCTAAATCGTCACTCCATCTAGTCTCAGGGCGCCCTATACTACGTTTATATCGGTTCCTGATTTGGGGGGGTCTTATCAATATGGAGTGTTGCTAAAAATTGTCAAAGTGCTTGTGAAACTACTCGTTCAAATAATGAAATCACTCATTGGACTTGTAGTAATGGAACACAAGATCTCCTAACATTACTTCCGTAGTTCGGCAGTGCATAATTTAGTTTGAAATCAGTTGAACCCTTAATAATATAAAAATACTAGATAATGTGTTATTATTATTATTTATTTATTTGTCAGATAATATAAATCCATAATACACATAATACAATTTGTGAATATTTATTGCACATTTAAAGATTGTCGCTCGATAGTTTTTCTTAACACATATGAGCCAAATGTGGCTCCGTTGAGAAAAAAACTCTCATAAAAAACAATTACATAAATCGACATTCTTGCCTGTGCAATTATCACAGTCTTTGAAATACTCTCAAACACAGTACATACCTTGCTTTGTAAACGATATTGTGCAATCATAAGAATTGACATGTAAACATGGCCTATAATAATGGCCCCGTTTTTCGATTCCGTTGATGATCTCGGTAAAAGCTCATAGTAAGGGCTCAGAGGCTACTTGTTGCTCGCCGCTCGCCGTCTAACGAGATAGTGCTACACTATGTTTTATGGAATCGACTCTGCCTTACATGGGATTGCCTCTCGTGAACATTGTTAGCCTCTTCGTAGGGCTATTTCAGATCTAGGTAGCTAGGACATATATACCAGTTTGTTTGCTCCTAATGGATTTGTACATTAATATAGTAGTGCTAATAGTATGCCAAGTTTACCCGCCGAATTGAATCGAAATGGAAACCCGTGCTATTTTAGTATCGTGGAAGAGGTTTATTTACGCCATGACATGACAAAATATGGTGGAGTAGCTTAAAGTATACAATTATGTGTTTTCTCTTGATTCTATTCTTCTCTGTGAAAAGTCCCTAACAATGGTATATTTTTCAGTTAATTTTATTAAATCGTAAAATTTGTTTGTCCACAGATTCTTCTACCTGTATCACTTCTCGTTCTACGCATATCACTACCGCTTCAATGGGCAGTACAGCAGTCTCGCGCTTGTTACTTCATGGCTTTTCATACAGGCAAGTTGAACTTTGTATTTATGTACGATACTATTATCTTTATAATTGTGAGCAAAACGGCACATAAGCAGTCTAGTCGTTTGTCCATGTTGAAACATGCTACTAAGACTATTTCCGGTTGCACTTAGACATGTGTGAGGTCTCGGAGTCGCACAACACTATGAGCTAAGTATAGCCAATGATAAAAACTGCAAGACCTTAGAACAACCTTTATTAAAGTCTGCGAAGCTGTTCCAAAGTTACTCGTATGGTGGAATTAAGAAAGACCTAAAATACGTAAATAGAATATCTATATATATAAAAGCGAAAGGTCACTCATCAAGGAATCTCAGAAACTGCAAATGCTAGGAATCTGAAATTTTGCATGGAGGTCCCATTTAGCATGTAGGCGCTCGCTAAGACGGGGTTTTGCGAAATTCAACCCCTAAGAGGGTGAAACAAGGGATGAACGGTTGTATGAAAGTTCGTCATTTTCAAAGTTATCAAATTTTGTCTCTAGACATTTGACACGAAGCAATTGAATGTTTGTTCCATCAATTTAGTAATTTCGAACTGTACGGGGGTGAAATTGGGGTTGAAATGAGGGATGAATGTCAATATGGAAGTTCTCACCGTTGAAGATAAAGCCATGAAACTCTGTTTATAGACACTTGACACGAAGCAAACGAATGTTTGTTCTAGCGATTTTGTAATTTCGAACTGTACAGGGATGAAATCGGGGTTGAAATGGGGGATGAATATCAATATGGAAGTTCCCAACCGTTGAAGATAAAACCATTAAACTTTGTATAATATAGACACTTAACTTGAAGCAAAATAATGTTTGTTCTGGAAATTTTGTAATTTCGAACTGTACGGGGAAGAAATTGTGGTTGAAATGGGGGATGATTGTAAATATGAAAGTTCCCAATCGTTGAATATAAAACCATTAAACTCTGTATATAGGCACTAGACACGAAACAAATAAATGTTTGTTCTAGCAATTTTGTAATTTCGAACTGTACGAGTTGGAGTTGGAGTTGGTTGGTTGGAGTTGGAGTTGAAATAGGGGACGAATGTCTGAACTGATCCGATTTTGATGAAATTGTATAAAATTGTTTTATTAAAAATAAGCTGTTTTTAGTAATCGTAAATGTGTCTGGGTATACAAATAAGTACTGCCTGAGTTACCTTAGTATTTATTTTGCGCGGACGAAGTCGCGGGTAACAGCTAGTTTATTATAAAAGGTTGGTATCCAAAATTATAAGATCTTACACCCCCAACTTGATCTCGGACTCCCAAACGCTCACTACAATTTAGGACTCAAATAATGCTCAATAGAACTTAAATTTGAATTAATGTTAATGTCACAAACGTCGAAAATTATTTAACCTAAATATTGACGTTGGCTTATTTTTGACTCACCGCGGTATTGAATGATAATTGTTTGTAGTGCGTGCTATACGCGGTAATATTACGTTAATATTTAACAAGCTAAAGTTCAGTAGGAATGATGATCTTTAAAATAGCAAATTCTTTAAAATCTTTTAAATTGTTGCAGTGATTACTACATTGGAGTGTATTTCTTGAATTCAAATCAAGTTTAATTTATTTGAAGTACGTTGTTTTATCTGTGGGCAGTGTGCGGCCGCAGCGTTTGATGTCGGTCAGTGCGCCGCGGGCGCGCGGTCATCGCGTCCGTTTTCTGCCTCCTAGACAAACCTTTGATAGTATAAACTGTTTGCTGGAAGCTGTATTAACTTTCTGTCGACACTTTTGCCAGTTTTAAGCTACATAAATAAATGTTGGCCGACATTTCTTACGCAATATCATCTAGCCCTAAATTAGGCTATGGGAAACAGATTGTTGATTTAACAGTTTATTAACTATAAACACATTTATGATACATAGAGACACCAAAAATGTACACAACAAACACAGCCATTGTACTAATCGATTACAATCGCAAAGAATTACAAGATTTCCTACGTTCAAGTCTACTAATACTAAAAGAAACAGAAAAGTATATAGCTGAAATCCATAACATTATCCTTAGTCTATCTACGTTTTTTGAGACGTATTTCACGAGTGTGTTGACTAAAAACGCTGATTAAACCACAGTCGTCGTTATAAATTAGGACTGTTAAGTCCTAAGTTAACGTATTTTGTGTATGTTGATAAGTGCAATTGATTGTAGCGATAGTTTTCAGTCGAACCGAACAAGATAGAAGTAAAAAACCTTAACTTCGGACTAACTTAACGTCATTTGTACAATTTTATTATCATTAAAGAATGGACGTGAGTTTATAATAAAAAGTCACAAAATAATACCAGTAAATTGAATTCAAATACACAAAGGCTTTTCACATGTAATTGTCATATATGTACAATATACTTACGTTTCGTTTTTAATGTCTTCTGTAAATGTTACAGAGATATTTTACGTAATTGTCGAAAGTTGGTTTCACAAAACGTGATATCGTTAATTAGGAATTCAAGAACACACACAATAGGTTGTTTGTGTAGTTGGAAAATAGATTGTAGTGTGTTGTGTGCTCAGCTGACCACTAATACAAATGTAGAGAAGCGTAACGGCCCAACACGGCCCGTCTTGGGAATCAACTTCACATTTCACGCTCTCGAACGCATTCGTTATCGCCGCTACGCAGCGCGTGCTCCAAACTCGAAAGTTATTATTTTTAAAACTGAAAATCCTCTCCCCTATTTCTGTGCGTGAGGCATTTGTCAACGAATCACGGCCCCATACGTTATTCTTTCTATTTGTGACAGTGAGCCTCTTTCAGCCTCGTTCGTCGGGCGCTTCGCGTTATTCTGTGGTTAGGACGAAAAGATAAATCGTTTTATAGCTTTGCTAACCATTTTTAGTTGATTTAACAAACAAGTGAAAAAAAAAATTTTTTCGTACAGCTATTTACTTTTTGAATGAATATTTTTATGCTCGTAAATATCAAATTACTGTATTTAAAATATTTGTAGCATTTTAAGCATTTTTAGGATGTAGTTTTAAAACTACATCCTAAAAATGCTTTTTCTTTTTACGCTTTTTTAACCGACTTTAAAAAAAAGTAGGTTTCTCAATTCGACCGTATATATATATATATTTTTTTTATGTTTGTTCGCGGATAACTTCTTTGTTTATGAACCGATTTGGATGATTCTTTTTTTGTTGGATAGGAGACATTCCAAGGGTGGTACCATGATAAGGAAACCAGTATCTGATGATGGAATCTTGCAGAAATTGAAGGGAACTTGCAAAAATTGTAGGGGCGACAAGCGCGATTGTTAATTTTTCCATTAAGTATTTACAAGCACTACAATTTATTTTGGTTTGGCACTACAAAGATTAAATTTGGAAGCGATCTGATGATGGAGCCAAAGACTGTCGAGGGAACTCCTCAAAGATTTACAGCAGTTATCTTGTGTTTGGGCTTGATTAATTTGTATTGATGAGCACTTTACGTCTAGATGTCTTGGGACTGTCTTTCATCATCATTATAAATGTCTATGTTTGGATGTTTGTTGCTCAATCGCGTTGTAACTAATTAATTAATCGTTTGACCTTTAAAAACTGCAAGGGTAGACTAGTGCGTTTGAAAATGTTTCAATTAAGTATTTTAAAGCACTACAATGGAATGAAGGTCTGGAGTCGATCAGATGAAGGAGCCGAAAGACAGTCGAGGCTACTCCTCAAAGATCTGCAGCAGTTACCTTGTGTATAGGCTTGATAAAGCTGTATCGATGAGCACTTTACACATACCTAGGTGGGATGTGACTGTTATTTTAGGGGTCTGACGATGAAGACAAAGGACAGTTATGTGAACTGTTTAACCGTTTACAGTAGCTAGTGTTTGTGCTTGATTCATGTACTCTTAAATATTGATGAGAACTTGGCACCCACATGGGTACTGAGTACTGAGGACCATTTTACCGGTCTGAGTACACCGACCATCCTGGATTTGAACACTTTATCATAGCGAATATTATTCTACTAGTCAAGATTGCAAGAAAAATAATGCTTTATCTTCTCACCTAATTCAAGAATTATTCATCTAACCATCACTTAAAATCGTAAAATAAAATAATTTTAACAAAAAAAAGAACCGACTTCAAACAGGAAACTAAAAAGTAAAAAATAAATCTCTTTACCACAAAGTAGAACGTACTTTGATTAATTTGAACAGACATGATTAAATAAGTATTTAACAATTCTGAAGTCGGTGCCAAGTAAATGTTGCAACAACCTTCCTGTCTATCATACATATGTCCCCAACAACTTCTCTATGTTCCAAATGTCAGTTCGATTTACTACTCTACGAATGTTAGCTTCAGCTATAGTTGTTTTACTTGGCATCGACTTCAGAATTGTTAAATACTTATTTAATCATGTCTGTTCAAATTAATCAAAGTACGTTCTACTTTGTGGTAAAGAGATTTATTTTTTACTTTTTAGTTTCCTGTTTGAAGTCGGTTCTTTTTTTTGTTAAAATTATTTTATTTTGACTTTAAGTTTCGAGTCAACCTTTAACAATAAGGCTTTACTGTCTGCTGTCTATTGATTCTGTTTGACCGTTTATCTTTTAGATTACTGTCTTTAGGATCTTATTAGAAAATCACGTATGACATCAGATTTTGCACTTTATTTGTAGTTCGAGATTATTTCTCACATCAAAGTTTTGCCAAACGTACCCCAGAAATAACATCCGTCCGTGTAATATCCCCGCTGCCCGGAGGGACGACGCGGACGTCTGCTGTGGCGCACAAAAATTACTTACATTTTAAGGGTTCCGTACTTTAAAGGCCGAGCTACACGAGGCCAGGTTTTCGAGCTAGGATAGCAAGCTAGTGTTAGTAAGCTAGTACTTCTAGCTTCGAGTACACAACGCTACGCAACGCTAGCTTTGTCTACACGAAGCTACTATACTCGGGCATAAGAGTGACATCCCATAGTTCTGAGCTATGGTTGTCTATTGCTTTGTTTCTCATGCCGTCTTCTATACATAGACTAAAGCGTCTTTGAAATCGTAATATTAATCGCTAAGTCATAAGGTAAATGTTTCCGAGACTTAATAAAAAAAGGTAAATGTTTCTGAGACTTGAGAGCGTTTTACAAAATTTTGATCGTAAAGTTCTACTAGTTTGATTTCTCTTCGATCTTATAGTTTTATGCCACGAGGCTTTATAAGCAATTCACTTTCGACGACTAAATATAAAATAAATACAGTTACGCTCCTACATAATTTAAATTTCGTTATTGCTCTTGCTACGATTTCAGGTTTTGAAACATAAGTATACTTTCTCCGTTTCGACGTCAAAACTCCGTTATGCGATGAAATTGCTTAAGTCACGGTTTGGAAAACGACGATTAGCCGGCATTCTATTTTCCGTAGCATCTGAGCGAGGGCGCGGCCCGGGCGGCCGCGTGCTATTAGCTTCCGGCGCCGGCCCGGCCGGAAATCGACGCCGAAGTGGATCCGAGACATGTGTACTCGTGCCGGCTACACTTGTGTGTATTGCTGCCACAGATAAAACTTATTTTATACCACTGTGGGTTTCCTATCTATGCATGTTTCTTTGGGTCTATTTCACAGTTTATAGTGGTAGGGCTCTTTGCGTTAATATTTTCAGAGAAATTTCCGGGCTAAGAGATAAAACACCTTATATCTCCGGGTGACGTGTGCAGTGTAGTGCTAGGTAATGATTTGGTCATGATCCAATAGCTGCGTGTCACTGATGTTATGGGCAGGCATGTTGCTTACCATCAGGCACATGTCCTGCTTGTCTAATCTTGTCATTTTACTAAAAAAATAACCTTGCCACTATACTGGCGATAATATTTATAAAATATGTAGTGTCATATTTACAACCTTATCAACATGATAAAGATAATATAGGATACTAGCAGGGCCCGGAGTTTTATCCACGTTGTACCAGTTCCAGTTATTTTTCCGCGGTAAAAAGTTTCATATGTGCTATTGCAGACTTTCGCCATAGCTATGTTCCAAATTTTTCCAACTCGTTCCGTTCGGATGTGATTGAGCAACAAACATCCAAACTTTCGCAGTTATAATATAATTATATTAATGGCAGTTACACCTGTTATAGTTTGTACACCTGCCAGAATGTGTTTTTTAACAGGCGTTCCCAGAGGACGCCTGGAACGATTTTTTTAATTATGTTATAAATAGTTTTTATCATTTGTTTTTTTATCATCTTAGATATAAAATTCTCGTGTCACAGTGTTTGTTTCCTTACTCCTCCGAAACGGCTTTACTGATTTTAACCAAATTTTATATGCATATTCTGTAGGTATGAGAATCGGCTACTAGCTATTTTTCATAACCCTAAGGAAAAAGGGTTGTTCACCCCAAAAATTTATTTTTTTAATTTTCGGTCAATTTTTTTTGTTTTAAATTTTTATAATGTGGCGTTAAAAATACATACAACCCTAAATTTTTACCCTTTTATCACCAACCCCTATTTTTTAATAGCCATTTTAGTAATTTAATCATTTTTCATCCCGCTCGATAACTGATCAATTATCGTCTTTTTGTCATCATGTAATAGTTTGCCATATAATATACCATTTAAATTATAACATCATGTAATAATTTATAAGGCAAAACAATGTTTGCGGGGTCAGCTAGTTTTTGTATAATGACGAGCCAGGCATGCGCTTAATTGAAAGCAACACGTCTTTTGTAAAAGACGTGTTGTTGTAGTGCTGTAGCACTACATAATAACTTATTTAATTGTCATGTAATTTTCTGTAGATACTCGTATTTAGTTTCACACCTGAGCACAACAACATTTATACATTGTATAATATGAGATTGAAAAGAGATTTTTAGTTTATTATTTCAAAGGCGCTGGCTTTAAAAATACTTCTTTCTATGTTACAGACGAATGCATTTGTAAATTGAAATTGCATTTTTCCATTCATCGAAAGCCATCAATCGAGTGTACAAACAATTTCTGTAACAAACCAATCCGTAATATTTTCCTTTGCAATATTACTCGTTTTACAGTTTTATTTTTTTTGCGATAAAATGGTAGTATTGTCGGCAGACGTGGAGCCTAAGCGGCTTAAAAATACAAAGGCCCTAGCAACCTTTGCCCCCTTACTGAACATATTTCCTCGTCTTCTCACAATGTACTAAGTTGGCCCTCGTTAGTGGATTTATGAACATATCAAACTTTGAAATGTACCATTAGAAGTGTTTGAATATCGCTGTGGGAGTAATTGTGTGAAAAATGTCGAATTTATATTTCGGAAGAATCTTTGACTGGGGTTGCGTGGGGTACCGAGTGTATTCGTGATCATCAAAAGATGTTCATTAGATTTTGTTTATCAAACGTATACCTTTCGTTTTTAATCCACCAACGCAATGTGCAGTTTAGAATTTTGTACTTAAGGCTAACTTATTATTATAGTACTAGCGGTCCACCATGGCTTTCCCTGTGATAAATAAAGGAAGGCGCTAGTGTCCCATAAATTTGATACAATTTCCGCATAAAACGTATCCTAATCGCAACAGTAGTACAGGGATTATTTAACATGTCAAAAGCGTGCTCGGCGCGGAGGGTAGGCAGTAGGCTCCAGATTATGCCAAGGAAGGGCGTTGACGAAAACAAGGAGCCCCTTCGGAATGCAAAATGGGGGCTTATCTTATAATCATCGAGCGTGTCAACTTATTAATAAAAATCATATTTCATGAGGTTGCCCGCTCCTCTGTCGGCGGTAGACGAGACGCGGCGTGCATAATATTGGCGCCCAACGTGGGCTTCTTTCTTTCGTTTTTTACTATCTCATTAAAAACTTCACTGATAAATAAATGACGTTTCTCTATATCTACATGTACACTTAATGTACTTGATAGTCGTTTTCAATTAATATTAAATATTTGTACCACAATCATAAAACTATGCTGCCGCTGGTAAAAAAAATCGTTGTACAGTCTCCGTTACATTTACGAGTTGCTGATGTGAAAAATTGATATCACCGCTGATTTTAATAATTAAGTAAAAGTCATGTAAAAGTATGTTCTAAGAATTACATGATTTGTTATTGTGATGACCTGATGACATCCCACACTTGGTCAACGTGGTGGGTTATGCCTTTGACTCGATCCTTATGAGAGAGGGAACTGGCCCTCAAACTAGGTACATAAAGCATAATACATAATTATGTTGTAATAAAATTGATTGTTTTATGAACATAAAATATTTGAATTTTAAATTATATTTATTGTTTATCATGAGATACTTTTAGGAAGTTCGATTTTTATTATATTACCGATTTTTATTTTATTAATTTCGCTGGATTATACTGTCCGCTACTTAAAACAATTTTGAAGGCAAATTGAGAATTCATAAAGATCGGTTGTTATGAACCCCGTACCCGACATGTACCGTACATGTCTCTGGCTGCGCCTGACGTAGGCTCAGCCAGTATCCTGTGAAATCTCTCCACGAGGCTTCTTAGCAAGATAAATAAATGTTGTTTAACATTCCTCGCACAACATTAACTAGACCCAAACTAAGCAAGCTTGTATTGTAGAAGCTTGATAGTTGATACAATTCATTAATAGTAGTAAAAACTCACCTATGATACATTAGCAGCGCCCCGCGGTTTCACCCGCGTAGTTCTCATTCCTGTATGATAAGTACCCCATGTGTTACTACAGACTTATCTATGTTTCAAATTTCAACCAGATCTGTTCATGCGTTTCGACTTGTTAAAGCAACAAATATCCCAACTTTTGCATTAATAATATTTGCAAGATATTGTTTCGTGGGCAGGGTCACTAGCTCACTAGTCACTATCAACTAAGCCACGAGGCCCGTCAAAGATACTCTTATTAAAAATATCTTAGTATTTTTTTAAAAAGCTTCTATCTCATTATCCTAACTTTCCCTGGAACAATTTATTAATTAACTGAAACGGCTCTGGAGCTATTTTAATGTATCTCCTAAAGAACAGATAACTGTAACCTCTGTTATTGCGAAGGTTTAATAGCAGTACTTGAGTTAACAGCCAAGTCCTAAATCAACAGAAAAGGTCCGACGCCGTGGTAACGCTGCAAAGTGTTGTAATCTTCCAGATCTCTCGCAAATTATAGTTAAACTTAAACCAAACACTTTATCCGCTTTGCTACGATTAAAATAGCACAGCGACCCCGGACTGAATTGTTAATATTGCTTGATAATAAACAAAAAAAAAAGGTTTGCTCCTTTTAATCCCTAATGTGATGATTTCATTTCTTTGATATTACATCGTCAATTCTTTGAAAAACTGTTTATTTTAACCGACTTCCAAAAAGGAGGAGGTTATCAATTCGACCACCATCTTTTTTTAAAAGTGTTTTACCTGATTTCTCGAAAACGCCCGACACGATTTAAAAATGTATTTTTGTGTTCGAATGGGGGTATGTTTCCCGAATGGTCCCAAATACATTTTTATCACAATCGGTGTGGTAGTCTTCGGGATATGGAGAAAAAACTAAATTTTGTCTGGATGACGTAGTTGTCGTTTTCACAAAAGTTATGAAACTCGATCCTGTCAACACGAAATTGTGTAAATACATTAAAAATACTTATTTTACACTAAAAAGGGTAAAATAAACTATTTTCTACAAAAATTAAAGCGACTTCAAAACCACAAATAGGAACAAAGGCAAAAGAAAAATAAAATTTCAAATATTTGGAGTAGCGCTTATGATAATTATATTAGTTTATTTTTCGCTTTTGAGTGCATATTTGTGGTTTTGATGTAGGTTTAATTTTTTATAGTAAATAGTTTATATGAATACCATCTAAATATCCCGATTTAAAACTAATTTTTCACTTATAATTAAATTAATCTATCAATACTAATCGAGGATAAATATTTCCGATTTTATATTTATATTATTTATGTAGTAGATGATTAGCTTTGCCACTTAACGATTTTTAGGAGGTCGACATATTAGACACTGGTAGTGGTCTCTTAAATTAAGTTTTCATATAAATTGTATTTGTATAAATTATTGTAGTGGTATGTACGTTTGTACATATTTTATTTGTACAAACTGGGTTCGATTCCCACCCAGTGCAAATATTTGTGTGATGAATTCAAATAATTGTACTGTCTTGGTGTTTCTATGTATAATAAGTATGTATTTAAAACTATATATAAGTATTAATCATCTATCTGGTATATCTTAGTTTGGGGTCAGATGGTGTTGTGTGTGAATTGACCAACAATATATATTTAAAATAATTGACATGTAAATTGAAAATCATCCAATAAGTATTATTTTCACGCATAGCTAGAGAAAGATAAATTGCCGATTAAATCGATACGAAATTATACTAATGTAACCGGTAAAATTGGAATTTCAGTTTCTCATAACAGCATGAGATCATTAAACTACGGTTGGTTAGATTAGTTTACATTGTAATCTAATTAGCTGTTGGATAATAAACTGACGGTCTTACAATTTTACGGTCACATATATGAACTGGACCATATGGTATATAGTTTTTATGTACAGTATATATATACTGTACATAAAAACTATTTCAATATTATGTTCCTGATTCAATTACATAGTATATACATTCGTAGGTGTGTTTTCCTAAAAAAATGGGAAAATAAAAGGGATTCTTTTCGCAAAAAATGTCTCTCGCCCGAGGTAGACCCGCCAAGCTCGCGGCGTCCGCCGTTTTTTCTTTGCATTTTAAATCAAAATAACTTTATTTTCGTCCGAGTTTTCCACCGTCTTGGCATAATCAACGCGCCGCACCGTAAAGTGTTTAAGACAATTTTGCGGCTAAAAATGTTATCATCACAAAGAAGTGTAGCGCTCCTTTGAAGTGTTGGGGCGAACTCTGGCCGTGTGCCTGAGACTGCATCTTTGAACGCTCGCTCAGCTTCATAAAGTGCACAAGATATAATATTCAGCTTTTTTGCTTGCGATATATTTTTAGCTAAGCATTAAATAACTTCTACCTGCGAATATAGATAACTAGCTGTTACCTGCGACTTCGTCCGCGCGAAATAAATACTGAGGTAACTCAGGCAATAACTAATTTTACCCCAGACACATTGACTAAAACCAGTTTATAATAAAGCAATTTCATCAAAATCGGTTCAGTTGTTTAGGTGTGAAAGCGTAAGAGACATTCGTCCCCCATTTCAACTTCAATTTCATCCCCATACAGTTCGAAATTACAAAATTGCTAGAACAAACATTTATTGGCTTCGTGCCAAGTGCCTATTTAAAGAGTTTCATAGTTTTATCTTCAACGAATGGAAGCTTCCATGTATACTTTCATCCCCCATTTCAATCCCAATTTCATCCCTATATATTTCGAAATCACAAAATTGCTAGAAAAAATATTCGTTTGCTTTTTGTCAAGTGTCTATATTCAGAGTTTCATGGTTTTATCTTCAACGGTTGGGATCTTCCATGTAGACATTCATCCCCCATTTCAACCCCAATTTCACCCCCGTACAGTTCGAAACTACAAAATTGCTAGAACAAACATTCGTTTGCTACGTGTCAAGGGTCTATTTACAGAGTTTCATGGTTTTATCTTCAACGGTTGGGAATGTCCATTTTGTCATTCATCCCTCATTTCAACCCGAATTTCACCCCCGTACGGTTGCAATTACGAAATTGATGGAACAAACATTCGTTTGCTTCGTGTCAAGTGTCTATATTCAGAGTTTCATGGTTTTATCTTCAACGGTTGGGATCTTCCATGTAGACATTCATCCCCCATTTCAACCCCAATTTCACCCCCGTACAGTTCGAAACTACAAAATTGCTAGAACAAACATTCGTTTGCTACGTGTCAAGGGTCTATTTACAGAGTTTCATGGTTCTATCTTCAACGGTTGGGAACGTCCATATTGACATTCATCCCTCATTTCAACCCGAATTTCACCCCCGTACAGTTGCAATTACGAAATTGATGGAACAAACATTCGTTTGCTTCGTGTCAAGTGTCTATATACAGAGTTTCATGGTTTTATCTTCAACGGTTGGGAACTTCCATATTGACATTCATCCCTCATTTCAACCCCAATTTCACCCCCGTACAGTTCGAAATTACAAAATTGATAGAACATGCATTTAATTGCTTCGTGTCAAGTGTCTAGATACAAAATTTGATAACTTTGAAAATCACGTTTCATACAAAATTTTCATACAACCGTTCATCCCTTGTTTCACCCTCTTAGGGGTTGAATTTCGCAAAACCCCGTCTTAGCGAGCGCCTACGTGCTAAAAGGGACCTCCATGCAAAATTTCAGATTCCTAGCATTTGTAGTTTCTGAGATTCCTTGATGAGTGACCTTTCGCTTTTATATATATAGATTTATTCTGACGACACGCGTTAAGAGGTTTCAGTGAATGTTGAAACATATTAATAATCAAAATATAAAGCCCTATGTTAAACACCAAAAGTTAAACGTCGGATAAACTCAAACCTAGGTTAATTCCCAATTTTCGTAAACCTAAAAAAATCGTCCCTAAAAGTTTGTCTGTTCTCGGTAATCTGTTACAAACGATCTCGAAAATTGATAAAACGGACTCGTTTTTTATTCACGCATCCACCAGCGGTAAATCTCAAAGCGACCTATTTTAATGGACGTATAAAAGGGCATCATCTCTGTCCATTAAATACCTTTTAAACGTTTGATCCTTTTTTATATTTGCCATAGCGATGATCCGCGAACAGATTGGGCTCACCCGAGCTGTGAGCCGCGTTAATCAACTTGTTTCAATGCATTTACGTATAGGTATATATGCGTACTAGCAAAGCAGCGTAGTTTTACCCGCGTATTTCCCATTATTTTGCCGTGATAAACAGTAGCCTATGTGTTATTCCAGACTGTAATCTGACTGTATTCTAAATTTCAAGCTGATGCGTTCAGACGTTGCCACGTGATTGAGCAACACTTCCAAACTTTGACAATTATAATGTTAGTAGCCTCAGAAGAAGTACCTATAGAATTACAAAGTTCCTGATTACTATAGTGCTTCTCGTTCTTTAAATTTCAATTCAATTTTCAATTCAATACTCAAAAGGTATTGCCATAAAATATTCCACTGGATAAGGGTAGTGCTACGATAGTTGAATGAATTCAGCTCGTGTTATATCCATTCTAAAATTACATTTCAAAAAAGAGGTTTCATGTAATATATTACATGAAACCTCTTTTTGAATAGGAGGATATAAATAAAATAGGAGGGAGAATAATAAAAAACAGAACAATAAAACATTTATTTCAAATTGTACTTTACATTCAATATTATATTAATATAGTTTGATTAACAAATTTAGATATACCATTTAGTAGCAGCTAGCCCAGACTTCACACAGGTAACTCGGAACTTACGTATAGAACAAACGTTTAACTTTTTCAATGTTCGAAGCCCTTGTTTTAGTAGAGATACTACATACTACTATTAGATGTTGTGGTAATTCAGGATAATTTATTTATTATTTATTTATTTATTACTTCATGAAAAATATTGCATTATTCACACAATGTTTTATCCTATTCTTCAGAGTGTCACATCTGCAAAATGATAATTAATTTGGATGAATAAAACAATCAAAATTATTACTAGAAATGTAGTGATACATTCAAGTTGCATAATTGGAATTGCAAAAGGGTTAAATCAGAGGTGAAAAATTGTATTAATCTTTTTTTAGAGCTTCATCATCAACAGCCCACTAAATGTTCCCACTGCTGGGACTCGGGGCCTTCTCTGGCAAGGATAGAGTTAAGGCCATAATCCACCACAATGGCCCAGTGCGGGTTGGTGGATGACACACGACTTCGAAAGATTCTAGGTACATGTCGGTTTCCTCACGATGTTTTCTTTCACCGTTTTAGGTTAGCGGCATTACGCACATGACTTCGAAAAGAAAGTGGTGCGTGTGGGGTTTGAACCCGGGGTCTCCGAATCGGCAGGCGCTGTTCTCCCGACTAGACCAGCCGTAACTTTCAGAGCTTAGTACTTCATAATCTACTCACACAATGTACCTACTTTTCACTAAAAGCATCATTCATTCTCATTAGAATGGGACGGGATCTGTATAGGATAGTGTAAGTTAATTGGAGTTTGATGCAATTCCCACTCCAGAAAACAAGAGTTGCAATGTCCACTGACATTGAGATTTTGACAGACATGGAGAAGAAACAGAAATTGAAGCGTAGGGATTGGTAACAGAAAAAAAACTGGCAGTCATAGAGACTGACGATAGAACTGAAAATTTATAACTCAGTACTTGACAGCACACTTTGGAAACTACGCAGGTGAAACCGGAGGGCGTTGCTGGTTTGGAATAAATCTTTAAAGCATTGTCATCTAAATAAGCCTTGTCACACGTCATGGCCATTGGCTATCTAGACTAAAGATGTGTAATGGTAACCATGGTAACACGCCATGACTATCTAAAAATGTTTACCCATTTGTGGCCATAGCTCCGAGTTCCCCCGAAAATTTATTTCATTCCGAATCATGATGTTTGAGCTCAATTCACGGCCCACGAAAAATCTGTATGTAATGAGCCAAAGGAAGTTTTCACTTCAAAAACTAACGAATGCGAATCCGCAGGCAAAATCTAGTACCTATTATTAGTAAACGGCCAGTAAATAAACTGTCAATTATGTACCGACTTGTATATTTCATGGGTAAATTTGTAAGAAATAACTGGTCACACTTTTTTGTTTGTTTTGTTATGTAGGTTATGTTTACATTATACATATTTTGCAAATTTTAGACTAGATGCAGCCGTTATGGTTTAAATTTAACTCATGTTTGATATCTAGAATGCATCATTATCAATTTTTATCAAGTGGGCATTTGAAAATATTGTCTACTTACGAGTAAAATGAGATTCCATTGATTTTTCTTCACTTTCACATTTCACTGCGGATATTTTAGCTTAAAACACAGCAAACACACATTGTTCATATACTAAAACATAAATGACTTACAAGTCTTTCTCAAACACGTTTCAAATATTATTATAATAAACATATATGAATTAAATCAATAAAAAACAGAATCCAAGCTTTGAACAGACTTTTGTTGGGGAACCCGGTGTCAGATTTGAAAGCTTAGCCAGAGAAAAACCCGGCCACGGTGACAAGGACGTAAAATCAGTATCTCTTTCTCTCTCTTTCACAAGTAATAGGTAATTAGAGTGTCTCGTTCTCGCAAATTGTGACGTCACTTATTGTGCTCCCCTGTTAGTAGCATATCAAGTAATAAAACAAATGCTGAAAAGACGAATCCACTAACTAGTACACCGTGTGATATTAATATTTTCCTATTTTCTTGGCAGTGTGTCCGCCTCGATGTTCCTCCAATTGAATTTACAAATAAATAGCTACCGCAGTAACTTACATGTCACATTTTCTACTCTGTACTAACTCTAGACTACTTTGCGACTAGACTACATTACGTTTTTGATGTTGTTGAGGTTTTTTTACAAAGTCACACCCCACACCTTTAACTATAATTCTACGGCGCAAAGAGTTATGTGCAAAAATGATTGTCCCGGGTTATTCAACCAGTTGTAGCTCCAAATGAGGAATAAAATTAAGAATGCAGCTCAAACCTAACTAAGCAACTTGGGTTTTCTTTACCATGAGGTGTCGTCATAGCACAACAATTAAAAATTTAAAATAAAATTTCAACTATTAATCAAACAACGTTTGCCATTAAATAAACATGTAGAATATCTCAAAAATAAAATTGACGCTGTGACGTCGGCCAACGAGTGAAAAAAATGATACAAAATTTTCAATTATCTTCGAGGCGCGGCGCACCGCTCGAATAATAAATCATGAAGGTGTCGCACCTTGTCCTCGCCGGCAACCCGTTACACCGCCACTCGAGGAAAAAATCAAAACGAGGGGATCACAAAATATAATTTCGAATAAAAGTTGAGTCGGGAGCGGTCACAAGTTTCTTAATTAAAACTTACGTCCGACGCGAGAGAGGAGGGAACTTTGACCCAGAAATAAATAAATACAGACGGGAGGAGTGATGCCGCTGTCACGAGTCGCTCATTTATTTGTCTTAAAGAGTTTTGCTCAGTTCGACGGACGTGTCTCATAATCCGACGACGAGGCGAGACTCGATGTCTCGTCCGTATCTATTGGTGGCTTATCTTTTATACGGCCGGTCAAAATTAACAGTAATGTGTTTTCAGGGTCCATATAAGTATGTATGGTTGTGAGGGTAGCGTCTTTCTAAATTCCACCATAGCTCTGTTTTCATGTTTATTTATTTTTATTTTTGTTGCAGCACTCCATGTTGTACTTCTTCCATCACTACGAGCTACCCGTGATACTACAACAGGCGCAGTTGCAACAACTATTGCTCCGCACCCACGGCATGGCGGGGATAATGGGGCTTGCTGGCATAGGGCCTGTTGGTAACGGCGCCGCTTATGCCGCCCCAGGTACCGGCACCCAAGCCACTCCCCCCACGACTCAGTCTACCACGCAAACAGTTCAGAACACCGCTCAGTCCACAACGCAAACAACGCCGTCCGTATCCACCGTGCAAACTAACACGACTCACACTGGCGACGTGGTCGCGGCACTCGCCCCCGACAACGGCACGACTAACAATACTCCTGTCACTTCGGAGAGTGAAGACAGCAACGACGCCCCGGTCGTCAGAAATACAGACAAAGATTCCACTATACCAGAGGCAGAAATTGAGATCCAACAGATCCAAAGAAAAAACTCTGGGACTCTTAAAGAGGAGAACAATGCTAACAATGCTCAGAGCGCTGGAGTCGCCGTCGAGCCCAACCGCAGTGAACAAGACCCCGTTCTGGGGGCAACTGCCTGCAATGAAAAAGTTGCACCCCCAACTCTCGACCGTAGACGGAGTGAAGATTTTCAAGAAGTAGGTGTTGAAGAGCTGACTGCGAGCAGTCTTGCTCCAAGAGCTTCCCCAGAAGCTGATGATTTAAATTAACATTAATTTATTATAGCGGGGTCGTTTTATATACGTAGTCGCGTGTGCAATCTTGAAGAGTTTTTACTGTCAACTTTTCAATAAACGAAAAGTTAGTGTTTTCATCAATCGATGAAATTATACAGAGTTGTATATAAAAGGCGCACTCAATTGATGGGAATGTATTAATTTCTTCACGGTGTTGAAATTGTACGATTCGAATCCTGAGATCGCGAAAATAAAATAATCAAAATTTTGTTGAATGTCAAATATGTAAGGACTGTATAGAACAACTGATTTTTTTTCCAATATTCAAGCTTCTTTAATAAGCTATGCTTATTGTCAAGCACGGGGTGTTATTTATGGCTTAGCACACCTTTTCTTTGTAACTCTGTATATACATAGCTAACCTTTCAAACTCAACTTACGCTGTATCGGAAGTGTGCTTAAAACGGCCCTATTTACGTGTATATGATTTTAAAGCAATTATTGATTTGTACTTAGTTTCAATATTATTGCTGCTTTTGTGAAACTTTGAAATGCCGGAAGTTGACTTAGATAGGTAACTTAATATTTTTCCATTTTACATGAGACACTTTGTATTACGAGCTTTAAACGAAACCTCATTATCTAAATAATCTAACGATTTTAAAATATTGCCAATGCAGTTTCTAAGACTTTAATAGGACGTTGCTAACTTATACCGAATGGATCTCACTCAAGAAATATTCAGTTGGGTATGAGCTTAAACTAGAACTCTGTATGTAAAAAGCGACGGTTTAATAGCGTACGGCGAATGCGAAGCGAGCCTGCCTCAAATTTGTTGTCAATATAAAATATACCTACTGTAAATATTAGTTTAAGCCCATATTTCAATGCTGATTTTCTGCAGTGCAAGAGTGGTGCAGAACAAGTCTGTTTTGACTTTGTTTATATAAGTGTAGTATAACTTAACTGCCTTGAATAAAAACTACAAGTTTTTTTCATTTTTCGTGTGCATTATTAACATACAGTTCCTAGATTCAACAGTCTTCAGTCAAATACCCGCAGATCTTTTAAATTGTATGATTAGAATTGAACGTTCTCCATGATTAAAGATTGTGCCCTAATACAATTAAATGTGATCAACAAATATATTTAATGGTTAAAACGTTAATCAATTATCATTTTGCAAGGTCGTCCGTAGAAACTTTTTGCAGAGATTCAAACGCGTTAAAATAAAATTGCATGAAGAGTTAAAAGCGCGATGTTATAGCTACTTATAATTCCCGATGCCCAATCACTATCAAAATGCGAACACGTCAACATGAACTATGATGGACAGAATCACATTGAGTCGTAGAGTCAAGGAGTTCTGGCAAAGTGGTTACTGTCGCTTAGATTGGAATTACAATTATAAAGCATGAGATTCTACATGGAAATAAGCGCTACGCAGGTACGACAGAATCGTCTACTATCCTTACTAACACTATAAACGTTAAAGTTTGTGGGTATGTATGGATAGGTGTAACTCTTTCAGGCAAAAACTACTGAAGGTATATAGACGAAATTTGATACATAGATACATAATTGCCTGCAATAGCACATGCTAATTTTAATCCCGGGAAAATAAAGAAATCAGGAGGAGTGCGGATGAAACCGCAAGGCGCTGGTAGTATTTAATATCTGTTGACACCTATTGATGTTACAATTGCAAGATGGACTCAATTAAGACGAACTGTTAATATAGTTGCCGCGTTAGAGAGATTTAAACACGCTGGCCATCGGTTGCCGTGATCTGATGCCATTGCTGTTGAATATTGCTTAAACACCTAGGTGGTTTTATTTACCGACTTCAGTTACGGCCAAAGTTAAGTGTTGAGTAAATTTGTTCTGCAATAGTGTTATTGAATCACTGCAAAGATTTGTACAGGCGACCGTAACATGGCTCGTAATTAGAAATTTTCAGATGAGGATCGAAAAAGAGGCTGGCATTTCTGTTACCTACTCTCATTTGGGCCCAGATTTGTTCCGTCGTTTCTGAACACCACGATAATTCATAGATTATGTAGGTATAAGTTTTACGATAAGTTAACGTCAAAATTGATTACTACGCAAAGTAGATGCGTTGAACTACGAAATGAAGCAATATATTTTGCGATGTGATAATGATGTAACAAGTACACGCTTACGATCTTTACTCGTGTTTCATTTCATTTCCGTTTACCAATTATATAATATTTTAAATAAAGTTGTAAGTAATAGACCTTGTATTTGCTGTGGGCCCAAAATTTACAAATTAATTGGTACTATTTTTTTTTTGAAGACTTGACTAACAAGGACTTTTCTGTTTATTTAAGCCTTATGTTTTAACGCACTTCTGTTGTTATTCTTATGTTTAGACCATTATGTTTATTTTTCTATTAATTTCTATGCACTAGAGTGTCTATGCGTGACATCATCGCTATTTCTTTCACAGTTAGTCTTTGACTATACTAAACATTTTTTAATTTACCTATTTCATGTTGTCCTTTACTTTATTGAAACGTTGAATGAATTGTAGTGTTTTTGTACATACGTACAAGTGAGTCTGTAATGTAACAAACATTAAATCAGCAGGACAATAGGGGTTAATTTTACTATTTCAAAGCTAAAACTTAGTTAAAAATGCTTTACTTTAGTCAGTGTTGATTAGGTTGAAAATTCTCCATATTTTTTTATTTTTGTAATGTTAAAAGTACATTTTTCATCAGTTTCTTTTGACACGAACGGCACATTGTGCAAGCAGCAGTAGCGGGTTTTAACTTGTGTAAGCATTGGGGTTTACACGACTCAAAAACCTGTCACATTTTTTGAGAAAATTCGGTGTTAATATTTTTGACACTTTTAGCCACAGTCTAATCATATTTCTTAATACGGTTCTTGTGCCGTTGAACGTACTGAAAGCGATAAAATCGAGTCTATTTTAGTATCTATAATAAGGCACTGATGATCAGAGTACTGAAGTAAAAAGATACCACACTGTTACTAGTTAATATCTGGTAAAATTATGATATACCTACCTACTGATAATACTTGTTATGAAAAATATGATTGTAATTTCGTGGAGTATTTTCAACTTTATCAAATTAGAAATTAAATATTCTTTCACTTGCGGTTTACTTCTATAGTTGTATTGTTGACTCTTATTCTATATCGCTTCATTTTAAATCACGATGAATTAATCATTGTGTCATTAAGTCACAGTTTAAGAGTAAAGATCTATATATCTAAAGAGATGTGATCAAACTGATTACGTATTTTTTTGATCCACGGAATCTTGTTTCAAGGAAAGGTGATTTGTAGTGTTTAAGATTCTGCCATTATACCTACGGTAAATGTGTATATAGTTTTATTAAATGATTTAGTAATGTGAGCTTATCTTTTTTAGCCTTTACCCTGGAAATGACGACTAAGTGAGCAACCGGACCGTAGATTGAGTACTGCTTACATACGATAGTAATTAGATGAATGTTTTGGGGCTTACGTTAGATTAAACTATGCATTTAGGCTCGAAATTGACTTATATACTGTACCAATTTGTTCCACTACTAGGAACTTCTCACGATTTTATCCGCGTTCTCTTTATTTTCCCACGATAAAAGTAACCTACATATGTGGAACTCCAGACTACGATCTACTCATACCTGTATTCTAAACTTCAACCCGGTTCGTTCAGCTGTTGTTTTGTGTCTGGCAGACTATCATCATCATCGTCAACAGCCCACTAAATGTTCCCACTGCTGGGACTCGGGGCCTTCTCTCGCAAGGAGAGAGTTAAGGCCATAATCCACCACGCTGGCCCAGTGCGGGTTGGTGGATGACACATGACTTCGAAAGATTCTAGGTACATGTCGGTTTCCTCACGATGTTTTCCTTCACCGTTTTAAGTTAGCGGCATTACGCACATGACTTCGAAAAGACAGTGGTGCGTGTGGGGTTTGAACCCGGGGTCTCCGGATCGGCAGGCGCCGTTCTCCCGACTAGACCAGCCGTAACTTACAACGTAACTGGCAGACTATAATCTAACTGAATTTTAAATTTCAATCCGATCCGTTCAGTAGTTCGGACGTGATTGAGCAACTAACATCCAAACTTTCGCATTTATAATATTTGTAGAATTTAACATTTTTCCACGGTTTGGTTGAAATGTGGTTTTAGATCGATGAATAGAATTCGAATTGAAATTTTCTTGGTGAAACATGTTCAACAGTGCAGATTATAATTTTGCAAGTAAACGTATTTTAAACTGACCTCTCATAATTATTAGAATCATTAACATGATAATATGATTCGTGACTACTTGATAACAATGATACAATGATAACATGACTGCTCTCACAAAAATCTAAGGCGCAAGTATCTGTCTTTGTCATTCCGAGAACTAAAACCACTCGCACAAGGTGCAATACAGACGCTGCCGCTGGCGAAATTACAGTAGCATTACCGAATGGAAGCCATGTTAAAAAAGAAAGAAAAGGTGCAATACGAATATATCGATCGATGTGTGGGCTGAATAAGTTTTTAATTAATTAATCACTTGTGCTCATGTGATCTATGTGTGATGAAGAAAAACAAGTTCAGTGTTAATGTAGAAAATATGTTCCATTTATTCTTCATTCAATGCTTATTGCAATTTAAAATGGATTAGCTCACAGCACTATCTCCTGATTAATTCGAAAGTTATTGTTGTTTTGTCATTTTTGTGCAACTCCTAATGAGACACAAATTAACACTAATGCTAGTCAGTGTTTATCCCACTAATATTATAAATGTCAAAGTGTGGATGTTTGGATATTTGGATGTTTGTTGCTCAATCACACCGTGACGTATGAACGAATCAGGCTGAAATTTAGAATACAATTAGATTATAGTCTGGAAGAACACATTTTTATCCCGGGAAAATAACGGAAACAACCGGAACTACGCGGGTAAAACCGCGGGGCACTGCTAGTTATTAATAAGGAACCTTAACGTTAATTTGTTTGATATCAGAAAGAATTAATATATTTAATTCGTAGTGAACCACGATTTTGTTCCTTTTGTCTACTTTGCTGGATTGATACAAATAATTTTGCAGTTCTTCGTAAAATACTTACCAGCCTATTGAATTTTTATGTTCTACAAATCACAAACTCTTCAAAGTCAACGCTCATTCCCGAGCTACACGAGGCTAGTTTTTAAAGGTAGGAAAGCAAGCTACTGTTAGTAAGCTAGTACTTCTAGTTTTGTGTAGACAAAACTAGCGTTGCGTAGCGTTCTCTACACGAAGCTACAGTCCGCGAGGTATAAGCTGAGCTTTGCATTAGTGTGAGTGATCACCAAAAGTACAGTCAGACGCAGGACGCTGTGACCATGTTCTCTTAATAAGGTGTTTCTTCAAACCAGAAGTGCTGCCATCTGAATATGATTTTGATGAAGTGTGAGTGGTGTCAATATATGTTTCATCGGTATAAACGATAGGCCTGCCCTGAATACGGTATTCGGAAATTTTAAGTAAATAAGTTATACGTAGGTGATGGATCTCATGCTTTTCCATTAAAATTTTTCTGTTATTCTCTGTCCTTGACCATTTGAATCCTAAAAGAGATACTTCTTTTCGCAATGACCATATTTATCCTGGATAGTTAATGTCAGCTTGTTGTTTAAGAGTTTGTTGTCTGACTGTACTTTTGGTAATAGATGCGTATGCATGTGATCACTCACTCTAATGCAAAGCTCAGCTTATACCTCGCGGACTGTACTGGCTTGCTATCCTAGCTTGAAAAACTAGCCTCGTGTAGCTCGGGCATCAGTTGTTTAAGCTAGTAAGGAGAGTATGGAAAAGGTAGTAAATAGATGACATTTTACTACCTAAATGTAATGGTAGCATTTGGGCTTTTATTTCAATGCAGTTTAAATACTATTTCACCTCCGTTATAGACCCAGATCCCGGTACCAGGGATTTACAGCCCAACAAAATTGGTTTTGGTTTTACTCTCTTTTTCATTAGGCTCCCTTAGAGGGCAATGTCAAGACCAGAATCAATTTTGTTTTTTCAGTGGAGTTGCCTGGCTAGCTTAAAGAATATTTTATAGTTGAGTCAGTTTTGTTGGTAAAGATGATTGTCGTAGGATCTTATGGTGTGTTAAAGATAAGAACTCGGTAATTTGCGTAAGTATAGAGCTGGAGGTAATCGTTTTAACAGTGATTTAGTTTTTTGCAAATAAATACTTTCGTTCATATGTAAGTTTGATTTCTTACTCGTATCCTTGTCTTTCATGTCCTGACTAGCAGGCCCCTGAGTTTTACCTACCCGCATAAGTTTCGTATATAGGTATGCTATTCCAGGCTATATTCTAACTGTAAATTTCAACCTAATCCGTTCGAGTGACGTGATTGAGCAACAAACACCCAAACCGCCGCTTTTATAATATTAGCAGGATACTTACTAGGACCCGGATATTTTTTTCTATTCTCAGATTCTTACAGAAACTATATTACTTACCATCCAGCGTACCATTTGCTCGTTCCGTAACTCCACCTTTTTAAAAATCTACAATATTTAGGAAAAATGTGTGTGTTCAAACTTTCAGCTGTATTCCAAATGATTACTCAAGATATACGCGAGTCAAAAAGATGTCATTTTTCAGCAACCTTCGGGTAGACATTTTCGACGTCAAGTTTAAAGAAAAAATAAGTAGGTACTTAGTAACGTTTTGGCATACAGAGGTAAGTTTGAGTGAATTCGTTTCATCTACGTAAGCGCGGTCCATCGCCGATCGCTTCATCAGTTAACATCAGGCGATATGGTTGGTGTTCACTAGTGCAAACCTATCATAGTTTAAAACAGTTTTAAAGTCGAATAATTTGTAATGGATAAAGGTTTCCAAAGGAATTGTTATATCATATTGGAGGTGAATTTACCTCAAATTTAGTTTGATTTTGTTGACTTGGTCATATATAAACAATTCATTTTTAACTAGTGATTCACGGGGAATAAGCGAATAAGGACCTTTTAACTCCAACATTACGGGTACCAAAGCTAAGGGATTGAGTACATAATGAAACAACATTTATCATAATCACATTTTTATTTAACGTTTTACGCATTTCGCATAGATAAGTCGGAACATTTATGGAACAATCCAAATGTTATATGTAGCTGATAAACAATTGTACCTATGACATCTTAAACATAGGGCATGAAAAAAAATACTTAATACCAATTTACAATGTTACCAGATAAGTAATATATTGCTATCTTCACACGCTTCAATTGAATAGTAGGTATTATAGAAAAAAAAAGAAGAATTTCACAACTTATTTACTAATATGCATAAACATTTCATATTCCACTAAAAGTCAAACACTAATACTAACCATGAATTTTTTTTTTAACTAAGCAACTAGTAATGTTTAAACCACCCCAATACACGCTCGCTACTTTCCCACGTTGCATAGTCATGGACAACCTTTACTCCGGGAACAAACTACAAAAAAGACCCATACTCTCCCTGAGCCTGCCCCTTAACTCTAAAAGGAACCTTTTAGTCTCAGCCCCCCAGCAACCCAAGGTCTTCACTGCAAGAGGTGGAAACGTACACCGGCACTACCGTACTGGACTTCTGCCTTTTCTTTTCAGCAGCGGCTTTTGCTGCTGCTGATGGTGAGTGAATGGTGTGACCAAGACGTGGCAGTGACCTTGCTGACGCAAGTGACGGCCCAAAGCAGGCACTTGCTGTTCTTCCAACACTCCAGAGTCAACGCGTCTGGTGTCTTCCCGTCAGATCTACACAGACACGGGGGCTTAGGCACTAGAGAATGCCAGTTTATTAACTTATTCCAATTTTAAATCTACGGTAGGTTTTATTTTTATCATTGCTTTACTTTTGCCTACCTATATTTCTATTTTTATGCCAAGTAGCCATCTTAATCACTAAACTACATTTTGTAGTGTTAAGACTCTTAGCAGAGTCTGCCTGCTCGTCCCGTCTCTGGGTATATCATAATAGCGCAGTCGGGGCAGACATTGAAATAGAAAAAAATCCGGGGAGCGATTTTTTTTTATGAAACGTCGGGGAGGGTTGTTGGAAGTATAAATCTCGATTTTCTAACTAATCCCGGTAGAGGGTTCGCCGCCATCTTGTTTTAAAGTTTTTGTGAAATAACTCGTTAATTTTCAACTTGAGAGCAAAAATGATGGTTATCAAAGTTGTTGGAAATGTAATTTTTCACAAGTTTGCTGCATATAGTTTTTACGCTAGGATCAATATTTGCAGAGTATACTATACTATCAAGTTTATAAAAAAAATCGTAATGGGTGGAATTTTATTTTCTTCAACTTCGGTTCTCGCACTTTTTAGGGTTCCATACCTAAAGGGTAAAAACGGAACCCTATAACTGAGACTTGGCTGTCCATCCGTCAGTCCGTCCGTCCGTCTGTCACCAGACTGTATCTCAAGAACGGTGATAGCTAGACAGTTGAAATTTTCACAGATGATGTATTTTTATTGCTGCTGTAACAACAAATACTAAAAATAAAATAAGTAAACAAAGTGCGAGAACCAAAGTTGAAGAAAATAAAATTGCACCCATTACGATTTTTTGATAAACTTGATAGTATAACTCTGCAAACATTGATCCTAGCGTAAAAACTATATGAAGCAAACTTGTGAAAAATTAAATTTCCAACAACTTTGGTAACCATCATTTCTGCTCTAAAGTTGAAAATTAACGAGTTATTTCACAAAAACTTTAAAACAAGATAGCGGCGAACCCTCTAGCGGGATTAGTTAGAAAATCGAGATTTATACTTCCAACAACCCTCCCCGACGTTTCATAAAAAAAAATCGCTCCCCGGAATTTTTTCTATTTCAGGCTAGTTTTATGTCTACCTCGACTGTAGTATAACAAAAATATACTAATACAGGTACGTACATCACATTTGACAAATACATGAATTTTGGGCAAGAAACTGATGATATTAATTCGGTAATGTTTCTAAATTATACAATGGAGAACCAATGAGCTAAGGTCTGTCGAATCTAAACAAAAAAATTTAGATAAATATGATCAATGATTTTACCTCCACTACGACGCAACACCTAAAATTAATATGTAAGTTGTAACATCCTACGTTGTTTACGACACGGCAACTATAATCTTCATAAAATGTATATTTTACTGTGAGTGTAAAATTGCAATAAAAGGTGATTTAGTCGAAGTCTTGTTTTTCATATTCTTGAGATTCTGAAATCAGGGAGGTGGCTTCGGTATGATGTCCATCGTGTGCTGCTAACTGCTGGTGTAAACAAAAAAATAAATGAAATTAATTTAGTCCAGTAAACATGAAATTAATTATTTTTTCCGGGAAATATTATTTTAGGGTACTTATACATTAAATTAAGATTTTTACTGGGTTTAAGCCTCTTCAGAGATACATTTATAAGACATTGTTTTTTTATTGACATGTTATGACACTATATGCCTCAGAGGGTTTCACTGTAAGCATTTTCGCATGACCAACATATTCCTATCTATTCTGGTATTATGTAAGACGTAAAAGTACAATTGAATATGATTAGTTTCATGTGTTTGATTATGATACACATTGGCGTGATTTACGATTAATTGGGTCCCAGTGATGTAAGACTTATACGTAGGGTTTTTAGATACAATATCTTCTTATAGTCATAATTTATGATTATAGTTCGATACAAAATGTATGTGTACAAACATAGAATATACTACGGTGCAACTACTGCTACAAATAACGTAAAAGAAAAAAAAATTCAAGGGATTAAGTAGGCCGAAGACATAATAAAAAGACATAAAATATAAGCTAAAACTTAAACTGCTTACTCTATTTGGACCATAAAACATAATTAAGACTCCGGCTTGATATTTACCTATAAATACAGTGCTTGAAACCGCATGACAGCTTTTGGATGCAAATGAAGTCCCGCAGCTTCTGTGGAATTAAAAAGTAAATATTAAAGTCTAAAAATGATTAAAATTAATAGTAACTTTCCGCTACTTGCGTTTACAATTTTGGCGGGAAAACGGGTGTCAGGCATCGATATAAACCATGGATGTGCCCTCCCAAACTTCAGGCGCACGGAATTATGTCATCGTTGGGAGGAATCAGCATTCTCTTTCCGTTCTAGTCAGTTGCTGGAAGCGGTGAACGCCGGACGTTTTTTTACCTATCACTATTCGTTGTCAAAAACCAAAATAAGTAGAACCACAGCATACCTCGCCGTTAGCGATTCTAGGGGTCAAGTAGTTTGGTGGCTAGTAAACCATTTACGGTGCACGCATAGACCCAGCATATTACCAATTTCATGGTGCTCAGGGCACGTCCAATAGTTTTTACCGATGGTGTCAGGCTGTCAGGGCTACCTAAGTGCGTTGTTTACGCTTTGGTACATGAAGTACCTTACTTGTACCTGTTTGAGCCCCATTGCATGTTAGTTCAGATATCTACAGATTTATATAATATACACGAGTTGCAAATGTAATTCATTAATTCTTTTGATCTCGGTTTTCGCAGAAACGGAACGTTTTTCCAACCTCGCTTATTATGATGACGTAGTAGATCTTATTATGATGACGTAGTAGATCTTACATACGAAGACGTAGGAGCTAAAAATCTGTCTCTGAGTACTTAAGTACGATTGCATCTTAGTGGTTGTTACTTGGCAATCCCAGCACAGGGGATTTCAGCAAAGACCTAAGTCTAAACATAGCTTCTCACCAAAATTCCCTGTGTCGAAACTGCCTACATAATTTTACAACCCTTTTTTTTCAATTTAGACTCTTCGTTACGGCTAAAATCTAAGCGATAGCTGGTCGATGTTTGCAAATCCTGTAACAGAGCAAAAGTCTTTTATCTGACTGTATTCTACAGACTGCACTTTGTCGAGTATGCTCAGGTGTTACATAAATAAACATCACGCTTGTTTTTTTTTATTTTCTCTGGTCGGTAATTTTACTTCCGTTCACTGTAGATGTTCATCCATGACCGTTCCATAGACAAATTCTGTGTATGAGCGCTAGATAGCTCCGTATCCGCGATGTCGATTAGCGAAGGTCCTGCAATAAGACATTAAATGAAATGAATTATTTTTAATCGGTATTATCTTAAAATATGGTTCTCGATGTCTTGTATCTTCTGTATCGTAGCGGCGTTTCTCGACGGTATACCCTACGTCAGCTACGTGTATTCTCAAGCAATAACATCTCGGAAATGTGTTAATTCCCCAAGAATACACGTGACCAACCCAGTATGTCTTTAGTCTTCTTTCTTCAATTTTCCCGTGACTTCTCATTATTATTTTATTTCTCTTTTATATTAAGCACACATTAAAATATGTTATTGTTTTGAAACAATAACATAATACAAATAACATAATAATATAATAAAGATAATAAACATAAAAATACAATAAAATACATAAACATATAATAAAAAACATAAATAACATAATAAAAATAAAACACATTAACAATAACATAACATAAGATGATATTATGGTCATTAGGTTTTGGCGCTCATATCACTTAGGGTAATAAATTCATGAAGCGATTTTCAACCGCCCACGCCGCGGTTGCGTGCCCGAAGGTTCTGTAGAATGCAGGTATACTCGTATATGTTGATATTTAAAACAACTCACGCCCCGTTTTACGCCCGCGGCGAGCCGCACGGCAGCCGCATGCGCCGTGCGCGTAAAACGTGTCACGAGTTGTGCTCTCGATTTTTACATTATATACCTGCATTCTACAGAAGCTGCGGGTCCGCAACCGTGGCAGGAGCGACTAAACTTCCCTAAACATCCTTAAAAAAAAACATAATTCATGACTTCATGTTTTTTGATTAGGTAGGTACCTCTCAACATTTTGGTCGAGTTACTACAGCCTTGGTCTTAACAAGGCAAATTATTTCAAAACTCAAAAGCTTTAAACTTAAATTTGATACATTTTTAATATCTAAGGTTTCCAATCGAGATAAATAAATAAAACAGAAATAAATATTGGTGGACAATTCACAAACAACACCGTCTGACCACAAACTAAGTAAAGCTTGTACGATGGCGGCCAGATAGCTGATATAATACTTATATAGTTTTAAATACATACTTATTATACATAGAAACACCTAGACACAGTGCAAACATTTGAATTCATCACACAAATTTTTGCACTGGGTGGGAATCGAACCCACGACCCTCGGCTTCGCAGGCAGAGCTACTACCCACTAAGCCACGAGGCCAGCACAAACCGTACCTACCACCGTAATCGTAACCGTAGCACATACCGTTCGGCGTTCAGTGTCGTCATTGGACCGTCGTATTTGTCAAACTGCAAATTTAAGCTTCAGAGATGTCCAAACAACAATGGCAGATCTGTCTGTTTGTCCGCCTGACCCGGTGTGACGGGGCAGTGGAGCTAATCGGGGGACAGTGGGCCAGATCGGGGCCAGTGAGGCTGACAGGGGGGTGGGGGGTAATCGCGACGGCACGTGCGCGGGCACGCACAACTCGCTGACACATCTAGGGATCCATCATCTATAGAGCCACCAACTTATCTGCAGAACGGCCAAAAGCGGAACTACTGAGCTACGAGTATTATAGAACACAAAATTTGGGTAATTTAGTAATAGGTGGCAACACTTTTCGATCGTGGCGCCGTCGCTAGACTCTACAGATAAGTTTGTCGTACTATAACTATAGGGTTATCATTCTGTTATCGCTGTCTCTTTCATTTCTAACAAAACTAAAGAGAAAGCGATAGCGAAAGCCATAACAGTTCCAATCATACGAATATGTTGGATGTGATTGTATGATTGGAAGATTCACATTGCTGTTTGGATAACAATGAATGATTTCAATATGCAATTCTAAGATCACCCATTCTCATTGATTTTAAAATGAAATAATATAGATTGTAATTGCGCTTAGTTTTGAATGCTTCTAATTATGAATTCTTCTAATAGAATTCGATCAGACGTAACATGATATGGGTGTGGGTTCGATTCCCACCCTAGACAAATACAAGTGTTTGTTCTGTGTTTGGGTGTTTCTTTTAACCATAAACAACATATATAATATAGAAGGATAAATCAGTCCAAAATTACATTTCATTCGTAGTAGAAGCATCCTACATGCCTAAAGTAAAAAAAAACATTAACAAACCGCAACTTTTTAAGAACAGGAAGTGTATTGTGAATGTTCGAGAATATTCGTAAAGGCAAGGTCAATTCTTTTGAAAAATAGTCCCCGTGCGAATGTTCGTACTTTTGAGAAGCTTACCGAACATAAATGGGAACAACTCGTAAAACATTCTATTGAGACTATTTTGCGAGTTTCCCCGTAAGCTTCTTTCAACGTATTACTAAACTTGACAGAAGAATTCTTCGCAAAGGGAGTTAAAGGTACTTAGAGCAACTGTAACACCTTTTGAGAAGATGTTTGTGATATTTAACCGACAATCAGATATCAAACGTTAGTCCGATAGAGGTTTTATCCGGTGGGCGCCATCTGAAGTGCGTCGCCTTTGATCCGCCCGCCGGCTTTGAAGTTGCGCGCCCTTTGTCGCCGATCTCCGCGGGCCCTGCACAAACGAGGATACACTGTAATGACACTATTAAGTAATATTTTGGGAAACTGAAACATAAATATCAAAACGGCTTTTACGTGTGTATGTTTAACGCCAAGCAGTAATGTGCAAACATTACCGTGTTCCGATTTGAAGGGCAATGTTTCCAGAGAAATTACAGGGCTAAGAGAATATAATATCTTATAGATCTCTGGGTGACGAGCGCAGTGCAGTGCTAGGTAATGATTTGGACTATCATGTTCCAATAGCTGCATGTCACTGTGCTGTTATGTGACAGGCATGTTGCTTGCCATCAGGCACATGTCCTGCTCGTCTCGTCACTCTTTGCTATAAAAAAAAACATGTCTGCGAAGGCTACCGTTATAGCCTGCCCGGACTCAAACACAAAGATCGACCGAAAGAGAAGAGATCGACCAGCAACGTAACATAAAGATCTGGTTTGACTCTAGTTTTGTGATGAGAACGTCTAGGTTGTGGAATGCGTTGTCGGAGTAGATTTGTCCCTATGGTTACAATCTTGGTGTTTTCAAATCGATAGGGAATTGTTTTTTTAAGTGAAAACTTCTTCCAATAGCTGCGTGTTGCTGTGTTGTTACGGGCAGGCTTGTTGCTTGCCATCAGGCACATGCCCTGCTCGTCTTGTCACTCTACGCTATACAAAAAAAAACTACATTTAATTTAAATGTAATAATTATTTATAATTATTTGATAGTTTTTAATAGTTATTTCTTATTTTAGTTTTCACTTCTGCCGTGCGGTCTTAAGTATCCATCTATTCATCGTAAATCGCATCATCGCTTGCAGGTCAGAAATAAAGTAACACACACACACAAACATGCAAATTAGCCATAAAAATAAAACATAAATATTTTTAAACACTCTTATTAAATAAACCGCAGGGTAGCGAGAAAAGCTGTCGTCAAATTAAAAGTACATACTTCACACCTGGTAAGGACTACAAAACAGTAGCATTTTAATTTTGGATGGTTCCGCTCCGACTCGCATCTCTTTCAGGAATATATGCCTTGTTTTGGGGGTGATTGAGTGCATTTTAAAAAGATTTCCGTTTTACTGGTTCTGGTCTTGTAAGCTTTCCATCTTCTTCGGAGCTACCTGTAACATGGTAAAGTTTATTATTAAAAGATCACTGTAAGACAACATAAAGATTACTTTATTTTCACGATTTAACAAAAAGTACTTTTGATACTATATTTCCTTGACTGGCTTCACTTTTGATACTGTACTACTTTACGAGTTTTTGTACAAAGTCAAATCTATCAAGTCTTGGGGTCTATTCGAGATTTCTCTCTTTGCCACACGATGGACCCGGCACCCGCACCGTGAAACCATGGAATGCTAAGAAGTTCGTCTCGGTATAGTCGACATGCACGTGTTCGAAGGTTGTGATGTCAAACGAACTCAAAGAGTCAGTTGGTGTTAAGGTAAAGTTTAGCAATGTGCCGGTAAGTTTGTAATATTTCATCGTGATTTTCTGTGTGAATTCGTATTTTAGCAAGCAAGTCATGAAAATATGATATTTTGTAGTGGTAAGGACTCTTGGCAGAGTTCGCCTGGGGATGTACCACACCTTTGCCAGTTATTCTACCACCAAGCAGTATGTACAAACATTACTTTGTTACGGTTTGAAGGTCAATGTTTCCAGAGAAATTACAAGGCTTATTAGATCTCTGGGTGACGATCGCAGTGCAGTGCAGTGCTAGGAGCAATTTGGACTCTTCAATAGCTGCGTGTCACTGTGCTGTTATGATACAGGCATTTTGCTTACCATCAGACACATGTCCTGCTCGTCTTGTAACTCTTAACTTAAAAGAAATAAAATGAGTGGTGCTTACACCAGACCCAGCGCCTTCTACACTAATCCTAAAGTCCTGTGTTCAACAACTGTCCTAGGTAACTTAGTGAAAAAATGTAGGTTTAGCTTCCTAAGAGGTTAAATTAGTAATATGATTATTCAAACACTATGAACATGAACTGAATGCTGCCAATAATAAACATTCAATTCAATTTATTAAAAACTCCCGAAACCCAATATTTTCATTTACAAAAATCCTAAATGCTACGCGTGCTCTCCAATTGTAGAGAAGCATTAAACGATGAAAGAACCATTTTTCTGGTCTATTATAACGAAAAGCTTTTACCGCTTTGCGTTCACAATTCGTGTGGGGTGGTCTCGCCACAAAAGCAAAATTAATTTTAAAATACACGAAAAGAAATTAACTTTCCGCCGGGGTCGAGTCGACGTGAAACTTTCGAACGAGGGAGCTCTCGGAAAGACTTAAAAATAATAAAGACTTAAATGTAGAAGAGGACAATCCCATGTTTATAACGGCTCTTTGTCGTCCCGAATGTTTTTGTGATACCTAATTTTCTTGCCGCTTTGGTTTACTGAGTTGGTCTTTGGCTTCTCTTCTAAAGACATGATTACGTGGCAAATTGTTTCCATATTTTGATGTTCCTTCCCTTTCTTTAATTACTCTTGTTTCATAACTAAATATTACTACTTATTATATTTATTTATTTTTACATAATTTATCTCTGACACTATACTGTATGAGATAAAATAGAACTGAAACGTTTGCACCTCTCAGGCCTAAAATAACTTGTCGCTTCAAACACCTTCAGCGCACAGTCAAACTTTTAGAGCAAGTCATACTTTAATGATTGACACTTATTTGTACGATACTTATTATCGTACAGTAAATTGTTAAATTTAAACTTTAAAAATGTGTACGCTTTATATGCTCTTTTTTTGTTTTTTAAAATTGACGTGTAAATTGTACTTGTGTGTTTGTGTTGTTGAATAAACTATATATGTGAATAAAGAACTTTGACATTGTAAATATAAAATGACGGGTCGAGCTATATATGTGCCTGCCCATAACAGCACAGTGTCGCACAGCTACACTGTAATATGAAGAGTGCAAATTTGCCTAGCTGTGTAGTGTGCAGTGCGGTCGGCACCCAAACATTCGAGATTATTAATCTCTTTGTTCAGTAATTTCACTGAAAATATTTTTCTTGTTAATCTACTAAAATATTAAACACAGATTACCAAAAGTCTTAATAAAATCATTAGCATACAAGTATCGGTATCAAGCAAAGTAGTTAATTAGTAGAGTTAACGTCGATTGCAGCACTAAAAGATCTAAAAGATCATTTTTCCTGCGTTAAACAGTTTTTATTTCAGTCTGTTTAATTTCCTCGGCTCTCTGAGGAGCTCTTATACAGTCTGGAACATAAGGACGGTGACCCATCACAGTTAGATGTACGCAAATATTTGTTAGAGCTCGCAAGAAAATATGTACAATGACTCGACGCAAGATATTTCAGTTCTGAAAATTAAATACTGAAATTTAAAAAAAAAACAATATTTACGAATATCAGATAATTTCAGCCCCTATGAAAGCATCCTTCTTTTTTACTTCCGTCTTCCTTCTTAATCTCCCTCTTTTTGCCAATAACTTAAACAATACAATACTTTTAACGAACCTCAAACAGTATTAATACTCTCACCTCTGGCTATAATAGTAAGTTTCGCTAACTTTTGGGGCTAGATGATGAGCCCGATTTGAAGCCAATATTTAGTTACTTACTAGAAGAGTCTCGCGATTTTACCTGCGTAGTTTCCGTTTCATGATAAGAAGTAGCGTTATTTATTTAGATATCTAATAATCTAACTGTATTCCAAATTTCAAGCCGATCTTTTCAGACGTTCAGATGTGATTTAGCTACAAACATAAATCTGTCCATGAATACAAACATCAAAATGTCGCATTTAAAATATTAGTATTGGGATACGATTACAAATTACCTTTCACCTACTGTTATGATACTATTTCTTGCTAGACGGTGGATGCCGGGCACAAGAGACAAATTTTTATAATGTCTTTTTACTTAAGACAAGGATAATCGAGCTGCCAATCTCGTTCGAACAAAGGGGCTTTATCGGAAACTATTAGAATACTTGCATCGGAGGATGACAGCGTTTAAAGTACTCCTCGAGCTATCGGAATAATAGACAGTTTGTTATTAAATGTAATCCTGATCTTAATTCATGTGAACGAGATATTATTGGACCTTATGCGCGTATATTTTTTTGTGGTGAAATGAAAACCTATAGATTTTTTATATTTTGGACAAACTTAGCAAATGTTCCTGGAATCTGTTTGTAGAATTTGAGCGTAACTAGCCAGCTAAAGTAAGTAAATGGATAACGGTAAGTGTATTTATTCATAATTTTAAACTTACTCGCTTGATGGATGAAAAACATTCGTTCTTAGAAATAGCATTTTTTTGGCGACTGCACAATGTAGTTTTACTTAACAGTGCTTCATCAAACTCATCTTTAGAATTGTGTAGAAATTTTTATTAATAAACTTTACCTACTTTACAATCATAAATATTGCAGTTCTTTAAAAACATCAAACGATGCGTCAATGAGATTTATCGCTACATAAATTTAGCGATAAATCTCATCGTCTCATCCAAGACATTGTCTTTAAATACAGTAAGTCATCTTTGCAAAAAAGTATGCATTTTGAAACAAGCGGTGGGTCGCAGGTGGTGCGCGCCCTGGCTGCGTCTGGCGCGCGACAGGTAATTAAAATGCTAATCAGGCAGCCCTAGCCCCCGAACCCAGGGAGACAACCCTGCGAACAGTGTCGTGTTGCTTTTCCAGTCTTTTCACGGGTAGTGGCGCTTTTTCAGTCTTTCTGATATTGAAATGTAGATATTTTATTAAAGTACTAACCGTTTAGCGACGTATATTTTCATTAGTACTACCGATCAGTGATTCGGTCTTATATTGCTACATGAATGAAGTATTTGCGGTGGCTTTTACATTTTATGCTGTTGTTTATCCAGATTATTTAAGTACTGATATTTTTAACCTACTGCCAAAAAGGCGGAGGTGGTATGTTCGTCTGTTTGTATTTATTTTTCAGTTTTAAGACCGTATGTTAATAGAATTTTATTATAAGTAAGATGTTTATTAAGCTTTTGAACGTTAGGAAGGTTATGATGCCCTTTTTTTTGAAAACTGACAAACCAAGATTAGTTAAAATTTGTTTCAAAATCTAATTTTTTTAAAAATATTTTATTCTGGTATTAGTAGAAATAAAGTCCCTTAATTAAAAAAAAATACTTTGGGTCACGATAAAGACTTCATTGCGCTAAACTTTTCTGGTAACCTCGAGTTAACTGAATGAGTCTCCAATCTCTAGCGACTATTTCTAATTCACCAACTAACTGTAAAAGGACCTCGTCTGGTTTTCGTTTAACAATATTTTAGCCTCGCCAACATTACAGGCAACTACAGTATCATCAATCAAACTAAACTTGATTTACATCATCCCGTTACTCAGCCAAACCACTACTGTCGCCGCCTGGTGGCGCCCCTCACTAACATCAAAGAGACTGTGTAACTTTAAATGAATCCTTTAATTACTGTAGTGTTGATTCTCTAAGAAATACCCTCGAGGGAGGTTTGAAAATTACCTATCAACGAAATTAAACGCAAAGGTTTCAACGGCTTACGCTCTCGGTAATGTAGCGGGGTATTTATGTGGTTACTATGACACTAAGGTGGGTTAAGGTGGGTTTGTAATATCTATTCACACTTTTTCAGGCTCTATCTAGGACGTGGTCGGATCGTGCTTTTCCAGGAGCTTAGGTAAATCCCTTGGGTATCCTGTTGTAAATGTTCATATTCACAATGTTTGTGGAACTCGTTCATAACTAAGTTGTTTAAACTTATTTTTTTCTAGTGGCAAATTAAACGATAAAGATTTACCTTTTATCTCGGGCAAATGAGAGCTGTTCGCTGCTATTTATTTGGTCTCGTATTGTACAAATAGTGGAGTGGTACTCTGCTACGAGTATTATTTTGCAGGCGTGTTGCTTGCACTTAGGTGCATGTCTAGTTTGTCCCATTACAATACCCTATTTAAAAAATAGTACCTGGGTGACCGAGCTTTGCTCGGTTTAAATACTAAATGTACTTAGATACCTACAGATAAAAGACTCCAAGAAATAGATGTTCTTAAAAAATCGAATTGAAAAAAAAAGAGAACCCGTCTGGATTCGAACCCGGAGCTACTAATTCGTGACCGCTATGAGCGCCTGACTTTCCGTCTGAGCTAATTATGCTGTCGCGTCACGCGGCGAAATTTACCTTCACATTCTAATGTCTAATGTAACAGTTTTTCATTGTCTAAAAACGCGCATAATATGCGTTTTTTTTAAATAAGACCTAGTTAGATCGATTTATCGTCCCCGAAATCCATACATAATTTCATGCAAATCCGTCGAGCCGTTTCAGAGATTCAGATTCTATATATATATACATAATTATATAGGTACAAGAATTGCTCGTTTAAAGGTATAAGATATACATGATTGACACAATAGGAGCTTCATACGAAAACTGTCACATAAAGCGTACCTATTTTAGCTAAAAAAAAATAGTAGGTACACTTTGCATTTTTTAATACAAATATAAACTTTCGTTTGTTTAAATGTCGAAATTCTAAAGTGAGAGAGCCACATTTAAAAATGTCGAATTGCGAGAATGCTACAGTCGCATTTTTAAATGGTGAAAGGCGAAAGTGTGACTGTCGCATTTTAAAATGTCGAAATGCGAGAGTGAAACTGTCGAATCTTTTCGTTTGAATAATATAGCTGCACCCTAACCCGGGAATGTGATTAAGGCGGTGCCCAACGTGAAAGGTGATGTTTAACCCAATTGCCGTAATTCCTATGGAAAGGTAATTAATTAAGCAAGTGGTAATTTGTTTACCTTGAACTTTTCATTTTAATTTAAATAGTTCCTTAAATGCATTACGGTTACGTAGAATTTACCTATTTTTTTGTTTTCAGTTGACCGAGTAATTTTTTAATGTTAATAATTACGTAAAATGTCATTTGCTAGACCTCGATCTAAAATATCACTGAAAAATCTGAATAGCAAAGTAAATCCCAGCTTATATTCCAAATATTTAAAACACTGTTTTACATCTACACGCAGAAAAATGTATTCTCAGATTTTAGTAAGAACTCAAAAGTCAAAAAGAAAATAATACGATATAACAGCACTAACCAAGTTTTATTTATTTAATCAAAATTCTGTATTTTTTTTTGTTTGTTTCACGTTCTGTATGGTAAAAAGATTACATCCTCATAGCAAAGAAATCAGCGTAGTACGGAACGTTACATCAAATAAAATGAACGTAAACCTGTTAACCTGCAAACATCAATACATTAGATTGAAAAGCAAACTCGTCGTTCATTATTATAATGTGGATCACACGTTCGTGCTCCTCGGTGGGTCGAGCCAATCTGCCGCGTGTTGACTCTCCTCAATAACCAACTCCAAACATAATTATCTCCCTCGATTTGTCCCGAAATTGGCGATTCCCTCTGAGGGCCTCAATATTACTCCGGCAAATTTCTTGAGCCAACACCGGTGGGGAGTGGACGCCAGTGACGAAGCTCTAGAGGACGAATGAGGATGGAAATTGCATATTTGCGGGTCTGGTTGGGAGTAATCCCTTTTGGGATTTAAACCAAGTCATAGTGTGAATCACACAAGTGACATCATACGGTTAATAAATCTGCTTAAATAGATAACACTTTTAAAAACACATTTGTTAACCAAAAACAGCTAAAACTAGCTATAAAAATTGGTAAATTTGACAATTTCATGTTTAATTTGTTAGTGAACATTTTTTTGAATAGATTCATTAATTGATCTTAAACTTCACGATATTTCATAGCAAGGTTTGTGGATAACAATTCAACGCAGCACATCCATGAGCAAGCTTCTTATTTTTAGATCCAACTAAGGAATTGAGTCTAACAAAATAGCTCATAGTTCCCAGACGGATGACCCGATTTTATATTTTGGCAGCTGTTTGATTGAAAATCAGTCCAAAATCGCCGCCGCTAAAATAACGGATGTCATACTTTACAACACACACGAATCAATATGGGTATCAAATGAAAATGCTTGGCTAGTAAAATACTATGACAAATTTGGATTCCAAGATGGATGCTACCCCAAAATATCGGAGATTATACATTTTTAATTTGAATATATTTAAAAAAAAAATGTAGTGATTGATAACCCTTACAATAATTATCGTCCTACCTACTTAGTAAGGTAGATTTTGTGTGGAACTGTTGCCTTATCACAATTAAAAAAAAAAATCTAACGTACTGGCTGTTTCTGCATCCAGCGCGCGTTTTCCCGCCTCGCCGCGGGAACATGGAGGGTCATTGTTTGATTATCTTATTAAGGGATGATTGATCTTCATTAAGATATCGATATGACTTTTTTGATATTTAATATTTGGAATATCATGTTATTAATTAATTATTGAAGGATAATGTCGGGCATGTCGAAACTGATCCCTATTGTTTGTTGACAGACAAATCTTTGTTCTGCAAACTTTGCTATTTTGCAAAGTAAGCTAACGAGATGAACAAGATCTGATTGTAAGTAAAACACCTATCACAAGAATGTGCCCCTTTATTTTGTTGCGTTAATTAAAATAGTAATTTTATTTTATAGCAAGTTTGGTTGTTTGAGTATTTTTGTTTACATTCATCACGTTAAAACAATTGATTAAATGTGTGCAACTTTTAAAACAACACAAATTTTACTCTGAAATGTAAGGTGGACTGTGTTGTATGCCATACATTTACCGAGTTATGTAGTGAACAGTTATTTTATTACTTTAAAAGTACGTTTATGGAATCATAGACACACACACTAAGTGTATTATTCATTAAAATTGTGTGTTATGTGTTACATCATACTCTTACACACACATTTAAGCACCGGCAAAAATAACTAGCGTCAAGAAACATGAAATCCTTACGTGGGACAGAGCTACATATTTAAAAAATTAATTGCTTTATTTCCTGTTCTTCGTGTAGTTTCTTTAAGGACATAAATTTGCATAAAGTCACATTGTGTAAATGAAATATATTATCGTTTTTTTGCTTTTATAGTGTCTTTAAAGTTTATTAATTTATGCCACGCACCAGACAATGTCATTATCGCGTTGCGTCGCATCCGTGGCATTAAGTAAAACGATGCACAACGCTGCAACGCGTCTCTTCGACGACTCGGCTGTAATAAATATAAAATATGTGCGACACGCGCACGATGTCTGAATACCAAGTGGGCATTACAAATTATTTCTTAAAACCTTCCGCCTTGTGACGCGACGTGGTGTCGTAAGGGTATATTTTTCAAAATTCAGAAGTAGTTTTGCAAGAAAAAAATGATAAATTTTAAATAATTTTACTTTTAATACATTCCAAAATAAAACTGAATTCTATTTAATGTAATGGCGATTTAATGGAATGGAGAAGTAATAAAGATTTTGGTCGAACTTTATTATGGTTTATTTTTATAACACATCATTCGGAAGTATTCATTGTAATAGTTCATTAGAATTATTTTAAATTGTCTTATTTTAATCGATCGTCCCTATTCAACTAATAATGATTATTGAAGGAATAATACAAGTTCTTAGTAAATGTCATAATAGTTGCTCTTCTCCATTGCGATATTTTTTTGAATGATTATTTATTACTCTCCTAGTTGCTATATAATTTTACCGATAGTTAATTGTTATGTAGATTACAAAAACAAATCCTCAATTTTCGATATTATAAGTGTAGCGAACCTTTTTCCACCAAATAAAAAATCTACCTTCGCGACTGACTATTTTTTAAACTTCCGCCTTTCTTTTAACTCGTTTACGGGCATTTCATATTCATTACAGTCCGTAGCCGTAGCAGGTTACGGCTTGGTTACGGCGTAGTAATCGTGCTACGAGCAATCTGTATCATGTTTTGATAACTCTTTGAAATACTGCCACAATTTTGGCTGAGAAAAGATATTATAGAGCTTTCAATTTGGAAGTTGGTTTAATTGTGAAATCTAAAACTGTAATGAAAATGAAATATAAATTTGTTTACAAAACACTATAATAGTACCTAGTTCTTGTACTTTTTCAAAGAACAATAATAAAATTATTATATTTGTAGGAGCAGGTCTGTTTGCAGTGGATGCTAAAAGAAGTACCAGACATTTTCAGGTATTTTATATCGCGATAATTATATGAAAACAGTACTATGTTCCGACTTGATTGGCAAAATTTTCCGAGAAAGAACAGTAACAAGAGATATTTTTTTAAATACTTTCGAGTGATGAGCGCAGTGTTTTAAGCTGAGATTTAAAAGTGTAGTACAAATGAAGATATACAAGTCTGTCATTACTACTAACTTCAAAAGTGAAGGAAAACTTAATGAAGAAAACCTGCTTTCAAAAAAAAACATCTTCGAGTACATGTGTTATCTGCCAACCTGTCATTGGTAGATTAAGGCTTCGGCTCACTCTTGCCAAGAGAAGGTTTAGAATACAAGCATATTATCATTAAAGAATAAACAGACTTAAAAAAACTACAAAAGTTCTACATCATCCCACTCTAGAATCAAAATTAAATTTGACGTAACTGTCATAAAAGTATTTCAAATATGTACGATAATTAAACTCATATTACAAGAACAATTATGATTAACTTTATAAAGTATGACGTCACGTGTATTTAAAATTGTTTTCCATTTAATTGGTTCTGCTACTTTACTCGTTTCGCGTGAAATTATACGTTTTATTATTAATTTGAGACAATGTCAACATTCAACTTTGTTTGAATTTCTTCCAAAATCTGCCAGAGGATTTATATTAGATATACTTGCTCATTATAGCGTATTTTTTTTTAAAGGTTTCAATGGCAGTACACGTCGTATAGCCTCTACTGTTTATCAAAGTTACTTTTTGTGACATTTGCGCACAAAACTAATTGGTAAAGACAATATTTAATGGGCAACTAATATATTATAGACTCTATGACGACATCACTCTTTTATGTATTTGTCTACTATGTTTAAAATTCAAATAATCAAATTACATACATAAATGACTGATCTTATCTTATCATACATGTATAAAATTCCATACTCAGAGGTTTAGGTGAGATTTTAGTCATTTCGTTAGGTCGTGCGATTGTAAATGGATTGGATGGTTTGTTCCACACTTCAAAAAAACCGAAATTACCATCTTGGCTTCGCTAAAATGAAACAACAAAGCAATCCGGCTCGTAATCCATCACTAAACGTCACTCCACTGAGATCAGCCGGCAAATTTTAATTCTGAATGAAACTCTGAAAGGCGCTGCTATTGCCACTGTAGCTATCTCTAAAATGTACTTGTAGATCTACGGTTTTTATAGATTTATACCACGTTTTTGTAAGTTTTATCAATGTATTTGTTTTTTTTTATTTAAAATCATAGCATACCCAGCTATAATTAAGTTACAAATTAATACAATTAATTTAATACTTTTATTAAGTTACAAAGGGAAATAGTTTTTTTTTTCAATTTATGTGCGTACAAATTTGTCACGTCTATCACATTTTGTTTTGATCATCATAATAATACTTAATTGCTAGTTTTTCCAATAGTAGGCACAAGACGAGTAGCAGTAGTTTACAGTTTAGACTCATCGTGTTAGTAAGTTTCAATTCGAGTCAAATTCTATCCATTGTAATTGTTATTTTTAGAAATATTCTTATTCTTTGACAAAATAATAAGTGTGTTTAACTTTTTTTATCGTAAACGGACTTGACTTGACTCTAGTTAGTATGAATTATAATATACCATTTAATAACATCTAAGATATTTTAATTTTTTTAGGTTTGGTAACACTGGTTGCCGTAACGGAGACTGCGACCTAATGTTTCGCGTGACTTGAATACTGAGATACAATTTTAATTTTAGCAGCCCCTTTCAGCCTTCTGAACCCTTACCATGAGCTCTTATTGCAATAATCGTTCGATTCTATTCACTCTAAGCATTTTAGATACTACGATCGTAAGTCGTATTGCTAAGTCTTAAAGCTCACAATCGTGTCACTTAATATTTTTTGACGAAATCAAGGCCAAAAGTCATATACAAGATTTCATGGTACGGGGCCTGGAGGGTTCGAGGTGTCTGAATTTTACATATTTTTGAGGGAAAATCTCATTTGATGGAAAAAGAAATTCGCGGTAAACAGGAGACGGTTGATGGAAATTTGTCGTTAGTATTCAGGAGCTTGGAATTAAGTGAGTTCACCAACAATATGTGGATCGAATAATAAAATCCTTTGTCCTTTTACTGAGATATGTGTTAATATATATTAAAAGAAATATTTTTTTTGTAAAAATACATAAGTCGTTTCCATGTTCTTTTCCCCTTCCCAAATGAACAAGACATAAAGCAGCCGAACTACATTTTTGTTCCTATTGATAATAAATATCGAATATCTGAAATTTAGATGAGACTATTTGTGAGACTTGCACACATTGCACAAATAATCCATGAGGTCGGTCCAAAGACGATATACCTAAAAAAAACTGCTAACGTACATATGTTTAAGGGGTTTATACGTATGCACACTGAAATGAAAATATACCACACTTTCATTTCAGTATTGTCTAAAACTTTATAAATAAAATAGTACGTAAATACTACAGCCTTAAACTCAGATGTATGATACGCCTTCAAAGTTATTTCAGTTCATAATGTTACAGTAATTTGCTACTTCTCCCAGAGATCCATATTCAACCAAATATAATGAATGAAGAGACTGCTGAAATTCGCAACAATTTTATTATTCAATTGCGGCTCAGTGGCGAGCGATATGGCAGCGTGAAAATGACACCCTTCATCTCTCCCCGCTTCCGCCGAACCTTCAGATTAAAGGCGACTCAATATTCTCCGCTAGATAATTAGCATGATGATTTAGACTTTTTGGTCAACACACGGCTGATTGAGGTAATTAAGCGACTGCAAAACCTATACGCGAAAGAAAAACTGCACCTATATTATATAGAACTTGTACACACAGACGTAGTTCCTGTCTTCCTAACTTTACCGTCAAAGACGGACGCCAATGTGGATGATTAATGATTGAATTGAACATTGATCGTTTAGATAAAATATCACAATTGCACAGAGAGTACTGCTCTCCTTCTCCAACACTGCGATGACTGTGATGAAGGTGATAAAAAAGACACTTAAGTCAGTCACTAATTGCAAAACAAAGGGCTTAAAAATAGGTAAATCCTATTTAAGAAACAAGTATGAAATTATAACGAAACTATTGTTATTCGGTCAATTAGATAATGTTTGTTCAGATCCCGAAAAAAAACTTGTTATATTTTATATTGTTGTCATTTTTACTACATTTGTACCTACTCTCTCTCTCTCTTTTCCTGGCTATATATCCCATATGGTGGTGGGGTCAGCCTTTCTGCTATTTCTTCTCCACTTCGCTCTATCTAAGACATCGTCATCAGACGACTCGCATTCTCTCATGCCCCTTTGCACTACAGTCCTCCATCTGGTTTTGGGAGTTTCCATAATCCATTTATGTACCAACGTAACAGAAAAAAATGGATTAAATTAAATTCTCGCTAAAATTTCAAAGAGAGCCAACACCGCAGTATGCGATGACTAAGAAGATTATAGAACAAACTTGTTCATGAATTAACTAGAATAAACGTCGGTGTCTAAATTTAATTTGGGTAGTCGCTAACTTGCCTTGAGTTTGTATGCACAGGGTAATCCTGACTGAAACATTGCGAAGTTAGCCGCATGGACCAAGTTTGGACGAGTTTCTTACATGTTTCGTGGTGCGGCTTGCAACTTTACATGTAGTAGATTCAACATAAATACAGTAAAATACATTATATTTAGTGCAAAAACGATTTTACTCGTAAACTGTCTATTTTTAAGTGGACATCTATTATTTTATTTAGTAGCACCTATATTATTTAGAATTATTATGAAATGAACGTCGCTTCCCCCGCCCATGATTGTATGAAGGCAATTTTCCTTTCTGCTCGTTACCTGGAGGAGATTCTTCGCAGCAATAAGGCCGCCACTTTATACTTCTTTTACTGTGATGTTTCTATTTGTTAGTGTCATAATTAAGAGTTTTCTATTTATGTATCTATTTTTGTTCATAGGTACCTAATATGTTGCTTTAGCGTACCGCTGCTTGAAAATAGGTAAAAAAGATATTTTTTAAGAATTGGAATATCAGTAAAGATAAAAACAAATTGTAGTAGTCTAGTTCTAGTTATACGCTATATATAGCTCCATTCAAGTCAACTTTGAAACGAAGTAAAAATAAACGCTATATAAGACCCAATTTACCCTTAGAATAACCGAAAAGTCATTTCTTTGGGGAAATCACGGGTAAATTTTACTTTCCATTTCAGTAATCACGTGGCGTTATGTCTACTTCACCCAAAGAGTTGCTGTAAGCGTGCTAATCAGCCGTATATATATTACTACTTTTACAGGTACACAGTGAACCAGAATTCAGTTGTATAAATAAATTTGTCATCGAGCGGCTTCGAGTCTCACGGAGGACAAACGTTTGTGTGATGAATATTGAACATATTGAACATACTGAACATACTGATGATTGATCTGCATGTGGGTGATTCTATATGCGATAAGTACACCCGTATAGAAAAAAAAATACATTATACATGTTTGAGCACATCTGCTATCTGGTCAGCTAGATGGCGTCGTGTGACGTATCGTGATCGAAAGTATCGACGAACACTTTTTTTTTGTAGATACGAGATATTTTTTTTAAAACATATATTTCTCACGTGTAAACCTCATCATCAACATCATCAACAGCCCACTAAACGTTCCCACTGCTGGGACTCGGGGCCTTCTCTCGCAAGGAGAGAGTTAAGGCCATAATCCACCACGCTGGCCCAGTGCGGGTACGTGTAAACCCATTTTAGTTTATTTAGAATAAGTCATAGCAAAGAAATTCGTATGCAATATAAACCTTTTGCATTCTACTTTGTTTAAGTTCAATTCCAATGATTGAAAGTTCTAACACAACTATTCAAATGCATCCGCTGAAATGGTCACTCAGAGTCAGATCATTCCTAAAGTGTCGTGGTCTCGTGATCACCTCGCGGTTGCTAAGTGGATTGGAGTGGGACCTCATCTGTTCCCCGTCAGAGACAGGGGGTGTGAGGCGGGGTGGAGAGGGTGTCTCCCGCCTGCGAATTGCGTTAAATAAAGTCAAATTGAGCAATAAAGGCTGGCTCCCCGCAGTAATGCAATAGGATCGGCCGACGGGAACTATACCACTAATTTACACTCTTGTACTCCCACGGGTGGTCCGCAGATTGTCTTCGGAGACGTCTTTCGAATTGAGGCGACGAAACTTATGTGCTCGTCTTTTGTGCTATCAGAAAATTGATTGCACTATCACTTGTTTTCCCTAAGTTGTACCCCGGACGTTTTAATTTTGCATAATGCAGCAACCCGGTCTAAAAATCCAACAGAATACCTACTACTTATTAATTGTTCGGATTTCACTTATTCGTCGGTAAAAATTGGTTTGTAGCTCAATAATGTTTGTACATTGATTATAATAACTGGTAAAAATATGTCGATATTTCTTCAGGCGGACTTATAGACTTCTATTACTACAAAATTACATTTACAAAATAAAAAAAAGAAAATCGACTTTCATAAAGTATTCACCACCACAATTCAAACAGATCCACGAGTAGGTACGATCAACAAACGATCCGTAAGAGCACATACTTGTATCATTGACATCAATCAATCAATCCGGTCTCAACATAAAAAGTCTCGCTGAAAATAACAATAAATATTTCAAATGAAACGCTTCTTTAAACCGCCAAAAATATTCCCAGTCTACAGCCACTTTTCCAGTAAACGCAAATCTGTGTCGACCAGCCTTAAATTACGATTAACATGAAAAATAAGGGCAATAAAAGGGAAGGGAGATGGCGGCGGCGGTTATAAGTGAAAACAAAGTTAACTCGGAGTGACGAGGGTAGTGGAACTCCCGACGTTGGTTATGAAACGATGCTTTGAGCCAAGAAATCATCGCTCCGATTACACGGAGTTTAAGCGGCCCAGGGCTGACACAACTTTAAACTGTAGGTTGTAAAAGAAACAAAACAATCACAGATGAATTAAAACCGTTAAAGCATTTTTTTCTTTAATGTCTTGACATAAATTGGTTTAATCGTTATCTAAGTAAGCAAATTATATGTTTAATATCGTTTTATAACACTTGAGTTACGCTTCATTTCGTATATTTTATACTTTGTTTGACGACACTAGTACCTATGGAAATTTTCAAAAACGGTATGAGTTTTCTTAACAAATAGACAAATTTAATGTAAATAAGTAGGCCTTGTGAAAATTATTTGAAAACAATTGTTTTAAATTACAGTAGTGTCGAATCTAACGCATAACTCAGAAAAAAAAAGATGGGACTTAAATAATTACAGTCATGAGTATTATTTCATTTTAATAAGATGAGGTCTGTTACAAAAAAGGAAAGCTTGACAACCCTGTAAGTAACAAATAACCCTTCCTTGGCGTCGTCTCGCGCATCTTGTGCGGGTAAAATCGACCCCGCTAGGTTTAAAATTCAATTTATATCAATTTGGATGTAATCAGAGGGGGTTAACACAAAAATACGCGCAGCCGCGGTGTATCGCCGCAGTAATATGATCGTTTACTAGATGTAATGAATACTGTATCTTGTTTCTTTACGCTCCACCTTTATTGTATAAAAAATGCCTTAATTTTTCCTGTTTCAGAGCTTATTTTAGATATGCTATTATGTGTGTGTTTGAGGTGTTGGGACTATTTGTTTGATATTAGTTTTACTTCTATTTCTTTCCTTTATCCTCGTCTATAGGTGCCGACGTGTACAATTTTGAGTCAAGACTGGCTTTTAGCATATGTGTATTATCGTCTGAATAATAAAGTTACAACTAAATTAAGCCAAAGTAATGTTTACAATTGACATACTAATTCTTTTTTTTTTCGTTACCAAAATAATTTGTCAGTTTACCCGTGGATATGGGGCATGAAAGTGCAACGAAATGTAGAGGACTTCCCTCCACCATGTACCACGGCATATATCGTGTAATTCTTAATACTATTGTAGTGTTAACTACAAGATACTTACTACTTCAAAATACTACCTTGATAGCGAAATTGACAACTAAATTTTTCCCGTATTTTCATAGACAACTATTAACCTGCTAACGAGTAAGATAGTAGGAATGTTTGAGCGAGAAAGAAGCTGTGAACCCATACGACCTTAATAACTTGCGCTCACGCTCTGTTGTCTTTTTAAATACGTTTTTAATATTCCCGGGTCGTCTTTGCCCGGTCTATGGCAATTTCGTCTTGTTTTAAAGCGGACGAATTGAGCTTTTTTTTGTTTGTACAAGTCGCGAACAGTTGGAGCGTGGGTAATCTCTTTTCCGTTTGTTGAGCTTGAGACTGTGAGTGTTCTTTTTCATTCGTTTCGTCAACGCCTGTGTTTGTGCATTATTCTGTCTCCCAGAGCATTCCTTACGGGTGGAAGGGTCTTCGCAATGCGAATTTTTTAGCTGGAGATAGCTTCTTATTCGTTTTGGTGTTGCTTATTCAAATACTTGTTTGCTATTACTACAGTAGCGTCTTTCTGCGGACTTGCAAGGACAGACTAGACTTTTTTTTGTTGCTGTAGATTTAATTTCATGAGGTACTCATTACATATAACGTTTTGAATTATAGATACCGTGGTTCTAATCCATTTTTTAATGTAGCCCTGGTGATTTGTGTAGTCGTGGTGGACAAGTGCCAACAATTCTTTTTTTTCAAATTTCAGATAGTAATTTGTACGTTGTTTTTATTTATTTATCTTCTCGGACTCCTGGGTCCATACCTCTTTATAGTAAGCTTACATTGTTTTTTTAGCCTTATATTCAAGGTTTTAAAAAACGTTTAGACAGTTAAAGTTTTATTTTTTTGATGCTATGTGCAGATGTAGAGTCTTATCATTAACATCGGCTTTAACAGCGAATGAAAATGTCGTAAGACAACCAACATGTCCCAAGAAAGATTGATTTCATTTATTGTGGCCATATGAGAGAAGTTCCCGAGGCCCAGCAGTGTGGATGTAAAGTGGGCTGTTTCTGCTATAAAAATCTATCTAAAACTAGTTAAGTGACATCAGAGACAGGTATCAGTAATTACGTACTCCTCATCCTAGCCTATCATTTGATCAGAAAGCTATCAATTTGCAACCGAACACCCCGTCGGCATACAGCCGCAAACCTACAGACAAACATAGTAGTTACCCCAATTGCTATATAATTATGCAACAGAATACCGGAGCTTCAACGTAGCAATTACAAGGTATTGAATCCCTCGTCACAAGGCGGTGGAATTGAGATGCTAATAATCGTATGACCTGTAATCATGAGGTATGATTTAGCTGAATTTCAGTTTTCAGCTCAAGCATTGATAACATCGTTCACCATAGTTGCCCCGAAAAACTTTGATAGATAGAAAACTTTCTTGTGTCTCAAACAAACAGAAATAGTACAGTAAAACACTTATGAACTACACAGCAAGAGTAATCTCTTCCAGGCAACCAGTTTAAAGAAAAATCGCCTATATGCAACCATAGGCAGGGTGACTAGGCTTGGCGATAAGGCCACATATTTTAAATAAAATATCTAAGAATACTAATAGAGAAAAAAATTAAGAAATTTTATTTTAACGTTAACGAAATAATTGAATAAGTTACACAACCAAATCTATGCAAACAACTCGGCAAATTATGACTACTTTTGCATGAAATAAGTAAAACAGTTTGCCCCTAGCACCTATTTGAATTCTCCGTCTGTAAACTGCTGAAAATAATTCATAAAGCGGGTGATATAAAAGTTCACAATAGGAAAGACAAACGCAACCTGGGGCATGGCCGACCAAATTATCTTTTTGTGCTTTTCCCGGCGTCTTCTCTTTAAGAATTCCCTTTTAAATTGTATTTAGTTTTGGTCCTTTTGCGGCGCTGTCCTTTGGCCGGCGAGACTTTGTATTAACAATGACGATGTTCGGTGTTTTGCTGTTTTGGGAAACAATTTATAAGCAAATCAAATTAAAATATATCTTCAAAAGTTTTATTTCATGTTTAAATTAAGGAACTTTATGTGTCTACGGGTACCTAATTCAGTTGAGCATTGTGTAGGGAGTTTATTGAACATAAGTATGAGCATACCTAAGCAGTTTACTTTATTTTCCGATAGCTTATTGGAGTTTTACAAGAATTGAGTCAAAGCCATAATTCCCGTCATTTGTATTATAGATCAACAAAACTATATAGTTAACAACGTAAGTAGCGGCAGGGTTTGGCTACAAGATTCCATAATTTAAATTGAAATTTATTAATTAATATTATTGGATTGGATATATTTAATTGTTATCTAAGCCATTGAAATTTTCAAGACACTGTAGTGCTCTGGCTGGAACGTACGATTTCAAAACCGTGAGCTTACAATCTTTACATTACAATCCCGCCTCATTTCCATCACATCTGAGTACATTATTTGAATATTATTAATGGAAAAAGAATCGTTCATACAAGAACAAAATTAAATTATGTTTTTATTACTTACCTTGAATATAAATTTGTACAATATTATAATAGTCCTTTCATTTGACATCCATAATCTCGTGTAGGTCTACGAATATGTTTCCACCACTGACTTCAACGCTGAAGGAAAACATGGTGAGAAAACCAGCGAGTTCCAATAAAGATATTATATAGGTGCAACAGCCAACCCACATTTGGCTTGGGTGGTGGATTATGGCCTTGATTCTCTCCTTGGGAGAAAAATACTCTAATCCCAGAAGTAACATTAAGTGGGCTGCATATCTTGGGGCCAGGAATCGTCCTGATGAAACCTTCAGATACTGCCTTGGTGACTCTGCTTGAATATTTGTTTGCTACACAGAATTTTAAAGTCCTTACTGTATTTATAACTTTGTGTTCGTTTACAAGCTCTTTGCAAACCTCAGCTCCTGCCTCAAGATCAGTGTTTTAGAAACAAAAGCTACATTAAAGTATCGTTCCAACCCTTCGCCCTCGTCTTATCAAATGCAAACACTCCGTTCCGGCCATTGAGCGGGATGCCGCTTTTATTTTTATTTTCACACATCTTCAGATAGGTTTGGATTAAATCGAAGCGTTCCTTACGGCTGTTTGCTTTTGTGAGGTTTTATGGTTCGTTGTTGAAAGTGTTAACAGTTTTGCTGGTATCGTGGTTGTCTGTCCGGAATGTCTGCCGACCTGACTTCGTCGGGTTTGAAGAAGAAGGAATTGAATTGTATTTGAATGGATTCACTATATTCACTGGCCTCGTGGCTTAGTTGGTAGTAGCTCTCCCTGCGAAGCCGAGGGTCGTGGGTTCGAGTGCAAATATTTGTGTGATGAATTCAAATGTTTGCACGGTGTCTGATCGTTTCTATGTAAAATAAGTATGTATTTAAAACTATATAAGTATTATATCAGCTAACTGGCCGCCATCATACAAGCTTTGCTTAGTTTGGGGTCAGATGGTGTTATGTGTGAATTGTTCACCAATATTTATTTATTTATAGATTTATATCCTTTGACTTTCTCCTTGTGAGAGAAGGCCCCGAGCCAAAACCACTGTTTACAAATGAATGATGTCAAATAATTGTATGTCACAATATACTGTAGCTTTAAAAACATTGACGAACTATGATCCCAATTCCTAACAAACTAGTATCCCACAAAGTCACAAGGTATACATTTCAGGGTCCATCGATCGGTGTCATTTTACGACGATCGCGACTCCCAACCTGAAACGGCGGTTCATTTTGTTATAAATACTAATAAAGGTGGTATAACACGGCGCGTGCTCGTAACATAACACTCTGTTAGCGGGCCCATACGTCTATTCTCCGAGGGGTCCGTAAAAAAGTAATAAAAATGGAATAAATCCGGACCCCTCGCGCACCCTCGTGTCGCATCTTCTATTATTATGAACATCAAAATATTACTGCGTGGATACTTCACCGGATACTAAGACGACATTTTTTGGGAAATAATGAACTGGATGTCTCTATAGTACCGCGAGAGTATATTGGTCAGCGGAGATAATAAAACTTGGAAGATTTACGTTAGGATGTCGGAGATTTCTTTTTACTACGGCGCGTATTGAATAAAAAATGTTTACTTAAAATTTAGTTTTCCTTGAATTTTTTGTTATTTGACCTCTATTAATTATTATTTACTCCGACATAATAACGACGACTTCTTATTATAAGATTGACGTGACACTGCAGATTTCATCAAATTCGGTTCAGCTGTTACAAAATGTCCATCTCTTTAGTTAGCCGTCATAGGAATCTAACTCCTTCGAATCTTACTCGCAGAATAGTATTATCTCTACTTGCTAACGTACCTATGTAAGACGTGTCTGTGTGTTATTGCTAGTATTTACAACAATAGTTCCCAACAGCGTTGCAGTTATTGCATTCTCCAATCACTTGCGTCTACCAGAATTTGCAATACGTGAAATTTAATTCCTTTAAGTGGCTGCAAGCCGGGGCTGTTCTAATGAATTCGTGAGTCCGAAGTATTGTGTTTCCGCGGGCTCTGGGCGATTTTATTTTCCGCTTTTTGGGTAATCAATAGGGGAAGCTCGACGCCCCTGAACAACTGAACGGGAAAGAAAGACATGGAGACGCAGTGAATTAAAAATAATAATAATTGCAAACAAAAGTTACTTGTATGAGATTGTTAGGTTTATATTTGTTTAAAAATCAAGAACTGATGAACGATAAAACCAATATTTTAATTGCCTGTTATCCACCAATAACATACCGAAATACGTCAAACAGGAAAATATCCTAGAATGGTTTTATTACATTTTCTGTATATTATAATCCTGTTAAAATAATATCATAAACGATTACTTAATTTTTCAACCTATTTATCGCTTTAAATGATTCAAAGTCTAAAATTGAACAAGATCGTCTCCATAGATTTCAGTTTCCAATAGTGAAATCTAATATTCATTCCAATGATAGCTATGTTGGTATTCATATTGAATGAGACTCCGGCTCGGCTGAAAATCGGGACAATTTTAATCTTATTGGCATATCCGCTTATTCCTAGCTTATCTTGTAAGAATTTGTTTATCTAAGCGAGTTGTAACGATTAGCTTAATGATATTTGAAGTTAATAGACTATATAGTAACTATAAAACTTTGCTATGAAACAAAATTAGAAGTCACGAAATAGAAATGCTGTTATAAAGTTTTTTGTCAGATCTAACGATCTATTTCTTAAGGAAGACCGGAGCAATTTTTGTGATTTCAGTTACGGTTTATGCCTCAGTAAAAATACTAATGCCATTGAGTACAAAACATTTATTGGTTTAAGTTGGGTTAGTACCTACTAATGAGTGTATTTATACCAGTAAGTGAGGCGGTGGAGTCATTCGCTTTCTGGCTGACGTATTTTAAATACCTTCCAATTACCATTGAATTGTTGGTTTCTTTCATGTAAGTACTCTACTAATAAACGAGACAGCGGATGCTAACATAAATTAATTGCGATTACTAAAATTTAATAGATAAAAACTACATGACAAAATCCTGCTAATCTTACTAATGTTATAAATGCCAAAGTTTGGATGTTTGTTGCTCAATCACGTCCGAACTACTGAACGGACCGGATTGAAATTTAGAATACAGTTAGATTATAGTCTGACAGACATAAAACAACATCCGTATTCATCACACAGTTTTTCGTCCAGGGAATATAACATATAACCTAAAATTTTGTCAAGTTTGAAATATATTGTTAAATTACAAGCAAACAAGTTCGTTTTTTGATACGGTGGCCGGTCGATAGCAATCGGGGAGCAATCGCGCGGTCGCAGACAACGGAAACGTCTCGAGTGGATGATTGAGCCGGAAAATAGAACCTCGCTCGTTACGCATTTGTCCTGAGCCTGAGATGGGAATCTATTGAAGAACTTAATTCCACGTACGTTTTTTTCATCAACGTATGGTCTTGTATTTCCACAAGTGAAAGATATAACTGAACTGCCGAACTAGCTTCGGCAGTTTTACCCGAATAGTTCCCATTCCTGGTATTTTGTAGCGGTAATCTGTATTCCAAATTTCAATCCAATCCCTTCAGCCGTTGGGACGTGCTTGAACAACAAACATCCAAACGTAACAATTTGTTAATAACTAGCAGCGCCCCACGCTTCTGCCCGCGTAGTTCACATTCCCGTTATTTTTTAGTTATAAAAAGTGCTATTTCATAGGGTAGTCCGACGAGTTTTAATTTTCAACCCGGTATGTTCAGGAGTTCCAACGTGATTGAGCAATAAACATCCAAAACGTCGGTCTTTAGAGTTACATCTGATAGAATAAAAGCAAAAAGGATGTGGTCGTGTATGATTATATATATCTGTATGAAATATGTAGATGAATGAATTCGTATCAACAAATATGTTAAACTAAACAGTTTAGTTGAAAAAGGAAACTAGAAGGAAGTCTATAACTGTATCAAGCAGCATCTTAGCTCGACCGCGTTCAGTCAATGTGCGCTCGACCTAAGCTACTAAGTACTGCAGTTATGTCCTTGTCTGTAGTACCACAGGGGACGTCCAACTTCAGACTTATTTGTTTTAGTGCTTACTCTACCGCGAAACGTTTGCTGGGGCAAATGTTTTAAACATTTGTGGGTATCAAATATTTTCACATCACTACAGTATGCTTGCAGTTTATTTCTTTTAAACTTGGTTACGTAATTCAGAAGTTGATTGTTTACTATTTTTATCCGACTTCAAGAAAGGAAAGGTTCTCAATTTGGTTGTATGTTACCTTTACTTGTATGTATGTTAAGTGATAGCTCCGCTAATTTTGGACCGATTTTTAAGATTATTTTTGTATTTGGTTTTGGATTTACAGTTATCTCCACATACATTTTATCAAAATCGGAATGAAGAGTTTTGAAACATCAACAATAAACTAAAATTTGCTTATCTTTTACCTGGACAACGTTATCATAGATTTCACAAAAAAAATTGGCAGTCATAGGAACTGCCGATAGAAGTGAAAACGTATAAATAACTCAGAATTTGATAGCTTACCTTGGAAACTACAAGGGTGTAACCGGAGGGCGTGACCTCGCCATCTTGGTATGACCATCTAGAAATGCGTCAGCATTTCCCATTGGCTGATGCGTTTCTAGATGGCCATGCCATGATGGCCAGTCCACGCCCTTTCAGCATTTCCCATTGGCTGACGTATTTCTAGACGGCCAATAGCCATGGTCCCGAGTTTACCCGATGCTTTCTTATCATACCCGAGCGTGACGAATGAATCCAATTCACAGCCCACGAAAAGTCTGTCTAGGCGCGCCTAAAGAAGTTTTCACTTCAAAAATGAAATTTAGTCGAGCTTCCGAGTATAATTTTAAATTGCAGCCGGAGTGTGTGCTTTCTAAAAAATATATATCGTGGAACAAAGAGATGGTAATTTATCATTCGGCTTATAATGTATTTGGCTGTTATTTAAAATGAAATAGAGAGAGAAAAATAATGGTTTATACAAAGCCACACTTTGCAGTGATACGTGGTTCGTGTCAAAAACATTTGATTGAGAATCCACAATTACTAAGTTTTAAAATTCTAATCGAAAATAAAATAAAACAACTGGTTCTAACAGTTGAAGGTCGTGAGATGCTGTATAACATCAAAACTCATTCCAGAAAAAACCAATATCCCAGTTTCCCGTGAACAATGAACATGGTCCATGAAATTGCTTTGAAATATTGGCGACTTGTTTCTCCATAATACTTACTACGATACATATCTAGACTAAACTAATATTGTAAAGCTGAATAGCTAATTTTTTTAACACGTACTATTCTCGGATCTTCGAACGGAAAAAATGGAACAATCGTAAAATCGTTGATAAAACCACAACGTTATTAATACGAACAAAGTCAGCCCCAAAAGCCAGTCTCTCTATATCCATTAACACCTGCCAGGGCCCTTGTCCGCTAATTCGGTCATTGTCAATGCAATATGTGCTTAATCTACGTCTGAATAGGGTGTAAATAACAGTGACAGTAAAACGCTAATGAATGGACTCGTCGATTTCGATGACGAATGGGAAGGTGTGGTGGATTGTAAGTGGATTATATGGTGTCCGGGACGTTAGTCGACGTGCTTAATGTTGGCGGGCTGTGACGTGTTTTCATTCTTGTCTTTTTGGAACTCTTGTCATGCATATAAGGGCTCCCGCACAAAACCACGAATTCGCATCGCATCGGAAATATATGCGAATTCGCACGAATGTATCGCAAGAACTTCCGATTTGATTCGCATTATTCGCCCATTCGCCCATCCCTCCGATATTACGTCATACTGGTCATTATGGTGTCACCACCATTTTAGTCAGCTCCGAGACAGAAGAAGAGAAAGACGCTTTTCAAATGAAGATATGCTCATTCTAAAATAATAAAAAAAAAATTCTATTCTCAACCCATAATACTTGCGACAATCAATTTTCTATTTAGTTGTTCCTACAAATTTGCCTACCTACAAGCCTGAGTGAAAAGTTGTAGTTTAAAATTTTAGTATTAAACAGCACTACTATAAAAATATACAAACCGTCACTTATATAGCTACAGATATACTGATAATACTCATGTCGGTGACTCGAAATTACAAGGTTTTCACCCATAGAAAAAATGCCAACTGTTCTATTGTTCCGACGCTACGCTGCTATTCCGTCGCCGCCTGACATAATCATATATAGTAGTACCTAAGTAGGTGATGCAAACCTAAATAGATTTTTTCTCTGCCAAAAAAAGCTCAACGCAGCTAAAGATAGTAGCGGTAGGACCGTCTGTCGAAGTACCACACCCTTGCCAGTTATTCTAACGCCAAGCAGTAATGCAAATAGTACTGTGTTCCGGTTTGAAGGGCAATGTTTTCAGTGAGATAACAGGGCATAGAGATAAAATGTCTTTACATCTCTGGATGACGAGCGCAATGCAGTGCTAGGTTATGATTTGGACTATTCACGTTCCTGTGCTGTTATGGGCTTATGGGCAGACATGTTGCTTACCATCAGGCAAATTTCCTGCTCGTCTGTCGTCACTCTGTACTATACAAAAAGAAGTTTTCCCTTCAAAAAGAGAACCGTCACTTTAATACAACAGGGGAAAGAGAAAAACGCTAGTTTATACTAATATAGATAGCGTGGCCGCGCCCGCCCAGAGAGCACACATTTAAGTGCTGCCTTAATTAATAGCACTATTTTCCCATATACTGCTCCAACATGCAACCCACTAATAAACACCTACATTTTTCACTTACAAACAAATTGGCTTTGCGCTATGAAAAGTTACGTGTCCGTGCTTAGAACACAGTGAAAAGATACAACTGGTAATAAAATTGTACAGAAAATGTAAACTTACATTTATTTTTATGACTAAAAGAGTTGTAATTTAATAAATCTAGTAGTTGAAGCTAATTAGGCTTTTATAAACCTTTGTAGGGTTATAAAAGCTTTTACTCAATATTTATTTTGAATAGTTGAAAGGTTGGACCAAAAATGTAACAAAATTTTCTGGTAGTTAAATCACGTCATTAAATGTTCTATTCATGGCAGTTTTACTACTGTTCGTAGTTCGAAAAACCGACATCGTTTCATAGATGATGACTCGAACAAAGGGGGTTAGCCATTCCCGCAATAACAACTTCTAAGCTATGGAATACGTACGTATCTTATAGATATTGACTGGGTGTCTGTAAGTCTTGAATGTTTTTTTTTTTCAGAACAAGCCTAGTCCATTGTGGGCCACCTTGTCGCTTGACATTCGGCGAGAACACGCTTATGTGGAAATCTATTATGAAATAGTCGTATCTATTTTAATATTAATTACTAACAGCACCCTGCGGGTTTACCTGGATAGTTCCCGTTTCATTTTCCCATGAGACAGGCCGAGGTAATAATAATGAAATAAATGGGTTTAGACATAGTAAAAAGACGAAATTATGCTTCGGTTTTAATGTGGATTACGAAGGTTACATCACGTTTATTAAATCCTACTATCCAACTGATATTATACATGCGAAAGTTCGGATGTTTAAATGTTTTTGCTCCATGAATTGAATGACAACGGATCGGGTTGAAATTTGGAACATAGATAGTTAACACATATACTCATTTTAGTTGCGGGAAATAATGTGAACGGTAGGTAACTACGTGGATGAAATCACAGACCGTTAATAGTAATTTGTAAGACTAGTGTACAAACATATTCTAAAAACCATGACTCTTCTTCCGGGACAGTCAAACAAAAATATCAACAGAAACATGAAGCGAGTTCTTCGTAGCCAGGAAAGTATAAAAACTTGGTTAACGATCGCACAAACTAATTTATATTACAAAAAATATTTCCAACGCTATGAATGTCACCTGGGCCGGGCAACTTTGCCAATTTAACTTTATTTGTATCTCTCGATATTTGAGAGTTAAACTTGTGTTGTATCTCCGCGTACTTTATATCGCTTCTATTACGTAGGTGATAAAGCTGATAACGAAACTGTAAGAAAATATTGTAAGTAAGAACCAAAATAAACGTTTCTAGTGAGTTTGAATATTTTTTTTATGTGCTATTTGTGCGCGTTTATATTGAACTTGCTTGACAGTTTATGAAAACATCGGGACGAAACTAACATGTTTTGTAACCGCTTTTTGAGGAAATGTGGTGTAGTGTTAGAACTCGTCCACCATACCTTTGATAGTAGTTCTACAACTTAGCAATACACATATGTATGTGTTCCTTGAATTAAACATGTATGTGTTGATTGAAGGAAAACGTTTCCACAGAAATTACACAAAAAACAAATCATCTTATATCACTGGGTGACGAGCGCTGTGCAGTGCTAGACAGTTATTTGGACTCTTTATGTTCAAAAAACTGCGAGGCATTGGGCTATTATGGACGGGTATGTTAATTATTATCAGGATATTAAGGCCGATTTTAACTGAACGAACATAGAGCTAGAGCTGGAACAACAGCATTCTTTCTCGATCTTTTAGTGTAAACGAAAGATCGTTCTTAGCGTTTTCCATATTAGGTATATACCTAATATATATTCCATAGAATCTCTGCGAACGCAAACAAAACAACGAAATAATGCTCTACGTTTGTTTACACCAAATGAATTTGATACAGTGGGGATAGAATGAGCATTCGCTCGTCTGATGTAAATCGGTCTTTAGATGCGTGTTTTCTTCGTCCTGTCCATCTACAACCATATTCGCACATACCTATTGGGCTAAAACAACTGGCAAAGGTGTTACTTTGCCAGTTATATATTCCCCCGGTAGAATCTGCATAGAGGTCACTGGCTTATTTCCACTACAAAATTCATTCATTCATTCTACTAAAATTATAAATGCAAAACTTTGGAAGTTTTTGCTCAATCACGTTGGAGCAGCTGAATGAATAGAGTTGAAATATGAAACACAGATTATAGTTTAGAATAGTACACAGGCACAGTACTTTTAATCGTGGTAATGTATGTGGGTGAAATCACGGGGTGCTGCCAGTAATCTATATATATAAAAATCAATGCCACTTTTCGTTGTTATTGAACTCCTCCTAAACGGCTGGACCGATTTGAATGATTTTTGACGTGACAACGTCTTATAATTCGATGAAGCCGGCTGCACGCCCGCAAAACATGACGTCATGTAACGTTAGCGCCGTTACCTCGCCGCCGGCGTTACCTCGCTCTAAGGCGTAGTTGAAGTTGTCACGTTCAACTAACGTCAGTAACCCGACTTTACAGACAACCATTTTTTTTGTATACGTTTGGGTAGGGCCCTGGAAGGTTTAGATTCACAAATCAGCTCGGCAGATGGCGCTGCAGTTGATATCTAGGTTATTATTCGAGCGAAGCCGGAGCGGGCCGCTAGTTTTCATATAAAATAAGGAAATCTTTTACGTACGACTATACCTAGGCAGTTATTTGGGTGTGTGTAGGTTTAACAGCCGATCATAATATCGGCTTTTATCGATACCAAAGGGTGGCGACTTGGTAGAGATTTCGTTAGTCAGAAGCCTTGAGTTCGTATTATTGAATTAGCAACAAAACATCGCCCTTTAGCAGCCCTTAGCTATAATTATCCTACCGATCTCCACTCCAATCGATACTCCCCTAATTCTTGAAACGTATTCGCACAAAACCATAACACGAAAGATAAAAAAAACATTTTTATTAAAAAGGAAATCCAAAGCATATGCAATAAAAATAGCCGTTTTAAAAACAAGGTTCCGAATAACGGAGTCTGTAGCTCTGTAGTTCACAGACGGGATTTTCCGGAGAGTGTTTTTAAGCGCTTCGGCCGATCCGATATACGCTGGGCAAATTAAAAGCAGCCCATGCGTGGGCTATTGTGAGAAGGCCCGAGTTTTATTGTTGCCGATTTGTCTGCTCGGGAAAACACAAATGGCCCGAGTCGGGGTTGGGAGCCCTTTGTTAATCGAATGCGGCGAGGCTTTGAGTGAAAACCGGCCGTGATCTGTACTTAACACGTGTTTAGGTTAATTTGGACTGAAGATGGAAACTCTGGCTGTATTTTTAGGATAATAAAGGCTTATTTTTTTGGCTGGCCTCGCGTGCCTTAGTTTGTAGCTTAAAATTGTGGGTTCGAACTGACGACGGCAAGGGAAAATATCTTAAAAAACATGAAAGTAATGCAGATGCATATTTTGATAAATTTCATACAGACTGTTGAAGAACTTCAAAACGTAATTTAACTAGGTAATATTCGCAGCCCAATTATTTTCTCACTGATATGATTTAGGGCCTTCTTTCACAAGGGTAAAGCCGAGGTGATAAATAAATAGCCAGGCGCGGATTAGCAGATGAAACATGTCCAAAGGGGTATTTTTTAGAAAATTCCAGTGACCAAGTGATTAGTGACGATGTTTTCCTACGCCTTTAAAGCCAACGGTGATGTAAATCCTAATGAGTTCATATAATAGTAAATAAATAAATAAATAAATAAATAAAGAGATATTTACTCTTGCAACGTATTCCAAACTTTAGATGTTCTTGTACCTTATTCTGTCTCTTTAAGTACATTTTAAGTAACAAAAGATTTGAGTTTGATATAAAGTTAGATTTTTTTTGGATTTAGCCTTGAGTAGGAATACGCTGTAAATCGCTACACTTTCTCATACCCCAAAAGTAAACACCGCATAGCCCTGTACATTTGTTCACGGAAGTCCTGGTAACAATACTACACGATTTCACTTTTTGCACAATCAAATATTAAAACGTCGAGTTGTTGTGGACGGGACAGCGGAAGGAGCAAAGGGGGGATGAGGTACTCGTGTGAGAAATAGCTCCAAATATCTCGCGACTATCCGAGGGCTCCTGCCCCTATTTTCACGGGATCGCGTCAAAATGACAACAGATTTAGGGAAAGCGCCAAGCGAGGTGTGAAATGTATCCAAGCGAGTTACGCGTCTTATATGACATTCTTCACATCTGCTATGAATGTAGGCGGAGACGAGGCGATTCCCTAATCTCGCTTTTATTAAAAACATGTGTTGGACGGCTACCTCAGTGCCTCATATTTTTTATGTGAAGTGCCGTTGTGCCCGAATTTTACGGTGACTGAAATATCTTTCTATGAGTCTGGATAGTGTTAGCGTTGCGTGAAACTTTTTTCGTTGACGTTTAGTTTAAGTTCTAGAACTTTTGTTCTACAATACTTGCTTGTTTTGATAAAATAGTTACGTCTATAAATTGTTTTAAAGTGAACTTTATGCTAAACAGTTGGTCAAAAAAAGGCATTTAATCACACTAAAATTATAAATGCTAAAGTTTGTTAAATGTATATATGTTACGTTTCTCTGTAACAGCTACACGGATTTAAATAAAATTACTGACAATCAAAAAGAGTAACAAATCAATCAAAAAATAAATAACAAAATAGAAGTAAAAAATCTACACAAATGCTGCGTTTTATTCCGTTTAAGATAACTCTGTTCTGTTATTTTGATTTACTCGCGTACATCGTTTTTGGCTAAAATAATTAACCGTAAAAACCCATGGGTAACATTAAGCGGCGCTGCTAATACGTAAATTTAGTCAGAGTAGCTTGTTATAAAAACGAATCTTGCCAATTACAATGAACGTAACAGAATCATCGCTGATTGTAATGGGGCTGTGGTGCGATCGCCGGATCGGGTTGCAGAGATAATTACAAGTGTCCCGCTGATCGGGAAACAGGGGCAGGGGAGCGCAGTGACGAATAAAATTCTAATATTTATATTTATAAAACAGTATCAAGCATACTTTTCACAGTTAAGAGTGACAGGCCTGATGATAAGCAACATACCTGCCCATAACAGCACAGTGGCACGCAGATATTGGAACATAAAGAGTCCAAATAATTACCTTGTACTACAACTGCACTCGTCAACCAGAGAGCCAAGATGTTTTATCTTTTTAGTTTCTCTGGAAACATTCCCCTTCAAACTGCAGTTCAGTGTTTCCACATCACTGTTTGGCAGTGGTATAACTGGTAAAGTTGTGGTATTTCCCCAGGTGTATTCTTCCAAGAGTCCTACGACTACATTGATACATGACATAATGAAAAATCCAGCTAGCCTGGCGTTAGTTAACATGCATTTTTCCACCTTTGATGCTTGGTACCTGTCAGGTTAGCAAGAATTCATTCCTTTCTAAGTTTTTCTTATACTACCAATCCTATTTTTTTATGTCGTAAGGATGGGGTGACTGGATCTTTGACTCTTATTTGTAAATATATACACTAATAACTATTCCGTACAAGACTACGCTACGCTAAAGTATTTTACACTAGCAGCGCCTCGCGGTTTCATCCGCGTAGTTCCCGTTATCGAAATTTCCCTGCGATAAAAAGTAGCCTATGTTATAGCTATTAGGTGAAGTAAATTTATGGCACGATGAGTTCATACGTGCGGAAACAATTGAGTTACGTTTTTTTATAAACGAAAGTCTCGGACTTATGCGCTCGTAGGTAATAAGTTAACTTGCGGTGTGTGAGTAAAAATAGCTGATATTACGGCGAAAAACTGCAAAACACTCCATAAATCACAACGCAGCAAACAAATTCAAATCGGAAGCCACAATGGCGTCGAAGATCCTTTCCTTCCGCTCGTGGAAAGCCGACGGTTGTTTGAAAATGTGAATCTTCTTTGCAAATAGAGATTTGTTCCAGCGGCATGTCGTCTGCGTTTCTCTATTCCAAAAAAGCTAGAGTTTTTCAGCGTAAGATTTGCATTCAGCATAACAAGATTTTTATCGAAACATCGCTCATACGTTACAGAAATGGTACTCTTTTCGTAATTCTTAATCTACATAGGTACCAGCAATGTTGTGTCAGATAATAAAGAAAAAACCCCAATTATTAATTTAAAGTGGTTTGAAATGGTAGCAAAAATCCCAACGGTTTTTTACATCGTTTCTGATGAGGTAAGATGAGTCCCATGGCTAGTCCGGCACGGGCCGACCGCGTGAACCTCACCCGCCGCAATCAACCTACCCTCATTTAAATATCACCTCACGCGCGGTTTAACCCGCCCTCTATCTCCCGACAACATAACACAAACAAATTAATTCCAATAATCAACCCTAATAAATACGGATCTGTTTACCCCATAAAGAATAAATGCTATAATAATTGGGCCAAGAGGTTACAAACAGTCCTGAATTCAAAATTTAGGAAGGGTGAATTAATTCCTCATCGCATTTCAAGAACGTTATAATAATGAAAAGTTTGCCTCGCTCAGGGTAAAGTTTGCCGAATTTAATAGGTTTTCATTAGCGATACCTACTCGGTTAGTCGTGTGTGGTTAGGTTCGTTACCAAAACACGAGAGCAGTTTTAAGGATTCCCTAGACTCATTAAATTACTCTTTGTTACAAGTTTCAGCAAGTTTCCCGAGCCTTTAATTGCAATATCAGAAACCTGATTTCGTCAAAATTATGTTCACTCGATTTTATTTTATTAAACACCGCAGAATTTGTTGGGAGTGAAAGATGAATAAACTGAAGGTGTCAAGATGAAGCGCCGAAGCCGACGGGTGAAAATACAGTCTAAAATTGTTCACGGACTATAAAACTGCACAAAGGCTTTTCAATTAAAACTTTCAATGGCGTCCTGGCGCTAATTATGGTCGGGGTAAGGAACATCTATTAGGTAGTGTAAAATAAAGCGAGCAAGGCGAGGACAGTCCGGTGGCGGCGCTCGCTTGCGCGTGCCCCTCGCTAAGTGAATTCCGTTAATTAAACCATAAAAACTTCGATAAATTAAGATCCCAGCCAATTCCCCCAGTAATATAGTCGTGCTTCGAAAGATTTCAGATGCAAACGACACGATACTGCGCGCGCTGCCGGCCGTCGGATACGGCGACATAAATTGTTTCACCCCTCTACATTTGTTTGCGGCTTCGTTTAATTTTACTTATTGTGCTGTTGGTACGAGGGCAATCAATTTGTTACTTCATAAATAAACCGTTTGAGCGACAACTCGAAGCTTCACCGCTTCACTAAATTATTTCTGGTGCGCCAGACTTGTTATTTTATAATATAATATATAAACTCGTATGTATTTACTGTTATTTTACATAATTATATGATGTGAATGTATGTTTTGAACATCATAATATAATTTTCTGTGTACTTAATTTCATTGGAATACTATCTAAATAACTTAACTGCCGTTTATTGACATAAAGTCGTATAGTACCGCGTTACTCTGACGTTTCCAAATTGAAATTTCATTTTTTAGTTATACTTCTAAGTGATTTCTTTGATCCTTTATTATTGGTTAGCAGTGTCCCGCAGTTTCAGTCGCGTAGTGCCCAATCCCGTTATTTTTCCGGAGTAAAAAATAACTTATGTTACGTAATAGGATATTCACATATTTGTTCTGTGAAATTCTTGAACTGTTATTATTTTTGCTATTATTTATGATTATTAATATACATGCCAAAACAATGTTTGCCAATTTCGCTAGCATATAAAGTTTGTAGGATTAGTACTAGGTATTTATTAGACTGATCGTACAAGACCAAGTGACCTACCTCCGCCCACTGGACACCAAATGCTCAGTCCGCCTTCATTAATTACCGACAACCTGCCAGCATCGCTGGACAAAGCCATCCAAATACGCGATAAGGTGCGCCCAACGGACAACGAACTTATCACACAGAATATCACAGAGACATATATCTAAAAAAAGAAGAATTTCCACATGTCTTTCAAATTTACGCAAAATTTCGTTTAATTTTGTCGAAAGTCCCGGAATACTTGCAAATACTTTTATTACGTCAGTAATACAAAACTGAACTCAAACTTATTATTGTCTATTTTTTAACGTCTGATACAATAAAATGTGAAAAATACTGACTAAATTTTGCTCAAACATCGACTGGCTAACATAATGTCAAGTCAAAAAAAATTATTAATAAAAATATGTAATAGGACAATTTGCGTTATTATATTGGCAAACATTGGTTCTAATTTAGATTTTAAAAGATAATCACATAAATAGCACAATATCAGTTTCAAATTTTTGACATTATTCATGTGAATAGTGTCAATGAATGTTCATATGTTAAGTTGGGTTCGATTTAGCCTGTCTCCAGTACCAGAAAAATATTTATATTATTGAAACTTCCTCACTTTTATTCTACGCTACGAAAGCACAAATTTCATTCAAGTTGTACTTCTGTACTATCTGTAGTCTGTGCTTATATGGAAATTTTCATTACATTTCGAGGTTAAGTGCTTGTGTGCTTTGCCTAATTGGAGCGTGTGTGGGGAAACTGCGCCCGGCTTATAAAAGCCACTTTTTGTGTATTTTACCACTTTTTTGCGTATCAATTTACATCGGGTGTGCGGGTTCGTTGTTTTGGTTTAACTTCTCGCGTAGAGCTTTAGCAATTTAGCAAGGTCTTATTTTTCCAAGAATAGATTTAGGGCCTCGTTTTCACGCAAATCACACGTTGAATTTTTAAGTATTTCGAAAAAGATTTTACACTGTTTTTTGTTTTTGTTTTTAAGGGCACTCAAGAGCTTTCAAAACTAAATCTGTAGGTATGTTAATAAGTAAAACAAAAACTTTGCACTCTTTTTTACGAAAATGTTTTTCGTAAAAAAATCATAGTTTCCGTCCATGCAGGACGGAAACTATGATATTTTGCACACTTGTATCTTGTTTTATACCACAGTGTTGTGTGCATTATCATGGTCGTTGTAGATAATTAACAGATAGTTCAAGCAAGCTATACAATTTGAAAACTAGCCTTACTTAACCCGCCGTTGAAGCTTAACCTAATTGCAGAATCTTAACTCAAAATATTGCTTGAGAATACACGAGTAATATTTTCGCTGTTTCAAATAGTCGTAAGTAGGGTCTGGCTAAGAGATTAATGTAGATTCTCTGTCATTTCACTGGGACTTGTTTGCCCTGTAACCCCTGGAAATTCTTTGCCCTATGTTCTCCCTGTTTACCATTAGCTAGACTGTCTGCTTCAAGCTGCTTTTTTCAAGGAAAACCATCACTTACAGTTGACAACATGAAGCTGTTGAAGGAATCTGTCACAAATGAAAAAAGGCTGTCGATGACGATACAGGATTACAAAAAAAAATGGAGGAAAATCTAAAGATCCAGTTATATTCACAAGTACTAACATAATTTCCTATGTAGCTAACTCGAAAACTAACATCAGCTGTTCAAAACAAATTTTCGAGTCCAAAATATATTAGGACATAGCACAAATATTACACAAGTCAATCCTTTATCCCACCAGCAATAACTTTATGAATACTTCCAGCAAAAGAGTAATTCTGTAGATCAGATAACTTTGACTAAATCGTCCGAGGGTCTCTTTAACCATCTGCACCCAATTTGAATGGGCAGGGAGATCTCAAACGATACCTAAAGGCTACATTCAAATTGATAAAAGGAGCCACCTGTTGAATTGAATGCCAGTTCTCGAAAAAGATTTTATTGCTGAGAAGCGGTAGCTTTCCCTCCTTGCTTTACCAGATGCTACGATTGCCTTTAGCGCGGAGTCAACCTCCGGAAAACTGTTTGGGACTTCGACTTTTGAAAAGTTGTAGTTTGCAAGAGGGTTTTTTTCAATGGCTTAAGTTATTTAAGCGTTTTGTTTGTAGTTTGTAGATTTGATGATAGCCTGACTGTTGAGAGAGTTTATCTCACGATTCTATCAAGGTAAAACTAAAAAAAATTCAATTGAGTGTTGTAGTAACAAAACTGTTTTTGCTTAGTGGCTAATAGGTCTGATTACTGATTACAGTCGTGAGGTACCTTTACCTCATAGTATTTCCCATAAGGGTATGTGCGAGTCTTGTCATCATTGAAAACATCCAAAGAAAACCGCCATGTTCCAAGAAAGATATCTTTCGAGAACACATGTCATTCGCCAAATCATACTTGACCAGCGTGGTCGATTATGGCTTTGACTCTCTCCTTGAGAGAGAAGACCTCCTCTAGTCACAGTGGTGGTACTATATTATGCTATCACCTATCAGCTCTAAGCCAAAAGGTGCATTGAATACGACTTATTTTTACTATTTAACCAAATTAGAAACAATAACGGGAGTTTCTTACGAAAATCTTGTTTGCATGACCAAGTGTGAAACCTTGTTTCGTGATTTTGGAATTATCCTTATTTGTAGTCGAGCGGGTAGAATTATGCAGCCTTTTCTGATTTGTACATGGCCGTGACGAGACGAGCAAAACAGACGCCTGGTGGTATGCAAAACGCCAATGAGCAGACTCTTAGCAGCACAGGTACACTGCACTGCACTCGCCTCTCGTCGATTTAAGCAGATTCATCACTTTGCCCATATAATATATCATTAAACTATTGTCATTCAAACTGGAAGACGTATATGTTTTCAAGTTACTGGTTGTCAGTAGGGTAACGTAAGTCTTGAACTAAAACTTGTTAAATGTTGAAAGTTTCATTCAGACCAAGGCCCATCGCAAAATAATAAAATGGTATCCGAAACGTGTGTTGGTGTTGACAATCTAGCCGCCACTACATCTGCTAAAAGCCTCTGAGCCACTGTCAGTCAACTGCAAACCCACTCCACATCGTCACGTTATCATATACTATAATCCAACAACACGCCGCAAGCCATTACAGACCATAATGCTTAAAAATAAAGTTGATAGTTCTACAGGTGTCAGAATGTGCAGAAGTTTAGCCGACGCCAGAGGCGAGCCAAAGCGCGTCAAGATTTAAGTAGTTTACGCCAGGAAGTCCGCTCCGAGTCGTCTTGTTTGGACCGCACAAGTCGCTAACTTGATATTGCACGCTCACTTTATGGCCAAGTTTAATGTCACGCTCTGCCACCGCGACTCTCTTATATTCGCCTCGGGAAACATTTATTAGTTTTCTCTTTGAGTCTTCGGTGCAACAAGTCAAAGTTTTCCGTTTCGGCGGTCCCTTTTGTTTTTGAATAACTTCGCACTTTCAATAGATTTATATTTCTCGTTGAACTTCGACGCGACTGAGTGGAGCTTAGAGTTTTGTTTTGTAGTTAAGGGAAATGTTGTGAAATATTTAATCGTCATGTTGTGCTACACTTTGTGTATTCTTTTTACGAAAGCAAAGTGTATGCGTATGTAAACATTACAATGTTACGGTTCGAAGGAAAACGTTTCGAGTGAAATTACAAGGCAAAGAGATAAATATCTCAAATCTTAGGGTGTGGAGCTAGGTAGTGATGACTCTTACTCTGTTTAAAATCTGCGTGGCACTGTTACGAGCTGCGTGTTACTTACCATTAGGCATAGGTTTTGCTCTTCCCGTCCTCATAAATTGGTGTAGAGCCCAACATAACCCGATTGTCCCCTCAGGCGGAAGTAAAGATTTTTATTTGCTGCGCAAAAAATCTATGGGTGGAAGAGTATGCGTCCATACTATAGATTTAGTTACCAAGTTCCGGCTGGTCTAGTTGGCAGAACGGCGACTGCCGATCCGGAGACCCCAGGTTCGAAACCCCGCGCACCACTATATTTTTGAAGTCATGTGTCATGTGCGCAATGCCGCTAACTTAAAATTGTTAAGGAAAACATCGTGAGGAAACCGACATGTACCTAGAATCTTTCGAAGACATGTGTCATCCACCAACCCACACTGGGCCAGCGTGGTGGATTATGGACTTGACTCTCTCCTTGCGAGAGAAGGTCCCCGAGTCCCAGCAGTGGGAACATTTAGTGGGCTGTTTATGCTTATGTAAAAATATAGTTAACGAGGCACACCGATACTAAACGAATACGCTAGTTATTTATTAATCAATTTTTATTTGGTTTTGATAATGATTTAAATTGTCTTTTGAGTTTTTTTTTAAGTTTAAGTAAGTAAGGGCTATATAACCTATGTTTTTAAACCTCGTTGAGCAGTTTTTTTGGTGTGTAAAATTCTTATATGATCCGGTATGCTAACGTCACCCAACGGTGGCGTTGTAGGATCGGAGCAGATGAAATTATTCTTAAAGCAAAATTTATGAAAACTTTCATACAACGATATGACCTTTAAAATAAAATTGTATTCAGACTCCGAATTTCTAATAAAATCCCGATTCACTGCGTAATAAATTAATCCTACATTTAAGAAGCAATCTTCCTACCGGCATTTTTACACGGTCATTAGGTATAAATGGAATGGCTCTATCAAAGCCTGAATGGACGAGTGTAAAGCGATCCGGTTTAAATGCCGGTCTCAATCTGGGCCCCGGCATAAAACCGGCGGTAAAACCGAGTCTGCGGTGAGACGCCGCCGTTGGTCGCCGGGGCTGGGGCGGACGTATGTTCCAAGGCAAAAACTAAGCGAGGTAAAACTAAGTTATTTATAAAACAATATTCATCATTTTCTCAAAACAAAAAAGACCTACTTAAATTTAAGATCAAACTTAGACACTCGACAAAAAACTAACCTCAAAATTCTTGAGGGTAGTTTCAATTTTACAATTTTTTTCACATGATCCGGCGCCGAGCCTATATGGGCTCCCCTGCCGCTTTACGGGTTGATTACTAAGTTTCATTTATTGTGGTGCGGCGAAATCAACACTATTGTAATTATATTTTAACGTCAAAATACGCCATATTTTTTTTTAAAAGTATATTTTTGATCGTTTTCTATAAAGTAATATTTAATAATATCCTGAAACCTTAAACCAGAAAATCTGTATTACTACCTACAATTCTTACATACAAATGCAGGAAAACGTGCAGAAACCATCAGCTCACGTCTTGAGCCACATGTGTGGCGAATGTTATTATGCTCAATAATAATGCGATCTCGTTCAGTTTGCATAATGTCATCCAGTGGCAGCTTACCAGATATTTGAAAAGTTGCAAAGTGAACTCCTAGTCGAGACTGGGAACATTGTACGAGCTCTAGAACTTAGCTTTGATGTTTTCGCGTTTATTAGATAGTTATGCAATACATGCCTAACTATAATGATGTTTGGTTGTGGAGTTCTCAATTTAGTTGGGCTTTTATAGTTGAGTTTTCGTTCAAGCGGTTCTAAACATCTGAGCTTATGTTTAGTGGATTTAATTTCCTGTATTCATCTTTTTATATTTAATATTTACTAATTCAACTATACTGTATACATAACAATGAAATCTCATCGATGAATTATACAACTTGACTAAAAGTCAACAACGTTTTGTCTCTTTGGGTTTATTTAATATCACACATTTGTTTTTTTTTGTTTTGTATATACTAAAAAAATTACTGGATTTTGGCAAACTGAAGTCTTGTGTTTGTTGTTTGTTGAGATGTTTTTAAGACGGCAGTTAATTGGCGTGATCGCGTGTTTTTTAACTAGCATACATATATTGAATCGTACGTTATATTAGGGGTCTCAATTATTGTTGTTTGTTAACACTTACACAGCTATTTAAGTTTGATTTAAGTTATCACAGTTGTTCATTACACAAGTGATCTTATTAGCGCTATTTACCGTGGTTAAATATTGTAGCAAGTACCCATTATTTACATACAATTTCATGCAACATATCGGTATAGCTCTTATTTACCAACTAATAAAAATCTCTAGTCTTTTTATGTATTGTAACAAATAAGTTATTTAAGTTGTGGTCAAAAAATAAAAATGTATTTAACATTACTGTTAACTCTCACCTAATTAACTTTAATAAAATAAAAGTAAAATTGCGAGCCTTCACGCTACTTGGGTGAGACACAGAAAAGAACAGACAAAAATTTGTCGAACTTATGACTGACTTTTTTTACTCGGTTTAAATATAGAACCCAAACTTTTTAAAATTGAATCGAACACAGCGTATTAAAGTTGACAGGACAGCCAATTTGCTACTCCTACAAATAAGCTAAATCACCTCAGAAGCACCTGAACGTCCGAAACACGTTGCAACGAAACGTGATTCAAACTGAAAACGAGAAAATAGAGAAAATACGGTCGTATCTCGGTCGCCAGTCGACAACGTGCTTGTCTTAAATCTGGTGTAAAATAAAAGAATTGAAGCTGTACGGTTTGCAAAATAGGACAGATAATGAGAGAGCTACTCGTAAATGTTTGCATCAATGCATCATCTTTAATTACAGTTATTTTTGCGACTTAAATCTTGAGCACTTGTGCTCTCTAAACAAAATTATATTGTCAAACTTCACCAAAATAAACAGATATTGAAAATACTTTTATTTGTATATATTTTTTTAAGCATATTTCTTTTTTTATTGTTTACTTTTACTAAAAAAGGATTGTCATTTTATACACATCAGAATTTTTACAATTAATTTTTCTGCATACCAATATCTATTTATTATTTGTGATATATGTAAGTTTACCATAAAATCCTATGCTTAGAATTTTGAATAGGTACTTAGTCAGGTATCAATTATTGAAATTTGTGAATTGTTAGTATAGGGGTGTGTAATTAATAAGTTAAGTAGGCTTCGAAATTTCCAAATCACCACTTAGCACTGCACTGCGCTATTCGTCTTCAAATGTGGAACGGTATAAAAGCGGTACAAAATTGAAAAGTTTTGCTTACTTCTACACACCAACCACTTTTCACAGTTCAATAGATCACTTCGCACACATTCCTCTTACATATTTATCGCATTGAATGAATGTATAAAATGCACAAGAATACCCACGTGTGTCATGCATAGAACCACACACCAGACAAATATTTTTCCATTTCCAACGGGCGGTCTCCACATCGGGGATTAAGGGTATTGTGCTCGGTTCCATACACCTTTGTTTCAATGATCATTTGCTCCATTTCGTTCAATTTAACACGATGGTTACACATACATGTCTATTTAAAGTTGTATAAATATACATAGATTCTATTATATTAATTCAAATACTTGTACAGTTTATTTGGTAACGACGAGGAAAAAATTACCCGGTTTTCTTTATTTAGTGTTGGCGTCTCTATTATCCTCAAAAACATTCAGTTTAAATCAGTTTTCTAGTTGCTTGAAAGATATCGCTGTGAGCGACAAGAATGTCACACTACAATAAATTAAGTTTGTAATATTTTGTGAATTCTTCGAATTTTTTCTAAACAATAAAGTGTTGCTTTCAATCTATCAACTTGTATTAATTCACTTTTGAATCTAAGATATAGGTCTCTTAAGATAAACGCCCTGAAACCTACTTTGATAGTTTTGTTTGAAAACTTAATAACGACTCACAATAATTATTTTCCAATGCTAACTAAGGTCTAAAACCTACTGTACACCAGCTCGCGTAATCATCGGGCATTTTTTTGACAAAACGTCGACATAAAAGAACCTCTAAATTATGTAACCTATCTATTCGTGATAAAATGTAAGAGCAAATCGTTAAAGGCGTTATCGTATCATAGTATAGTTTTTATGCGTATGTTAGTCATGTTTTAATCTCAAAAAATCTGTCCCGACTCAGTAAAATTTTCCCGAAATATTTATTTTGGGAATGCATTAAAGAAGTCTCGACAAAAGCGGCTGATATCGATCAGCAAACAATCGCTGGCACAAGTAGCCAGGTGTCCCCCGCGCAAACAGTGCTCGCGGCTCCCAGCCCTCAGGCCCTGAGGGCTACATCAAAATGGCGGAAATCCCATATTGCCTACATCTCGGGACGGAAGCACGATTTTATAAGTTTAGGGATTTGTGTAAATATTTTACTAGGATAGCGGACGCGGACCCAACTGAGGTTATATCCCTACATCTCGCTACATCTTCAGCTCCTTATTATTACGTGCGATCATCTCGCCTTCATGCAAAACTTTATTAATTTAAGTCGATTCAGCGAAGTTCTCGTAACGTTTGTTAATCGTTCTAGAGTTGTTAAAGCGAATATTTTTGTTAGATATCTTGTCGGGAACTCGCAAGTGTATCGTGATTTATGGAATACATTTGAGTATTCACGGTTGGTGAGTCAATGAAGAAAAACACGAAAATATGATTGGCAAGTGAGAGGGAAAGTAAGACGAAGTTTCGATGTTTGGATAGCTCCCCGTACTTTATTCGGCAACAAAAGTAATGTTACAACGTATTTGCTTTCCACTTGTGGCTTGTTCACTCATTTGGAAGTTTCTTGAAGAACTTTAACTTAATTTTTAAATGTACATATATTGAATAAACGAGCAACTTTTTGATATTTAGACCGTAAAAAGAACTATGTTTTTGGTATAAGTACATTTTAATATTTAATGTTTTTTAAATGATAACTTTCGTTTAAAGATAGTAAAAATTAGAGCTCCAAAAGATCTAAAATTACAAAATTATAGTTATGTTTTCATTCATCATATTCACACTCGTCCACTCATAGGCCTCTCCAGCAGTACACCACTCAGCCCGATTCTCGCCTTTACGTTTTCAACCGCGACCAGCTTTCGTATATCGCTACTCCATCTTACATTAGGGCGTCCCACGTGTTTTCCTATTCACGCTCTCCACTCCAGACCAATAACAGATTTGAAGTTCAAGTAATAAGCCAAAATATGAGAAGAAATTTAAATTCCCACCACGTAATCTTGTAAACACATCCATGTTTTCCTTCTCCGTATTTACCCCTATCCAGATTTAAGCCACATAAGCGGATACTGAATCATAATCTTCATTAAAATCTTTGTAACATCGCATCTCAATTTAAAACCGAGTACACCTGAAGCGAACAAAGCGAGACTTTACTTATTTAGCGTCTAAAAACTTTGTTCTACAAAAATGGACTTAGAGCTTAGGGTAGTAGAGTTAGAAATAGCGTGGTGGTGAATGCGTTCGTCTCAACTCGTGGTTAATTAAATATGTTAAGGGTGTTGTTTAAGGTAAAGAAATTGAGGCCGGTGGTATGTCGCCTCAGGCTAAAGGGGAAACTGTTTGCGTTGAACTACAGGAAGATGCCTTTTGCGTGGGTATAATGCTTTGAATGTTGGTGTGATTTAAGATTAATGCAGTTTTGTTTTTATGCCATTTTTTTATTTTTTTTTTACCACGTAGAGCAGAACATATGCTGATGGTGTGACACACAGCTATTGGAACAACATTCCAATCCTTACCTAGTACTACACTGCGCTTGTAACCTAGACATACACCTCAAATATGTTTCATCTTTCTGCCCAGTAACATTTGCCCATTACTGCTTGGCGGTAGAATAACGTGCAAAGGTGTGGTACTTCCCAAGGCGAATTCTGCAAAGAGTACACTACAAATTGCCAAACATACATTCGTATCCAACAAAAACGAAATAAATATTTACCATCACATTTAAAAAAAAAGACTTTTCTGAGCACAAAATGAGCATATCGCCCTCTAGCACTCCCCGTAGCGAAGGTAACTGAGCAGCCGCGGTAACTCGGGGGTTTCTTAAATTATTCCTCGAAAGATTTCCTAATTTGTTCGCCGTCTCGACGTTGGGGTGTGTCCCGACACGTAGGGATCACACGCGTGTCGGTAAATCTGTGTTAATTCACGACCATGGATGATTTAGTTTTACTAATTGTAATATTCAGTAGATTAAGTAGACAATACACTTTTTTCTCACGGTCATATCATCTCTTTATTAACAAGAGCTGGCCTTGTGGCTTAGTTGGTAGTACGAAAGTCTGCCTGCAAAGCCGTAGGTCGTGGCTTCGATCCCCACCCAGTGCATTTTATCAAAGCAACGTGCAGTTTATTATTTATTATTTTTTAAGACTAAATTACAAAAAACTATGTAAATATATAAAGACTAACAGCGCTTCGTGGTATTACCCGCGTAAATCTCGTTCCAGTAATCACGATAATAATCGTGATAAAAAGTAGTCTATATGATATTCCACACTGTAACCAATCCTTTCAAAATTTGCATTATATTATAGTAAGTAATATGATGTTAACTGCTTTAAACAGTTTTGTTTCGTCGATGATCAGTTTAGACTTGATAACATCTAGCCTGATGTCAAGCACTTACGATGAAGCCTAACACGATGTCGCTTTTTTATACGTGTAGTCTGATAGAAAAAACCCAAGGTATAGATCAGCTGCATACGATCCGAAATGTATCCAATAAAAAATCGATTGGCAAACGTTGCGACAATGTTCACGACTTTGAAACCTTTTTTGAACATCAGAACGAAATCTGAAAAGCGAGCGTTCAAAATTCGAAACAGAAATAAGTGACATTTCCTCAGAATAATCCAAACGATAACTTTGTTATTTTATCAATAATAAAGTGGCCAAGTGCGAGTTGGACTCGCCCATGAAGGGTTCCGTTGCAGCAAGTAACATAATATACATAGTACACATAGTTCTTGTAGTTCGTTGTAACTTTGATCGAAGTTTTAATAATAGTGTATTTATGACGTACTTAAAAAAAAACTACTCATCAGATCGAGTTCAAACTAATTTTCGTTGGTAGTTTTCATGGTAATGTACATCATATATTTTTTTTAGATTTTTCATTCTCTTACTTTAGAAGTTAGAGGGGGGGGACACACATTTTACCACTTTGGAAGCGTCTCTCGCGCAAATTATACAGTGTAAACAAAAATTATATTGGAAACCTCAACATAATTTTTGAAGACCTATCGATAAACACCCCACACGTGTAGGTTTGATGAAAAAAACATTTTTGAGTTTCAGTTCTCAGTATGGGGGGCACCCCTAATTGTTGTTTTTTTTAAAAACTTTTGTAAAAATCTAAATGCGGTTTACAGAATACATCTACTTACCAAGTTTCAACAGTGTAGTTCTCATAGTTTCGGCAAAAAGTGGCTGTGACATACGGACGGACAGACAGACAGACAGACAGACAGACAGACAGACAGACATGACGAATCTATAAGGGTTCCGTTTTTACGTTTTACGGAACCCTAAAAATCGTTTGAAACTATTCTCCCCATAAACCAACACAATTTCCGCTGAATCCGTGACTTGCTTCGGAAACTCGCTACGATAACCCTCTTGCAACTTCCCATTATAGGCCTAACATGTTCCCGCGAGAATGTCTTATGCTTTTTCAACTGCTATCTACTATTCACACGACAAAGTGATCCTTAATACTCATTAATAAGATTCGAATTCTAATAGCAAGTGGAGGAGCGTATTCGAGACGCGTACGTCCTATGGGCAATGTTACGTAATAGGTAAGAGAAGAACCGAGATTTTGTCAAAGGTAAAGAAAATTGGTTAGGTGCGTTAGTGGGTAATTTCTACGGAGATAAGTGAGAATCATGTTTGAGAGATGGGGTGGATGGTTTTTGATGCTCGATATTGTATTTAGAGTGTTTAAAGGTTCTTATTTTTAATATTTAGTGAGAAATATTGACATCAAGTTGGTAAACATATTAGCGTGCCCCATGCAGTTGTTGCAATCTCACGGCACACGGGGACCTTCATATACTACGCTGACGACACCGACGACGCCATCAGTCGGTTGGTGCGGCGAGCGTTGGCTGCATCACCGAAGACCATCCGAGAGTTCAACCTACAGATGGCCATCAGGGACAGAAATGCAGCCGTAGTGGAGGCTCTGGGCCGGGAGGAGGCGGCTTAGGCAAATGGTAACTAGGCAAAGACTCGATGTCGAGCCGATTACTAGCGGTAGAATCCCAACCGCTAGTGATCGGCTCTACTAACGAGCACTAGAATTAAGTTTGAAATGTGCCCAACTCACCCCTATTTTCCTTTTCTTCTAATCCAAGAAATATGTAAAAAAAAAAAAACAAATGACAAAGATCACGGACCCCGGAGTCTGTGGAGTAGATAATTCAAATTTAGAAACAGGAAATGTAAGCGCGGTACAAGTGACCGTACGTCACTAGTGTTCACCATACGTATTAAAACTTTTTAGTTTTTTTTTTGGATTTAAGATACTGAAGTAAACGTATTAAAATTTGCTTTGTAGTACTTTTAGAAGAAACTTATTACATTGTTAAAATATTTCGCGAAAATTTAAAATCATTGAAATTATTGACCAAAATATTGTTTGAGTATGTCATTTAAATTTATTATTGACTCGAACTCAAATTTTACTATGCACAATTTTTTTACGTACTCAATACTGTTTTTCCCCTTCAACCACTTTCGCAACTGACCGATTCGTAACCAGCTACGAAAAAACAATTTTCTTCACTGTTTTGTAACCAGTTACCAATAAACACTTATTTTCAGTTTTCTCCTAACCAGTTGTGAAAAAATAATTCTATCTGAATACAATATCAATACTATAATAGCAGTACTTGTTGTACCGATCCCACATAGAGTGTGTCAAGAGTAGATGAACTACATATTTTTGTCTCTACGCACTACTAGAAAATAAATCATTTGTTAGTAACGTATCATTCACATACTAACTGTTAAAATTAATCTAAATATGCATTTGTTCACTGCAAAGTTCTAAATGCGAAATGAGATATCTATCATCTTTTTAATCGAATTATACAAAGAAAACTCCACCAGTTAGTGGGCCTGAAAGTAGACCGCCGAAATTAAAAATTAAATTACATCGACGTCCATACTTCATCGTCGTAACAAGATGCAAAGCCTCTCAAAGGTTTTCGTTCTTCATTTGTGGGACTTTATTTGGCCCACTTAATTTAGTTCATTCGTGTTTGCTCTCCGAATGAGGAACTGAGGAATTTTATTTTTCTTCTAAGTTAATTGAGAAGGGTGCGAGAGGCCCAACCTTCTAGGTACCTCTATAAACATTTATTGTCCTTGTACATCTCACTAACTTCACTTTTACAGAGTTTTATGTTCGAAAAATTTACGCGAAGAACGCTGCGGGGCCTTTATTGCTGCGGCGGAATGCCGTAAGCGCACTGTCGTAATTGAATGTAATTTCTTTCGGTTACAGCTGTAAAATAAAATTTTACGTCTTATTTATTGTGCTCAGCAACAATATCTGTGCCTTAGAAGTCTGCGGCAAAGCTTTTCATGGCTCTAGTTTTAAAACGGTGTCTTTGAGTGCCATGAGTTAAATGAATGGAAGTAAAATAACTGAAACATTTCTTCAGGTAAGATGTTTAATATGACTTCAACTTAAAAGGTTTTCAGGCACTTAAAACCTTTGAAACTAGATTGTTGTTTAGTATGTAGAGGTACATAATATGTAACTATTTACACTAAGAACATGTGAATGTTTGGTCTAGAGACAATCAAGATGCTACTCACGATTGCTGACGGCATTACAACGCTGAATTATGTTGTTGGTTGATAAAACAACAAAAAAAAGTAAATTCCCAAAATAATATAAGTAAATATATAAGTTACGCAAAAGGATGTTTCGACAAATGAAACCATTGCTCGATTCGATGGAAACCATATTCATTGAAAGTTAATTTTATTTCCACACCTATAAAATGTTTTGGGACAAAAACGACTATCTTTTATTTATACGAACACACCTAACATGTGCTCGTAACATCAATTTACGTCAGTACGCAAATATTTTTTATTGTCTCCGTAAAAGCGAAATGAGCGATTTCATGAAACGTTCGCTTCGTTTCAGCGTAATTAATTGGACCGAGATGTAAGTGCGCGAAACCAATTACAACTTAAAAAGTATAAATGGCGTACGTATTGATTTTACCGCCACGGCGATGGCGATGGGGTGTCGGGTATTTAATGCTTACCGAGCCATAAGAACAGAGTGTGTAAACGATGCCTCGATGTTAATTAAAATTTGGTCTTAGTATGGATATTTACCGAATCGAACGTATGGTGAAAACCATCGGAAAATGGAAAAAATATTTTTAGCGCTATACATTTATTTTCGGAATGTGTCTGAAATAGAAGCGTATTACAGAAGACTGTACATTATAGCGTTCGTTAGGTTCGGCTATGAAAATCCTACTAATTTTATAAATGTCAATGTATGGATGTTTGGATGTTTGGATGTTTGTTGCTCAATCACGTCCTAACGTACGAGTATGAACGGATTGGGCTGAAATTTAGAACACAGATAGATTATAGTCCCTACTTTTTATCCCGGAAAAACAACGGGAATGGGAACTACGCGGGTAACACCGCGTGGCGCTGCTAGTAGTAGATAAATAATTAATTAATAGTTAATAGGCTGATGACGACGAAGATGTCAAACTTTTTGGGATATGACTTTATTTCGGTTTGTTTATATCTAATTTTAGCTAAGTATAACAGGCAAACATGTATTACTTAAAGCGAATCGATCATACAGTTAAATTGTAAGAGTTTTTTGTCATCAGAGACAAACCTAAGGAGAGAATAGCTTTTGTCAAGTTTTCTAATAGGGTTAGGATATATTCTACAAAGTTGCAGATAGCAAACAATATCGTCGCATGATCTCGATAGATTTTCTCACGATGTTTTCTTTCACCATTAAAGCTAGTGGTAATTACAAATTTGTACATCGTCGGCCCTTGGAAACTCGGAGGTGCACGCGGGATTCGAACCTACGACCACACGATTTTGAATCATACGTTCCAGCCACTAAGCCATTACGGCTCAAAGTTATTACATTTATTCGTATTATCGAAATAATTACTTACTTAACTAGGTAGTTAACCTCGTCTCAATACCCCATTATTTAGTATTAACCTTTATGGCGCCTACAGAGTTTGTACGTGTGGCAAACACAAAGTCAGCTGGCGTATGTTTCTCAACGTCATTATTTCGCCTGTGCGTCGACTCTTCGAAGGGTTTCAAGGGCCGTTACTATGGCAACACCGTCTCCGGATTTACTGAAAATCGCATCACAGCATACAGATTATCTTGTACTTTAACGTATGGAAAATTTACGGTATTTTGGGAAACTTCATGCCATGTCGAAAAATAATTATCAGTAACTAGATTATGGTAACGTAGATTTTGGTTTGAACAAATTTCCATAGATTAATCAATACAGATTGGGTTACAAATTGAGTAATTCTTGAACATATAATGACATACCTAATCTTTATTTGTAACTAAGAATACATAAAATTTGGTTAACATAATAGATCATGGGTTAAGTCCTTCGTCGCCCTTTCGAGGCATTGCAAATGATGCAACGGCGCTTTTTATACGTATTATAACATTGAATTTTTGATATAATAGTACGTCCTCGAAAAAGAGAAAACTACACAATTAGGTATTAAATTAACAACGATTAGAACGATCATAATTACCTACGTTCACAAAAAACGGGTAAAATGTGGTTCGGAACTACGATTTACGAACGAACTACGAACTACTTGACTAATTAACAAATAGACGAAATTAATTTTAGTCAATTTAAATATTTGATTAACATTGAAAATATTGTGACTTGATTTTGTTTAATTCTTAGATATTTTGTTTAATTCTTACTGATATTATGACCTTATTCAGTATTATGTATTTTATCTTATTTTGTAAAGTATTATTCTCCATCAAATATTTAATTTCAATTTAACTGTCCCATGCCTTCATTGTTAAAACACCACTTAACATTTATTGTATTTTTATTTATACTTGCACAGACACACCAACAAATGTAAACTTTTTTTCAATCATTATTTTCACGTCGAAAGTAAAGTGTTCCAAGAACCCGATAGAACTAACAACAACTAACACCTACCGAACGAAATGTTCTTAAGCAATTTAATCTCAATTGAAAATATTACACGTTCATGAATAAACGTTAATTTTAAAAAGAGTAAATTAAATTTGCTGTAAAACGAGTAAGTTAACCTTCTAGTGCTGTCCTCACTAATCAGACCGGCATCCGAAACTTGGCAAGGCAAATAGTTGTAGTTGGAGCACCCTGCGCTCGGTAAATTGTAAGATATTGTGTTATGAAGTCATTTGTGTCGTCTCCCGTAACTTGGAAACTCGATTTTGTGTCGCCGAGATTTATTACAGAGCTGTACACCTGACGCAGATTATGTTAAATTAATCAGCTTTTTAGATTCTTCACAGATTTTGCAGGATTCTAAGCTTTGGCAGGACTACAGTAAAAGAAGAATTAAGTTTTCAACGTAGATAGGTTCCCATTCATTCATTCATTCTACATTTGCAAATTACTATTTTTTTTGTTTTTAAGTATTTCTAGTTATTTAGTAAACAATTTATTACTTAGGTATCTAATTATAATATATTGTACAAAAACGTAAAATATTGATAGTGAAAAGCGAGTTCAAATGTCTACCTACATTTTTATTATAAGTATCAATTTCAATTCTGTATACATTTACTATCGAAGTATACATTTACTGTTTTTTTTCTAGGACAGTGGTATAAAATATCAAAGATACTTTGTCATTTGAGACCGATTTGGCAAAATTCTACAGAAATATAGTAGGTACAGACGTGAGAAAATTTTAAACAAATACAGCAACAAACATATAATACACTAACAAAAAAAAATTGGCAGTCATAGGAACTGCCGATAGAAGTGAAAACTTATAACTCAGAATTTGATAGCTTACTTTGGAAACTACACGTGTGTGACCGGAGGGCCATGGTCCCGAGTTTACCCGAAGATTTCTTATCATACCCGAGCGTGATGCTAGAATCCAATTCACAGTCCACGAAATATCTGTCTAGGCGCGCCTAAAGAAGTTTTCACTTCAAAAAACAATACCGCTAAACACCTAAACAGAAAAGAAAACCTCTTTTACCAACATATTTAACAGTCTAAAATAACACCAACGCCTACACACTTTCAATACAATTTCCATTGAATTATCAACGATCTCAAAAGGAACTGGAATCATTAAAACAAAGGCGCAATTCCCTTTAGTAAATAAACAAATACCACTCTAATAAAACATTTAACCTGTAGGAAACAAGAACAAAAGAAGACGAAAAAATAGCAATTAATTCTGGACGAGCACCGCACCGGTTCGTACCGACCGCAGGAAAATCAGTAAGAACAATCGCTCAAAAATCAAATACAATGAACTATTTCGTTGAATCAAAAACTTATTATGAAATAAGACTTTTTGTTTTGCAATTAAATTACATTTTGTTTTCGTCTTTTTCAGTGGTATGGATTAATTTGCCAAGGTTTCAGTTTTAGTTCAGTAGGTATAGTGTGCAGTACTATGTGTAGAAAAATGATTGCGACATGTTTCTACAATGTATTAGTTCTGACATTTTGATATAACTGAGGATACGGCTGAGTGGCGAGCCAAAGGACAGACCTATGTCCACCAATGGACTAAGGTAGGCTGATGACGATGAAAACCATGACTATGCGTTGGTTTTAAACAACAGTACCTAGTATTTTTTTTATTATTTAATGAGATAATAAAATCGACGTTTTCATGTGGTGTTATATTCTATTTAGTGCCGTGATAGAAGTACAGTTCATTGAAGGAGACTGCGTCTTAACAAATACAATGTTTGACACCTAGGTGGGCGACATGGCATGGAAATATTATATCGATGAGTTGCCTATCGAAGTCAGTAGCGTATAAGAGAGAGAGATTGAGGGAGAAAGAGAGAGATCTCATGTAGTGGACGATGTAAACGACCACAATCCTATTGGTTGAAATTTAGTTTGTAAATATTAATAAATCGAAAAATTACAATCAGGCAACTTTTAAACATAAACCATGTAGTCGTCGTTATGTTCGTCTAATACTCTTACTGTTTATACAGCGGAGCCACCGGTTGCAATATGTGAAGCCATTAATTTAATTCAGTACGTGCGGCCCCAAGACACGGTTTTAACCTTAATTGAGATTTAAGAACGTCTTGGGGAGGTTTTTGTAGACGCTCCACGGGTGGATCATTGCCATGTAGCTTCTTTAGGCGTTTGTATGCCGTAGTTATTTCAGCTTATTTCAGTAGCAAACCTTTTACTTACACCTTTTTTTATGGTATAATGTGACGGGACAAGCAGGTTATGTATCTGATGGTATTCTGTTATGTTTACCAACAATACACCTGCCCCTGACAGCACAGTGTCTCGCAACTGTTGGAACGCGAGTCCAAATCGATATCTAGAAAATGGTTTATCTCAGTACTCTATAATTTCTATGGAAACATTGTCATTCAAACGAAACCACAGTGATGTTTGCACATTGCTGCTGACAAAGGTGGTACTTCCCCAGTAAAGAGTCCTATCACTACAAAACTTTCTTTGGTTTTGGTTTAATGTAATTATTGCTTGGTCATCGGTATATGGGGTCTGTGTTGTATTAGAGAGCGTGTAAGACTTCGATTAAGATCGGCTTAAGATTTTTTGTTAGGTTTTTAGGGACAGATAATATAACGAATGAGCGCAAAATGAGCTTGATGGTTAACTTTTAAACTTTCGTGATTTACACTCAAAGTTATAATACACTATTTAATGCAGAGTATGTACAAAATCAAAAAAGGTATGACTTATTTAGCATAAAAATAGAAATACATTTTTTATTAAATGTTTAACCCTAATTTCTCAAATAAATCAGAAAAAAAGAGATGTTTTTGTTAGCCACAAAGAAATAGAAATTTTTATTTGTAAAACAATAATTAATGGACTGCTAATGTATGATTGAGAAACATACTATATTATTAATAGAGTTAAGTTGAGAATAACTACGATAAACTCTAGTAATATAAATAAGATACCTAAAAAATTCAAACTTCGAGGCGCTTTTAAGCCTATTGCTGTAATTTATTACCTGATCATCTCATTATCATCATTTTGGCAGTGATAGGACTCTTTGCAGAGTTCGCCTGGGGAAGTTCCGCACCTTTGCCAGTTATTCTACCGTCAAGCAGGAATGTGCAAACATCATTGTTTTCTGGTTTGAAGGGTATGGTTTCCAGAAAAGTTACGGGACATAGAGATGGATCATCTTATATGCCAGGGTGACGAGCGCAGTTAAGTGCTACGTAATAATTTAGATTCTTCATGTTACGGCGTTGGGACTTGACGACCCCACCGCCCACTGGTGGTGGTAGTTTTTTCTACGACTACAATAGTCGTAAAAACTACCATCCAGTGCAATCAGTCCTCCGAACAATGGCGGAAAAACCATTGCATAGGTCGGAGGTCCAAATACAATCATAGGACGGGCAGCAGCGTCTCTGTAGAAAACTTTCGACCAACTGCGATCGCCAACCCGCTTGCCAGGCGTGGCGATTACGGCAACCCCCCCCCGAAATATGAAACACAAAAATTTACTCCGGCCCCCAGTCCCCGGCGGCCCCGCTATTCCTGGTCATGGTAGCGGCCATGGTAACGGCGGGGCAGGGGGAGCTAAGAATCTCCGGCAGACGCCGTGCTACCACAACCGACGACTATTGGCCCTGGCAACATATAACACGCGTACACTGCGGACCGATGAGAAGTTATTTGAACTCGAGGAAGAATTGAGCAAATTGCGCTGGAGTATAGTAGGTTTATCTGAAGTCCGAAGAGAGGGTGAGGACAAGATAATACTTAAATCCGGCAATCTGCTCTATTACCGGGAGGGCGACCAACAGTCCCAAGGTGGTATCGGGTTTATAGTCCATGAGTCCCTTGTGAACAGTGTAACACAGATCGAGAGTGTGTCGACGAGGGTAGCGTACCTGATACTCAGAATTACTAAACGGTATTCGTTGAAGGTCATCCAGGTATACGCACCGACGTCTACACATTCCGATGTCGAGGTGGAAGCTATGTATGAGGATATTTCTAAAGCCATGCATACTTCTAAGACTCATTACACTGTTGTTATGGGGGACTTTAACGCGAAACTGGGCAAGCGAAGCGGCAATGAGAGTAGGATGGGAAATTACGGAATCGGGCATCGGAATCCACGGGGCCAGATGCTGGCCGACTTTTTGGAGAAGGAGGGACTCTATATGATGAACTCCTTCTATAAGAAACCTGTGCATCGCAAATGGACCTGGATTAGCCCCGATGATGTAACAAAAAACGAGATAGACTTCATCATGTCCAGCAGGAGAGATATATTCAATGATGTCTCCGTGATCAATGCTCTGAAAACCGGGAGTGATCACCGAATGGTAAGAGGCACATTGAATCTAAATGTGAAACTCGAACGATGGCGATTGATGAAGTCTACGCTCCGACCAGCACCTATCCAGATCCAAAATTCAGAGATCTTCCAGCTTGAACTCCAGAACCGCTTCGAATGCCTAGGTGAGTGTGTAGACGTGGACGATTATAACGACAGAATCGTGGAAGCTGTCCACACGATTGGATCCAAACACTACAATATCCGTCGTGCAAAAAGAACCAACAAGATCTCAGACTCTACCCTAAAGCTAATGGAGGAAAGACGCGCGATAGTCTTGCAATCCGCAGGTGACGCTTCTCAGTATCGAGCAATCAATAGGCAGATCTCAAGATCATTAACTCGCGACATACGCCGATTCAACACCAAGTGTGTCGAAAAGGCTATCGAGAAAAACAAAGGCTCGAAAGTGTTCGCGAGGGATCTGTCTATTGGTCAAAGTCAACTGATGAAGCTGAAGACCGAGGATGGGAGGATCGTATCGTCCAAATCCGAGCTGATGGGAGAGGTGGAGAAGTTCTACGGACAGTTATACACTACAACACAGCAACCTGTCATAAGTCTGGCCCATGACCCAAGAGCCAAATTGACCCGACATTACACCGAAGATATCCCGGACGTTAGCCTGTACGAGATTCGAATGGCCCTGAAACAGCTCAAAAATAACAAGGCGCCGGGAGATGACGGAATTACAGCTGAGCTCCTTAAAGCAGCAGGTTTACCTATGCTAAGGACTCTGCAAAAGCTTTTCAATTCCGTCATACTCGAAGGCAAAACGCCAAAGGCATGGCACAGAGGTATGGTTATACTCTTTTTTAAGAAGGGCGACAAGACCTTGCTAAAGAACTACAGGCCCATCACGCTTCTGTGTCATGTTTATAAGCTGTTTTCGAGGGTTATTTCAAACCGTCTCGCTCGCAGGTTTGACGACTTTCAACCGCCCGAACAAGCCGGATTTCGTAAAGGCTTCAGCACCATAGACCACATACATACGCTGCGGCAAGTTATACAGAAAACCGAAGAGTATAACCAGCCCCTATGCTTGGCGTTTGTGGACTATGAAAAAGCCTTTGATTCGATCGAGACCTGGGCTATGCTACAGTCGCTCCAGCGGTGCCAAATTGACCATCGGTACGTCGAAGTGTTAAGGTGTCTGTATGAAAACGCCACCATGTCAGTCCGTCTCCAGGACCAGAACTCGAAACCCATCCAACTGCAGCGAGGTGTGAGACAGGGGGATGTCATATCCCCGAAACTGTTCACCGCTGCACTGGAAGACGTTTTCAAACTCATGGACTGGAACGGACTCGGCATCAACATCAACGGCGAGTACATCACCAACCTCCGATTTGCCGATGACATTGTAGTCATGGCTGAAACCCTGGACGACTTAAGCAGGATGCTGAATGACCTCAGTAGAGCCTCTGAAAAAGTAGGTCTAAAAATGAACATGGACAAGACGAAAATCATGTTGAACAACCATGTTATACCCACTCTTTTAAAAGTAGGAGACTCTACGCTCGAAGTTGTTGACGAATACGTCTACCTAGGACAAACGGTCCAGTTGGGTAGATCCAACTTTGAGAAAGAGGTCACTCGTCGGATCCAACTTGGTTGGGCAGCGTTCGGGAAGTTACGTTATATCTTCTCATCCAAACTACCGCAGAGTCTCAAGACGAAAGTCTTTGACCAGTGCGTGTTGCCAGTGATGACATATGGAACAGAGACGTGGTCGCTTACTATGGGTCTCGTAAGAAAGCTCAAAGTTACCCAAAGGGCAATGGAAAGAGCCATGCTCGGAGTTTCCCTGCGTGATAGAATCAGAAATGAGGAAATCCGCAGGAGAACCAAAGTAACCGACATAGCCCACCGAGTTGCCAAACTTAAGTGGCAATGGGCGGGGCACATAGCTCGCAGAACTGACGGCCGTTGGGGCGGAAAGGTTCTTGAGTGGCGACCACGTACCGGAAAACGCAGCGTTGGCAGGCCTCCCACAAGATGGACCGACGATCTGGTGAAGGTCGCCGGAAATCGTTGGATGCGGACGGCGCAAGACCGGTCTTTGTGGAGATCCTTGGGGGAGGCCTTCGTCCAGCAGTGGACGTCCTTCGGCTGATATGATGATGATGATGTTCCGATAGTTGTGTAGCACGGTGCTGGTCTGGTCAAGCGAGCTACTTACCATCAGGCACATGTCCTACTCGTCCTATCACTCCACCTCTATCCTATAAAAAAACTCTTATCACCTTTATTTGTGGTGTGGTGTGTGTGGTGTTGATTTGGTGGTGGTTGGTGGTGAGATTAATAACTGATTACCTGTGCTAAGCTGGGAGGCGCCGCTAGTCAATAATATGTTAATTTTAAATTATAAAAGACGATTATTCCAAAAACATTATCTTATTTTCTGTCTAAAACACCTTGGAAGCTCTCAAGAAAAAATATAATATGGAGATTTTCCTTTTTAACGGAATTTTTTTAAGTTCAACGTAACAACTCTCTGTATTTCAGATATTTTTCAATAAATTAGCTCAGCCTTCATAGTTATTAATGGTGATGGAAAGAAATCTTTTATACAAATTCTTTAAACAGTTAATAATAGCGCTCACTATTGTAAAACTTCGCACTACTATTTATTTATGTCATTATTTTTCTACAGCACACCACCTCCCTAAGGATACTTTGAAGAAATCTAGTAAAAAAATGTATCGTAGATCACATCACAGCTTAAGATCAGGTTAGATGGCGGTCTAGTGTTAACCTTGTAATACTTAGTTTAAAAAAACTATTAAAATTCTTAGTTGTTAGATCAACGGTAAAGCCGTCTTTTGTTGCATCTTTTAAATTGTGTATTTAATAAAGTATATATTTCTATTCGTAGCTTAAAATGTATGTCTTCACAAAATATACCTGTTATATTATGCTCAAAGCTTTTGCACAGACAAGGCTCTTAATATCTTTACAAGTTCATACAAAATTCGTTGTATCTAATTCGAGGCTTATCTTGCCATCTGTAATCTCGCCCTTGCTCACAGAGGATACCTCAAATACCTTCCCTGCCCCTCCCCTCGTCCCCTGAGGCTTCGAGCACCCTTCGGTCCTCAGTTCTTAGACGAAGTTCATAATACCCCATTAGTACCACACGACCGCCAAGCGTGTTACTTGACTTCACGAAGTTAAACTACAACACGGCAGCTGTTTTCGAAATAATGTGATCATTGACTCAAATTCAATGATACAATTTTGTACGCGATGTAGCCAAGGGCTATTAACAAAGTCATTAACGCGTTGACGTTCCTATTTTCCCGTCTTAATTACAACCGGCAAAAGTATTCCCAAACACGATCTACAATCCGACAAATATTGTATAAATACGTAGGTAAATACCCCCCAAGGGAAGTCGACGCCGAGTTCACTGGAGCGAATAATAAATCTGTTGACAATCTTTAATTCACCGCTTCGTAGATAGGACGTCTCTTAATAAAAATGGAATCTCCCTCGTTGGCGGAACACCCCTTACTTAGCTGGGGATTGTTAAACAATGTCTTACAACTTCGTGAATATCGAACCTGAAGCTGTTACTCGTAAGTTTTTGAATCAAACTCTTTGAGCGTACTTTACGATAACTCGATTTTAGTTACAACAGTTTGAATCAATGTTTATTTTTATGGGGGCGTAACTGAAGCAATAAAGCATCTGTTATCTATTCTCTTTTATTTATTCTAGTGAAAAAGAGGAGAGATTAAACAACAATAAATATGTTGCTGCATCCAACTAACAGCCGTAACTTGTCTGAATGGCATCGCATAAAACGCAGCATGCAGTTAACCGCACGTGCTGCCCCGGCGGACGCCCGTTCTCGAATGAGGGCGCGTCCGGCACAAATTGTACCCTGCGCTCACTCGCCGCTACAGAATGAAGGTAGTTGGACAAAACCCGAATTACGGACAAATGACTCGCTGTAATTTGCACATCGCTGGTGAAAGTGCTTTGAGAGGAATGGCTCTATGCGTGAATTCAACTGATTTAGGCCAGAGGGTTACGACCTAGATGTTTTAGGGAGGGTTCATACTATTGTGTTTGGTAAGTAAAAGCCTTACAATAGGTTTTTAAATTTACATTTAGAGTCATGGTTTAACGTGTAAATTGATAGTAATCAATTAAAATATGATTGATTGGAATTCAACTGCGACTTCTTTTTTTATTTATTTGTTTAAGCAGCCTCCTTTATGTTTCCACTGCTGGAACTTGGGGGCTTCATTCACAAGAGAATCAAGACCATAATTCAACACACTGGCCTGTTTCATAACGATGTCTTCGGCGGTAAACTCAGTAATGCTGATATATTTAGATATCAAGCACATGGGGATATATACCTTATTACTTATAGGAGCAGGTGGGATTCGAACCTACGACTTATCTCTATCGAGTTAAGGCTACCACAGTTTTTTATGCCATCACAACTTATTTAATAGTTTAATGCCTACGATATCGTCCCAGGGATAAAACACCTTGAAGAAACCCTTCAACCGATAAAGCTTACATAACACTCGGAGATTCTCGAGCGGAAATGAGAATTTTTATATAATTGCTTATGGTTACTAGTATTACCTATTATGGTTAGTTTTCACGTAAATATTTTTTTATTTTGTGTTTCCTGCTAATAAAGCAGCATTTATACAGTTATATCGTTTGTAGCCAAACTTAGCTTTTGTGTACCTCTATATTCGGTAGGCCATATGTAAATATGTCGTGGAATATTTAAATACAAATAAACCTTTATTTATACCTTTCTACAATCAACCCCTATGTTTTTTAGCGATAATGATATTGTAGTTATCCTTTGAATATTCATAAAATATGAAAAACAATGTTTGCCGATTCAGCTAGAAAAATAGAAAATGTTTAAATTACTCTTTAAAAAGATAGGGAGAGACGTATGTACATACCCTTTTCAGCCACATTGCCTTATTATGCTTTCATTTAAAAATATACAGATGATTTCAGCAAAAAATATACAGCTTTACAGCTGGTATTAAAACTACTTTGTACAAGTACATTGAACTGACAAATAATAGAAAGAATTTAAAGCATTACATTACCAAAGCACTTTCTTTTAATAAATCCGAGTACCCGCTACTATAAAGGCAGAAGTTTGTGGGTTTATAAGTGTTTTTGTTCATTTCTTTGTATCTCTATAATGGCAGAGTGGATTTTGATGAAATTAAATATAAATAAACAAATAAATAGATCTTGGTGGTCATTGTTCATACAACCCTATACAGCCCTACATTATGCAAAGTTTATATTACGCGAACCAGATAGCTGGCATCTATTTATTTATTATCGATTTAATTTATAAAAGCCCTAATATTTGGTTGTGGTGGCCAACTTAGATTTGAAATATGTCATAACTCTATTGTATTATACTAGTGAAGCCGTTTCATTTGATAGCCATTTTGGGGGAATTTTGGAAAAATGTGGAAGTCGCATCAAATATAGCTAAGAACACTCCTGACTAAATCATCTTACAATCTGAAATTCAAAATGAAAATTGGTGCATCCGTTCTGGAGCTACGATGGTATAGACAGACGCACATAGAGACTTTGTTATGGCAAACAGTGACGAAACGAGCAAGACATGCCTGATTGTAAGCAACATACCTGCCCATAATAGCATAAGCAGATATTGGAACATAATGAGTTCAAATCATTACTTAAGACATGTCAAACTTTTGTTGTGATCATCATCATCGTTTTTGCGAATAAATAAATATATATTTAACTAGGGCATCAGTATGTAGAGTAACAGTTTGCGTAGATACAGCAAGTGTACCGTGCATTCGTGACACGGCATTGTCCCGCCGTCCGGCAAAGCCCCATTGAATGCCGCCGCCTAAGCTCGCAGATCCCGACTAATGGCCACGCTCTTTGTGATCTGACCCCCGATTACCGACGTGTAGCTCTTCGACTATACAACGTGCTGATAATCTAGCTGGGAAAGCGAAGATTCATACAATTTTAATGCAATATTTAATAGGAATTATGACTACACCCAAAAAAAGTTCCTTCTAATTGCATTTTTCTGAATTCTATGCGAACTAATTGTAGTCAGATTATAGTGACCTATATACGTAGGTAAAAATCGAAGAAGTGCACACATCTATTTATCATATTCTACGAATATTATAAATGCTTGAATATTTCTTGTTCAATCGTTGTAAAACAGATTAAGCTGAAATTTGGAACTCGAATAGGTGACCGTCTAAAATAACTAATATATGCTTCTCATCCCGAAAAAATGCAAAGCTTACGAAATAGCCATTTTTGATATTTTACGTAGACGAAGTTATAAGCAGGTGCTAATATATTACAAACAAGTTTAACAATAGAGCTATGTCTGAAATAGAACTTTATATCGATGTTCTCGAAACAGATTTATTATCATTTTAGCAACATTAACGCGTGTATTATGTTAATAAGCCAACCCATTAACATTGATGGCGCCCTTTTTTATTCAATGTATTGCATTTAAAATATTAACTGGGATTGTCTCAGTGACGTGTTTTACTACAAAGTGTTTTCTAGAATGTGGCACATTTAAACAATCAACTGCTAAAGGCTGTCCGACATACCTATTAGTTTGTATTATATCTTTAGTAATATCCTGTAGGATAAGACGATAAATAAGTCCTTAAAATACTCAAAATTATACTAAATCAGCAAATAAATTTAATATCAAAATGTTCGTAACAATATAACCTTAAAATTTCAGCCTGTCAATAAACTAAGCCGCTGAAGTGACTACGATGTTGACTCGCCCAACTTTTATATTATTTAAGGCAGTTTCTAAAATTTAATCATTTGTCCGTGGCCCCCAGTGGTTTATGAAACTAAATAACAGCTAAAAATGTGAAAGTTTTCGAGCGGGACGGTGGTCCTGACTGGTCCCTGCTGACTGGGAGGGCTTCAAGAAAAGTAATAAACGGCATACAGTGTTTTTTAAACGACCTAGTTCTGGATTATTAGCAGGCTGTTGTTGATTGATACATATGCACGTTTTTGACAGAGTTCAAGAAAGGGGGAGGTGATCAATTCGGTTGCATGTTTGTTTGGTATGTACATGTATGTTACGCAATTGCACCGTGAATCGGGAATAATTTTTTTTTGTTTGCTAGATCACAGTTCAGAGGTCATCATCATCATCAGCCCGTAATCGTTCACTGCTGGACATAGGCCTCTCCTATATTTCGCCACTCAGCCCGATCCTCAGTCTTACGTTTCCACAGTTCAGAGGTGGTCCCATATAATTTTTTATCGAAATCGTTGTGATGGTTTTTGCAAATATCAACAAAAAGCAAAAATTTACTTACGTTTATTTCATACTAGCAGCGCCCCGCAGGATTACCCGCAAAGTTCCCGTTCCAGTTATTCCCGTTAATTTTCCGGGATAAAAAGTCTATGTGTTCTTCCAGACTATAATCTACCTGTGTTCCAAATTTCAGCCCGATCCGTTCATACGTTTGGACGTGATTGAGCAACAAACATCCAAACATCCATACGTTGACATTTATAATATTAGTAGGAAATAGGAAGTAGTATGAATATTGGTTGTCTGTCCGTTATTAATATTTTAAACTGAAGTCGGGTTTTTTTTCGGAGAAATGAAATTATTCGATTTGCATTTAGTCGTGCGACTGAAGATTACAATTTAGCGACTGTTTTTGTGCTTCTAATTACGATCAACACAAATCATCTGTATTTATTTAAAAAAAGGGTTTTTACAGAGATAGTTTTTTTAAAATTTGGATTTGTACCGTAAGGTATAGGACTATATCTAATAAAACGTTTCTTTCAAATAAACACTTCTGCATGAAACGGATATGTTTCGTAGGAATGCATTTTTCAAAGAAACCTATAGGATTTTCAACTGAACTTTTTAATAAAATTTTCAGTAATAACTTTCACAGCTTTTGACGTGACAACGTCTTATAATTCGATGAAGCCGGCTGCACGCCCGCAAAACATGACGTCATGTGCCGTTAACGCCGTTACATCGCCGCCGGCGTTACCTCGCTCTAAGGCGTAGTTGAAGTTGTCACGTTCAACTAACGTCAGTAACCAGACTTTACAGACAACCATTTTTTTCAGTAACACTTTTGCTACAAATTCAAGTAAATAAAATCAAAAACGTCGGTAGCTCACTAAACATTTCTCTGAAACGTGTTCCTTTCAGACTAGTTTTATATAAATATGAGGCAAGCTCTAAAGCAGAAACAACTAAGCCATCCGTTGCATATTAAATTCTAAAACAAATATTTTACTGTTCTCCAGTTTCTCTCACATGTCTGCAAGTTGACGTATTTATTATTTATTTGGGAATTCAGTGGTGCTGTGGTCGACCCTTGTACAGGTATGTGCTACATACATTATGGCACAGTAATACAAGTGTTTTATAAGCGCTTGTATCTCAATTATACAACTAGTAAGAACAAATTTTATAACCATCGACTTTCACAATATGTTTAAAATATATTTCGGAACTAATGTTATTTTAAAAGCGTTAATTTAGTAGTTTAGTTAGTAAATAACTTACATTATAAAGGAAATAACTTACATTAAGTAAGTTATTTCCTTTTTGATGCTCTAGACACTACATTTTTGTAACTAAAAATAGTCTCTGAACGATACTACGCGCAAAATGTATACGGTAGTCATAATTTAAAAATTTGAAGGAAATTGTACTGCAATCACAATTGGTGATTTTTTTCGAGGAGTATAAAATTGTATGTGCTGCTTTATTCGGTAAACTGTTTAGAATTCAGCGTAAATCCCTTTTTGCTTGAGAAGCGAAGGTTAATATGAAAAGTACGCCTTGGGATTTTTAGATAATTAACGAAATTGTTAAAGAATATTCTTGTAACACCTGATTTGATCTACTGTGAATTGTCACGTGCTTTAGATGTTGAGCCAGAAATATGAGAAAATAAGTCATCTCCGCAGACATATTGACTTTGGCCCAAACGGAAAATGTACGCACGCACACTTTGGGGAATTGCAGCGATAGGACGTCATATCCGCTTCCGTTCGGCGTTTGCCGGGTTATTGATGTTATGAGGGTATTTCGATGGATTATTATGAAGACGAGACATTTTTTGACCCGAAAATATCAATATGGAAGGTAAAATATTACTAGTAAAACATATTTTAGATAATACCCAATACATTGATACCTTTGGTGCGTTTCACAAAGAAAAAGAATGCTCTTACAGTCACCGTATTTCCTGAAATATTATAATATAGCCCAGGTATCTTCAAGATTTCTGGACTGAATAGCGAGATCTATCAGGCGAGTTTTGATCAAACATTTACACATAAAAAAACATGTACAGGTATGTGTTTTGCAGACCGAGTGGATTATGGGAAGTCGGTAAACGTATGGGTAGGTAAGCGAAGTACGAATATTCATGTTTCAAACTGATACTATAAAATAAAGACTAGCAAAATAAATAATACGATTCCTTTTACGTCCAATACCGTCTGTGTTCTAATTTCCCTTAAAAAGAGACGCTGAAAGTTCTTCAGTAATCTATTATTGAAGACCTATTGTTGTCTACAACCAAAACGATTCTTCAAAAGAATGTATGGCTCATAACAACAAATATTTACGAAATCTAAATATTCCGATTCAGACTCCAAACAATCCCTCCGCGCTATAAGCAACGCTACTTTAACCAAAACGATTTCAATAACTGTCGAGGTTCATTGAATAGAGTTACCTCATAACATTTTTATTGTACAATAAGATCTCCTTCACGGGGGAACGTTCCGATATTGGTTATATGAAACCGTTACTCGGTATTTCAGACGCAGTTACAGTTTTGTAGGGAAACTGAGGTTAAGTGATTCGGAACAGCGATACCAGATATTAAACTGTTGATAAAAAAAAGTGATTTGGAAAGAAGTTATAACTATAAATAATGAATGTGCTGAAAATGTTACTATAGGTTTAACATTATTGTCTTGTTATCTCTATATACCCACACGTAGATATGGTTTAGATGACATTGCAAGGTTCTGAACTATAAGATAATCGGTACTTACATAATTGTAATGCGTTTTTTTGTTAATTTAAGACCATACGGTTACGGATACGGTTATTAAAAAATATAGTTTGCATTAAGGATAAATTTATTTCTTTGATTTTATTTTTCTAATAAAAAGTCCTATTTACAACGTAGTTATATGTTGATAGCAGTTGCTGAGAAATAGTTTTTACAAAATTTGGGCTAAGCACTTTAATTTCGTGAGTATAAATATAGTTTTACAAAAGTCAAAAATGTATATATCGATTTGACTATACTGAACAAATAGATAGGTTTTTGCCTCGCGAAAGCGTTGTTGTCTTTATGCCATTGCTGGGCACAGACCTTTTTTATCATGGCAACTTTCCTAGTCTTGTGCCAATCGAATCCAGTTTGACATAGATGGTATCGAAATCTTGCAGCTGGACATTCTACACTCTGCTTACTTTGGCTCAGCCACCACTCGGCCAAAACCCGGTTCTATCTGTTATCACTGCATCTAGCAACCCAACTTTACTTTAACAACATTATCGTAGTTCGTCTAGAACAGAATAGAACGGTAAAACTCAATTTCCTCATAAACTTCTAATGACTCCCGAAAAACCTTTAAAAACTTGTAATCACGACGTTCACAAACAACTCATCAAGCATTTAAGCTTTAATTCCGTCTACAAAGTGTTACCCGTAAAAGCACCTAAAAATGGGGTATAAAGTTTTATTCTTGAGATTAGAGGAGACGTATCGTGCAGTAAAGGAGATAAACAGTGACTGTATTGCATAGACAGCCTGTAAACTATTTCCCAGTCAGCAAAAGTGCGCATTTATAGCTGCCAACTTTATGGGAGAGAGGATATGCCGTAAACTCTTGAGTTCTGGCGATAAAGCCAGCTGAGTTAAGGTGATAAACCCTAGCTCAGTGTTACCAGCTCCAGGTTAGTAAATTCTCGGTGCATTTTAACGAGTGCTCTTTTAAATTATTTCACGGCTTTTTAGGTAGTGCGGTGCAGATTGTCGGTTGACTTTACGATCGGCCCGAGCGTTTGTGTACTTTAAATGAATTGTTATTTGTTGATGGTTGTGGTTGAGATTCGGTTTTCTTTTTCTCTAAATCACCTGAAACTGATTCTTTCCTGACGAATTGGCGATGACTTTGAAGTCCGTGATTTGTCTGGACTGTTATGGGTAGGTGTTTTACTTACCACCAGGCACATGTCCTGCTCGGCCCGTCACTTTATACTATAAAAAAACAATTGGTCGCTTCGATCATTTTTAGGGCAGAAAACGATTTGCTACACACCGCCACTGCGGTACAATCCTTGACAATACTGGGTTTGTAAGCCGGGATGGACCGGTAGTCATACATATTTACATTTCCCGTATGCCATAATAGATTTAAATCATTGCACAATCCTTTTTTTTTCAAATACACTGCTTGCTTTTCAAATACTTAGAAATAGTTATTTAGATGTCACGTTCCGTAATGTTTGTGAAGGATGATGTACTTCAATGAACAACTTATTTTGAAGAAATGATAGACCTACTTATAATATTGAAAGGTTCTCGAGAACTACTCGAGATTCGAAAACTAGAAATATATAATATTTTCATTGCTCAAACATCCTCAGAAAAGGCACCCCTAACTTTTCAGGACTAGTGCAATAATGGCTACACTTATGGCAACTCACGAAAGTATAAGATATGACATAAGGAGGCATCATCGAGCGCTCGAACCCGTATTGTGCTCAAGAGGGTGACCTCATAAGAGTACTTCCCCAGTTTTCGGAAAAATGAATTGTTCCAGGATGCGAGCTTTTATTGGGAAATCCGCCGGGCATTCTTGACATTTCATTACGAGGTTTTAGTTTGGGAGGTCGCTTACTATTATTATTGTTGGGGTAATTGGGTTCATGCTATGATATGCTCCTACTTCACCGTTGTTCGCTAGTCACTCAAACGGAAAAGTTGAGTTCTCAAGATCGGAAATGATTTTACAACGACTCTTATGAAGATATAAGATGATTTTATTTGTTCAGTGGATATATATCAATTTAAGTTATGGATTGTTTGATTTATTTCTTGTTTTCAAAGTAGACTAAACCCGTTTCAAAAATAAGTAGCATAAATTAATTTAAAACAGATTAGAAATGTTTGATGTAATTTTTCCAATTTAAACCAAGTTTGAAAAATATATCTATATTAAATATTCTAAATCCACATAATATTTATAAATGGTACATATATGTATATTGACTCATGTTTCATATAAGCCGTGGGGGCCTAGTGGCGCAAAGGTTCGATCCATAATCATAATGTCGTAGACTTGTAGCTCGCCTGCACCTTATGAGTATTGTTAGCACTACGGGCTTTAACAATGAAGAAAAACGTCGCGAGGAAACCGGTATGTTGCAATAAAAACACCTTTCGAGGATATCTATCATCTTCTAACTCGTACTTGGGCAGTAGGTACGTGGTAGAGTATATGCTTGAAACACTATGACCACATAGGAGCACAATATGGACTGCTTCTGGGACTCAAATATTCTACTGAAATTATAAACGCGAAAGTTTTCACGCAAAAACTAATGAAGCAATTTGGGTATACGCGGGAAAAACCGGACGGTGCTAGTATTATATTATGCTCAAGTTAAATTTTAGAAAGTCCCTTCATTCTTTCAATTCAGGGGCTATTCCAAACCCAAAGACATCAATCAAAGCAAGCAGTTCTCAAACAACAAGAGTGCAAACGGTGCAAGTCCCCGGTTCCACCCGATTAATTCATCAAGACGTATTGAAGTATCGTTTTCCTTGGGGCGCGCCCTACCTACAATAAGTATGATTAATCCCCCACTACAAGAAATCCGTTGTTTTTGTTAACGTTTTCCGTTGACTTTTGAATGGGAGAATGTAATTAGAAGTAAAGTGGCGAGTTGGACTCGCCCATGAAGGGTTCCGTTGCAGCAAGTAACATAATATACATATTACATATAGTTCTTGTAGTTCGTTGTAACTTTGATCGAAGTTTCAATAATAGTGTATTTATGACGTACTGAAAAAAAACTACTCATCAGATCGAGTTCAAACTAATTTTCGTTGGTAGTTTATATGGTAATGTACATCATATATTTTTTTTTGATTTTTCATTCTCTTACTTTAGAAGTTAGAGGGACACACATTTTCCCACTTTGGAAGTGTCTCTCGCGCAAATTATTCAGTGTAGACGAAAATGACTTTAGAAACCTCAACATCATTTTTGAAGACCTATCGATAGACACCCCACACGTGTAGGTTTGATAAAAAAAAATTTTTTGAGTTTCAGTTCTCAGTATGGGGAGCAACCCTAATTTTTGTTTTTTTAATTTTTTTTTGTTCAAATCTTAATGCGGTTCACAGAATACATCTACTTATCAAGTTTCAACAGTGTAGTTCTTATAGTTTCGGCAAAAAGTGGCTGTGACATACGGACGGACAGACAGACAGACAGACAGACATGACGAATCTATAAGGGTTCCGTTTTTACATTTTACGGAACCCTAATAGGCGAACTTGAGAATAAATAAGCTGTGGTGGACTAGTGCCTACCCACTAAACCACGAAAAAAAGTGAAGATAAAATTAATCTACAACTTTTGGTTCGAAACATTTCTTCATACCCTCAACCGTTTTTTGAGAAAAAAATTAAACTATCCATATTTCACATTCTGAGATTGCGTAGGGTTGAAACGTAACAAAACGTTGATTTTAAAACATGATTAATCTTATTGGATAAGGACATTAGTTATGTGTTAAACTAATTGTTATAATTTATACGTTCTGACCGTTACAAAGGTACCAATTTGTATGGAACATTCACATTACTATGCTCAAAGTAATCAGATTTACACTAGATGTCTCATGTACTGACATGAGAGTTTGTAAGCCTTTTACTCTTAGATTTGTATTTTTTTTCGAAATTGAAAAAATGAATTATTATTATTATAATTTTTTCGAATTTTTCATTTTATTTCATTACTTTCTTGCATGATGTTACGCGGCGATGGGGTCTACGATAAGTCGTTGTTACCGATTCAGAAATAAAAAAACAATGTTTAGATCCCCTCCTCATAAAATTTTGCCAGCTGAGGCAAAGAGAGGAGCCATGGCCACAGTCTACTATGCTGGTAAATATAGTAAGTTAACACGTGTCAATTGTCTTTCAAAATACCATTTTCTAGATCGTGGCGGTTTTCTTGAGGTTTTTCTTCTCCGCTAAAACCAATGGTAATAGGAATTACATCTAGATAAAATTTTGGAAAAAAAAATCAAACGATGTTCGAATTTGTGACCTCATGATTTCTTTAATAATATTTTATTGCCGCAGATTATTATTGCACAGTTACAAAAATTAGCGCAACTTTTTTAGTTTTATTTAGATTTACTTTACATAGATTTTGATAAAAAGCGCTCCAAAAAAACTGTAAAGTCGTAGATTTTTTTTCAGATATCATCAGTAAACAAACCCGCCTAAATGGTTAGTATTGAAATACAGTCACGCATAACATAATGCATTTTTCTATGCCAACAAATCTATTTTATTCTATAATATATAACAAACCATGACAAATTTTAACAGTTAGCAACCGTGCTTAACTGCCGTAAACTTTGCAAGGTTCTACGTTTCACGTCACATTAGCAAACAAGACATCGTTTCATGGTTGGTAGGTTGGTGGTTCCTAAGACAGAAACAGAAAAGTTTGATGCGCCGTTGTACAAACTGTGGAATGAGTTGCCCGAGTTTTTCCTGTAGGAGAAGTTATGCATGTGAAAGTGATGAATGCTTCTTTAGACGTAGACGATAGTGTACGTTATCTGACCACAAGCATAAGTATTGCATAAGTAGCCAATTTTATGTTCCTACTACTAGGATTCAGGGCCTTAATTCACAAGGACATAATTAAAATCACATACCTTATTTTCCATCCCTGGTTTGAAACATTTCATTCATCTTTGCCAAGATTAAATTTCACTGTACTCAAAACCACAAAAACTTTTTGGGAAGCACTTCTTTTTTAATTTCAGAAATGTTCGCACAAATCAGAATAAACGGTTTGTTATACCTTACTAAGATGAAGAGCAAAAAATTTGCACTGCTACCAATATTGCGCGACTGCGACAAAAAAATCTAAGCACTACGCGCAATAGCATATTGCGCAATGCCATTGAGCATAGTATTACGCATCGTCGAAATTACAGATTGGAATAAAGTAGCAAATTTTTTTTTTTTAAATAAAGTATGACGAGACGAGCAGGGCATGTGCCTGATGGTAAGCATCATGCCTGCCACATAACAGCATAGTGACATGCAGCTATTGGAACATGAAGAGTCCAAATCATTACCTAGCACTGCACTGCGCTCGTCACCCAGAGATCTTAGATGTTGTATCTCTAAGCCCTGTAATTTCTCTGGAAACAATGCCCTTCAAACTGGAACACAGTAATGTTTGACCATTACTGCTTGGCGGTAGAATAACTGGCAAAGGTGTGGTACTTCCCCAGGCGGACTCTGCTAAGAGTCCTACCACTACAAAATTATATTTTATCCTCAATGCTTTTATAATTCTGTATTTTTTGTCTCGTCTGTATTGATGTTAAGCATCTTAAATAAAGCAAATTATTATTATTTCTATCAGAAAACAAAATTAACAAGTAACATTGTAACTGGATAAACTACGCCCCTACAAAACTCATTACATAAATGAAAGAGTTGTGCGATCATCGACTATGATTGATCGACTTTACACGGGGAGCGGAGTTGGAGGAGTGTTGAATTACCTATTATTCACTTGCCGTCGAGTGTTTGAGTTCGGAGAGCCGACATCGTGAGCACCTACTGAGATGAATTAGAAAAGGTCTCGTATGAAGGGGGAATGCAGTATTGTTGTTAGAAAATGTCTCTTTCCAATTAATTAGCTACAGTCACAGATTACGTTTTATTTCTGTAATCTGTGCCTACAGTGACAAGTAAAATATTTTGGAATACCATAGTTTATTTTATTAGTTACCAATCTTTAATAAAATAATTTGAATTTAATTTTACAACGGAGCTAGCATTTTAGACACGATTCCAGGATTAAATTTTCCAGGAAACCGAAGGATGGACAGAAACAGTAAATAAAAAATGACGAAGAAAAAAATATAATTTAAAAACTCAAAAACCCGACTGCGTAAAAAGTGAACCAAACTACGTTCTCGCATACTAAAAAAAACTGAAAAGAATAAAACAAGCATTTAGATTTCTGGTGGTCTAGAATTCTATAATATGTTATTGTATTAATACTATTGAAATATATATGTACAATATTTTCTAATAAAAGAACATTACAACTGAAGAGTCGGGATCCATTATTATTCGACATACAATGTAATTGTTCAATGGATCCCGACTCTTCAGTTGTAATCCCGATCCCGGCAGTCGGGTTTTTGAGTTTTTAAATTATATTTTTTTTTAATACTTTTTAGTTATGAACAATGTTGTGAATGTTAATATGCTCAACATAACAATATGCATATTTTGGTCGGTGACCAAATGTCTTCGTTTCTACTGATATAATATGTAGGATTTTCTACTGCATGTAATTCATATTTATAGTTTTGTGTTAGTATAGGTTTTCGATTGACGTTGAGTACCTACTAAATCATTTGAAGTTGGAGATGGGCGACCGAGGCGGAGCAATCCGAGAGAGGTTCCGTGTTCCCACTATCAGCGGCAGAGTTGAAACCCCATAGACGTTTATTAGTAAATAGGGGCACCATATCCATACATGATATAGAATGCAACATAACGCGGCTGTGTCTCCCGGGCGGGGCAGTAGGGTATGCGTAAATACATTTCCTGCACGTACGAAAAAAAGGTAGTCCAATATACCTACTAGCATAGATCGTAGAACGCAAGATGGGGCCCATCCCAAACTTCACGGCGCACGCAATCATGTCAACGTTGGGAAGAGTGAGCTCACTCTTTCCGTTCTAGTCGGTTGCAGGACGCGGTGGACGCCGGACGTTTTTGCCTATCATTATTCGGTGTCTACAACCAAAATAAGTAGAACCACAGCAAATCTCGCCGCTAGCGATTATAGGGGTCAAGTAGATTGGTTGTTTGTAAACCACTTACGATACATACAGAGACGCAGTTTATTACCAATTTCAAGGTACTCAGGGCACATCTATTGATTTATATCGATGCCTACTAGATACATTAGTATATAATGTCCATCCACATTCACACGTACAGTTAGTTATACGAAGTTTTCTGCTACCTAAAAACCTATAAATGTGAGAATGGTTGTTACTCAAATTTAAATCGATATACATCCTAAACGGTCAGTCGAATCGAAAAACATTGAGAGTAAGCTAAACATTATTTTGAAATACCTATTCAACGATACCCCTCTTGACATATTTTGGTGATTTTCATTTTTTTAATTTGGACAATATGGCGTCCTGAATCCGCCATATTGGACTTACACTAATGTCATGTCTTTAGTGTCACTCGCCAGATTAAGAGGAATCGATTGACGTGTGAATCATAAAAATCGGCCCAGGCGTTTGGTCTGTATAGTGCCTCAAAGGAACATACATACATACATACATACATACATACATACATACATAGACTGTTAAACACATTACCACTCCTTTGCGTCGCGCAGTCGGGTAAAAAGGTACAACGTGAGATAAAGTATCTAAAACACAGAAATGATAATATATTTACTTTCTAATACTTGAAATCGTCTCAAGACTTTAGTTTTAAGCTGAGTCTCAGTATACGGCTTCTTCCATTCAACTACCAGCCACGTCACAAACTTATTTGATAAAGTTGTGTAAACCAGAGAACTAACAATATTCTACAACAAACAGAACTGATTAATTCAGAAAATTCTGTCGCAGCGCCTCCAGTTTCCAAAAATCCTGATTCATAGTAATTTATACACGAGTGATGAAAACCTCGGGCAGTTCAAACTTTCTATCCGATACCACCTTCACGATATTTTCGTACGGACCCTTCAAAATAACAGTCGGTCGAAATACTTCATTCCATATTCATTCGAGCTTCCTTTCTATTTGTTTACATTTTGCTTTTAGGGACGCAGATTGTGGGCGGACTCGGCCTTATGAAATAATTTGGTCTTGGTAGGTGCGTTTTGAACACTTTATTTATATTGTGAATAAAATTGGATGGATATATATTTAGGTAACAGAACAGAGACACTGGAGTTGAAACCAGTGGCCTAGTGGCGAGAACAGATATAACAGTCATGAAGACATAGCTTCGAATTATAATAAGGTACAAGTTGGCGCTGAGACCGCCACCGGAGACTGCGACAGGCACTTGACATTATGGAATAGGGTACCGGACTGAGTCTAAAATGCACCATTCTAATAAGTCCGTCGGCTAGATCATGGAAAAATATTGGACACGTATTTTTTAGTTTTTCATAATATTAAAAATCGTCAAAGATATAGACCATCAAACTTCGAGAGTGGGGGGTCGCGACGACACTCGTGAGCAAAAATCGTACTCACAAGTGACGTCACACAAAACTTCGAAGCGCTGTATCTTCGTCATTTTTTGTTTGTAAAACAAAAGAAAAAATACGTGTTCAATATTTTTTGGCAATCTAACTAACGGGCTACTTAGTTTTTTTGAGGATTGTACCCTATTGTATGGGCGTCAGTTCGCGCCTAGACCGCGACACGTGTCTCTGTCTCCTGAGGCGGTCTCAGCGCGAACTTGTTACTGTTTAGTCGAGATGTACAAGTTCATCAGCACCACTGGTTTCAACGGTGAGGGAAAACATCGTAAGGAATCTGCTACATTTTAATTATACATCTTTCGAGAATGTGCGTTGGTTTGTATTGGATTATGGTTTTGTGAATGCCCCGAGTCCCAGCAGTGGGAATTTAAATTGAACTGCTTATGCTATATTTACAGATGCGCAATAAAATCACACATTTCTCAAAAGTTTCCCAATCATTGTAAATTAATAGCAATAAGTTTTCAAAAATTATAGGGATGTGCGAAAATATTCCGTCAGACCAGCTTGATTTTAACTATCCACTTAAATTAAATCGTATCCAGAAAAATCTTTTTCAGTAAGTAACTTTATTGTGTACAGTTTTCAATTATATTTTTATTTTAAAAATTAGAAAAATAAAAGTTGATGAAACTTAAGAACTTAGCATCGAATTCAAATCGGTATTAGGCAGCAGATATAATAGGATTACAATAATTTACTGTGGGTAATTTAGTTATTTATTTAAGTCGCTGGTTTTTTTATGAATTTCTGTATACATAAATACATGCTATTATTCACTGCAGCGCAAACTTTCAATAAATGAGCCCGTCTCACCTACACAGAAGCAATAGATTGTACAAAATGCATCCCTAAGCCGGGCACAGACTTAATGCTGCCGGCTTAATCAGATCTGAAATGCGCTGGCCTTAATCCACTTAGAATAACAACAGCTGTAACGTCTGCCGTACAAGATCGTTTCTTACGGTATACGGTGGATACAACCTTAGAGGATTTTGTTCTTATTTATTGTAATAAAATTGCTTTGCGGGTACTTTCAGTGGCGTAAATTGACACCGCTGGGTAAAAAATACGGGGTGCAATCCCTGAGACACCCAAACATATTGGTTCTATCCTCAGACTGCTTATTTAAAATGGTTTTGGTTTTACTATTGCTATCTGTTTAATTTTAAGTGTAAATATAGCAAAAGCAATTATATAGTTAACAACTTTAGTTAATTGATAAGCCCCAAGGAGGAAATTTTATCAGATCATTCACGGCGGGCAGGTATTATACTTTAACTGGTTCAGCTTAATTGGTTGTTGTAGTTCCGTCGTTTTCTTTATTTGTTTTATTTACTTTTGTATAATTGAAATTATTACCAAATTCCAGTCGATCAATTAGAAACTGCGCCCAAACATATCCCAAAATTTGTTTGTAATCTGGTCACATCAACGCCCTCTATAGTGCTACTGCCATCGGTATATTTACGGAACAATCCACATCTCTTCTGTACATTTTAAGCCAATCAACCGGTTAACACTCGTAATAAGATAAAAAATACTCGTCTTTTAAAAATAGGTATCAAAGGCTAGTCTTAATTAAGTGAAGGTCCCAGTAGTGTGATCATAAAGAGCACTGTTTAAACTCCATAATATTTTTATCGAATAATAGCGTTTTTAAAATAAAATAAACATAAAATGATTGCTAAACTGTACCCTCATTCAAGCAAACGTCGTCAAAGGCGGGAAATTAGTTTAACTCGTCCCCGTGTCTGTAGATATGAGTAACTCAAGCCCCCAGAGAGTGCCATTTTGGCACATTAAACAACACACGTACAGAAACAGTCAAAACTTCAACAACCAATTAAAGTTCCAAGACGTTCGAGTAAAAACTTCGTCGAAATTAAATGGGTTTTGATGAAATGAAAGGAATAACTGAGGATAGAGTTAGTGTTTGAATAAAGCGCTGTCTTTTAGTTTGGACTGTTATTGTTGGAGTAGGAAATTAAATTTTAAGTCTTATTCATTAACGTTTGTAGAAACATTGAGGTAAAAAAAAATATTATGTTCCATTTAACCCCAAGAAATCTCATGTAGGTACCTATTCATTTCTTATTTCGTAAGCTTGATCATACGAGTATTTCTATTATAAATGGTTTCCGCTTGGCCACCACCACGCCTGATGTTAAGCGGCCATACGGTCTACGATGCAGCACGGTTCAGGCCAAAGACGTCATGCAAAAAAAATTGAAATCTGTGGTTCAGGCGCACAAACCCTAAATACTAGAAAAAGAATATCGTCCGTTTGCATAGCACTTTACGAAACTCCATTTGGCTAATGTGTATTTCTGACATAAAAATCGAACTGTCAGATGAGACTTAAAAGTCTAATGCTACCAGCACCGATGCTAAGTTTCCCGAAACCGAGTAAAAACAATTTGATTTCTCCACCACGGTGGAGTCAGTGACCCGTCAAGTTTAAGCATTAGAGGTAGTGAGACGCGACAGGAGGTTCAACTGATTTAGGTTGGGACCAAAACGCTTTGTTACTCGCGGGGTACGAAGCTAGCATGTTCTTTATTCAACTAATATGGTCAAAACAAGCCATTTGAAGAACTTCTTTGAAAGACTTCGTACCCAAGTTACACTTTCTTTTTCTAATATGTGCCTTTTACTGATGCTGTCAATCATCAACCCAAGTTAGGTAGGTCTCATGTTCAAATGTTTCAGCTCTGCAAACTGCTTTAAATCGCGAACCACAATAAAGGTGACCTTGGCAAGGCTATGAAACGTTAAAATATGGAATAAAATATTACTTAGAATCACATCCGTCACAGCGTCGTCTCAGATACAACGATACAAGGGTCAACAGTAAAGAAACACACCAATCGCCTAGAGTAAAACCCAAAACAGAACGAATATCATCTTAATCTGCTGACTTGTATGGGATTATCAGTTGCTTCTGAGAGCAGGATCGGGTGGTAGACAGAAATAAAAATATTTTCACCTGACATTCATTTGAGTTGCCTAACGGGTAAGATACGACCACGGAATATTTGGTCTGGATATGTTGGTAGCAGAAGGTTCAAACAATAGAGTATGTTAACGTCAGGTATCACCCACGTTGTGATTTGAACCGATGGGTTAACCCAGCGTGTTCAATATCCCGGTATATCCCATTCTTTTCCCATTCTTTCATTCAAAGTAAGCAGTGCGTGCTTTGCACTAAGACGGGTGTCCCGAGTGGTGTCCGCGGATGTGTCTCGTTTGTGTTACTTCGCCACGGTGCATTCCCGGTTACAGTACGGCGCCGAACTATACACGCGCGCTGCCGACTGGGAACGTGCGTTCCGCGCCCAAAAACGTGCCGTACGTGCCATCGTGAGCGTGTCGCAATGCACATCCGTTAGACCATATTTCAAAGAGCTCGGCATACTTACGTTGCCTGCAATCTTGATATACCAAGTGGCTGTGTATGTCAGAAATAACTTAGACTCATACAACACGCGAGGAGAGAGACATTCTTGCAATATACGCAACGCTGACAAGCTGGATAGTATACCACACTCCCTCACAAGATCGGAAAAGCTGACTCACATTATGGGACCGGAAGTTTATAACACTCTTCCTAAAATAGTTAAATCAGCCCCGAGTTTAGGCAGTTTCAAGAACCGATTAAAAAGCTGGCTTATCGATCAAACTTTTTATAGTCACAGCGATTTTTTTAAGAGTGATGGTAAACACACAATAAAGTTGTAAAAAATTTACATTGTTCATTACAATTGTAATAAATATATTATAAATAATATTTCAATGGTCGATACTTATTTGTACGACACTCTTTATCGTACAATAAAATGTTAAATTTAAACTTTTAAAATGTATACTGTGTGTATGCTCTTTTTTTGTTTTTTTAAAATTGACGTGTAAATTGTACATTTATGGATAAAGAACTTTGAGTTTTACTTTCCATTAAAATCCCACAGTGACACTGATTGGGCTGTGGGGTACGTAATTTTGTTAAGCCAGATCAGTTGTTTTCTCATCTTCAGTATGTGCTTGTTCTAATTCTAATCTAATTCTAATTGTTTCAAACTTTAGGATACACTTATGTATGTTTGTAAGTAAATCAAATACCCATTTTACGTCTTAGATTCCTACCGCAGCTAACAAAAGAGTTTTTGGCTTAACCAATTTTTATAAAACGTAGCTAAAAACACCTGACTAATTCACCTTTCAGACGAAATCCAAATTTGTTGATCCGTTCAGGACCAATGACACCACAGACACGCACACACAAACACGTCAAACTTATAACATACCTTCGTTTTCCATCGGGGTTTAAAAAGTATTTCAATGATGTAAATCTGTACAAACAAAACTTGCGACAAAGTTCAAATTCACTAAAACATCGGCATCGTTTACAAGTTTACGCTCAATTTATTTAATTTTGTATCGTCGTCGAGGTATTCGAAGCGCTGCTAAAAGGCGTATGTGCAACTTTCCCGGTGTTCATTAGAACTTAGACTTCATGAATTTTACCAACTTTCCTGCCATAATGAACACTAAAAGGAGGCAAGTTTGAACCGCTTCAAATTTTAATACCGCTCCGAGACCGCGGACATGCTTTGCTGAATTTGCCGTATGTGTGGGATATCGCAGTACCTTAGTTCCATTACACACGTGATTAAATCCAAGTGGATGTTGGTTTTATTATCACTGTAGTATATAGAGTCTGTGCTCTGACTAACACAGCGTTGAACGTAGAAACTACAATTTAGTAGGATGTTTAGAAAAATTAAAACGACTAATATTTATAATAAGGTTTAACTAATATTTGAAAAGGTACAGCTTGAACAAAAAAAATGTCAAAAGCTTGAGCGCTGTTTGACATTATGTCGTATGGTATTCATAGGTAGCGCCAGTTAGAAATCCAATATCCTGTCTAACTTGGAACAAATTAACTGAGTTCCCGACTGTTTGTCTGGCTTTTGAACTGTCTTCCATTCATGATCCTGTGTCCGGCCACGACCTGTGTACCGAAGAAACAGCAGTTGTGTTCAGATTTAGAGGTTTGGATGAACATTTATGGGGTTAATTATAATCAACGGTTAATGTGAAATTTTGTCGTTTTTGTAATTGTGAGAGGTTTTCGAAATTTAGAGGTTATCATGTGATTAAAAGGTTTCATTCATGAGAATTAGAAATAATGCGGTAATTTGGAGGTTATGCTGATATTTGGAGGTAACGATGAGAATTAGATGTGATGGTGATATTTAGAGGTTAAGCTGAAATTTAGAGTTAGATTAATTATAAAAATTAAAGTTAATCATGAAACTATAGGTGATTGTGAAATTTTGAGGTTATGGTGAAATTTTGAGGTTATTGTGAAATTTTGAGGTTATTGTGAAATTTTGAGGTAGTGATGAGAATTAGAAGCGATTGTGAAATTTAGAGATTAAGGTGAGGTTAAAGGGTATTGACGTGAATCAGAGGCGATGGAAAATTTAGAGATTTAATTTAGATTTAGAGCTAAAGAGAAAAATTAAAAATGACGGAGTAATTAAATAATTGTCAGATTTTTGGGTAATGATTATAAATAGAGGTAGTTGTAAATTTTAGAGGTGATACCAAAATTCAAAGGCTATGCTAAGATTTGGAAGTAATTTTTAGAATTAGAAGTGGTTATGCTGAGATGAGAGATGATGATGAGATAAGAGTTACTGATGAAAATTATAGGTGAGTGAAATTTTGAGGTTATGGTAAAAGTTAATTGTGACAGATTGATGGACGGACGGACGGACAGACAGAAAAGTCTTAGTAATAGGGTAAATAGGTCCCGTTTTTACCCTTTGGGTACATAACCCTAAAAACTGTATAATTTAATACTAAAGTATTGAAACGTGATTTTAGGCATCAAATAACACGTGCCTGAACTAAAAGAGATCCCTTTAAATTAAACAGGCAATTCAGACACTCAATAAAACAAGTACCTTTATAAAGTTCTGTGTTCAATTTACATGATAAGCGGTTTTAATTCGAAAAGAACTTCAGATCATCTCATTACAATTCAGAGCCCGATAAATATTAAATATCAGGCCCAGAATCCCTTTGAAGTAGGTATCTGTAGTAAAAGGGTCGACAACTAATCTATTGTAACTCTTTGAATTAAATTCCTGCTACTAGGTAACAGATAACGTAACGGTAATGTGTGTTGCTTGCTCTTTTTGAAATATTAAAAATGTAGATATTTTTTTTATCTCGAGCAACGGAGTTAGAGCAGTTCGATTGAAAAAAATAAAAGAACGAAATGAACGAATGAATGAATTAATCGAGGTGAAATTAGGAATATAAATAGATTATATTTATAGTCTGGAATAGCACAGATGCTACTTTTAATCGCGGGAAAATGCGTGAAATATAACTACGTGGGGGGTTGCTGGATATTCAAAAAATCATGTTGTGTTTGCAGAAATAAGCATTACAGTGCATGTATTTACACAATTATAAACAAAATTATTATCCAAGCCAGTAAAACAAATTAGATACCTATAGAAATTTTGATTAAACATAGCTAAGAGCACTCCCAACAAATTTACCTTTCAATTCGGTTAATAAGAATGAAAAGTAAAATTCGACAGAACTACTAAGAAAGGGCACGATTTTTCGTATCGGTTTTAATATGTTACCAATTCCCATTTTAACATTCTAGTTATGATGCCTTAAGTTTAATATTTTAAAAAAGATTTGACTCTTGTTATTATAATCCAGTAACTTTGTCGCCCGAAAGTATGGAGTAGGATGCGTTAAATCCGGTAGATCTGATTTTTTCCAGACTTGTTTATGATGTTGACCTAATGATTAACCCAAGTTTGTGACCTCGCGATGAACGCAACTGTCAAAAATCGAAAAAACCACGAAAAAATTGTTTATTTTTAAAACTTTGGCGATTATAACCCCTAAACGACTAGTTTTCGAAAAAACTTTCTTAACGTTTATAAAGTAGACTAAATTTGCTACAATATGATACTAGAATTGTCTCTGTACATTGGGTGTTTTTGTTTTTGATAGTTTTTGAGAATATGTCTTTCAAAGTTTATAATTTTTTTCGAACTTTGCAATTTTTTGCAAAGTTTTTAACTCCTACTTGACCACTTTATGGCACAGTTACTGCGGTTTTTAACCCCCGACCAAAAAAAAAGGTGTTATAAGTTTGACGTCGAAGTCTGTCCGTCTATCAGACAGACACACATATAGCTCTGTCTCCCTGTGAATCTGTCTATGGCACCGTAGAGCTCAAACGGATGGGCCGATTTCGATGCGGTTTTTTTTATTTGAATATACATTTTTGTATTGATGTTTTGAGCTATTTTTGGTTAATATCGATTCAAGATGGCGGAAAATGGCGGACTAAATATTTCATCACAATCTACCTCAATATGGGTATCAAATGAAAGGGCTTGACTAGTAGAGTACTATACAGTATAACAAATTTCAAATCACAAAATGGCGAACTATATAATTTTTTTTTTTCACTAATGCGTTAATATGGGTATCAAATGAAAGGGCAAATGACTAGTAGACTACTATGCACTATGACAAATTTCAAATCCATGATGGCCGCAACCACAAAATGACGAAATGCGTTTCTTTTTTCACAATTACCTCGATTAGGTATAAATATAAATTTTTCATAGTGTAACACCTACTACTAGTGTCTACTAGTCAAGCTCTTTCATTTGTTTCAAACGATTTTTTCGCGGTTTTTTCGATTTTTGACAAAGTTGCGTTCGTCGCTCGAGGTCACAAACTTGGGACAATCATTAGGCCGCCAACATCATAAACAAGTTTGCAAAAAATCAGATCTACCGGATTTAACGCATACTGTAATGTATAAAGTTCCTAGAGTATTAAAATTTAGCTTATCATACATTTCTAAGTATTAAAAGTGACGCATATACCAAAGAATTATTAAAAAATTGGTGACAAATAAAATAAACCTAAAATTTAGCTGACCAAAGACTGACCAAATTTAACCTGTATTAACGCCTCCGCCCCATGCCCGTCATTTCCCTTGCTATCACATATCCCATACAAATAGAGGGGACACTACGTACTGCGCGGACAACTTATTCGTTGACCAGAATAACGTCACCACGAACGTTTTTACTACCACAGCTGATCAATTTAAGTGGACAGGTTTAGTTCAGTTATTTATCCACTTGTACTGATACGTTGGTGGTCGTACCTTCATAAGTGAAGTTTGGAGTGTCGATATCTGTATCGATCGTGCTCATTACCTACGCGGTCGACGTAACGAAGAGATAACAGAATGCGGGTGCTTAGCTTACAGGAACCCACATGTACCTACGGCAACTACACCGTTTTGCAATATTTTTAAACGAATTCCAGTGAGCGATATGAAAGAAGTATTTTGCCGACCTTAGGCAATTTGAAAAATCTGGATATAATTTAATCCTACTATTCCACTAATATTATTGTAATCACGAAAGTTTCGATATTTGTTGATCAATTACGTTGGACCGGCTGAACGAATTGAGATTATATTTAGGATATATGTAGGTTACAATCTGGAATAGCTATTTTACTTCGGAGAAACAATACGAGAACGGAAACTATGCAAGTAAAACCGTGGGATCCTGCTGGTTGAGCAATATATTTATTTCAATTGACTTACGAACGTTAAAAATACCAACTTACCTTCAACAACAGACTAAATACTATTATGACGCAAGTTCGAGGGTTTTTAAGTGTGTAATTTTGATCCCATTTATTTCTGTCACTGCTGAACCTATTTTAATGTACTTTTATTAATTTTGTAAAACTGAAGAGCCTTTTTGTTTCAACTTCCAACGCGCTAATATCAGGAGCTGCTGGACCGATTTCAAAAATTATTTGACCGTTGGATTTGTACGTGATCCCTGAGTGTTATAGGCTATATATTTTATGTACCACGGGCGCAACAGGGTGGACCGCTAATGTAATTATTTAGAAATGTTGTTTGGTAAATAGTGGTTTTTAGAGGTAGTAGTACCTAATTTTTTTATCGAAATCCTTATGTTTCCGAAAGGTCAAGAGCAGTAAAGGTCCGTGTAGACCCTGGGCAGTGAGGACAACATAAACGTGGAGATGAATCTCTCATTTATGTATACTTTTGACTGAATTACTAATGACTTTTTTTATTTTTGGGGGCCGAGTCACCTACGTCCGTGGGGAAGCACCTGTACATAGAAACCCCACACGTAGTCCCTGGGTGGTGCCAATCAGGTGACAAAATACCGGTGGTAGGCTTCGGCCGTGGCTGGTGACCACCCACCAGACAAAGTCGTGCCGCCAAGCTGCCCAGCCGTGTTCCGGCATGTTGTCTGGTGACGCCATTAAGGGAAAACGGGTCAGAACAGTTGCAGCATAACTACGAGACCAGATTGTCACACACTGATACATTGCATGGGAAGGCTAGTCTTGGAGGGTAGCGGGATCCGAGGCACGGTTGCCGCGACCGACCGCAGATAGTTGGGGGCCCAAGTAGTGAGCTAGTCACTCATGAAAGGCTGCCCCGCCATCTAGCGAAAAATCCCGGGATGCGCTATCCTGCCGGTTGGCGACCGGAAATCAAGGCCAGATAGACATCTCCGGGGGGGCTCGGGCGTCCCCGCAGGCTCCAGACTAGTTTTCCATACATGTATTTGTGTTGTGTGTTGTGACCATTGGTAAGTGTTATGCTGCCTCGTTCTACTTCCGTTTTCCCACCGATCTTCTCTCACAAAAATTATGCAAAAAGTTAAAAAAAGAAACAAAGGATTAAAGCGGCTGCACTCCTTGACCATCAAAGTTCACCTCACTAATATCAGAGGATTGCACTCCAATCTCACGGCAGTCCATCACCATCTTGAGACTGATCAGCCGTCACTTTTGTTCCTAACGGAGACGCAGATAGGTTGTCCGTCGGACGTGGCGTACCTCACATACCCAGGTTATACCCTAGAGCACAAATTTCGACCTCGTGCTGGTGTGTGCCTGTACACCCGTGACAACATCTGCTGTCGGCGTCTCCGTAACCTTGAGGACACTAGATTTTCTGTTATTTGGGTACTACTAGACACAGGCATAGACAAAATTGTCTATGCCTGTGCGTATCGGTCGCACAGCGGAGACCAGGAGACGACTAGGCTCACGGAATATTTAAGTGAGGCGGCGGACGCGGCTCAACAGAAATACCCTTCGGCCCAATTAGTGTTACTGGGGGATTTCAACGGCCATCATAAGGAATGGCTGTTCTCATACCGGGACACTGACCACGCTGGGCAGGAAACGAGAAAGCTAGCTTTATCGTTAGACCTAACCCAGCTGGTCCAAGAGGCCACAAGAGTACCCGACGTTGAGTCGCATACACCTTATTGCTTAGATCTTCTGCTGACAACAGATCCAGACCGTTATTCCGAGGCGGTATCTTCGCCGTTAGGCAGCTCCGACCACTGTCTGGTCAAGTCAGTATCCGTCTACCATCCGCCTGATCCCAGCCCCAGAGGCAACCGGCGGATGTGGCGATACAAGTCAGCAGATTGGGACGAGATGCGCTCTTTCTTTGCATCTTACCCATGGTAGTCATTGTGCTTCACTTCTGGTGATCCTTCAGTCTGCGCGGATGCTGTGACTAATGTAATACGAACGGCTATGAAATATTTAATTCCATACTCCGACGTCCCATTATCCAGCAAAGCTCGCCCTTGGTTTGGTCCTCAATGTAAAAGTGCTGAAGCATTTAAACATGAGGCCTACCTAACCTGGGTTAATGCTCGACAGCGTAAGGCAAGGGACATACAGAAGAAGAAAGCGTTCAACAAGGCTGCTAAGGCAAGCAAAAAGGTTCTTCAGAGGGCTCGTTTTGACCACATTAGTCGAATAGGGAACAAACTAGCTTCATACCCTGCAGGTAGCAAAGCGTTTTGGTCCCTAGCTAAATCGGTCGAATCGAACTTCTGCCGCCCCTCACTACCTCCAATGCTGAAACATGATGGGACACTGGTTCACACCGCAATGGAGAAAGCAAACTTGTTTGCATCTCAGTTTGCGGAATCTTCGCGTCTAGATGCTGGTAGCGCGACACCTCCTACTCCACCTGGCTGTCCGACTCTCATGTCAGAGGTACACATTCGTCAAATTGAGGTTCGTAAAGTGCTACGCAGTCTGGACGTTAATAAAGCCAGTGGCCCAGATGGTATTCCTGCCCTAGTGTTGAAGGCATGTGCGCCCGAGTTGTCCCCGATACTGACACGTCTATTTAGACTCTCTCTCGAAACTGGATTGGTACCGAAATCTTGGAAGCTTGCCAATGTGCAACCAGTGCCCAAAAAGGGTAGTCGTGGTGACCCTGCCAACTACAGGCCCATCTCAGTCACGTCCATACTCTGCAAGACTATGGAACGTGTTTTAAACCACAGGGTTCTGACGTACCTAGAATCAAACGACCTCCTCAGTGACCGGCAATACGAGTTTCGCCGAAACCGGTCCACCGGGGATATTCTAGCGTACGTCACTCACATCTGGAGTGAAGCTATCGAGAAGCACGGGGAAGCACTTGCAGTCTCCCTGGATATTTCGAAGGCTTTTGACAGGGTTTGGTATGATGGCCTTTTAAGCAAGCTTTCTGGTTATGGTTTGTGTCCTGGGTTTATTTCGTGGATATCGGACTTTTTCAGGGATCGATCCATACGAGTCGTCATTGATGGTTGCTCGTCGGATCAAATGGCTATCAATGCCAGAGTCCCTCAAGGGTCGGTACTCTCTGCGACGCTTTTCCTGCTACATATCAACGATCTGTTGAAGCCCGGTATCTTTGGGTACGCAGATGATAGCACCGTTGTAGAGAGTTACATATCTAGTGCGAGAGCCAGTGGGCAGCAAACTCAGGTACTAAGAGAGAGTCTGATCGAGCGTTTGAGCTTGACTCTTGAGGCGGTGTCTACTTGGGGTGATGCCAATCTGGTCAAGTTCAACGAGAGTAAGACGCAGGCGTGTCTGTTCTCCGCTAAAAGGAGTCCATTCCAACTGACTTCAACTTTTAGAGGTGTATCCGTGCCGATTTCTGACAGTCTTGAGCTTTTGGGCGTTACATTAACATCTACGCTCAACTTTGGTTCTTATATCGAGTCCAAGGCTAAATTAGCTGCCAAAAAGCTAGGTGTCCTCTCAAAGGTGCGAAAGTACTTCAAGTCTGAGCTCACGTCATATCAAGCTCAAATGCGTTCTTGTATAGAGTACTGTTCGCATCTTTGGGATGGTTCGGCTAAGTATCAGCTGGAGGCCTTGGAATCGATCGAGAGACGTGCCAAAAAGCTCATAGGCAACGACACTCTTGTGCGAAAAAGACTACAAAGTCTTGAACATCGCCGAAAAGTTGCTAGTCTTTCGGTTTTTTATCGGATACACTTCGGAGAGTGTGCGACTGATTTACATGATCTAATACCACCTTGCCCTTTTTTCTATCGGAATGCTCGTAGCTCGAGAAAGCGACATCGTTTCATGGTTGATGTTCCAAAGACGCGAACGAAGAGATTTGACTCTACTTTTGTGATAAGAACGTCTAGGCTGTGGAATGCGTTGCCCGAGTGGGTTTTCCCTGTTGGTTACAATATTTGTGTCTTCAAGTCGAGAGTGAATCGGTTTCTTCTAGGTAAACACGCTCCATCGTAGACCGCATCGTCGCTTAACATCAGGCGAGATGGCAGTCAAGTATAAGCCTATAAAAGTTAAAAAAAAAAAAAAAAAAGACAGGAACAAATAGGCAACCTAACACCAAATTATTACATTATAATTTGAGATACTGAAATTACTGTATCAGGGTCATTACGAGAATATTTAATAAAAAATATTAATTAAAATACTCACTACACGCAACTTCGAGGACACGTCCGACTCCCGCCGTGTCTAACACCAGACTGCAGACGACAGCTACCCCCTCCACTACGCGCACATGAGACAATGTATTACATCTACACTCAGCTCTAAGCGCAGGCGCACGTCTGACCCCCGCCGTGTCTAACATCAGACTACGGGCGATAGCTACCCCCTATGCGAACATGAGTCAACGTATTAAAAAAAACAAGCGCGGGCGTTTTTAAGTTTATGGTTAGGTGAATGGGTTTGATGAGAATCAGTGGTAAAGAAGAAAATTAGAAATGATGGAGTAATTTAAAAGTTATTGCCAGATAATTCGGTAATGATTAATGATGAACGAAAGAGTTAGTTGTGAAAATTAGAGGCAATGGCGTAATTCGAAAGAGATTTTTAGGTATGTAATAAGATTGGAAGCTATTGATGAAAATTAAACGTAAAGGTGAAATTTACAGGTTATGGTGAGATTTTGAGGTAAAGGTGAGAAAATTAGCTGTCCCGGTGAAATTTAGAACTTGTGATGAGATTTTGAGGTAATAATGAAAAGTGGAGATTATGGTGAGATTTTGGGGTAACGATGAGAAAATTAGATGTTAAGTTGGGGCTGTTTTTAATTAATGTATTATTTTCGATAACTGTTTTACCAGCGTAGGTTTTTTCAAAATTTTTAATTTTGGTTATTATTATTTTAAAGTTGTTAGAGCGCATGGATTTTTTTAGTGCCTGTTATAATTATTGTGCTTCTCGATTTGTTTGTGCCTTTTCTATTTTCTAGATGGCAAATTAAATTTGTGAATTTATTTAAATTATTTAGAAACTATGATTCTAGGTAGGAAAAACCAAAAAAGCTACCATTAAATATAAAAAACATTTTTACCCATTGAATTTCCTGATAATTTATTAATTTAGAAGCTTCTATAAAATAAATATCTTAATTCAGGGGCCCCTAGTGGCATACTATTGTAACACTTATTTAACAACCCTCACGAATCAACTATACACCCATTACTGAATACTGTATCATCATAATAGCTATCTAAAAACCAGCACCAATCAAAAGTAAACCCATTACTAAAAACTATCAAAATTTTACGAGTAGTTTTTGAGAAAAAATGGCAACATGGATTTGCACTAATGTCCTCTCACCGTCTCACCCTAAACGCATACACCGTCTTCGTTCCGTCGTGGGTAAAAGTAGGCAACTGAACACCAAATCATTACACAAATCAATTGAAGAAACTGACAGATTAAAATAATTAACAATTGACTATATCTGGCCCCCTATTTTAATATAATAACTAAAATAATTAAAACAAAACTTCAAATTGAAATACTTACCACACGTAACTTCGAGCACTCGTCCGACTCCCGCCGTGTCTAACACCAGACTGCGGATGGCAGCTACCCCCTCCACTACGCGGACATGAGTCAATGTAGTACATCTAAACCCAGCTCTGAGCGCAGGCGCACGTCCGACTTCCTACGTGTCTTACACCATACTGCGGGCTACAGCTACCCCCTCCACTAAGCGCACAAGAGCCAACGCATACATCTACACGTAACTCCAAGCGCGGGTGTTAGGTTCATTTCGGGTCCTGCGCCCTCAGGCGCTAACCCGAATAGTCAAGATCGGTAGTATAGGCGTCTAGTGGCCCGCTGCCATATGTTAATTCAAAAAAAAAAAAAAAAAAGCGCAGGTGTTTTTATAGGTTATGGTTAAGTTAATGGTGATTGTAATCGGGAGTAAAGATGAAAATTAGAAATGATGGAGTAATTTAAAACTTATTGCCAGACTTTTCGGTAATGATTAATGCCGACCAATAGAGTTATTCGTGAAAATTAGGAGCGATAGCGTAATTTGGAGGAGATTTTGAAGTAATTAGATTTAGAGGTAACGATGAAAATTTAACGTTATGATGAAATTTACAGGATATGGTGAGATTTTGAGGTAACGGTGAGAAAATTAGATTTGACGGTGAAATTTATAGGTTGTGATGAGATTTGGAGGTACCTAATGATGAAAATTAGAGGCTATGATGAGATTTTGGGGTAACGATGAGAAAATTAGAAAATTAAAATTTTGGTTATTATTATTTTAAAGTTGTAAGAGCGCATGAATTTTTTAAATACCTATTATAATTATTGTGCTTTTTGATTTGTTTGTGCCTAAAGTAGCCTAGATTGCAAATTTAACATCTGAATTAATTTAAATTATTTAGAAATTATGAGTATGTAGAAAAAATCAAAAAGGCTACCACTAAATATAAAATACGTAATTACGCATTGAATTTCCGTAGCATTTAATAATTTTGTAGATACTATAAAATAAATATATTAATTCAAAGGCCCCTGGTAGCTAACTATTGTAACACTTATTTAAGAACCCTCACGAATCAACTATAATCCCATTACTGAAAACTGTAGTAATATCTATCCAAAAATAAGCACCAATCAAAAGTAAACCCATCACTGAAAACTGTATCAAAATCAAACTAGTAGTTTTGAGAAAAAATAGCAACCTTTGTTCCGTCGTGGGTAAAAGTAGACAACCAAACACCAAGTTATTACACAAATCAATTTAAGATACTGAAAGATTAAAAATAACAAGGACCATATCTAGCTCCATACTAATATAAAATAATAACTAAAATAATTAAAACAAAACTTCAAATTGAAATACTCACTACACATAACTTCGAGCACACGTCCGACCCCCGCCGTGTCTAACACCAAACTGCGGGCGAAAGCTACCCCTTCCACTACGCGCACATGAGTCAATATATTACATCTATTCGTAACTCTGAGCGCAAACCCACGTCCGACTCCCTGCGTGTCTTTCACAAGACTGCGGGCTAAAGCTAGAGCTACCCCCTCCACTACGCGCACAAGAGTCAAATGCGAGTGTTTTAGTGGCAAAAATAATGATGATTGGAAACAAAAGTAAAAATAAAAATTAGAACTGATAGAGTAATTTAAAGGTTATTGTCAGATTTTTTGGTAATTATTAATTATGACCATTAGAGTTAGTTGTGAAAATAAGAGGCGATAGCGCAATATGAGGGCGATTAGGAAGTAACGAAATTTGGAGTTAATTATGAAAATTAAACGTTATGGTGAGATTTTGAGGTAACGATGAGAAAATTAGGTGTGACGGTGAAATTTAGAGGTTGTGATGAGATTTGTAGGTAATTATGAAAATTAGAGGTGATGGTGAAAAGTAGAGGTTATGGTGAGATTTTGCTGTAACGAAGGGAAAATTAGATCTTAAGTTGGGGGTTTTTAAACTTATTTATCCGTTTCGATCATATCATTCAACCGTCGCAGAGTTTTTTAAAAATTTGCTTATTATTATTTTCAAGTTGTTAGAGCGCATGGATTTTTTAATGTACCTATACTGTGCTTGTTTATTTGTTTATGCCTACTCTATATGAAAGATTGCAAATTTAATTTGTGAAGTTGTTTAAATTATTTATAAGCTTCGAATCTAGTTAGAAAAAACAAAAAAAAACACTATTTCCACTATATATAAAAAACGTAATTACCCAGTGAATTTCCTTTTAATTAAATAATTTTGTAGCTACTATAAAATAAATTAATTAATGCGGTGCGGCCTGGTGGTCTACTCTTGTAACACTAATTTAAGAACCCTCACGAATCAACTATAAACTCATTAGTGAAAACCGTATCACCGTAATATCTATCGAGCACCAATCAAAAGTAAACCCATTACTGAAAACTGTACCAAAATCCAACAAGTAGTTTTGGGGAATAATGGCAACATGAATTTACACAAATATCCTTTCACCCTAAACGCATACACCGTTTCCTTTCCGTCGTAGGTAAAAGTAGGCAACCGAACACCAAATTATTATACAAATCAATATAAGATATAAAAAGATTAAAAACAAAAAAAATTAACAAAGACCATATTTGGCACCATATTAATATTAAATAATAACTAAAACAAAAATGCTAACTAAAATACTTACCACACTCAACTTTGAACACACGTCCGACTCCCTCGATGTCTTACACCAGACTGCGGATGACAGCTACCCCCTCCACTACGCGCACATGAGTCAATGTGTTACATCTACTCGAAGCTCTGAACGCAGGCGCACGTCCGACTCCTTCCATGTCTACCACCAGACTGCGGGTGATAGCTACGGTCAGCTACCCCCTCCACTACACGAACCTCTGAGCGCAGGCGCACGTCCAACTCTTGGATTTTTATGTGATCCGCTATATAGTGCTATATAATCTATATATTTTATATACCACGGGCGTAGCCGGAGCGAACCGCTAGTATAATCAGAAACGTACTAAGGATATTACGACGATTAGTACATATCTCTCTTTTTAACCGACTTCAAAAAAGGAGAAGTGTTTCGATTCAGTTGCACGTTTTTTATATGTATATTACGCAAAAGCTCCGCCAATTGTGAGTCGATTTTGATAATTGTTTTTTTATTTTGAAGACCACTATCTATCTTCTGAAGTGGATTCATACCTAAATGTTCTTAGCGGCAGTTATAAATATCAAAATAATTTTGTCGATTTCACTAAAATATGAAATTTAATCGAGTGTCGCAAAATTGAAGTAAATTTTTGTTCAATTTAAAGAAAATTTTATTATTATTATACCTTTAAAGTTTATGGCCCCCGTGAGGTACTCAATGAAATTATTAATTTGCGTGAATTAATTTGTGTGAATCGAAAATTAATTATGGTGAAAAACTGTCAAGCCGCGCAATTAAATACTATTATCTCCTATGGTGTGAACCAGTATTTTTAATACAAAATAGACCACGCAAAATACCTGTACTACGCCCAAAGAGCTGTTCATATAAACAATTTCATTACGAGATTGATAGTGATCGCGAAAAAATCTTTTGTTTCCGTTCCATTTTTGTTTTCCATTGAAAAATACACTTGGACTCGACAAAATTTTAAAACAGATGTTTTCACACTTTACCAAAAATTATTTTTAATTATCAATAGAAAACAAGCTTTTTGACGAATTATAGCTTACCGTTAACCGGTTTTTTACTTTAACGTATATATTATATTTCCGAATATTTCCTATTATTATACTCGTAACAAATGGACCAAAACCGAAAAGATAATTATTTTATTGGTTCTGTAAATAATTTTGCTTTTTTCGCAAATCTTACTCAAATTATAAATCCTACTAATATTATAAATTTGCACGTTTAAATGTACATTTGGATGTTTATTACTCTTTCAATCAAACCCTTGTGAAGGGATCTGGACGACAGACAAAAAATAGTCTGAAATAACACATTGGCAATTTTTATCCCGCGAAAACAACGGGATACCTAGGCAGATGAAACCGCGAGATAATATTTATAAAATTAGTGGAAACTATCTGCTGTATATATGCTTTGAAAATACGTAAAAAACACCCAAATCTTATCCACCCAAAAAAATATCTCACCAAAATAAATTATTTCTCACTCTAGAAAATAGTTTTGATATCTTTTTTCCAAGTACTACAAATAGCACTTTCACTCATATGCAGTTTTTGATAGATCTGCTTATTATTATTAATTTATCTGCTTATTAATTTATTTATAAAAAATAAATAATATGAATGGAAAATTATGAATTGAAAAAAAAATGTTAGCTAAATTTGTAAGCGATGCAACTCGTTAATTTTAAGATGCAATTATTGAATAATTTTAACCATTATAATGATTATTCAAAAGTAATAAAACGTAATGTTCCTATGAATTTAACTATTTTAAGAAATTTAAAATAAACACCACATTGTATCTCGATCCAAAAGACTATCTTTAATTTTAATTTTCCTAAAAACAAATTTTACTTCACACAATCTACTTTTATACTTAATTGTAATATCTGCGACTACTGTGACTGCCACCGTATTTATTCTCCCGGCTTCAGCGAGCCAAAAACTGGTAAAATTTTCAAATAAAATCAAATTGTACAGAAATTTTCGAGGTTTGCTTGGTTTTTCAATACGGAACATTATATTGATCGCGCCTAAATATTTCTCTCTAGGCACATTTGGGGAATCACCAATATGAGCGTAAATCGTAAAAAGAGTTTCCTCTTTTTCACCAGCTTTCTATTAAAATATCACTGACTCTAAATATTATTTTTCAAAAATATTCAATAAATTGTGTGTAACATAATTTTATAACAAAATCATGTTTTTACTTTTTAAGATCATGAAAATGTACTGATTACTTCAGTTTGGCCAAATACTTCACACAATTTACTTTTATAATTGTAAAATCTGCGACTACTGCGACTGCCACCGTATTTATTCTCCCGGCTTCAGCGAGCCAAAAACTGGTAAAATTTTCAAATAAAATCAAATTGTACAGAAATTTTCGAGCTTTGCTTGCTTTTTAATACGGAACATTATATTGATCGCGCCTAAATATTTCTCTCTAGGGACATTTGGGAAATCACCAACATGAGCGTAAATCGTAACAAGAGTTTCCTCTTTTTCACCAGCTTTCTATTAAAATATCACTGACTCTAAATATTATTTTTCAAAAATATTCAGGAAATTGTGTGTAATATTTTATTGAATTTTATAAAAAAAATTTTTTTTTACTTTTTAAGTTCATGAAAATGTACCGATTAAATAATAAAAATAATTATTTTATACCGCACGTTAAGAAATGTCGTGAAATAAGTGTCACACGAACCAAGACTCCGAAATTTTGGAAATTTGTTTTTTACAGTATTTTTTTCGTATCAATGATTTGCAAAAAAATAATTGTTTCTTCGAATAAAATATCAATGAAAGTGGTAGTATATTCTAAACATCACAGCGATCGTGACGGATAAGAGTGTTAGTGGGGCAAATATCGATTTTCCAAATATAACCTTGACAGATCCTCACATCTTTCAATTTTATCTCTACTCTACAAAACGTTTAGAATGTTATATGATAGTGTTTTAACTTATTTTAGTATGTAAAGTTTGCGAATAGCACAGGAAACAGGATAGTTTTATTTACAGAAGTAGTTAATTTTTATTTTATTATTAGTGATGATTTTCCTACACCGAGTTATAAGTTTGGAAGGAGTTAGGTTTAGTGTTAGTTGTTTTAATGTAAAAGACGTTCAGAAAATCTCGTGAGCGATAATTCACCATTTTTTAACATATTAAACGTAACAAATCCGTTCGATTTCTAAAATTTTCATAATTAGTTAAACCGTAAACCCCTAAGATGACGGACAACGAAATTAACGCAACGAGAGCCGTTATTCAAAACGCAATTCATTATCCCGGTTTATTTGGCTGGAAAGTAATATTTCAGCGGAATTCCCGCTGAATAAGGCAAGAAATTTAATATCATAAGTCCCTCGGTGGTAATTAGCGGGAAAGCTGCTAGAGGCTGCTATCAGGAACTTTATTAGCTGTTAATAGAATTGCAGAGCGCCGGGCGGAGTATCACCGCCGCTTTGGCCGTTCAGCGAAGCGCCAACCTGTTGCCGACGGGAACGCCTTCCGCCCATCGGACTTCAACGATTTTCCCGAATCGACCTCTGAAATTTCCTAAACTAATACATACCGTCAGATGTCTCAGCCACGCCGACCGATGCAGCAACATTTTATAACACAAAAGTAATCAACTACAAAAAACAATCGAATCGTATTTTTTACAAACTTCAACTTGTAATATTTTTCGTAAAAAAACAGAAAATTTAAAATTCACTACGTAAATAAATCGTCGATAATGAAATTAAATGCGGAATTCGAAATAAAGGAACGTAATAATAATGTTGGTTTTTTCGCGAGCGGCGGCAAAGTTCGAGTTGGGGGAGATAGTGGAGCCGGTACTGTGAGGGAAGGTTGAGGAGAGGCTTTTAGCCAGGCGCGCCGCCGCCGCCGCGGTCGACTGCAGAATGAGAGCGGGCCGGTTCGCACCGGGCCCCACCCCTAGCGCCTGCGCCCTGGCTGTCCACCAGATCGCTCCAGCGCGCATGACCAACATCCTACCCGAAACTGGAAAAGTGACTCCTCCAACGTAGATACACCATTATGTACTAAATAAATATTGTGTCGTAATAAATGTCGATACCGCACATAATTTTGACCTAGTTGTCGATTATCAAGTATCATCCTCATTTCATGACTCCCCAATTTCTTGGTCTAGCTTGAACGCGGATAACGAGGCTTGATGTAAAAGTAATATTTTTACTACTACAGAAATCTCGTCCATAACTAAATATTAAAACTACTCGATAAGAGCAATACTTTTATTCTAATTTCCCATATTTTTTCTTGTTAGTGAGCACGTTGTAAAGTTCTCGTATGCCGGTGAAATATCCATTACGAAGACTATTTTCGTACCCTCGCGGCATAGTTTGGAACATAGACATGATAGTGCTATCAGTCTCGAGGAAAACACGCATCTCGAAGGGCCACTTGATGCCATTTTCAGCCGCCCAGTCTACGCTATGTCCACAACGCTCTTTGCCTTCTAAATTAAATATACTGTTGTTTTTAAAGGAGCGCACACCGCCGCCTCTTAGGTTTACCTTATAGGCAATTTCTGATACTATCATTTCGAGCTGGTCCAAATTCGTTGCGTTGGCGTCAGAATAAGCGTGGGGATATGCAAGATGATGACCATCTTCTCTTATTGACAAGTAAATTTTGGCGTCGCTTTTGTGTTTGTTTATCACGTTCTTGATAAAAATTGTTTCTTTCTCGGAAGCAGCGGAAGGACCGGGGTAGTTTCCAGCAAATCCATTAGCGACTTTAGGGCACGCACCCCAATGTGCATCGAAATTTCTGCTGATGTCAACACCAAAACTGATTCCGTCCACATCTACATTGAGATTTTTCCGCCAACCGTTGCCTTTCTAAAAAAGTTAAGATGAATATTTTAACACCAAATCTGGTAGAGGTACTTAATGTAAACTTATTTTTAAAATGAAATGAGGTACTTTGGAATTGAGTACTGCTGAGCGTATTTGGATAAGAAATACGCTCAGCAGTACTCAGTAACTTGTACATAAATATGTCTCATAACTACACAGCGGCACGTAGTAACTTGAACATACAGCTCATAACTACACAGCAGCACGCAGTAACTTGAGTATAAAGCATATAGCTACACAACGGCACACAGTAACTTGAACATAAGACGCATAACTACACAGCGACACACAGTAACTTAAACATAAAGCACAAAACTACACAGCGGCACACAGTAGCTTGAACATTAAGCGCATAACTTCAGAGCGGCACACAGTAACTTAAACATAAAGCTCATAACTAAACAGCGACACGTAGTAACTTGAACATACATCTCGTAACTACACAGCAGCACGTAGTAACTTGAACATACAGCTCGTAACTACACAACAGCACGCAGTAACTTGAACATAATGCTCATAACTACAGATCAGCATGCAGTAACTTGAACATAAAGCGCATTACTACACAGTGGCACACAGTAACTTTATTATGCAGCTCATAACTACACAGTGACACACAGTAACTTAAATATAAAGCACATAACTACACAGCGGCACACAGTAACTAGAACATAAAGCTCGTAACTACACAGCAGCATGCAGTAGCTTGAGCATAAAGCACATTACTACACAGCGGCACACAGTAACTAGAACATAAAGCTCGTAACTACACAGCAGCATGCAGTAACTTGAGCATGAAGCATATTACTACACATCGGCACGCAGTTACTTGAACATACAGCTCATTACCACACAGAGGCACACAGTGACTTGAACATAAATCTCATAAATACACAGCGGCACAAAATAACTTGAGTAATAAGCACATGACTACATAGCGTCTCACAGTAACTTGAACATAAAATACATAACTCCACAACAGCCCATAGTAACTTGAACATAAAACTCATAGCTATACAGCGGCTCGCAGTAACTTGAACATTAAGGTCGTAACTATACAGCGGCACACAGTAACTTGAACATAAAGCTCATAACTACACAGCAGCACACAGAAACCTTAACATGGAACTCATAACTACATAGCGGCACACAGTAAATTAAACATAAAGATCATAACTACACATCGGCACGCAGTCACTTGAACATACAGCTCATTACCACATAGTGGCACACAGTAACTTGAACATAAATCTCATAAATACACAGCGGCACAAAATAACTTGAATAATAAGCACACGACTACACAGTGTCTCACAGTAACTTGAACATAAATTACATAACTCCACAACAACACACAGTAACTTGAACATAAAGCTCATACCTATGCAGCGGCACACAGTAACTTGAACATAAAGCTCTTAACTACACAGCGACACCCAGTAACTTGAACATAAAGCTCATAACTATACAGCTGCACACAGTTAAAAAAGTGGCTGTCATAATAGACCAAGAGCCCATGCACTCCAGACCTTCGTTATTTTATAAAAGCTGAACGTTTGTCAGAGTATGCTCCCAACACAGTTAAGAAAGATGGCCCATGATGAAGTTTGGATCATCCTGGCTTTGGCAGATAAACGGTACTAAAGGTGTACCGATCTAAATTTGTCAAATTATAAAGTCTGATATTTTGGTAATACCTTCAAAATACGTTATTAAAAATTACACCAATAATTGCTAGACACTTAACATCGTGGTAAGCACTTGCCAGACACTCATGTTGTGTTAATGTTCATGCAATTGTAATTCTACTTGCGCCATAATATGCGCGCTTATTTTTAAACATAATATTTGGGTGACAATTAGCAGCCTAATTATCATAAGCAGCCCACTAAAAGTTCCCACTGCTGGGACTTGGGGCAATAATACCATTTATTTGCCAAAGCCAGGATGACCCAAACTTCATAACGGTCCATCGTTCTTACCTGTGTTAGGAGCATGCGCTGACAAGTTTTCAGCTTTTATAAAATAACGAAGGTCTGGGGTTCACGGGCTCTTGTTCTATAAGGACTGCTGATGGAAATTAAAACTTATAACTTAGAATCCAACAATACGTCACCTGTGTAACTACTACGCATGTCAATGTCCTGAACTCTAATTCGAATTTCATCCAAAAAGCGTCCTACATGTCCCGACCGGCGTCTCCACCGCCCCTTCGACGCTACGCCGCTGAACCACATTTTTTTTCTGTTTTAAATAAATATTGTTACATTAGCATGCCAGTAGTTCCCACACGGTCGATCGGATTGGTAATCCTTTTCCTCTATCAAATAGTGTTCCACGTAGCTAATGAAGTTTTCACATAAAATACTTGTTGGTTAATACAATATAAAACAAACAAAATACTATAAAAGATTTTCTTCTCCAAAATACCCAAATATGAAAAAAGTACCCAAATAAGGTCACGGACTCCGGAGTCTGTGGAGTTGCCAAATTTTAAATTATAAAAAAAGCAGTCATAGGAACTGCCGATAGAAGTGAAAACTTATAACTCAAACTTTTGACACCTTACTTTCGAAACTACGCGGTTGAAACCGGAGGCCGCTGCTAGTAAATCTAATATAAAAAATCTTCAAAGCATTGTCGTTTTAATAAGTTTTCTAAGCATGGTCATCTAGACTTGATGGCCATGGTCCCGAGTTCACCCGATTTTTTTTTCTTTTACGAGCCTGACGTTTAAGCTCAATTCACAGCCCACGATAAATTTGTGTGTTTCCATAAGAAGTTTTCACTTCAAAAATACTGTAAAAGAAACGTACGAATCGTGAATATTCTAATCCATCAGGGTTGGTACTCGGCATGAAGACCCATTTCACATTCTGTGTCATTTCTTTGTTCTCCTGGCAAGCTACCAGCTGCTCTATGATGAAGAGGGCGAACTTCACGGCGTGCCTTCCTCCCTCTTGGCCCGCGTCTATTATGATAGTTGGAACATTTTCTCCTGTTCTCAATTCTTTCTTGTCTTGTATGATGACCTTTAAAATAAGGTAATTTTTTTACAAAGTTACGCAAACAACCTGCGCGTCTACTCTCTTTCTACGCAAAACGTAATTTCGAAATGAACTCGCGACTTTCCTACTCCGGTTCTACTTCGTTTCGTCCTATCGAACATTATTTGACGTTTAAATGTTCCAAGCCTACTCTACGGACGAAATGACGGATCGAAGTAAACCGGAGTAGGAAAGTCGCGAGTTTATTTCGAAATTACGTTTTCGTAGAAAGAGAGTAGACGTCCTGCTACTCCAAAGAGACGGGTTGTACCTCAGATAAAGTAGGTATGGCTGTACCTACTTATCACTATGAATAAGTTTTATAATCTTACAGAAGATCATAAATAAGAAAGTTGTGATATCGGTGTTTGTTAGTCTTTAACGCAAAAACTACTGAAATGATCTGGACGATTTTGTTTTTATTAGATTGGTTTTATTTTGCTGTTGCCGTAAATCTGATCTACTAATATTATAAAACCTACGAATATTATTTATTCATTCGAAAGTTTCTAAGTAAATATGAATGTTTGTTATGCTATCAAGCAAAACGTTCGGAAGGGATCTGAATGAGATAGGTAGATAATAATACCCAAGATACAGGCTTTGCCTTGTTTGGGGTTCATAGTCAAATAGTTTTTCGACACAGAAAAACTTTAGAAAGTTTAAATTGTATTTTAAGGATCGTTTGAAGCCTAAGTACCTATACAATGTATTCTTGTTTTAAACCTAAACATATTAGGCTTAAATAAGTTTCTCTGTATTCCATGTTTTTGGCCAATATATATATTTGTATATGTAATAGACTGATATACGCTAATTTATACAACGTGGTGAATTTACCCCCAACAATATTTTAACAGTCCATTCTAACACTGATGTAGACTTCATCACCCAAGGTCTCTTTCTCCTCAGTACGGTAGATCACGAGATAATTCGAGTCAAAGTTTGACGTAAAATTTCCACCAAATCACCAGCCTCAACCCTAAAGCATGTACAGCAGGCAAACGACCTTGCCGCCGACGCCGCGACGTCGTACATAAATCAGTGCGGAGATCTGGCCATTAGGGGTATGTCAAATGAAATAACAATCAAAAAAATTTTTGAGCTTTCATGCGTAATTTTCACATACATGATTCTAAACTTAATGTAGATGAACTACCATAAATATTGTTGCACCTTTCTGCAACACCTTGTATATGGTTCTGCAGGGGATATAACGGGATTGGGAACTACGTGGGTGAAACCGCAAGGCAGTACTAGTGCATAATAATATATTAGTAGCCCACTTTATATACCCACTGCTGGGACTCAGGGCCTTCTCTCACAAGGAGATAGTCAAAGGTCATAACCCATATAAGGCTCTTCTCTCCTTGTGAGACACCTCAGTAGAGGAACATTTAGTTGCCTGCTAGAGGTACATTGGCCAAATCACAGGGACATCAATTGTTTGTTAAAGAATTTTGTCAAGGTTCGGAATCAATCATGCAATGCTTTACTAGTCTGTAAGGACTGGGTAAAAACTGGGCATATAAGATATTGTTGTATCTGGCTGGGTACATCAACTCCTGCCCGGTATTATAGTATATTGAGACAGATAAAAAGGTATTTATAAATAATTGTTCTTAACTTGATTTCAAAAAATGTATTTATGTTACGCGATAGCTCCGCTAATAGTAATTCGATTTTCATGATTTTTGTTCTAACTAACTACTTTAAATTTAACTAACTACGTAACTTACTGTAAAAATACTTTCAAGGTGGTCCTATATACATTTCATCGAAGTCGGCTAGGTGCTTTTTGAAATATCCACAAAAAAACTAAAATTTGCTTAAATTTATTGATACAACGTAGGTCATAGCTTATTATGAAATTTAGCCGAGCTAAATGTCTGTAATTTTATTTTGCGTTCAAGTCGGTTTTTTTTTCTTTCTGAGATAAATAAATTATGGTTCGTATTCTTACCTTTATATTAACATAATTATTTGTCGGTTTTTTTATGGATAAGTTGTTTTCATATTCAGTAAAAGTGTACTTCACGGTAAAAATAATTATGGCTTATAAAATAATTGTATTTTGTCAATTATGGAACAGCTGATTCGATATTTCGCAGCACGCAATATAATAAACCGTATGTACAATAACACCAATAACAGCACAGCGAATTTTACGATGTTGCTGAAATGTTCTTTCACACTTACTTAATCGTAGTAGAAAATAATAAAAGGAAGATATCTGTATTATGTGCAGTTAATTAAATGAGCTTAGGAGTGGTATTTCTATAGTGGTAAATTCTTTGTAAAGTTTACCTAGAGAAAAGAACCACACCCTTATCAGTTATTTTAACGCCAAACTGTACTTAATTTACAAACATGCTGTATGCCAGTTTAAAAGCCAATGCTTTTTGCAGAGAGATAAATCGGAAATCTTCAAGTGACGAGAGCAGTGCAGTACTAGGCATTGATTTAGGCTCCTAACACTACGGCAATGGGCAGGCGTGTTGCTCGCAAAAGGCGCGTGTATTGCTTCACCTGTCAATGTAAGTAATAACTATAATTTTAAAGAGCAGACTGCAAAAATCAACAGTTAAAAAAACATTGAATACTATCTGAAGACAATTGGGTAATTGCGAGAAAACTAACGATATCTTAGTTGTCAAAATCCATCCAGCCGTTTGGAAGATACGTGGGAATAAAGAAATATGAAAACATACAAAAACATAACGCTTCTTTCAGTCGGGTAAAAAAACTCTACGACAAAAAAGTCAAAGTTCAGTAGTACCTCGACACTTGTGCAGGCTAGGCTTTGATTGCATAAAGTCATCAGGAATATTAGTAATCACAGTTTAAGAACGTGTAGGCTGTGGAATACATTGCCTGGGTGGGTTTTCCCCGATGGTTACAATAGTTATGTCTTCAAACCAAGAGTGAATCGGTTTCTTCTTGGTAAACACGCTTCATCGTAGACCGCATCGTCGCTTAGCATGAGGCGAGATGGCGGCTAAAGTGTAAGGCTATAGAAGTTAAAACAAGAAAAATTTAATGTACTTTAGACAAACATTACCTTGACCACTACAGATAAGCCTGCGATTGTAAAAACGTATACCAAATCGTACGGTAAAATATCGTATCTATGAGTCAGTTTACAAAATCATGATTGGGATAGATACCTCATAAAGATTCCTTTCGTCAAAAGTAGTGGCTACTGCAGTGACAGTCACCACATCTTTACAAAACTCTCTCAAAGCGCGCAGATATATGGTCACCTGTAAATTAATGAAAAGTCAAATAAGTATTTAGCAAGAAATTTTAATTTGTAAAAAACAGTTTATATACATTTTTCGCATCGCATCTTCAGACGAACAATATTTTTTTATCTGTAAAGTTTATTATCTCTATGCAATGCAACACCAAAACAATATTTTATGGTTCGATGTTAAGCTGTTCAAATCACACGACGAAGTATATCGTCATGTGATTTGATAAGTTAAATTCTCACTAACTCTGCTCTAACAAGCTGCACTTTTGATGGGCCGAAAATTATAGTTGATCGAGCAAATCAGATTTTTAATTTATTTTAGTTTTTTTCCTAATATATCTGTTTCTCATTCGCACGTGAAATTTGTATCACCACACTTTTTAACTCCAGGTTTAGTAACTATAAATATTTATAACTCTTGTGGCACAACAATTTTTACACACGAAGAATTCTGCCTTAGGTAGTCAAAATTACATACTATGTTGTATTACACGAAATTTCAATGTCATAACTACTTATCTACCAATAAATAAATAAAATAAATAAATAATGGTCATGGTCCTGATTTCACCCGAAAATTTCTTATCATTCTCGAGCGTGACGCTAGAATTCAATTCACAGCCCGCGAAAAATCTGTCTGTGGTGCGCCAAAAGAAGTTTTCACTTCAAAAAGAAGTTTTCACTTCAAAAATTTTGGCATATAGGCTACTTTTTGTCACAAAACATTACGAGAACGGGAACTGCGGCACACTGCTAGTATCATATAAAGTCAAAATCAATATAAGATATTACAAATACACACGTATTTGTAAAATATTTACTCTTGTATTTGTAAGATCCTGTACGGCGCTTCTACCGCCTAACTAAATCGGCTATCGCTTTGCTAATGCTGTCTCTATCATTTCAAGCGAAGAAAGAAAAGAGAGAGAAACGTCAAAGCGATGACATTTTTCGTTCGGCGGTAGACCCCCCGGACGGATGCAGTCACAAAAGCCATTAAAATCTTAGCACAAAATCATTTAAAATCAGTGAAAATTGTATCGTGTGGTAGACGTACGGTACTGCTTCCAATTGACGCATCTTCAATGCAGTAAGCTTCGTCCTGCTCGTGTAATAATTCTAACATGTTCATGTAGCATGATGTCAGGACTTTGCAACTGAAATACAATTTTTTGATCTATTATTTATACCTATGTGTACACTTGACTGCCATTTCGCCTGATGTTAAGTGACGATGCGGTCTACGATGGAGCGTATTTACCTAGAAGAAACCGATTTACTCCCGATTTGACGACACCAAGATTGTAACCATCGGAAAATCCTACTCAGGCAACGTATTCCACAGTCTAAATGTTCTTATTACAATAGTAGAATCAAACCTCTTCGTTCGATTCTTTGGAATGTCAATTATGAAACAATGTCGTTTTTTCGAGCTACGACCAGTCCAATAGAAAATAGGATAGTGTTATTAGATCATGCAAATTAATTGCACACTCTACGAAATGTATATCATGAAATCACCTACGAGTATCACCATTTTTTTATTATTAGTAATGAGACGAGCAGGACATATGCCTGATAGTAAACAAGACGCTTGGCCATAACAGCACAGTAGCATGCACCTATGGGGATACGAAGAGTCGAAAATCATTACCTAGCATTGCACTACGCTCATCACCCATAGATCAAACATTATTTATCTCCATACCTTGTAATTTTTCAGGAAAATTCCGCCTTATTCATGGGATCACTTCAGACTAGTTTAAATTATTGTACTTACGTAGAAGGTACTTTTATATTTCATTATACTTACCCACACTTTCCTCCACTGAATACCTTAGCTAAATAAATAATATTGATATTATTTTAAATTTAGAGGACGAATTTAACTAAAGAATTTAGCAAGCTATATTAAGCGTATTATTTAGATAAAAGTGTTAATACTTACAAATTGTACACAAAATTACAAATAGTCTTAAACTAACGCAACGCATTTTAAATGCTCAAGGAAAACAAGCGGACCGTAAGATTATAATAAGTTTACGATAACGTTTTGAATTACATTGATAAAATAAAATGGTTTCGCAATAAAACATTAAAACTATTTCACAGTATTTTATTTCTATAGTTAAACTTAGTCTTGCACCACAGTAGACGGAGTAGTTTCAATCTCTATCGTTGTATAGTTGCCTTCTGTATCTATGCTATGCCCCCATCTTCTTCTCCCGAATTCGCTTCGAATTTGATTCCCGAATTCTCTAAAGCCCACATAAAATTCCGGCAATACTTTCTTTAGTAACGCTTCTGGATATATAAATTCATGGCCATCTGTGAGTTCCATCGTGTACGAGTATGGGACGCCAATCGCTCCGAAAGCGTAGTCGTCACTACCACCAGCAGCGGGGTACCACTGCCCTGCGCTCAGGACTTTAAATGGTGCCCCACCTGCTCTTTGTACCGCGTCTGAAACTTTTCGTGCCACGTAATCCAACTTCTTCCAGGTCTTCGGTAGCAAACTACCCGTATAGCCCCACGGATACACCAGGTACTGGCCGTATGCATGCAAAGACACGTAGAGCTTTATTCTCTTCCCATACAACTTCATTGCGTCCCTGACCAGTTGTGTCTCGGGTTCTGAGAACGGTTGGGGGCCGGCGTAGGTTTCTCTATCGCAAGGGTTGCTGGAGACTCCGCTGACTGCCCATTTGAAGCCATAGTTACGATTACCATCAACACCGTAGCAGTTGCCATTTTTTGATCTAGTTTTTCTCCACATACGGTTCTGTAAGAAGTAAATATTTCTTAAGCTTATAAATTATGTATTATGGTAAACAACAAACACATTTTTTTTATAGCAAAGAGTGACGAGACTAGCAGGATATGTATCTGATGGTAAGCAACATGTCTGCCACATAACAGCACAGTGACACGCAGTAATTGGAATATGATAGTCCGAATCATTCACAGTCAAAGGTGTGATACTTCCCCAGGCGGACTCTGCTAAGAGTAAGAGTCCTACCACTACTCCATAAAACGGAATTTATCAATAGATTGATTCAACTGTTCAATTAGTATTGAAAATAATCTAACTCAGCGAACCAAATAATAAATAAATAACAATTCCGTTATGTCTGGTATTTTTGCTTTTGAACGGGTACAACTGTTAATAATTAAATGTATCATTGAACTGACCTCTCTGTTGAGGCGCGTGTACTCGTAGCCATCAGGATTGACCATCGGCAGGATGTACCAGTCTATTCCGTTAAGATCATGCTGCCTCGCGTCAGGGTCATGACTCAGACGGTGGATCAGGTACAAGGCCATAGCTGGTGCTACCCATTCCCGGGCGTGTATACCTGTGCAATTTAGAAAAATATTAATCACCTCTTCTACAAATGATGCAAGCCGATTCAGCTTTGAAATATTGACACCACATTTTACACTATAGGAAATTGATTTATTGTTTGAAAGGAAAACTAGCAACATTAGGTCAAGTTTGATTCGTGACACTCTATACTCAATTATTGTATCGCTAACATTATGGTACATTTGTTGTTTTTATTTATACATACACTCAATAGTTTTCCATAATAACCTTGATTGGATATGGCAATATGCATGTTATGTGGAGTGGATTGAATCATTCCAATATTGATTTATCGACAAGATAAATATACTCGTACAGTATCTACTGTGTTGTGTATTTTTACAAGCAATATTATTTTAAACGTTTTGATAAACTTTTCATCAGATTTTGTTTATTGTCGTTTGTGGAGTAATTTTGTATGAATTTTAACTGACATTAATTTTGGATCTGAGCTATGTAAGGCAAATTTTCAAGATGAAAGATTTTTTTAAATTTGTTAATATACCTACTCTTGAAAATTACCAATTCAGTTTTAGAACCGAATCTTTCCGTATATTGTACTTGAATTATCCAAACCTTCTTCGGTCTAGTTTCATCTTGTTCAATCTTTTATCGTAAACCAAATCATAAGCTCGCATTGACAATTACGTTAATCATTATGTTAAAAATTTAAAGCCACTATTATTACAATTTAGCCTTACCTGCATCTATAAAAATAATCGGGTTTCCAGCTGTTGGATCAGCAGAGATTTTGATCAAGTTAATGGTCCTCCCCTGATAGCTAGTCCCCAGGAGTTGAACTTGTGCTACATCGCCTCGTCTCATGGCTATAGTGTTACAGAATTCTAGCATCTGAGAAAATAAAAGTTTTAAATTGAGATTTACTAAAATTTGTAACTGTATTTTTTTTGTGTTGAAGTCAAAATCATAATCATTGGTTCATAACGTTAATTATGTGTTTCAAAATATGAGACAAAATGAAAATAGTATTTCTTAATGGTTGTCTAAATTGCCCAAATAATATCTGTTTTGCGTCATCGAGTTGTACTGCAAAACTTTGGTGAAACAAAATTCATAATTAACATATTTTTTTCGGATACATAAAATATTACTATCTGATAGCTTATAATAAAGGGAAATGGACGTACTTTCTGGTGTGAATTATATCCAAATATGTTGAACGATGATGGTCTCATGACGCGCCTCCGTGGAGACCGGTTTGGCAGCTCGATGTTCCTGCAGATACCAAGAAGGTTAACATCCTGGTTATTTAAATGGCTCTAAGAATAGACAAGGCTTGTTACGGGTACGAGCTGTACCACAACTTCCTGTTACAAACATCATCTGATTCAATTCAAGTTCAACACATTGCCCCGGGATCAAGCGCCGCAATCGTGACCTTATCCTCAAGTGTTTTAGTCCACAGTCGAATAACAGAAAATTATGACCACAAATAAATTGTTTTTTTTTAAATAAAATTTAATATTAGGGATCTGGGTCTTATGATTGCTAGATACTGATACACCTCTAGGTAAGCATGCTTCGTCGTAGACCACATTGTCGCTTAACATCAGCCGAGATGGTGGTCAAGTGTAAACCTAAAAAGTTTAAAAAACCTAGAACTTTTCGTGATAAGTCTTCAAGATTAGTTTCTTAGTAATTTAATATCTTATTTTTAGCAGATATTCATGATTACAGATGAAAGGAATCTTTTTTATAAAATGTTTATTATTTCTGTACATATGTAGGTAATGTGTATTAAAATGAAACAATATTTGTAACATATGTATAAAATTGTATATAAAGTAAATAACAGTGTACTATAAAGTAAATATTTTGAGTCCACCAGAAACAAGCTTACATAATGTAGCACATTGAAAGTTGCACAGTGCCTAAGGTCTTGTGACGTAGATGCCGGTATGTGCAGTAAGTAGTACATAACAATGTACGGTATGTAGGTAGTGATCCATACTCGATTGGCACAGCACCAAAACAAGTAGTAAGATAGAGAGATAGAGAGGCAAAACCTAGCAGTGCACAGAAGAAGCTGATGACTTTTTTTTTTAAATTAAATTTATCCACTCATCGGGTGCATCACCGACATCATCTATGGGTACAACTGACCAGGCCAGGGATAGAAATCAGGGATATGTATACAGCCGTGGTAGAGCCTCAGAGCCTAGAGAGTTGGGAGGAAGCGACTTAAAAAACAAAAGAGCATTAAAAATGTTCTATACTCCCCCTTATTTTTCTTCTTCTAATCCAAAAATAGTAATCACTATTTTTTTAAACAAGTGTTTTGGATTAGAAGAAGGTAAATATAAGGGATAATAAATATAATAAAAGTAATATAAGGGGGAGTATAGAACATTTTTAATGCTCTATTCTCTATTGGTTTCTAAGTCGCTTACTCACTACTCGGAGGCTCCACCACGGCTATATACCTATCCCTGATTTCTATCCCTGTCCTGGTCAGGTGTACTTTTAGATGATCTTCGGTGATGCAACCGACGCTCACCATACGAACCAATAGATGGCATCATCGGCTTATAGTCTTGCTTATGCTGGTTTCAATAAGTGTTTTCATAAAACCTCTGGTCTCGATAGGATGCAATAAAATATATTTTGAGTAGTAAATCATTTGAACTTACCGTCCATAGTTTTCTCTTTTGTCCATAGCCCATTGATGCGAGTCGTTCCCCATGAAGTCAAACATGAAAGGCATTCTGGAAGGTGGCACCAACACATCCATGCTGTCATTTAATCCTCGACTCCCTTTCAGCATCTCTATCTCTCCCATCGGGTCTTTGAACGATACCACCTTTTGCACTTCTTCATTGGTCTGTGGGAATATCCGTAGGAGTGTGTAACTGGAAACAGTAGGTTCATAAATGGACAGTATATAAATAAAGGTATGTTTCTTCACGAGTATTGATACTGAAATATATGTGTCTGTTTGTACACTAATTTCAGAATTATTGCATTAGAAAAATCTAAATTAGTGTAATAAAACACTAAAAACTACTGAAAAACCTTTAGAATTCCTGGTTTTTCGACGTATCAGAACTTTTCTGTAGTAAAAAAATAAATAGTGATAGGACTCTTTGTAGAGTCCGACAGAGGAAGTATTACAAGTACCACTCTGGGAAATTATTCTACCGCCAAGCAGAAACGTGAATATGTTCTAATTTAACAGGCAATGTTTCCACACAAATTATAACCACAAAGAAATAATAATATTCAGTTTCAAATATAATTCATTTTTAAATTTGGTTTATTTATAATTATGCGTTATTACAAGCCGCTTTTTGATTTTGTACAGTATTTTATATAATCTGTAAAATGTATTGTTATTTACAGTAAAAGTAGGGGCCCATTGTTAGAGTTATTGCACGTAAAAATACTGTTTTACTTGGCAAAGATATCATCATCACCGTCTGCCAGTGTCTACAGACTGCTGACTATTATACTAGATTCATTTCTAATGCGCTACTGACGTGTGCCCTTCTTTTCGGAAATATTTTTTTTATAAATAATAATATCTTCGGTATAGTAAGTAATACTAGAGCAGATCTCTACTAACAGTAGAACTTACTTGTCATATTTTTCGCTAAATTGTCCGCTAATTTGTCCTCCAACTTGCAACGAGAGACAGCAAACACCTGGAAATATTAATTGTTTTATGAGATTAATAAATAACAAATCTTTGAAAAAAAAAAACAACTAAAGTCTAAACCTATAAATAACATAATTTTAAAATATTACATGTTTACACTTGAGTGCCATCTCGCCTGCGGTGTAGAAAGTAGATTTGTCTGAGGATCGGTACACACTTTGCTTGATTTTATAACTCAGTTGGTGGCAAATCAGCCTACATAGTTTAGTAGTGGTAGGACTCTATGCAGAGTTGCAGAGTCCGTCCTCCTAGGGAAGTACCACACATATAGCCAGTTATAGCTTAAACAACAACAGACCTGTACTGAGAGTCTACCCCTAACTGAAACTGTCTTAGATTTGACTCTTTCTTTTGTTTTCGCTTAATGTTATAAAGACAGCAATAAGAAACCCAAAGCAAATTTAGTCAGGCGGTAGACCCGCTGGTCGGATTTACGTAAACAAATAAGTCAGTAAGACATCAACGACTCAATCTGGAAAAAGTAGTACCACTACAAAAATGTTTCGGGTTTTTAACGCCCTTGTTCTCGACTGAAGATAATGCGAGTTGTCTCATTGGGAAATGACGAGTCTTCATAACTCTATTTGGCCTTAAAGAAAATTTAAGCTATCACAACTATTCACTACTCTAGTATTTATTTATTACGCATATTTATACCGCTTTAGGATATTTGTCTTACTAGCAGCGCCCCGCGGTACTACCCACGTAGTTCCCGTTCCCGTTGTTTTTCTGGAATAAAAAGGAGCCTATGTGTTCTTCCAGACTATAATCTGTCTGTGTTCCAAATTTCAGCCCGATCCGTTCATACGTTAGGACGTGATTGAGCAACAAACATCCAAACATCTAAATACCTATCCAAACATCCATACATTGACATTTATAATATTAGTAGGATAAATCCCGTAATTAGTAATATTAGTGTCGCTAATGCAGTATTAAAAACTAACGGTCCACCCCGGCTTTTCGCGTAGAATAAATAGCCTATAGAACTCAGAGATCACGTACATATCCAATGGTGAAAGAATTTATAAAAACGGTTTAGTTAGTACCTGAGATAAGCGCGTTCAAACAAAAAACTCTTCAGCTTTATAACATTATTAGTAAATACTAGCAGCGCCCCGCGGTGTTATCCGCGAAGCTCCCGTTCCCGTTGTTCCCGTTGTTTTTTCGGGATAAAAAGTAGCTTATGTGTTCTTCCAGACTATAATCTATCTGTGTTCCAAATTTCAGCCCGATCCGTTCATACGTTAGGACGTGATTGAGCAACAAACATACAAATATCCATACATCCATACATTGACATTTATAATATTAGTAGGTTATGTATATCACAACCCGAGCAATTAATTTGCTCAACGCCATGCTCGCTCAAAGGCCGGAGTTAGATTTATTGTCGGACAAATTTAAGTGGGTTTAATTTAATGTATATATTTTTTTACTTATTTTAATGAATGTAATTAATTTATTTTTGTGTTGCATCTCTGTTATTGTTTATCTTGTTTGTTGTTTAATTTTTGTGTAATTAATGTGTAATATAGTCGTCTGTACGTGTTAGCTACACTGTTAGCATATGTCGGCAACTCTTTATAAATAAATAGGTACATATTTGACTGCCCTCGTGGCTTAGTTGGTAGTAGCTCTGCCTGCGAAGCCGAGGGTCGAGGGTTCGATCCCCACCCTGTGCAAATATTTGTGTGATGAATTCAAATGTTTGCACTGTGTCTGGGTGTTTATATGTATAATAAGTATGTATTTAAAATTATATAAGTATTATATCAGCTATCTGGCCGCCATCATACAAGCTTTGCTTAGTTTGGGGTCAGATGGTGATGTGTGTGAATTGTCCACCAATATTCATTATTATTTATTTATTATTTATTATTTGGAGGCCAAACGAAGTTCTGACACTCATACGGGAAAAGGCAATTTCAAACATATATCAGCTTATTAAAATATAGCATCTATGTATCTACTAAAGGGCGCTCCACATTCTCACGAGACATTCACGCGAGAATCTCCGGAGATTCTCAGCGAGAACTGTAGCGAGAACTTCTTTGGGTACACACTCTCACAAAGTTCTCAAATAGTTCTCACTAGAGTTCTCGCGCTCGATGACGATGGTCGCAGAAGTAACCGCTGCGACAAGTTTATTGTTATGCGCATTCGCCTATTATAATTATGCGTATGCTAAAGAGAAAAAAGATTTGATTGATTTCTTAACTTTATTTTTGTACCCTCTGTAGCTTGCAAATAACGAAGTTTTTTTGTTTTTTAAATCATCAATGGGTACTTCCATTAATTCACTTAGACGACACCACGCATCATGTTTTTTTAGTGTATTTTTGTAGTCTTTTAAATTTGTATTCCATAGCACGGGTTCCGCTTGGAAATATTCTAAAAATTTCAACTCAAGTTCGTTTGTCCAAGTTACGTTCATATTGACGCCATGCGGTACACAATATACATCCGTTCAAGTCGGCGGCTCGCGCGCTAGTGAGAAACATGCGAGTGTGGAGTCAATACACGTTCTCGCCTGTTCTCACGTTCTCGCGCTCCTTTGTCTCGCGCCAAAAAACCGACAAAAAGTGGAGAAAAGCCGGAGAACAACGCGAGAACATGAGAAGAATACGCGAATCGCTTCCACATTCACGTTTCTCGCGTTCTCGCGAGATTCTCTTGAGAATGTGGAGCGCCCTTAAGGAATTATCATAAACGTTAGTTCGTTCCATGGAAACTGGAGCAATATAGGCGTGGTGAGTCTACTGAACTGTATGTAACTACGAAGCAGTACGTTAGTTACCTACATCTTCAAAGCGAAAACTTGTGCCATATCGTTTTTTTTTTAAGTGGTCTTATTTCACGTGGTCTCTAATGTCTACTGAACTTTGGGCAAACGCAGAAGGCGTGTAGTTCTAACTAACCTTACGAAAAATACTCGTATTTACTAAAACAACACTATTCTCAAATGCTCACATAGTTTCGGAAAAGCAATATATGAAGCAACTGTAGTGATAGAACTCTTTGCAGAGTTCGCATTTTGCTTCAAAAAGTACCCCATGTCGTTTAGCTCTCGGCTTTCCCTGAAGCAAGTTTTATTTAAAATGGCTCAGTTGCTTAGGCGTGAAACCGACACATAAAGACAGACAGACAGAGTTAATTTCGCATTTATATTATTAGTAGGGATACATATCACATATGATTTACTTATCTATAGATCAAAACCACGCCAAAATGCGATGCAATTTTTATTACAAAATTAGAGAACTTCTGTTTATATTAGATTTTAAAAAAAATCAGGTGAAGTTCCCCATAAATTATACAATTAACAATAATTTCTATGGGCGTCAGTAGTTCCGTTCTGCAGAACCAGGTTCACTAATGTTTCACAAACAGTTTTTCACAATACATCACTTTAAAACCAACTAATCGTATAATATTCATTTCAAAAACTTTACGATATAAAAATGTTTCATTTCACAAACAACGTTTCGCCTGAAATTTATTTAAAAAATATCTTACACCAACAAATGTTTTATTTTACAAACAAACATTTTATAACCAATTACATGGCAAACATTTCACTTGGACAATTTTTTTTTTTGTGCATTTTTTATTTCATAAATTATTCAAATTTAGCATTTACTAAAATAGAATTTGCAACAAATGTTTTAAAAGTACCCGATAAATTGTCTATGTAAACTATCAATTCTGATTTAGTTCTGTCATAATCTTTTGACCACCGCTCCAATTAGAGTATATCACTGAGATTTTACTCCGGGTGGGCTCCCGCCAGAAGCGCAGAGCTTCTCGGTCAGCCCTCAGTGTTGCTTCTCCATTTAGGACCTCCCGTGAGCTTCTGGCTCCCGCATTTTTTTATAGACACTCTAGGGTTAGTAGCGACAAGACTAGGTAGAGTCGGGGTGCTACGAGTCGGATTTGGGTCCTGAGTAACCTAATCTCTAAAAGTGCTCTGAACTTTAATTGGTATTGCTTATATAATATCATTTCAAAGTTAATGTTTGTCAAATAATTACTTTGACATATAACCAATCTGTTATTTTTTTGTATAATAATCAATTCACTACCTGTGAGTTTCTCTAATGTTGGTTATCACATGTCGACCTTGAAAAACAGTTTATTAAAAGAACGGATACCAGTTCCGTTCTGCAGAACTACAGATAAGTTGGTGGCACAATAGTCACGTGAAAGGTTCAACATACGGTAACGATATGTCATACCCTTATAGTAAAGGATATGACATATCGTTCGCTTGTTGTACATATAAGATATAGCCTATAGCACTCAGAGATCACGTACTCGTACATATCCAATTATCCAACGGTAAAAAATTTTTAGAAATCAGTTCAATAGTTCCTGAGATTAGCGCGTTAAAACAAATAAGCTCTTCAGCTTTATAATATTAGTTTATTGTATTTTTTATACCAAAGAGTGACGAGACGAGCTGGGCATGTGCCTGATGATCAGCAACATGCCTGCCACATAACAGCACATTGGCACGCCGCTATTGGAACACGAAGAATCCAAATCATTACCTAGCACCGCCCTGTTCGTCACCCTGAGATATAAGGTGTTTTATCCCTTAGCCTATTAAATTGTCTGGAAACATTGCCCTTTAAACCGGAACACAGTAATGTTTGCGCACTACTGTTTGGCCGCACAATAACTGGCAAAGGTGTGGTAGTTACCCAGGCGGACTCTGCAAAGAGCCGTACCACTACAAAATTAGTATCTTTATATTCTTTATTCATGTAAGGTATACATATACAGGGTTATTGGTAATCAGCCTGCATACTTTTAAGGGGATGTTCGGTACATTCAATACGTCAACTTTAGTTCTACAGTTTAAAAAAAAAATTTTTTGTTTTCTATTACAAAATAAATAAAAAGTGCATTTGCACGGTCTAAAAGTATCGAACTCTTCGTAACAATTCGTAACGAGAGCGCGTACGCTCTTTAACGCGCAAAAAATGATGTACCGAAGTGAATAAACACTAAAAAGTCGCTAAACAGTACAAAAAAGGGCAACAAATACAATTTTTTTTTTTGGGTTATCTATTAAGTTTTAACGAAAGTTGTAGAACAAAAGTTGTTTGTTTAAATATACAGAACATGCCCCTTAACGGATGCAGGCTGATTACCAGTAACCCTGTATAATTCTTCTGTGCGTGTCTAGTATAGACAGTGAACTGCTTTCTAAACGGCTGGACCGATTTGAATGTTTTTTTTGTATGCGTTTGTGTAGGGCCCTGGATGATTTAGATTCACAAATCAGCCCGTATCGATCGATAGTTGGTATCGATCGAAGCTGGAACGGTACTATAACTAGTATAAGTAGGTATAGATTTACATAGGTTACTTTTACATTTGTCTAGGGCCGCTATACTGTGTAAAGATTCCAGCTCACCAAAGGAAGATTATTTGCGTGGAGCGATTCTTTAATTTGTGGCGACATTTATCGTGTTTCTCGGGTTTCTGGTAATTGAGCTCCCTTTACGAGGCGCTGCGAGGCTTCCCATGGACCAATTTCGAACCAATTGATATCATTAGAACCGCTCTTTGATCGCGCCTGAATCCCCGCCGATTTTAATTTGATAAAATCGGAATATTTCTGAATTAGCCTTAATGCAACCAAACTAAAGTCAAGTTGAAAGAGAACGCTCCTTTTGATCGGTTCTTATTTGCGATCTGCCGTTTCTAATAAATGGAGCAATCAAATTTGCTACGCGATTTATTGGCATTTGTGGTGCGTCTTTCTTTCATATTTTTAGAGATATAGAAAATACTGAAAGAAAAATGTTGTCTTTGATGACTTGAATAGTATTTTAATTCCCTATTAATTATATTTTTAGTAATCATCTTGTGCTTTTTGAAGCAAAACTTTTATTACTTATTTATATTTGGTTTTAACTTATGCGTTGGTATTTAAAATTATAAAATGTTAAGAGTGCGCCTAATGCCAGGGGAAAATCAGTTTTCACCCGCGCGACGCGTTTCTTAATTCGATATACATAAAGTCGAGAATAGCATGACACAGTTTGGAGGAAAAATCAATATTAGATCAGGAGTCCATTTTTGACCAAGTTTTATTAAATTACTCAATAATTAAACATACATTTAAAAAAGTGTTCGGTTACTTTACTAGAACGTACAATTAGGAATTTTATTACCAAAAAATAATGTGGGGTCATCGCTGATAATTTCGAGTACTCGAATTAAAACGGGTTTTTTTCGGTGTAATTTTTATTTTTTTATTGTAAAAAATTCTGATCCATTTTTAAAATTCTATTAGGTTATTGTGCTTCTTCTTGATTGTACCCAAACGTCAATATTTTTTTGTCATAGTTTTTAGTTTCTTTACTTCAGTGAGCGACGTCGAAAATTTCCTTTTTTCGTTTTCTGGCACTAGGCGCCCTCTTAAGTAATTATACAAAACAATTTCTGCTCAGTTTGAGAGTACTTTGTGAAAAATGTCGATAGTTAGCTCTGTGATGGAATATTAGACCTTATAATATACTCGTATATTTATATTATTATAATTTAAATAAACAAGAAAGTACATCATATACGTGTGTGTGTGTGTACAAAGCGTGGTAGTGTGTATGTTTTTAATAACTTAGTGTTCTTTTTTCATAACTTAAAAAAATAGTGTTCTGCGCTCCTTCTCTCAGCTCAGCCGCTCAGCGAGCTATGGAACTGGCTATGCTTGGAGTTTCTCTGAGGGATTGCATTCGTAATGAAGTAATTCGTCAGAGAACAATAAAGTCACCGACATAGCTCAGCGTATTACCAAACTGAAGTGGCAATGCGCCGGTCACACCTGTCGCAGACCCGATAACCGCTGGTGTAGACGGGTTTTGGAGTGGAGACCGCGAATCGGCAAACGTAGTGTAGGACGCCCTGAGACCAGATGGAGTGACGATATACGAAAGATGGCTAGTGGCAGTTGGAAACGTAAGACCGAGGATCGGGCTGAGTGGCGTGTTATAGGAGCGCAGGCTGATGATGCATGATGATGATTCCTTCTCTATGTATGTAAAATGAAGGGTACATGGAAAAAAAGGTCAATGTCTATTATTTCTGAATATGAGTTACCAATGCCGATGCGATGAGTTACTGATCTAGTAAAAAAATCGTAAAGCTGTTTGAAAAAGTTTTTGTTATGCGATACTTAGATATTATTTTGTAACACATTTATTGTACTATTAAAGGATACCTCAGAATCCTTTAATATAAATACTTTGAGCAATTTAAATATGTTTATCGATTTTCGCAAGCCAATCGTCAAGTGACTTTGGTCTATCTTTCCCTGTGCCCTTCAAATATAAGTGTGCAAAAAGTCAATGCCTGATTTTGGCGCCTTTTTTTTCGCTGTTACATCGACTGAACCTTTTTATTCTCCTTCAAAATGATGTCACTAACACAATTTATTAAAACAACTATACCTTTAAACTCAGTCCATGCGGAACTTATAAGTGTTAGAAGTTCTAAAGGTTAAAATGGTGAAAATGTTTATAGAAACAATTTACATAGGTAAACTTCTACTACTTAAAACTTAATCATATAGATAATTAATGCCATAACTGCCAATTAAAAAAAATACGGTGTTTGTACATATTTAAAATTATTTATGTATTATATGTATGATGAGCTGTCTGTTTGTAATATTACACGCTTTGTTTAGTTTTCGGCTAGATAGTAGGTATTGTATTAGGAATCTTCCCAAAGTTATTTTATATCACGAAAAATGCAGTTTCTTAAGAAATAGTTTCTTGCTAAATTGTCAGAAGGAACGATGAAGTCGCAAGCAAATGATAGTACAATTATTAAAAGCAGCGAGCAAAGGGTTAGGTAAAGGCCTTGTAGTCCGAGATCCCAGAGCTCCCAGATGTCACCTATTTTCTGATGAATGAAATGTGGACGATTGAGTAGAGTTAGTAAGTACTAAGAACACATGCTTACTGGCTAACTTGCTTAGACGGCCAATTTTGAGATATGGGGTAATGAAGGTACATACAAACATTACTTACTTCACCTATTTTCTAATAAGTGATTTTCATGTATGTTGTAGGCAACATCCTTAAAAACAAGGTTCCAATACTCCCAGACACTTTCCGTCAGCCGTTTTGCTTAACAACTCTAAAATAATAATTTAACTTCACTTAAATTCTCATGCTCCATTTGTAAATATGTTCGTCAGACAACTATTTTGTTGCTTTTTACAATAAGATAGACCAATGTAAGGGGGCAATCATTCCCTAAACTTTAGTTGCTCAGTACCTGTTACATAAATAATACTAGCTGCACCCCGCGGTGTAGCCCGCGTTTTTATAATCACTGACTTAAACGGGATAAAAAGTAGTCTATATGCTAATTAATTCAAATAAATTCAGCCGATAAGTACACAGTCACCACAAACTTTCGCCTGTACAATATTAGTGTCAGATATAATTAATTCATCCAATAAAAAAAACGCAAATTTGCAATCAATTTGCAATGAAATCTACACTAGGCACTTATTCTAAACATATATATTCAGTTGAATTGTTTATGTAGGTATAGAGCAATGATCTATAGATAATCAAAACAATGTTCGGATGAAAATTGCCCCCTGAGTACAGTATATTGGAGGGGAAGTCGTTTTAACAGGTTTCAACTTAACACACTCACTCTTTACAATACCCACACTCACCAACACATCACACATACCTACTGATCATCATATCACACATACCTACTCACCATCATACCACACAAACTCACAGTCATGTCTCCATGAACCGAATTCATCATGATACCAGATGGAGATGCTTGTAATGTAAACATACACACTCTACCACATTCTAATTCTAATTATTGGCCTCCTACTTAAACTAACATTAGTGAATTATATATAAACACACACACTGCAATCAAACCTAAACAACATTCAAGCACACGCCGACTTATAATGGAAGGCACTGTATTCCACAACACAGGTCTAACCTAGTGTGGAGTTCAGAGTTCCGCTATTGACGTCATACAAAACACTTTCAACAACCAACACACGCTTACATGTAATAACCATAACTAACTCTAATTCTACATTTAAACATTTAATCTTTAGGTTAAGTACTTCTCTTTATGTACCCAATAAATAAATCATTTCAATGTATCTTACGTTAACATGTAATTAACATTATTTGAAATCACAGGATAAACTTTTCCCAAAAACAAAACAAAACTTTTTCTTTATTTGTTAAGGTTTATACTTGACCGCCATCTCGCCAGAAAGTTCGACTACATCACACGAGTTGGCAGTCCAACGCGGACCAATGAGCGACAAAAAATCAAGATTGGTGATACATTTTAAAATGGACTAGCAATTATTTTGATTTTCCCATTATTAGTTGCTTTATTTCGGTGCATAATCGATTTCATTGAAAAAATCAATTATCACGATTTTAATTTGAATTGAGGTAATAAGAATTGATTGCCGTGACATGAACGCAGCTGAACATGTTTTAATTAATTGCAAGCCGCTACGCACGTGAACAGCAAGAATCGTAAACACTGGCTTATCCACTGGTTTATTTACTACTAGAAGCGCCCCGCGGTGTTACCCGCGAAGTTCCCGTTCCCGTTGTTCCCATTGTTTTTCCGGGATAAAAAGTAGCCTATGTGTTCTTCCAGACTATAATCTATATGTGTTCCAAATTTCAGCCCGATCTGTTCATACGTTAGGACGTGATTGAGCAACAAACATCCAAACATCCATACATTCACATTTATAATACTAGTAGGATTGTTTTAAACTCTCACGGTTGTTCACAACTCTGCATGTACAAAAGCAGCCCACTAAATGTTTTTTTTATATATAAAGAATGACGAGACGAGCAGGACATGTGCCTGATGGTAAGCAACATGCCTGCCACATAACAGCACAGTGACACGCAGCTATTGGAACGTGAAGAATCCAAATCATTACCTAGCACCGCACTGCGCTCGTCACCCAGAGATCTAAGATGTATCTCTAAGCCCAGTAATTTATCTGGAAACATTGCCCTTCAAACCGGAACACAGTAATGTTTGCACATTACTGCTTGGCCGTAGAATAACTGGCAAAGGTGTGGTACTTCCCCTGGCGGACTCTGCCAAGAGTCTTACCACTACAAATCTTTGATTCATCCATATTTATACATAATATAAGCCACTGTAAAATTGTGTAAACCGCCAGTTTATAATCGAACGACATTAGATTATAAACTATCCTAACGTACCATAGGTTTACAATCTCGTGCGTTTTATCACAAACTAACGATCCTTACAATTTTCCGATGTCATATACTTTGCATTTATTTTGCTCCGGCTACATTAACGGGGTACGGCGAATATATGTGTTAACGCGATGAATGTGACCGAGTACATCGTGTCATCGCGCAGTATTCGGGCGAAGACGATGTAGTACCTATGTGTCTTTGCCCGCCTTAACGTAGACAAGAACATCGCCTATGCTCGTACACGAAGTTTTTGTCACGCCAACACGATACGAATACTCGCCCAGCTAATGTAGCCGCGGCGTTACAGTGTGGCCAACTTATCTGTAGAATGTAATAGCGATGGCGTGACGATCGAAGAATGCTCCTTCCTTTAGCCAAATTAGACAACTTCTATTCGTATGTCAGAGTTATATGGGCGTCAGTAGTTCCGCTTTAGGTCGTTCTACAGATAAATAAATATTGGTGGACAATTCACACACAACACCATCTGACCCCAAACTAAGCAAAGCTTATATGATGGCGGCCAGATAGCTGATATAATACTTATATAGTTTTAAATACAAACTTAATATACATAGAAACACCCAGACACAGTGCAAACATTTGAATTCATCACACAAATATTTGCACAGTGTGGTAATCGAACCCACGACCCTTGGCTTCGCAGGCAGAGCTACTACCAACTAAGCCACGAGGCCAGCCATGACAACAACCGTTACAACAGCCAGATACGTTGGTGGCACTGTACTAGGATTATTGAGCGATGCTTTTGTTTTCGTCGTGGGAAGTGCACACACTGATTTCACATGCAAATTTTAATTATTGCTAATTTCAAACTTCAAGTGGATACGTTTCTGCAGTGATATATGTAAAACCTTGTGCTTTGCCAGCTTCTAGTTTTCACTTAATGCTTTAGTATTTAAAAATTCAAGCAGAGTCTGTGAGACCTTTCACCACCAACCCTGTACTATCGACCAGCCCGCACCATCCATCAGCCCGCACTTGGCCAGCATGGTGGATAATGGCTTTAAGTCTTTCCTTGCGAGAGAAGGCCCCGAGTCCCAGTAGTGAGAACATTTAGGCTGCTTATGCTGCGAGACTTTTGAAAACTTTTTTCTTTTGATTACTACTCGTAATGCGTCTCGAGAAGGTCCAACAATACTCAAAGGGATTAAAATAGTCAACTTTTTATTACAATAGTAATAGGAACATTAATATTGTGGAATACGTTGCTAAGTGGGTATTTATTCCCTGATGGAATCTATGATTTTTAATTTTAAATGATTTTCAAGTCTAGGGTGAATCAGTTATTCTAAGCAAACCATAAAAGTGTAATATTCTAAGATACCGAATTAACCTAGATTGGTTCATAACGGCGTCAACCCCTAGATATCTCACAGCTGACTCGGACCCATTATTGCTTGACTTTTATCAGTATAAATATGGATAATTCATATACATTTATTGTAAGTAAATACAGGTATGCACTACAATGAAGATTCCATCGTAATTTAGTTTTCATAATAAAAGCACTCCTCCACAACAAAAAGAAAGAAATCGTTTATTAAGCAGAATCAATAAGACCACAGAGAAAAACTCTTTTTAGTGGCGCAGCCAAACAGAAATTAATAGTAAACATATGAGGTTACCACATGTGGTACGTGGTATGATTAATCTCAGCAATAGGGATACTTATTGATCTCGTCTAGGCAAAAATGAAGTACTTACCTACTTTTACAGGCAAGCATAGGCGGTGGGAGTGACTTAATGACACAGAGATTTAATTTTATAATACAGGAATATTCAGTTATCTAAAATAATTTGGAAGAGATTTGACTTTTCGAATCTACATTTATCTAAATTAATAAAATTGCTTGTCTACAGAAGAACAAGGCGACTTAATGTGCTGATGGAATACGATAGACTTGCCTTAGCCTTAACAGCTACATTGTGAACAAGAAGAGTACAGATACAGAGTATGCACTGCGCTCGTCGCTCCGAAACATAAAAATCATGACAAAGTTTTCGTATAATTTCAGAAAGCTATTCCTAATTTCTATTTTTTTTTTTAAAAGGTATGATCTTCCAGAATTTACCTAATGCACTATGTCCCAAATAAGAGGCCAATTGCGGAAAAGCCCAGTTAATAACTAACTAGAATAAACCTAATTCATCTGATATCTAAATCGTAGTTAAATTCGCTCTGTTTTGAGGACATGATTTTGTAAGAATATTCAAAAGATCTATACTTTCACAACTCACAACTGTAATTTTAGTAAGATGGTTCAATTATTGTATATTTCGATATCTATCTTAACTTGGCAAAAATATAAATATGTCTGAGCCCCATTATTTTATTTACCATTAAAACGGTACACTATAGTATTGCACATAGCCTGACGGTAAAACAACTGTTAGGTTAACTAAATAACTGAATAATATTAAATATACTTATCAACTAAATCTGAATACTATTGACCCAAAGGTCTACCTTATCTAGGTCTCGCAATATACAAAACTACTTACCACAGACAAAAACAAACAACCAATACATTTTGACAGAGGCGCACAGAATCACAATAAAATAAATAATATGTAATTAAAAAGTATGAGCACGTGACGCGATCGTAACTAGTAGAATGTGAGAGTGAGCGCGCGTGCTCGCTCCACTCGATCGTTGCGCACTGGCATGCGTCTGCGCAGCTTTCTGAACCCACCGCGCAACTTGAGGATCTCGCCGTAACGGTACTTGATCCTGATTGAACCGCCAGATTTGTTTGGACTGTATTAATTAATTAGGATTTTCTCGCGGCTTCGTTTGATAGTATCGCATAGCTAGGGATGGCCATCCCCTTAGAATAGTTGCATATTTCGGGATATAGAGCAAGCAGAAGCAGCCTATGTGTAGACTATGATCTATCTATTATTTGACTTGGTAGTAACTGCCCACGGAGTCAAAGACCGTAAGTTCGATTTCTAAGCAGAATAAATATTTGTGTGATGAAATCAAATATTTGTTTCTGCTATTTCTATGCATCGGCTTGATAATCCGACCGACAACTATGTAGGTACCTACACGACAATTAGTAATTAGTCCCGTCAGGAACCAATTTGGAATAATGCGTAGTTCGATATAAATGTTTGATATTGTATGTTGGATGTTGAAAATGTTTTCACAATTGGCGGAATTATGCACAGATTTAGGTACATAGAAAATGGCTACAATCGAACATAAAAAAATTAAAAGATAAAAAAAACTTAAAATAAAAGAATATATAAGAGTAATTAAAAATAAGTAATAAAAGTTAATTTAAGTAAAATTAAATTAACGATTAACTTTGCTTTAGACCAGATGGCCTCGGTCCTCGGTATGATGATGATGCCCGGCTGATTGCCGCGTACAAGCATAGACAGATAAAGAGCATAGCATGAATATATATCTGAAGTTACTCTTAGAATAAAGTGGCCAAGTGCGAGTTGGACTCGCCCATGAAGGGTTCCGTTGCAGCAAGTAACATTATATACATAGTACACATAGTTCTTATAGTTCATTGTAACTTTGATCGATGTTTCAATGATAGTGTATTTATAACGTACTAAAAAAAAACTACTCATCAGATCGAGTTCAAACTAATTTTCGTTGGTAGTTTACATGGTAATGTACATCATATATTTTTTTTAGATTTTTCATTCTCGTACTTTAGAAGTTAGAGGGGGGGGGACACACATTTTACCACTTTGGAAGTGTCTCTTGCGCAAAGTATTCAGTGTAGACGAAAATGATTTTAGAAACCATACCATCATTTTTGAAGACCTATCGATAGACACCCCACACGTGTAGGTTTGATGAAAAAAAATATTTTGAGTTTCAGATCTCAGTATGGGGGGCAACCCAAATTTTTCTTTTTTTTAATTTTTTCTGTTCAAATCCTAATGCGGTTCACAGAATACATCTAGTTACCAAGTTTCAACAGTGTAGTCCTCATAGTTTCGGCAAAAAGTGGCTGTGACATACGGACGGACAGACAGACAGACAGACAGACAGACAGACAGACAGACAGACAGACAGACATGACGAATCTATAAGGGTTCCGTTTTTACGTTTTACGGAACCCTAAAAAGTATACCTACGTTGTTTAAGTAAACTCTTTGGTTCGGCTAGTTTGAGATAACAGATGACTGCCTGAAATGGGTTATCTATCTGTTTTTGTTACTGAAATCATTTTCAATGTAAGAAATTTCGTTTCTATCCATACTGTAGACCTATGTTTGATAAAATATAACTAAATAACCCAATTTTAACTTTTAAATGCATGCGCAGGTTAAAATAAATATGCAAAATCGACGGGCGACTGGTTCTCAGTGGAACCATAATCCGTATGTCCGTAACCTATTCCCTTCGAATCACTGTTTCTAACTACTTTTTTTATGCCCCTAACACAGATTAAAGAGCCTGTTGATCGGCAATGAAACTAATTTTGCTAACATGCACATGTCACCAGCGGGGGCGCAGGACGAGGTAAAACCCCGCGCTGTGATAAGCCAAATAGCCGTGTGATGTGCACTACTTTCCACCAATGATCGGATAAAACGAGATAGAGTTATACAAACTTCTAAGGATAGAGCAGGTTGCAAAGAAAGACATCAACGTGTTCCCATTAAATTTTTTTTTAATTTTCGTAATAATTTTGTAGATTGATGACGTTTTCTTTTTCTAATTATTGCATTAAATTACTTACTTATGCAATGATATATCGTCCTTTGTAAAGCTGGATGTCCTGCTATTCTTTCCGCATCATTTTACTGAGCAGAAACCCATATTTAATATTTTTAAGGTTTTTTTTTGCCAGCACTCTTTCGGTCGAAATCAAAAGTCTGAATGACCGAACTCGCAACAGGTATAGTGCAATTATGCCTATAAAACGCTAAGGAGGGGCAGTCGTATGATTAGTCAAATGGGTATATTGTCTATGGCCACTAATATACTGTGACAGGCATAGAAATAACAAATAGCGGGAAAAATGTGACACCTCGCCAGGTAGAATCTGCAAAGATTCCTATGCATAACCTCTATATGCATAATCCTGGGGATCTACTGCCTAAAAAATACTTCTTTCGTTGCTATCGTTCTGTTTAATGGTCTTTATTAGTAAGTAAATGTATATCGTGACGATAGTCATCTCAAAAAATCATAACCTGTAATTCAGGTAGGTCGCAAGGTTTTTTGACAATTACACCAGAGCATGTTCTTTAGGGTAGAGCTTTAGTACTTTGCTACCATAGAATTTATGGTCACATCTTAACGTCCAATATGGTACTTTTGTAACGAAGACCAGTAGAATATCGAGTATTTGTACTCCTAACAACCTCAACTCACAGCAATTTTGAATAAGGCACAAATAAATATCTTCAAACATCTCCCCAAGCTGACATTATTACCTAGCTACCTAGGCTACAGGTATTCACAGAAGGCGGTTACCGTTTAGACTGGCTTTCTTACTAGTGATTTTAAAAAGCACTGTTTTAGTCATCGATACGTGGTGATTAATGATTTACCGCTTCTTTCCCGAAACGCCCACACTGTAATTGTTCTTCTGGTAGCAGGTGATATGAATCAATTCGTCATTAGTGTCACTAAAAAACTTCGTTAACACACGTATGCGGTTACGAAAATTTGTATAGATATATCCGAGAGCGTATTACCACAGTATCAAGGAAAGCTACGAGTAAGACGACACCTTTGAACTTGCGATAAATGCCGAGAATGCAGAGGGCTGGGACAAATCAAAAATGCTTGTTATTTTTTTTGTTTTAATTTCTTACCAACATTGTATCAGCAACCTTATCGGAAAGGTATTTATTGTTATAAGTAATTCCATATTATAAACAACAGTTATAACAAAAACAAAATCAAAACATGCGTCAAATATCAGCCCCGAACCACGCTCCCAAAATGCTATAATTTTCGTTTTTGCAGCTTGGGAGCACGCTTTCCGCGTCTCGTCTTCGTTACGCGTCTAGACGTCTTCGTCGAACGACTGTATGATTTATTACACTGTGGTATTACCAAGAAAAACGTCTAGAATAAATTTTCTTTTTTTATAATACAGAGTGAGATCGAGACATGCGCACGATGTTAAGCAACACGTCTGTCTATAACAGAACAGTGGCACAGCTATTTGAACTTGAATAGTCTAAGCAACTACTTATATTAGCACAGCACTTCACTCGTCACCCAGATAAATAAAAAGATTAATTTTTTAGCCTTGTTTTTTTGGAAACATTGTCCTTAAAATGTGTTGCAGACCCTGAACTGGCAGTAGAGTAACTGGTAAAGATGGTATAGACTACAGGCCCGTGAACAAAATTTACGTAGTAAATGAACCACCAGGAGACCTATGTAGGATGATAGAAGGGTATAAAGTAATAAGATTCAGCACTATGCTGTCCAACTGAGTACAGTCGAAGAGGGGGGTTGCAACCCTTGTTGCAATTTTTGTACGGCATTGCGAAATAATGAATTAGGAGAGGGATTATATACTAATAGGAGGGATATTACATTTTAAAGTGTAGTGTGAAGGGTGTGTTAGTATAAGTTCTTCCAGGCAACCTTTGTATGGATTGACTGCGACAGAAATCGTGAATACTGTAGGTGGTGTTAGTGTATAACTACTAAATACTATACATAAAATAGAGATAAATACTATATATTATATATATATAGAGTATAAAAAATATACACATACATTTGTACATATTACAAATACATAAGCATATCTGATATAAATACATAAACACATACAACGGACCAATCAAGGACAGGTAAAAAAGTGATTATAAACAAGATTTTTGAAAATTGGAAGTGACTTAGCTTGCCGGACAGATAGAGGAAGATAATTTCACAGTAGGATAGCTTGCATAGTGAAAGATTTAGAAAAATAAAGATTAAGATGATTAGAGGTAGGAATGTTCAGTTTGAGGAATCGGGTTGAACGAATGGGACAGGATTTCGGTTGTATGCAGTTAAACCGCTCCTTTGGGTACAAAGGTGATAATGTTATAAAGGAAAGACAGAATGTGAGAATTCTATCTAAGTATATCATGGCAACTTCCAATTTTCTCACGATGTTTTCTTATTGATAGGTTAAGCCATTAATTATGACAAGCTGTATACAGGGTTACTGGTAATCAGCCTTGACCCATTTAATGTTGTTTTGTATAGAACAATACTTGTTCTACAACTTTTGGTAAAACTCGATACAAATCCCAAAAAAACATTTACCTAACTACCTACGATCTAACAATTGTAAAATCAGACGTATGAATTTCAAATTTCAAAATGTATTAGAGCTTCCAAACCACGAATTTTCGTTCTCCGAATAAGTTCCAAGAATTCTTCTTAAGATGACATGTGTATCATCTTCTCACACTTGGTCAGCGTGGTGGCTGGTGGCCTGAACTCTCCCTTCTAAGAGAATGAACCAGCAGTGGGAACACTGAATTGTACGCTGCTTATTCTGATGGTAAGTATAGATTATTGCAGCTTATTACCTGTTTTCTACGTAAGACTGTATAAGCTTACAATCTTGAAAACGATATCTAAAAACGTTCACTTTCTTAATTCTCTCCTAAATTGCTCTTTTTGTATGCGCGGCCACAACAACTCGCTAACAAAACCTGACACACTTGTGCGACGCACGCACTCAATAAAAATAAACCTACGAACTACACTGGCGTTTTAATACGCGCTAACAGTTATTAACACGTAATAAACTAGCGTTGTATAGTAAACACGGCGATTTGTTTCCCTCGTGTGCTAAATAGCAGTTGGTGACACACGATGACGCATATACTATGTTACCGCCAGCGCAGAGAAAGTGTTTCGTCCAAACTAAACGATAGGTAGAAACAAACAAACAAACCTTTCAACCATAGCTTAAGTTTTCGACGTTTGGTGTCATTTAGCACTGGGTCCATGAAGACAGAGGTCACCTTACCTTGGTGTTGCTTACCATCAAGCCATGTCTTCTATACTATAAAAATTTTACTTAATTTAAGCAGACATCTTCTTATTTGCTCCTGTTATTCCATAAAATGGATTTGTTTTTCACCGCCATTCCATGAGATTAATCAAGGACGTTGCAACTCTCGATCATTTCTCCTTGTCACATGATTACGTACATAATCAAATTAATAACGTACATAATTTTTTTACTATAGTTGTTGCTGGAAAATTATGTTTTTTTCCGACAACAATAATAAAAAAAATTGGCAGTCATAGGAACTGCCGATAGAAGTGAAAACTTATAACTCAGAATTTGATAGCTTACCTTGGAAACTACACGGGTGTAACCGGAGGGCGTGGCCTCGCCATCATGCCATCGCCATCTAGAAATGCGTCAGTATTTCCCATTGGCTCACGCATTTCTAGATGGCCATGCCATGATGTCAAGGCCACGCCCTTTCAGCATTTCCCATTGGCTTACGCATTTCTAGATGCCCAATCGCCAAGGACCCGAGTTTACCCGAAGATTTCTTATCATACCCGAGCGTGACGCTAGAAATCAATGTACACCCCATGAAAAATTTGTCTAGGCGCGCCTAAAGAAGTTTTCACTTCAAAAATTACAAATTTTATAGTTTCAATACCTCTTCTAACTCATTATTCAGCAAGGTTGCGCCGTACAAAAATCATGCGACAAGGAGAAATTATCGACGGTTGCAACCCCCCCCCTCTTCACCTGCACTCAGTTGGACAGCTTACAAGTGACGGCATAGTGCTGAATCTTATTATTTTATACCCTTCTATCTATCATCCTACATAGGTCTCCTGGTGGTTCATATGACCCATAAATTATGTTTACGGGCCTGTAATCTATATTACTATCCAGCAGAGACATCAAATATTAGAAACGTTTCATTGAGAAGAAGGACACGGGTAGATAAAGCTTGTCTTAATAATATGTGTAGGTTTGTAGGTATACAAAAAAAGTATTCGAACGATTCTTTATTAAAAAATTGCATTTACCAGTTACATAAGCAAAATTATGAAGCTTGTAATGGTGTGTCAAAATTTAGATCATCGTTTTTTTGCAGCTTCATTAGCAGCCTCTACCTTTTTATGTATATTTGTAAAAACTACGTCTATAACCCGCTTCCAGATTTCTGAAAGAGAGTGGTATTCCATAGACTCTAAATCAACCTTCCCAGTTGTATTACTCTTTTTAAAATTTGTTGCCCGTGAATCATGGTACAGCTGAAATACAAATTCCATTGCATATGGAATACCGTAAACCTGAAAACAAAAACATTTCATCTCTTCGATTGTTTTCTCCGTTTTTGTTAGTTTTATTTTTATGAACTAACACCGCGATCTGTGTAAAAAGGGCACTTATCCAAAAGATACCTTTAGAAGGTTAGAAAGGCACTAGAAGAGAGTATGATCGAGCGTCCAAAGTTTGGGATGGATCGGCTAAGTATTAGGTGAAGACTCTGGAATCGATCGAGAGACGTACCATAAGGCGCATAGGTAGGGCGGAATCAGCGTTGGCTTCAGAGGGGGCCTCAGCCCCAGCCCCAGGGGGAGGGCCACACAGTCGTGGTCAAGTCAAAAACTGTAGGTACGATAATTACATACACGTTTTTTAAATAGTGGTCCACCTAGGCACTAGACCCAGCCCAGAGGGACAGTGATGACTCCCATTACTTAGTACTAGTACTAGTACTTTTTGAAGTGGGTTATTGAAATATCATTAAAAAACTAAAATTGGCTTTCATATACCTATCTGGACGTCCCCAACGTAGTCGTAGAATAGTTTCTAATGAAATTTAGTGGAGTATCTGAATTTAATTACTAAAACTAAAAAGTCGGGGTTGGTTTTCTCGGCGAAAATTAAGTTATTCTATCGTACTGCTTGTAGCTCGAAAAAGGGGCATCGTTTCACGATCGACGTTCCAAAGACTCGAGCGAAGAGGTATAACTCTTCTGTTGTAAAGTTGTAATACGACCGACCGTCTGAACGTCTGAACGAAGCGTCGTGAAATTTCCTTTTCCTGAGTGGGAAAGTTTGGATGTTTTGTTATTTGTATGTTTGTTGCTCATCACATCGGAACGTCTAAGTGGAAACTCAAATTATAGTCTGAAATAGCATATAGGCTACTTTTAATCACGGGAAAATAACGGGGACAGAAACGGTGTAGGTAAAACCGCAGGGCTCTGTTAGTTATTTCATAATTTTGAAAAGTTTGCGACTCTTAATCAAAATTTTAATGTTTTTAATTTGGCCTTAAGCCCATCTGTTATTAGTGTTAGTGTTCCTACCGTGGACGCATAAAAAAGTCGGACGTAGTCTCGCTAAAACCAAAACTGTGTCTATAGAGTCGGCCAGTAATAATATATGGATTTAACATTTGTGTGGTTTCATGAAGAGATAATTTACCGAAGAAGCATAATCCACACTAGTCCCAGGTACCTGTCCGTACCAGTTGTATAGAGTGTCCACTGTCACGGACAATACTTTAAAATTAGCATTTTTAATGGCCTCGTCGATTTCACCCTTCAAATCGATGTATTTGTCGTCGTCTGACTGAATGTCAGAGTAACCTTTTGGGTACAAAACTGCATCTCCCTTGAAATAAAAGATAAATGGTTTGTTACGAGTACACCGAATTAATGTTTCGCCAAATTAAAACAAAGTACAAAATAAGTAGTTACATTTACCTGAAGCCATGGACGTATAAAAAAATCGGACGTAGTCTCGCTAAAACAAAAACTGTGTCTATAGAGGCAGCATGTGCGCTGTGTATGTGGGCGTGTCAGCGTGTCACATACAGGCTAACACGCGTGTGCGTGTCGTGCGCGATGTGTGTGTGTGTGTGTGAGGTTGTATGTGTATACAACCTCACACACACACACACACACACCTCTCGCAGCACTGCTGGCGCGCCGTGCTACACGTGCTACACCACGACGATGTACCTCACACACACACACACACACAAGTTTGCACGCGTATCAACCGACTGATGTGTGTATGTGTGCGTGTCAGCCTGTATGTGACAGCGAACTGGCCGACTCTATTGACACAGTTTTTGTTTTAACGAGATTACTTCTGACTTTTTTTATACGTCCATGCCTGACTCTAGTTATGTTATACGCATTGGAGAAATTTGTATATTGCTAAAAGCTTGTCGTCCTCATTCATTTCACTGTGGTTACTATATACAATAATTATGAATGTGATAGTGAAACTAAATCGTTTTATCTGTGAAAGTTGGGATGTTTGGTGGTTAATCAAGTCGGAACGACTGAACGGACCACATTGAAATTTAAAACACACTTAGATAATTGTTAATTGTTGAAATAGCACAAAAACTTATTTTTATCTCCGGAAAATCAGAGAAATAGGAACTCGGATAAGATCGCAAGATGCTGATAGTTTTTAACATACCTTAAATGATGACATGGCAAAAGTACCAGCGTGTCCATGTACGTACGAAACGATTTTGTGGCTCATGCGATGAAAGATATCTCTCACTGCTCTTGATTCCGGCTCGGAAAAAGGTCCTGGGCCAGGATAATGCTGGCTGCAAGAACTTAGCTGCTCAAGAGAGCTGTTCCAAGCCACATCGAAGTTTCTGTCTACGTCCACGCCGGCGCAAGCAGCGTTTGGGGACATGTTTTTGTTCCAAAATTGATTCTGTAGGTAAAAGTGATTACCATTTTTAAAAATACATAATGTCTCGATTTATCTGTCTGTACTGCACTTTCTATCATTTACTGTAAACAGTGTGAAAAAACATACTGAATACCAAGCTGCATCCAGTTACAAGGGCTCGATACTTACACTCAACTTTTTTTAAAATAATGTAGGTTATACACAGCGAGCCTTGCTAAAAGTTATGCTTAGAAAACCCTTCCGTTACCCAACAGATTCTCTTTACGCGAATTCAAAGATCATGCGTACCTATCCGCCAACTCTTTGTTTTAGTTCTTTCTCAAAAGTATAACCCAGCCCAATAATTCAATTAACATCTACCAGCTCATTAACAGGAAAGCGGCTAAAACATCTCCCGCTCCCTCGATCTTGGCTCTAATGGCGAAACGTAGCCCCGCTTACTCCCTACCTTGCATCTTTAACAACGTCATCAGAAAGGGCGATTTTACGAGCCTCAGTTGGTTTGCACTCAAAAAGAAGTTGAAGTCGTGGCTTCTTGGGCTCATTCTGGAGGAAACTGAATCCCTGATTCATGGAATCTACCATAAGATATAATTTTTGTGTTTTATTCAACTGTATGGATTGTCCCGCTATTTTTGTTTCTCTCGCTAGTGGCTCACCCATCTCGGTTTGACTGGTTCTCTGCAGTCCACTTGTTTTACCTTTTTACTTTGTATTGTTCCTAGTTCAGTTTTTTAAGTCTATGTTTTTGTTTTATGTTATTGCACTATGTTTAGACCTAAGGTTTAGATTATACCTAACTCGCGAGTCCCAAGACACAAGCTTAAGCTTAGTTTGGGGCTCACTGGCAAGCTTTTTGTATGTAGGCGTAATTTTGGTAAATAAAGCATTTGTATTTGTATTACTTCATTCTCATATCGCCTGATGTCAAGCGATGATGCTGTCTACGATGAAGTATGCTTATCAAGAAGATACCGATTTGCTCTTGATTTGACGCCAACAATTCAGCAGCTTCCTCGGTTTCATACTTCAATATTGTTTAAGTCATTAACTTACTGGCCGCTACATTTCAGAAATTTGCCAAATTGTGAACGTTATACCTCGTTTCCATGATTTCAGTCCAGCGACCGAATCCAGCGCTGGATTGCTTACTGGAATAATGGAAACCGGCACTGGAAACCATCAATCCAGTGCCAATGCATTCCAGTGGCTGTTTACATTATTCCAGTAATCCAGCTCTGGATTCAGTCGCTGGACTGGAATCATGTAAACGGGGTATTCATATGAGTCACATATGTATAGAAATTATCGAAAATGAATTATGACAACAAAATTGCGTTCAAGTCAATTTTTGTTTTACGGCAACGTCGATATTGTAAACCATTACCAAACCAGTATTAGAGAAAAGGCCCGAGCCCCAGTGATGTGAACATAATGGGGGATGCTAATGTTTATGCTTGTTTTACGTATTTAATAAGTTAAAGAAATAATCTTGTCATTTTGTGAGCTGCATCGAATACGCTATTTTTACAAAATTTTGCTCGAATGTGTAGGAACACATTTAAGCTAAACTGTTCACTTTAATTTCCATGGACAATTCTGATGTGCTTACTAGTGTGCTATTCATTGAGTAGGTACTTACTTTCCTCACTTGTATGTATCCATCTGGATTTGCCAATGGTATGAAATAAATGTCGAACTTATCCAAATGTGCTAAATAATAAGATAGCAACATTTTTAAGTGAGACACTATAGTCAGGCTGTATAGGTGGGCTAGGCCCATGGGACTTAGTCCGTGGACTATTAAGAAAATCTTTCTTTCTTTGGGTTCGTTCTCAACATATTTGCTTTCACGGACTCTGAAATATTTGCTGCCTTTATGAGATATTTTGAACAGTATAATGTCAATATAAGTCGCTGTTTGACCTATTATTTCTGTTGTAAACTCGGCTTCTTCGAATTCTGACAAAAGATTTGAGACCTGATTAGTTATCTGAAAGTAGAAGTTTTATTATGAATAATCGTTAGTTATAATAGTATTCTAACCTTTTGTCCTTTATTATATTTGCATATTTCACTATCTCGCCTGATAATAAGCAACAATGGAGCGCGCTTACCTAGACCAAAAAAAATTCTCAACTCGAAGTCGCCAAGATTGAACGCATTGAGAAAACCCCACTTAGACAACTTATTCTACAGCTTAGACGCAAATTGACGCGGTAGATACTGATAGCCTTATATCATGATCAGATGGCAAAATGGCTGGTGAAACTTTCTCTGACCAAGTAGGTACTTACATAGTTTTCAATTAACGCATTGTATTGTGCTTCCATTACATTGGCATCATGACTAAAAAAAACTGCTCAGTCCGTCCGTTAGCTTATTAAAAATGTTGCTTATTGTACACATATTTTTTCTTTTCTTTCAAAACAAAAAACAACGAAGGATGCTTAAAAGATTCGAGTCGCGTCACGTCTATAGGTATGTAGATGTGACGTCACAACTCCCTACTCCGGAAATTTAATGATATGTAGGTATCTTTGTCGATTTCTAGTAATTTGGTAAAAAAGAAAATGCGTGTTCCATATTTTTCCATAATTTACATGACGGACTAATTAGAATGGTATATTTATTTGACCCAGTCATCGTCGCAATTACAGTAGTATTAGTAAATGGTAAAGCATTTTCATGGTATCATAACTGAGTATTCAGGTCGTCGTGCATATGTTTCAAATTGCGTTTCAATTTTATAATTAACTGCCAGCAAAAAAGTATTCGACAGTAAAACAGTTGTGTTGGCCTACGGTTACAACTCGACAGTGAATTGTTTTCTTCTAGGTAAGCATGTTTTTCGCGGTCGTCATAATTTAAATTCTCTTTGGCAGTCGTCGCATCGCTTAGCATCAGGCGAGATAGCGATCAAAACCTATCATTGTTGAAAGAAAAGTGAAAAGTAATTCCTCACGTCATATGCATTCAACGGGGCAATGTCTGATAAAACGTCGTACGGGTTTCCCGTTACTGGTTCTTGAGCTGGTGTTCTGAAAAAGAATGATCAAATATGACGTTTTTTTTTTATTTATCAGAAATCAAAAACATTTATTGTTATAACTGTGTACAAAAGATGTCATTAAATACAATACATGGTCACAACAGTTTGGCCACTTCGGGCGTGCACTATTAATTTTGCTGAGAAATGTCTAAGCAAGTCAATTTAGGATAAAACAATGTAATATCAGTGACGTCAAAATACAATACAATTTTTTTTTTAAATAAATTTCATTACCTTATTACTACGAGTGGGTGGGTACACAAATTGGATTTAAATTGATTTAAGCTTAATTTTATTTTAAACTATTTTTCATACAAACGTCGACTTTTAATGTTAACAAGCCGTTTTATTTTTAAAATTTGTAACTTTGCATGCTGAAAAGCAGGGTATGGTGTCTTCATTGTTATTTTACTCTTTCATAAACGCAAATAAAGTAGCCAAGTGCGAGTTGGACTCGCTCATGAAGGGTTCCGTTCCAGCAAGTAACATAATACACAACATAGTTCTTGTAGTTCGTTGTAACTTTGATCGAAGTTTTAATAATAGTGTATTTATGACGTACTAAAAAAAACTACTCATCAGATCGAGTTCAAACTAATTTTCGTTGGTAGTTTTCATGGTAATGTACATCATATATTTTTTTTAGTTTTCTCATTCTCTTACTTTAGAAGTTAGAGGGGGGGGACACACATTTTACCACTTTGGAAGCGTCTCTCGCGCAAGTTATTCAGTGTAGAAAAAAATTATATTAGAAACCTCAACATCATTTTTTAAGACCTATCGATAGACACCCCACACGTGTAGGTTTGATGAAAAAAACATTTTTGAGCGTCAGTTCTCAGTATGGGGGGCACCCCTAATTTTTGTTTTTTTAAAAAACTTTTGTAAAAATCTTAATGCGGTTCACAGAATACATCTACTTACCAAGTTTCAACAGTGTAGTTTTCATAGTTTCGGTCATAGTGTAGTTCTCATAGTTTAGTTCCCTATGTCACGGCAAAAAGTGGCTGTGACATAGGGACGGACAGACAGACAGACAGACAGACAGACAGACAGACAGACAGACATGACGAATCTATAAGGGTTCCGTTTTTACGTTTTACGGAACCCTAAAAAGGTTACGATTAATTCACTAAACACTAAAATTTCTTACGGGTTTTGCATAAGTTGCATAGCAGCTATTCGTGTCGATCTGAAATTAAAAAAAATAAATGTTTTATTCAATTAGGTGAATGTTCAATTCTGATGTGAATATTGGGAATGAAATATTTAAACACTACACTAGTCTCATTAGTTATGTATTTTTAATAATATAGTAGGTATCGTGGTTAGATTGAAGACTTCCTACATCATATAACCACGGTAAATGTCCCATGATAACTATAGGTACATTATATCTATCGTTCCGTATGTACCATGCATATTAATATAGTGAAGAACAGTGATTGATTAAACCAATATTTTCAGTTATCAATAAGTTAATTACAATTTTACTCAAACTAACATTTACCTTTTTAAACGGGCAGAGCCTATATTAACAAAACTAATAAGAACTCCCATTCCTAACTACTTACACTAAGCACATCTGAATTATAAATAGACCCAATGAAGGTCTATAAATAATTAAGATGTTCAGACCTACTACCAGTCGGGTTACTAATAATATATCTTCCCATATTTACCTACACTTAGTACTCCTCCTTGTGTCCATTGAACTTCGCAATGATAGTAACCTGCCAATGAAAAAGCAAACAACTGCTCATAAATGTAGTGATCGTAAGAAAATTCAATGAATTTACAGTATGACATAGATTTAAAAGTTTTGAACATAATTGGAGCCTATAACAAACTCTATGATGATTAACCATCGTCATCCGAATACTTAAAGCTTACGTGATTAAAAACAGGGTAAAATAAACTATTTTTAAACAAGAAAGGTTATGGTTTTGAAGTCGGTTTACGACTTCAAAACCACAAATAGGCACTCAAAAGCGAAAAAGTATTTAATATAATTACTATATAAGCGCTATTCAGTCATATATTTGAAGGCGGTGCGGTATTAAATATAATTTTTAAAATTCTGTGTATAATATAGATACTTAAACGTACAAAACCTTGGTAAAAGAAATAAAATATGTTGATTTTTCATAAAGTTATACCAATGTTAATAACTTATCATTTTCCGGTATCTGTTTTTATAAATTAGGGCAATAAAAGTTGAAATAGTCTTGACTAACGACCAAATTTACGATCACTTTAAAAGTCTATACGAAGTGCCTAAACGCGGGAGCTCGTACATAGTACGTACCAAACATCCAAAGACCTAATGATCCTCTGACAAACTTTCAAAGCACCCCGGGACCTAGTGAAGAGGAAGTAAACTATCAAATTAAGAAGAAAACTACTAAATCAGCTCCAGGCCCCGATGGCATTGCCTACATAGTGTATAAAAAGTATCCATCAGTTCGTAAACATATCTTAAATATATTCAGTAAGATCTGGTCAAGAAAGCAAGTCCCAATATCATTTGGAAGAACATTTTTTGTCCTGATCCCTAAAATGCACGAAGTAACTCACCCAAAAGACACCAGACCGATAGCCCTAACCAATACAATTTCTAAAATCTTTTTCAGTTTATTTCAAACAAAAATGACCACATTTATGGCTAGCAATAGGTATTTTAGGCCCAACCACCAGAAAGGCTTCTTGCCTGGTATTTCTGGATGCCTGGAACACAATTCATTACTAGCAGAAAGTTTGAAAGACGCCAGAACACATGAGAGACAAAAAACTAGAGATATTATTGTTATATAAAATTTGTCTTAGCAGTAAACAAGGAATACTCAAAACCACTTAATTACAATGTAGGATTCCAAGGGTGCTGCTTATCACCAACAGTATTTAATATAGTCATAAATATTCTAGTAGACAAATTAATATCCCGTGAGAAGAAATGGGGCTACCGGTTTAAAATCAACAATAAGTACACTGAGTCAATCTTAGCCTTTGCGGGGGACCTTGCAATACTTACACGCAATCCCAAACAGTGTCATGAATTGTTGAATGATATCGATGAGTTCTGTACATGGACGGAGGGAATGAGGGCAACACCAAGTAAAGGTAATTGTCTATGTCTGGGAAGACGAAACACCAAATATACTGCTTACGATCCGGGATTCTCCATAAGTGGCCAAAGAGTTGCCACAATTGCATAGGCAGTGTCTTTCAAATTTCATGGTAGAAAGATAGATTACAAAGGACGTACACCATCATTAAAGGTAGTTGTTGAAAATTTCATGAACAACCTCAATAAGGTAGACCAACAGCCTATTAGCAATATCAAAAAAGCATGGATATACGACAACTATCTCACATCACGTCTCACTTGGCTTTTCCTATTATATGACATCAGTAAAACCCTCCTGGCAAAGCTAGATGCTAATGTCATAAAGATATTGAAGACATGGTTTGGATTGGCACATCCGCCTGATCCCTCTACAGTTTTTAGGGATCATAATAGTTTTGGGCTGAAACTAACTAAAAAACCATCCGAACTCTACAAACCCCTAAGAGTTACAAAAACGCATGTTTTGGGACAATCACAAGACGAGTTAATAGCATCTCTCCCAAAGGACAAAAGCGCTTCGGACCTTGAGTCTAGACTTCAATTTCATAAACAATTTATGGCAAGTGGACAAGTAAATACAGCTTGGTTGGCTGCGAGAAAGAAAAGGGAAGACCGAGACATAGTAAAAACCTTTCTACGACAAGACGAAAATGACCACAGAACAGATATCAAGAAAATGACAGTTACAAAGTGCACGCTATGAATTTAAAAATGCAAAGTGAGTGATTAACCATAGGTGAGTTTTGTATCCCATTAGCTCTGAAGTGGCGCACCTTGCTAAATGACTGGTCTCCTGCCTTATTAAAATTTTATCTAAATGCTTTCCAAATGACCCTCCCTGACCAGAGTAACTTGGCAAGGTGGGGAAAAGCCTCTGAAAAATGTCGCTATACTTGTGGTGAGGCGATATGTACAGCAAGGCACATATTGGTGGGATGCAAGGTGCTCCTTAATAGGGGTTATTACTCACAGCGTCATGACAGAGTACTTGAAATCATACGTGAAGCCATAAGCCTTTCAGTAGCTAAAAGGATTGACGACAAACAAAAGACAAATTCGCTTTGTAAAAGAGGGCTCAACTTCAAACTCCAAGAATAAGCCTCGCTCAATCCTGGGTTCAGCACCTGATTGAACTATTTTAATGGACACGTTGTGACATAATTTCGTCACCTATGCATTTTTTTCCGATTCTATTGTCAAAATATCTTAGAACTCCGATTCGGATATACATTTATATAATGTTTCGGAATTACGATATGACGAGTGACTTTGACAGTTCAAAATAAAAAATAAAAAAATAAAGATCGAAACTGTCGCTGTCAGGTTGGCTTGGTCTGTGGTCTGAAGTTTTGACTAGTTGACTTTTTTTCCCGGCGGCCACCTCTGGCGGTCGGCGTCATTTTATTAGTTCGTTTTTGTTGAGAGCTAATGTAAATTTACTAATCGGACGAAAGTGTCCAAATCCCTTAAGAAAATGGGATAATCTTTTATAAATCACAAGCTCCTAAAGTGGAAGCATTTTTTTGAGATGAGTTGGTGTCTTTGATTGCTCTTGCCAAAAGGACCACACATATATTTTCCAGGAAACGCCCATTGGTGTTTCCTGTTTTTTTTGCCTGCTGTTTTTCACGGTTTATTCCTGCTTTGGCTGGATTCCTACTTGGAACAATTCTGAGCCGAAGATGGATTCGCCGACTTAGGGTTTTGTTATATATTTATTTTCTTTGCGTAGAATCCTTTAATCTCCTACGTAAAATTAACTTCCTTTGCTATGGACCTGTAATTATAAGGCCATATTTATAAACTAATAGCTTAGTTTTGAATTAGCTTCAATTTTTATAAACTACAAATTCTATTTTTATATTTCCCTTCCGGAAAGAATTTTATATGACTTAAATTCCTCGGCCCCGCTCGCATTTCTACAATTTCTACGAGAGTACGGCTGGAAGAAGAAGGAGGCTCTCTAGAACTGCGCAGCCAGGATAATGTCAGAAAAGCAAAAAACTTTATTATGTACTCTGTAAACTATTGAAACAGATTTCTTTTTATGGCAACTTGAATTAATAGTTTAAATAGATAGATTAAATTCTAATAACTAACCTACTTTCTACTTGAAATAAGAAATTATTTGTACAACGACATGGACTTTAGAAACTAAATTATTAAATAATTGTAGTATAGCATAAGCGATAACCCACCTTTGGTCATTTCATAGAACATCAAACAATAAATATTATTCAAATTATATATTGTTTTACTTTTTAGAATAATATAGCCCCCAAGGCTCTCGATTAGAAGTTCAAACATTGCTCTCCAATTTTTATCTATCCGTTAGCAAATTTTTTATTAATAGAAGGAAGACTGGCGCTCGATAAACTTACAAATATGTTTTCCTAGAACCTTTCTATAAATGGTAAGTATTTTTCTTCACCATTGGCATATTACAACCGCTTATATTTATCACAACTGTAATTATTCATTACATTTGGCGCCTTAGTAAAGGGACATATATTTTACAAACACTTATATTATAACCATTGCAATTAACATCTTACAACGTATGAAAAGCACTATAAAATCCCAGAGGATGTGGGTGTTTCGTCATCCAGACCGGACATTTTCCTTTTTTCTAGAGCTACGAAACGCATAGTCCTTGTAGAACTTACCGTACCGTGGGAAACTAATATACGTAAAGACGAAACAAAATAAGTATTACGACCTTCAAAACGAATTAACAAAAAATGGATATGTAGTTAATTTATACGCTGTAGAAGTAGGAGCGAGAGGTATACCAGCAAAATCTCTCTATAACCTGCTGAAAGACCGGCTTGTCCAGAAGTGCAGTAAGTTCTATACTAGAACGAGTATCTAAAGCTACACTAGTAGGATCATATCGAATTTGGCTGGGCAGGGAGAGAAATAAGAGTACTGAAGGTGAGTGTTGACGTACGTCACAAGGCGGCCCCTTAAACCTACGCCCGAGTCACAAGTCTTGGGGTCTACTTGAGATTTCTCTCTCTGCTACACGATGGACTCGGCACCCGCAAGGTGAATCCATGGAATGCTAAGAAGTTCGTCTCTGTCTCTATATATTTTTCGCTTCGTGGAGCTCTGTTCATTTAAGTACTTCATAAAATAATGCAAAGAAATATAAATTAAAATTTATAATTTTGGTAGTTTTGATTCGTTATGATTTGATTAGTTATGATATCGACAAAAAATAAATTTATAAAAATTGGTATAATTTTTTTTTCTTACTATTGCTGTTTTTGCTTCTAATATAGGTATTAATTAACATGACAAGAAAAAAAATACGTCATATGTCAAAAAATTGTTTATGGAAAAACCAGGATAACTTGGAATTTAACAACATTTTATGCCATCTTATTGCGTAGGGGAAATAATGTTTATTTTGTGAAAAAACACTCGTAAATATTGTTTTTTATATAGGAATTTTCCTCTTCTTCCAAGATCTTTTTTCAAAATATCTTAAATATCATTAGTTACGTAATTATTAAGGAATAACTGAATACTTTCATTTTGGTAATCTTATTTTGTTAATAACTATTGCAATTTGTCATGTGCTAAAAAACCCTTAAAAACATTTTTTCTAGACGTCATTCCGAAGTTTTATGTCTATTTTGCACGTTTTTGAACTTGTTACTAGACTAGCAGAGCCTTTTCTAAATTACAATGGAAACTTCACTACATACTAAACTGCTTACATTAAGTACATCTGAATTATCTATAGCCCAAAGATGGTTTAGAAATAAGACTACAAAGAATACACATAACGAATGATGGTAGGATGGGTTCCTTTAGGAAAATCGTATTTAGCTGTTACATTACTATCGAGCAGTCATGTTCAAACATTTCTGTACATTGATTTTTAGGGGTCTAAATGTGGTAGCATAACAATTTTTATACTAATTTAAGTAGGCATAACGTTTTTAGGATTAATGCTAATTTACCATAACAACTAAACGCATGCTGTTTTCGCATATTTTTTACTAGCATAACCGTATATGGCTTAAAGATAACTTACTTAATTACTTATAATAGGGGTAGTAACGAGAAGACTAGGTGGAATCGGGGTGCTCCGAGCCGGATTTGGCTCCTATGTAACCTAGGTACCTATATATTTAGTTGCAAGACAAATAAATAAAAAAAGCCTAAATACTATTTATTATGCGTCTCATCAATATACCTAAAGACTATTACGCGTCTCATCAATAGTCGAATTGAATGTAGTACAATAGGATGTTATGCTTAAAACACATTATGAAAAAAAACTATTATGCAAAAGTTATATTATGACACTATACATATTTATATTATGCTACATTCATTATGATAAAGGAAATTAGGAAAACAAAAATGTGTTTTAAATGGCACCCGATTTTTAGGACTATGAACTCAGTGATTAATACATATCAAGGAAATAGGCTCATACCATCCGTATTCCAGAACAAAATTGTAACATAAATATGTCGCTTTAACTTAATTTATTTTATTTATAATATTTGATGATGAATGATGTTTAGAAAAGCTATGTAGCGTAGTGTAGTTCTCGTTGTATTATAGTTTTGTTAATAGAGTCTCTGCCCAGTAAAAAAAAAACTTCGAATTTTGATACTGCTTAAACAAAGCTCAAAAAATTGAAATTGACCTCCAACTCATAGGAGTAGAAAACCTTTACTTTTACCCTACCCAAGGCTTTAGTTTAGTGATGCATTAGAAACGACAATGTTACATTACTTGGCATCTTCAGCCTTGGCTCGTCTGATGTTGACATCATCAGGAAACGTGACACTTTTTCCAGTGGTTAATTTGTTTCTCTGTTCTTTGTTGTGTGGATACCTGCAAAAATAGGCAATGTAAGAAAAAATATAAAAGCTACAAATTTGAATTGCAAGGGAAGCGATCAAGTTATGTTTCCAATGCTGGGGCATACTCACTCACAAGGATCTCACCGAGCCAAATGCGGGCTGGTGGTTCCTCAAAAGATGTTTTCATTCATCGTTAAAGCCAGTTGCAACGACAGACATACCTACTCGTATTATCATCAAATTAATCCGACTTTTTGGTATGATTAGACTAGAAAAGTCTATATATATATATAATATTATATTCATCTAAAGTTTTATATTTATAATATTAGTAAATATTTTTCATATCATGTGAAATGTTAGTTGATTTAAAAATGTACGATATAATTAAATAAAATAATTTACAAATATGTTAATTTACGGTTACAAAATAATAATTTTAAAAACGATCTCCGAATAACCCACCCCTAACTGCTCCCGGCGCAAAAGTGCTCATGATGCTCGCCGCGTTCCCACGCTGAATGGCAATGGCCAACCTTTGCTCCAGGAACGCGCCGGAGCGGGAGTCACCCGTATGCTCCCTGAGCCTGTGCCCCAAATGCAATAAATTTGTATCGTTTACCAGTACACGTTTGAAGGTTGGGAGTGTCGATGCGATTGATTCCTAGGTGGAGCATTGATGGGGTTAATGACAAACGCTTCAGTCGCAATATGTCTTCTGGCATCCGGAGTTGGCTCACGTTTCCTGTAATTCACAAAAATTACGTAAATCTTGACAACAGAAAATAGGTAGAACTTTAAACCGAGTATCGGGCTGATTGGTAAGTCTGGGCAACTGGGTAACTGGGGCCGACATCAAGTTGTGTACTGATGAAGATTGATAATTATGATAGTGATGATGAAAAAAAAACACCATTAACTGGAAGAAATTACAGCAGACTGATAGTGGATGGAAACGTTAGCTGAAAATTGGGCTGATTGGTTAACTATAGAACCTACACCCAGAAATGGTTTGATGTTGATTGATGATGATGAAGTGAACATTACCAACTACCTGCCGTCAATAACACTGCTTTAGCTGATAGAATCGTCAGCTGAGAATCGGACTGATTGGCGAGCCATGGACAAGCCGGACAAGACAAGCGCGGATCCAGGGGGGTCATGAGCCCCCTGGCCTAGGTCCAATACCTAGGTGAACCACTAACTAAAAAGCATGTATGTACCTATCACACAGTTTTGTGACATGTGACTTGACAAGACTATGTGGACCGCATCCCCCTTGGAGCCTAAGCTGGATTCGCCCTTGGTCCTAGAACCTAAGTGGTTTGATGTAGGTGGATAATAATGAAATGATAAAGTGGACATTGCCAACTATCCGCCTTTGACAACGTTCTCTCAAGCTTATGGAATCGTAAGCTGAGGATCGGACTGATTCGCTAGTCATGAAACTTAAGCCCATGAACCTAAGTGGAGCGCAAGTAGGTTGATGTTGGCTAACTGATGAAGGTGATGATTAAGTAAACATTATCAACTGCTTATCATCAACAGCATACTGATAATGGATAAAAATGTTAGCTGAGGATCGGGATGATTTCTCAGTCATGGAACCTACATCCAGCAGTGGTCTGATAGCGGCTATCGATATCTGATAGATGAGCAGTTGGTCGCTAATGCTGAAAGTGATGATGAAGTGAACATTACCATCTGCCTGCCGTCAACATCACCCAATTACTTTTTAGTTATTAGAAACGTTAGCTGAGGATCGAGCTACGAGTCATGGAACCTAAGACCAGCAGTGATCTGATGTTGGTTTATTAATGAAACAACAGTTTGTCGTTAAATAGAAAATTCTGAGAGTAGACTTGTCTTCATGCGATTTGATGAGATTCATTGTTAATCTGTGGAGTAAAAGAGGTTGAAAGAGAGATTAGTTTAATAGGCCTTATCTTAAAGAAACATATCAGAACACTTTTAATTCTTTACAAGGTATATTTGTGGTAGTTAATTAAAATAATATTAATATTTATACCAGTATGGTAGAATTAGACCACCCGGATCTGAAAAAAATACTTTAAGTTATTGGCATTACATATTTCTCCTTAACATTTATGTTGGGTACAAATAATTTTGGAACGCATAATTATATTTTTGTTTTGTTCACAATAATATAGGTAAAAATAAAGTGGTCAAGTGCGAGTTGGACTCGCCCATGAAGGGTTCCGTTGCAGCAAGTAACATAATATACATAGTACACATAGTTCTTGTAGTTCATTGTAACTTTGATCGAAGTTTTAATAATAGTGTATTTATGACGTACTAAAAAACTACTCATCAGATCGAGTTCAAACTAATTTTCGTTAGTAGTTTACATGGTAATGTACATCATATATTTTTTTTAGATTTTTCATTCTCTTACTTTAGAAGTTAGAGGGGGGGGACACACATTTTACCACTTTGGAAGTGTCTCTCGCGCAAATTGTTCAGTGTAGACAAAAACTATTTTAGAAACCTTAACATCATTTTTAAAGAGCTATCGATAGACACCCCACACGTGTAGGTTTGATGAAAAAAAAATTTTTGAGTTTCAGTTCTTAGTATGAGGGGCAACCCTAATTTTTATTTATTTTTATTTTTTTTGTAAAAATCTTAATGCGGTTTACAGAATACATCTACATACCAAGTTTCAACGGTGTAGTCCTCATAGTTTCGGCGAAAAGTGGCTGTGACATACGGACGGACAGACAGACAGACAGACAGACAGACATGACGAATCTATAAGGGTTCCGTTTTTACGTTTTACGGAACCCTAAAAATGAATAAGTGATGGCATGGAGAATTCAAAACCTGTAGACACTATATAATTTACTTCGCTGTGACTTACTATTTTTTTTTCGTGGAACTCTGTTTAATTTTTATTATTATGATCATATATAATTAGTGGCCAGATAAACATACGCCTTATGATAAACAACACGACAAACTGTCTATAAAATAACACAACTTAAGTATGATAAATAATTTATTTTCTCCGAATAAACAAAAACCGGCTTCAAATTAAAATTCAGACACTTGACCAAACGTAAGAAGCTATCATTAATATAATATAAGTCGTCTAGATAAATATAAATATAAATAAATAATAAATAAATAAATCAATATTGGTGAACAATTCACACACAGCATCATCTGACCCCAAACTAAGTAAAGCTTGTGTGATGACGGCCAGATAGCTGATATAATACTTATATAGTTTTAAATACATACTTATTATACATAGAAACACCCAGACACAGTGCAAACATTTGAATTCATCATACAAATATTTGCACTGGGTGGGAATCGAACCCACGACCCTCGGCTTCGCAGGCAGAGCTACTACCAACTAAGCCACGAGGCCAATCTTTGTTAAAAAAAAAGTTAAATGAAAGTACCGATTTCGATGTAGTACCTCTATACTATCTGTGATCTACCAAAAACTAAAAAAATCCTCAAAACCAATTCACAATTGGTGGAGCTATCACGTGACATACATTAAAAAAAAATATCGAATGGAGAACCTCCTCCTTTTTTGAAGTCGGTTAATAAAAAGTCAAGACATATCTAAACTTAAACAACCGGTCATGGTAATTACTGCCGTTTTGATATGCGTGACCATAAATAAATAAGTCTCTTAGTTCTCACTCTGACTCTTATTATTCGTGACCATAAATAAATAAGTCTCTTAGTTCTCACTCTGACTCTTATTATTCGTGACCATAAATAAATAAGTATCTTACTTCTCACTCTGACTCTTAAGACCGTTCTCAGAAAACCTACTTATTAGTAAAGAACTACACTTAACGTTACAATAGATCAAACCTTCTACATCGTTTAGCTGTTGTGAATGTACTTCTGGAATAAAGAAGAATGAATTTTAAAAAATTACAGACATAATTTTTTGTAATTTTGATAAGTAGAATGTAAGTATATAATTTACTGTTCATTGTCCGATAAATCACTTCAGCATGTATGGTCCTTAAATTATCTTTTTCCACTACTTAGGTTTTTTTTTTATTTAATCCACAAAAATATCAATAACATTTTTCAAAATATAAAACTCTGCCAAACTGCACAGCTGTTTGTAGGCAGGTAATACTGTATTTCAAAAATAAAATTCATAACTTTATGGGTCTCGTGAGTCAAATCAGAAGAGTGACTCCTCTGATCTTTTTTCTGAATCAGTGAATCTTTTTTTTTATAGTAAGTATAGAGTGACGAGACTAGCAGGGCATGTGCCTGATGGTAAGCAACATGCCTGCCACATAACAGCACAGTGACACGCAGCTATTGGAACACGAAGAGTCCAAATCATTACCTAGCACTGCACTGTGCTCGTCACCCAGAGATCTAAGATTTTATATCTCTAAACCCTGTAATTTCTTTGGAAACATTTCCCTTCAAACCGGAACACAGCAAATCCATCAGTAAAATCAAATTGTTATAAAACTTCAACGTGACTCTAACCAAATATTTGATATTCAACACAATTAAGTTATTTTCCCGTCACAAACGTCAAAATGATCTCTTCCGATTTGATTTTACTAAAAAAAATTGACCTATTTTGCTCACGTAACTGTTCGGAATTGAATTGAATAAATTGAAATAATATTTTTTTAAACTTATATATACTATGCATTTATTTTAAAGGGAGTTAACAAACAAATTACTATATTACCTATTTCCTTCAAAATTGATAGAGCAGCAAAAATAAATTTCATTCGAATATGAACCATACTATTTAAAATAATCTAAGTAACTCAATAAATATCAAAAACAAATATCCATAATGCAATAAATAATATTTGTGGAAATAAAACTAGAAATTTCTATTTTATTGACTAGGCAATGTTCTGTGGGTCGTAAAATCAGATTTTATTCTTAGTAAAAAATGTTATGTTGGTTTGGTGAACATATTTTATTAAATGTCTTTCAAACCGCTCCGCGCCCAAAAACGTGCCGTACGTGCCATCGTGGGTGTGTCGCAGTGCACATCCGTTAGACCATATTTCAAAGAGCTTGGCATACTTACGTTGCCTGCAATCTTGATCTACCAAGTGGCTGTGTATGTCAGAAATAACTTAGACTCATACAACACACGAGGAGAGAGACATTCTTGCAATATACGCAACGCTGACAAGCTGGATAGTATACCACACTCCCTCACAAGATCGGAAAAGCTGACTCACATTATGGGACCGGAAGTTTATAACACTCTTCCTAAAATAGTTAAATCAGCCCCAAGTTTGGGCAGCTTCAAGAACCGATTAAAAAGCTGGCTTATCGATCAAACTTTTTATAGTTACAGCGATTTTTTAAAGAGTGATGGTAAACTTACAATAAAATTGTAAAAATAATGACATTATTCATTACAATTGTAATAAATACATAATATACTTTAATGGTTGACACTTATTTGTACGATACTCATTATCGTACAATAAAATGTTAAATTTAAACTTTAAAAATGTATACTCTTTGTATGCTCTTTTTTGTTTTTAAAATTGACGTGTAAATTGTACATTTATGAATAAAGAACTTTGACTTTGACTTTGACTTTGACTTTAAACTTTTGGTGTCGCCTATTCCAGAGGAATTTATTGATATTTAGCATATTCGCTTCTCTAAATTGTAAATTTGAGTCTACTTCACTCTGTTTCTAGCTTAGTTACACCGTATACAACAACAATAAATGTGGGCATTACGAGGATTGTTTTAAATACACGGGTAACTCACGTTTAATATAGTCAGTCCAGTATGACTCCAGTTTCGATCGCGTCTGGCGACCTTTTACAAGGAGAGTGCGCGCGCGTGATCGCTTCTCTTTTAGCACATTGCAAGGACTTGGTCCCTGTCCTTTTTTTAGTGACGGGACGAGCAGGACATGTGCTTGATGGTGAACACCGTGCCGGCTCATAGCAGTAGAGTGTTACGCAGCTATTGGAATATAACGAGTCCAAAATATAATCTAGCATTGCATTAGGTAGCTATGTAGCCAAGTAGCTAGTGCGGTGCTAGGTTTTTTAGGTAATTTCTTAATTTCAACATTTTACATTTTGAATATTAATAGTGGAACACGGTGGTGTTTATGCCTTGGCGATAGAATAACTGGCAAAAGTGTGGTATTTCTCCAGGCAGACTCTGCAAAGATAAATTGTTTCAAAACCCCTAATTTGAAGTAGCTTCATGTTTTTATTTCCTACAATAATTAGAACTGAATAATCAAACGTTCGTCATAACGAAACGCGTCAGTCACCCTCAAAACATATTTTGTGTAAAAAAAACTTACAGCTTTCGGGAGCTTTATAAAAAGTTTGTGGAATCTTCAATTTAATTTTGTCCGAAAAAGTAAAAACTTACTTAAATTTAAAATTAAATTGACGGCTCGACTAAATTTCTATGATAACGTCACACGGATAAAGGTAAATAAATTTTAGTTTTTCGTTGATATTTCAAAAATCACTACCCCGATTTCAATAAAATTTATATGGGACCAATTCTGAACTATAATAAAACTAGCTGAACGGGCGTTGCTATCGAAAATCGATCGTACCAATTCAAATTTTGAACAAATTCGTTTTTTTTTTTTTTTTAATGGCTCTATGTAACAAATTCGGTTACTTTACTTTAGGTTCTAATGACGCAACCTTTAAAATATGACATATGCTGTCACACGACGAAAGCTCTCAAAAAGCAATATTTTTTCCCGTTTTTGTTACATTTTTCATTCCTGCTCGGCTCCTGTTTATAGTAGCGTAATGTTAAATAGCCTATAGCCTTTTTCGATAAATGGACTATCCTACAAAGAAAGAATCGTTCAATTCGGACCAGTAGTTCCAGAGATCCTTGCGTTCAAACAAACAAGCAAACTAACAAACTCTTCAGCTTTATAATATTATAGTATATATAGTATATAGTATAGTATAGATATATCTACCAAAAAAAGAACCATCAAAATCAATTCACAATTGGCGCAGTTATCGCTTTAACATTATTTAAATATAAGTATCATATCAGCTATCTGGCTGCCACAGGTTGGTTGGTGACTGGTTGGTTGGTGTTGTATGTGAAATGTCCACCAGTAGTTATTTGTTTATTTTATTATGTGCTATCGTGTAACATACATATAAAAAATCATAGAACCTAATTGGGAATTGGGAACCTTCTCCTTTTTTACCCGACTGAAAGAAGGATTATGCTTTTCGCGCGTATCTTGTAGGTTTGTAAATTTCTTTATTTTCACGTATCTTCCAAACGGCTGGATGGGTTTTGATAATTAAGATATCGTTATATTATTCTCAATCACCAGTGACCGTAGATAGTACCTATATAATGTTTTTTTACGTCTGGATTTTTTGCAGTCGGATTTTTTAAATTAAAGTTATTTGTTAAAAATGAGCCTTTATGGATGGTGTGTGAACATAACATAGGTAAGGCAATGCAGTGAAATATCTTTTTACTAACATGACCGCGTAGTCACACCTTAAATCTTGACCGTGGGGCATTAAAAATTTCACGACCCCTAAAACGTTAGTATACGTGGATGTTATGGCAAAGGTCTCGTTGTGCCACGGTCTAAAGATAAAAATGTTGCTAAATGATTAATAAATTATTGATTTTGATTATAATAAATTAGTGTTAGGTTGGACTAATCTAACCTTGAGGGTAGTGCTACTGTCGACCGGATGGAGAACGAAAAGTTTTGCATGAGTCCGATGCGCTGATAATATATTGGCGCAGGGACATCAACATCAACCTACCTTAGTCCCTTCTGGATATAAGTAGGGCTCGCCCATAACTCGCCACTCCGCCTTATCCTCAGCTTTACGTTGCCATCTACTGCCTGATGTCTTTCATATATCGTCTCTCCATCTAGTATCAGGGTGTCCTACACTACGTTTGCTGATTCGCGGTCTCCAACGGTCTCCAACGGAACACGTATACTCCAACGGTCACTGGTTCTGCGACAGATATGACAGGACCATCGCTCCTTCAGTTTGCTGATGCATTGACCTATGTTGGATGGTGAGGATGAAACACCCCAGGGTTTTAGTGGATAGGCCAACAGTATAGCGAAGAATCTCACAAATCCATCGAACTCCCAGGAGAAGTGGAATACAAAAAGAATTTCCTGTAGACAAAAACTACTAACCTAAACATTACAATTTGAACACGGTGCTTGAATTCACAATCATGAACTTGTCGTGGGTTCGAATCCCTTCTGATTTTTTTGCCAAGTGCATTTAATGAAAATGAAAATGAAAACGTTTATTGTGCCAAAATAAAACATTCATAATATAAAAACACTAATAATTTAAAAGGTTGTCCATCACGACTGGTTTTTGTGGTGACGAAAACCATCGTTAGGAAATTAATACGTTCCAAGAAATACATCTTCCATGTAGGACATTCAAGACTTACGGCGTCAACTAACCCGCACTTAGCCAACATGGTATGATAACGGTCTACCGACCTACTATATAAAAAACAAGGTCACGTTTCTTGAATGTGGCGAACGACTAATCGCTGAGTCTCCAACCTTGGGTCAAATGGTTTAGAGATCGTAAAACGCGCCCTAAGATTTACACTTACACAAAAAAACTGTTAGGGCTCGAGTTCAATCTTCATTCGAAAACTGCTCTACCGGACCTTAAAATTTTACAGCTTAAGAGATAGACCTGTATATTTCAAACGATTCCGCAGAATGCTTTTTCTAAGTCGAAAGGGTATATAGCTTCTTGCTTTTTACTCATCATTTTCAGTAATTTTTATTACAATGTTAAATGTTTTTCACGGACTTCGATACATTAACTCCATATTGACTTAATTTTTAAAAACAAAATACACAAAAACTTAAACGATAGTATCAATTGGCACCATTACGCCTTAAAGCGATCTCTTCCAGGCCATCCTTGGATGGAAAAAGAAACACTAGAATAAGAAGATGGAAAGTATAAAAAGAATTTGGTGACTACAGTAGTATTGAAAATGAAACTACAGTTAAATAAATGATATTTTGTTTTGTAATTAACTGTACACGCTATGACATAAATACATACCTATATAAGACACATGCACAACCACATAGGTCCGTGATTGACCACCTGATGGTAACTGAAGGTGTATTCGAAGTTGATGCTCGATGACTTAAAAAAACTAAAGAGATTCACTGAGACCGAGCACGCCAACCTATCGAGTCAATAGCTTCGAGCTGGTTCTTCGCCGAACCATCCCAGAGGTGGCAGCAGTATTTCATGCACGACCGAACTGGGCAGAAGTAATGCTTGATATCATTTATTTTACTCTGAAAAACCAAACAACTGGCTTCAATTAAGAAATTGAATTGACACCTTATTAGGTATAATAATAATTTGTTGAGTATGTCAATTTTTGATCAATTCTATTGAATTGCTAAAAAATATGGGGTACCAACGAAACGCACTGTTCCAATGAAACATTTTGATGATTTGGAGTAAACGAATATATTATCGATGTATAGGGTTTTTAGATTGTTATTTGATTATCAAAAGCCGAGATTGCATTTATTTGGCTGTCTTGCTCGTCCGGTTCCGGTTCCGGTTCGTCTGGTCAGCGCCCGGCTGACTGCAGCAAGACTATCTTTATTTGGCGTTCTTGTTCAGCGTCCGTCCGACTTCAGCAAGACTGTCTTAATTCGGCCTTCTTGTTCAGCGTTTAGCCGACTTCTGCAGGACTATCTTTATTTGGATTTCTGGTTCAGCGCCCACCCAATGTCAGCGAGCCTGTCTTTATTTGGCCGTCTTGTTCAGCGCCTGGCCGACTTTAGCAAGACTGTCTTGTTCAGTGTCTGGCCAACTTCAGCAAGACTGTCTTTATTTGGTTTTCTTGTTTAGCCTCCGTCCAACTTCAGCAAGACTGTTTTTATTGAAGTGAAAACTTCTTTAGCCGCGCCTAGACAATTTTTTCGTGGGGGGTAAATTGGATTCTACCGTCACGCTCGGGTATGATAAAAAATCTTCGGGTAAACTCGGGACCTTGGCGATTGGGCATCTAGAAATGCGTCAGCCAATGGGAAATGCTGAAAGGGCGTGGCCTCGCCATCTAGAAATGCGTGAGCCAATGGGAAATGATGACGCATTTCTAGATGGCCATGCCATGATGGCGAGGCCACGCCCTCAGGTTACACCCGTGTAGTTTCCAAGGTAAGCTCGCAAATTCTGAGTAATAAGTTTTCACTTCTATCGGCAGTTCGTATGACTGCCAATTTTTTTGGCTGTCTTGTTCAGCGTCCGGCCAACTTCTGCAAGACTGTCTTTATTTGGCTATCTTGTTTAGCGTCCGGCCGACTTCTGAAAACTCTATTTATTTGGCTGTCTTGTTTAGTGCCGGCCGACTTCAGTAAGACTCTTTATTCCGGGTACCTGTTTTTTTTTTAGCTTGATCACTTCAGATCTTATGATATGCTGGAGCAACAAGCATGTATGGAACATATGAACATGAAAACTATCACATATATAATTTTAGTCGGATTACGAGATATTTATGTAAATGATGTTGGAGCGAGTTCTCGATATTTTGATACTTTGATAGCTCTATGCACATGTTCACATGTAAACTCGTTACACTTCATGGACATATCGAGAACTTACTGTAAATATCTCGTAATTAAAAATAGTAGCGTATATGACTAACCGTGATAACTTTTTTTTTATAATCTTTATTTATTTATTGAGGGTTTTGATCTAATTAGACAATGTCACCCTCGAGGAGTGGCTCAGTAAACCGTGATAACTTAAAATAACGAATATCAAATTTTTTAAGGTAGGTACGATTTCGTTTTTGATGTTTTGACTCATTGCGAATTGAGGAAAATCATTAGAAAATATTTCTGAGAACCGCGTTTTCGAAACGTGTATCACAGGTCATTAGCTTTAGGATTTCGATTGATTTCGTTCAAATACCACCCTAATTTAAGGTTTTCCTTGAACCGAAGTTATATTTACGGCTTTTAAAGCAAGGTAGATATCACTCAGTAGATATTAGGTATGTCAAAAATAATGATTCAATTCAGTAATTTTTTTAACAAAACTAACATTGAGAACTAACCTACACATTGTTTTTGAGATATGTATCATTTAGGGCATCGCATCGGAGCAATTCGCTATCGCACGTTTCTCCGATGCGGCGTCGCATCGCATCACATCGCACCCTTAGCGCCATAAAAGACACGGTTCACGGTTTTATATCTGAACTATATTAAAATTTCATATTATTAGAGAGATATTAGGTATATAAGTATTATATCAGCTATCTGGCCGCCATCACACAAGCTTTGCTTAGTTTGGGGTCAGATGGTGTTGTGTGTCAATTGTCCACCAATATTTATTTATTTATTATTTATTTATTAGTACTATTCGCAAGCATTTGCTTACTTACCACATACATAGTCAATCTACTAGCTATTTGATTTGGCTAGCACCGACTTCAAATAGATGAGTGGGTAGCGCTTTTAGTAATTAATTAATTAAACGAATTTATTTCTCAGTTATGAGTGCCTATGATTAAATCATTAAACCGACTTTAAAATCACATTCAATAACATTTTGAAATCGGTTAAATGTTTTAAATACAAATATTATATTTATTTCACTAGTAGCACCTCGCAATTTCACTCGCGTAGTAATCCTTCCCGTAATTTTCCGGACATAAAAAATGGCCTACCTTAATTATTCCATACACTTTAATTAATCCATCAGAAGAATCGTTTTACTCTCTGTTTGAAGATTCTATATTATATCCATCTCGGATCTCATGAAATACTCTTATTTAGTTTAGATAGTTGAAAAAGCACTTCCAACCAACACAAAAACTTCTGGCTCGTTTCAAAAAAAATATATCTTAATGCCTATAACTTGAAATGTCACGGCAAGTAAGAATGATATATCCGACGCTATGTAAACACGTAAAATTGTTTAATTGAAATTGAAAGCAAGATTGTAGGGGTGACGCCGAAACAATACGGCGACATTGTAGGTTTTATGCTCGAATTTACAAGCTGTAAACCCTACAAACTGGGATTGGTCACGGAATGTGGCTAAAGTCGCCACGAGTAGGTACGAGTACTTAGCTTATATGACCTTGATTATCTACTCCATACTAACACTGAGTTATTTGAAAAAAAATAGTAACGCCCAGTGGTTTTACCTGCGAATTTATCATTCCAATAATTTTCCCGGGAGTAGGTAGTAGGTAGGTAGTTCCAAGTGTTGGTATGTGGAACAACCATCGTGGGAACAACAAACAAAAATTATCCTACTTATACTATCCTACTAATGTAATAAATGTACAAAGTTTGGATGATTTGGACGTTTGTTGCTCAATCACGTCGTAACTTCTGAACGGATCTCGTTGAAATTAGGAAAACAATCAGAAAATCATCAGGAATAACACATCTATAGTCTATTTTTTATCCCGGTAAAATAGCGGGACGGGAAATAGCGGGTGAAACCGCGGAGCTCTGCTAGTAAAAATAAAAAATAAATAATTGTAATACTTGAATTCTACAGAAATTATGTTAATTCCTTGAGCACTCGTAAAAAACTTCTTTCTCCTAACTAACTCAGGCTTCTCCTTGTGACGGCAGCGTGTGTCAAATCGTTATCTTAGCTACAACATGGTCGAGGAAAGCAATGGTCTACACAAGATCCAGCCTACAAAACGGGTGCTGCTTAATTAAAATACCCAATAGGTACTAAAGAATCAAGTAAAATCAGAAATATCATAATAGTTGTTAGTGAATACTTTGGATATTTTAATAAAAAGCATAGACTGAGGTGTTCGTAAAGTGTAATGTTTCGCAATGTAAAAAGATTATACCTCTTTTATCGGATATATTTTGAGTAGCTTGAACAAGTGGCATCGTTTCCTGCTCAACTTTCTAAAGACTCGAACAAAGAGGTACGACTCTACTTTCATAGTAACAACTTCGAAACTTTGAAATTCGTAACCTGAATCCACTTCAGTAATCTGTGCCTGAATCCATTATAGATATTTTTTTGTAGTGGTAGGACTCTTAGCAGAGTCCGTCTGGGAAAGTACCATACCTTTGCCAGTTAGTCTACCGCCAAGCAGTAATGTGCAAACATTACTGTGTTCCGGTTTGAAGGGCAATGTTTCCAGAGAAATTGCAGGGCTCAGAGATATAACATCTTAGATCTCTGGGTGACGAGCGCAGTGCAGTGCTAGGTAATGATTTGGACTCTTCATGTTCTAATAGCTGCGTGTCACGGTGCTGTTATGTGGCAGGCATGTTGCTTACCGTCAGGCACATGTCCTGTTAGTCTCGCCACTATTTATTTAAAAAAAAAAATAATAATATGTAGGTATTAATTGTAGATACTTTCAAATTAACCGTGTCACCTGACATGTGATTTCCGTAAACCTGTACTTAGCCATTTAGGTAGGTAATAGTCTTGACCCTCTCCTAGTGGAATAGCCTAATGTAACAATCCACCCTAATCCCAGCCATGGGAAAATAAAGTTGCTTATGGTTTTTGCTATTTGTGATCTACAAATTTGGCATCCCGATGTTCCGAAAGACCCAAACTAGACGAATCGCGCTAATTATTTAAAATGGAGAGGGCGCCCCACGCTCTGCCATTAAGGGAACGCCTGTCGTGTAATGGCTATCTATGAACTTCCTAGCACATTAACATCAAATTCCGGTGACAATAAAACAAATCGTTAACTCAAATGTACTGAGTCGAATAAGGGAAGATGTTTAGATCACGAGAGAACTGTGGATGAAATACGAACAGCGTCTTATACTCGTATATTACCGTCTTGGAAACACTATTACTCGTATATTATACCGTCTTGGAAACACTAGTGAATGTATGAACATTGAACAACAGACACAAGGCCAATTTTTTTGACGTGACGTCTTATAAATTGGTTTGCCGGGTGACACTTCAAGAAACTGCGTTACGCTCCGCTCACGTTATGCGCTCACAATGAGAGCGAGTGAGAGGGACGCGTGCCTTTCACTTTTTATGTCTGTCTCTCTCGCTCTTAGGCGGGCTAACCACTCAAAGTCGTTGTCACGTAAAACTTTCGCCCGTATACCGACTTTACAGGCAACCGATTTTTTTTTTTTAACTTTAGTTTGCTTTTAAGGTACCTACCTACAGAACCAATCAGAATCAGAGTAATTTATTGTTGAACTGTGTACAAACTAGTTGGTAGATTACAATATGTCCAGCACTTACAACAGTCTGGCCTTTTCGAGCATACAATAAAATTAAAGTAAAATATTTTCTATTAGGAATACAAATCGCTTAAATAGATCAAACTGCTGATTAATCTAAAAAGTGTAACATCTTATAAATACTATATATTATGCTGCATCTTATATTATGTATCCACTATGGATGTATGGCAGTTCTTCAGGTTTCAGATGGCATCTGCTTATCGAAATTTGGCTTACCACAGAGCGCCACGAATTTAGCGCCACAGAGAAGAGGCTAAAAACTCATACTTAAGCACAAAAGTAGACCATACAAACAACCTACGCATACTAAAACCGTTTGTAAGTAACAGTCAGTATGTATGGGAAATATATGAAATGCTATCAAATACCTATGCTAGGAGTTTTTTTCATCATTTATATGAAGCAAACTCAATGCTTAATTTATCTAAGTACATGACATGAAATGAAATCGTTTTGCTGAAATACTTAAGTATTTCTTAAAGCATTTAATACACTTTTAAATAAGGTAGGTACTATTCTTCTCTCTTCGTCACTCTTCTTTTATTTGACGGATAGCGCAAGGGCACCTCAGACGGTGCGACATTCAGACTAAGAATCAGCTTTTTAATATCCCCGAAGGGAGGCTTGTGTGGACTCATAAGCTACTGGTCGAAATAGCGTCTAAAAAATTATCGTAATTTTTATTTAGTTATGGACGATTGCCACTTCTTGGAAAGTATCTTGAGATTACCAACTCGGCGAAATTTTTAATTTCCGAAAAATAATTAAATACATTTTGTATGTGTAGTTTCCACTATAATCAACGCAATTCTGTCAACTAACACAGAAAACTAAGATAAATAATACTACGCTATACTCTGATAGCTTTAGGCAACCCGCTGGCAATAGGTTATTTTCTGCGCCAATGGAAAACCGGGAGTTGTTGTCAAAGTCATTTTTTAACTCAAACGTCTGTGATCGTATTATGATGTGGTATTCCTATCGCGTTATATAGGGGTCGATCAATCCTAATCATGCAAATGAGTGCCTCTCGGAGTCACTCGGACTGATATTTTCTAGCGATTTTTGTAATGGCCTTTTAGGCAGAGGCTATCTGAGGCGAACTATCATAAGTCCCTTCAGAAGAGAATAGCAATAAATAATGACAATAAAAATTACCACAAACGTTTAAGATCTAAAGTTAAACACCAGAATCAATGCCACATTCACATATAACTTATTTAGAGCATTTTCACTGTCAAAGCTCAGTGTTCAGTAGGTACCCACCCACGCAGTAAAACTTCTGACGTCAACTACCATTGGTATTTTAGACTAGAAGCGCTTCGCGGATTCACCCGCGTAATTTCCGTTCCAGTAACTTTCTAACTAACAATCTATGTTTCCAAATTGCAACTCGATCTGTTGAGGCGTTGTGACGTGATTGAGCAAGAAACATCGGAAGTATAACATTTTTTTAAATTGGTATGATATTTTTGTGTTTTTTTTTCATTCTGTAAATTCTTAACAATAATTGTGTTCTAAAATAAATTTATAGAAAATTGGCTCTATCTATAACTTGGACCGTCTGATTTTTGGCTCAGTCTTAATTTCTAAATAGATAAGAACAAAAACTTTAAAATGTTAAGTAATCTTACCGATGCAGATTATTTACTGGCAAGTGTCAATTCAATCTCATTAGCTTTCAAACCAAAACAAAATTGCTCCATTCACAACTTCTAATAAATCACATACACATATAGACGCGTCAAACTTAGGACACAAGGAGTGTCCTAGGTTAACGTTAGGAGTTAGAAAGACTAGTTTTAAGACATACAACATACACTATGTTTAAGTTTTTAATTTATTTTTAGTTTATTTGATTAAAATTGTATTAATATGTATTTCGAGAATGTTAGCACTAGGACAAACCTCTGCGATGTTTAAAAGTGCTGATTGTTTTTTTTCATATTTATTGTAAGTTATGAATGAATAAAAAATAAAAATAAATTAAAAAAGTTACTTAAAGAAAATTACAAACATACGTATCGTATCACTTACCTGGCTTCCATAAGCTCATACGCTTCCAAAAGCTTTGCTTTGCTTTGCTTAATACATTTATTGCTGTATCTAAAGCAAAGTGTATAACTTTGACTTGAATACATTTCACACAACTGGAAGGAAAACTTCTTCTAAAATTTTAGCTCTACACGTTTCGCCATCTAAGTATTTTCGCAACTGTATCGCTATTACAAAAGAAGACATTCTATATTCATTTCAATTTTAATCCAACATAAAGTTCACAAAACGAGGCCGTTGACATAAATAATTATAATAAAAGCGGAACAAAACGGAGCACTCTAACTCAAAATATATTACACAATTAAACACTAAACACGTCTCCTTCGGTCGACTGGCTTTAATTCACTCTTTTTCCCTTTTATTTTCATGAGCGGGAATTTATTTTCATAACTGATAATAAATGTCAAGTCATTGTTGTAATAAAGTAAAGCTTACCCTTCCTGCGTCTCCGTGTCGCCCGAGCCCATGCTACGAATATTATTTGAATAATAAAAATTTGAATTTGGAAAACAAATGTCGGATAGCAGTGGCGTTTTGCAATTGTCATTTGTCTGCATACATGTCTACAGACAATATTTTTAACACTTACAAAACAGTGGTATGATGTCACTCTGGAGAGTGTCGCTTCTCCATGCTTGGAGACCTCCACTACGGAGGTCACCGGGTCGCCTCGCTCATTTTTGTTTATTGACGTGGTTCCTTAGGTAATATTGTACATAATGGCGAGTGTAGCCAACATCAAGTTGACAGATGTCTTTGAACGATATTTTTCTTGAAGCAAGTTGGTTTCCTCACAACTCGCAATGCCAAAGTCATAGCCAATGCTGATGACAAACTTCTACAAGAACTTGAAATAATACTGAACAGTAGAAAAACAGGTTTTGAAACCAAGACTTCATAATTGTGAAATGACACTTTCTCACCACTGCACCTAGGTGTTTCGGTGTAATTTGTCTATATTACAACTCCCCACGATCAAACGTCAAGATAACGGGTTTGACAGCACGCCGTATATTGTATTGTCATTGTTTTACCGTTAGCTCGTCAAGTTGATCAAACACAGCTATAACATGATAAGAATTTGTAGCTAATATTTTTCTTTTTTTTAGAACATCAATATCTTCTGTCTGGTTACTCTGCTAATTATATTGACTAAATTAAGCGACTACGAGCCGTACTTGATTAAGCTCAACCTTGCGTTTTAGAATTTATTTCACATCACCAACCGCGATTCGGCCGTCGTCAAACGTATTATGAGTTTTAACTCTCGTACCTAAGCCACGAGTAATGTTAGCATTAATGACGCTAATGGGAAATTTAAATTGTTCAGAATCAACTCCCATTTTCGATATCTATCGGAAAATTTAAAAGTGAAAGTCTAGATCTTAAAGTCAAAGTTATTTATTGATAAATGTACAATTTATACGTCAACGTCTAATTTGTACATTTTGTGTATATAACTTATTGGATATATAAACGTCAACATTTTATAAGTTGACGTTGACGTAAACAAATAATATTTGTTTGTAATTCCAATTATAGGTACATTACAGCTATAACATAACAAACAGCTTTTTAATTAATGCTTATAAATTACGATAATTACATAAGTTTAAAAATTTGCCTATCTGCCGTTTTCTGAACAGATTTCAACGGGGCTTTAGCTGACAAATAGTATATACATTTTATTTTTAACTAATATAGGTTTACACTTGACCACCATCTCGCCTGATGTTAAATGACGATGCGGTCTACGATGGAGCCTGATAACCTAGAAAAGCCCGATTCACTCTCGATTTGAAGACGCAAAGATTGTAACTATCGGGTAAACCCACTCAGGCAACGTATTCCACAGCCTAGATGTTCTTATCACAAAAGTAGAGTCAAATCTCTTTGTTCGTGTCTTTGGACCATCAACCATGAAACAAAATCGCTTTTTCGAGCTATGAGCATTCCGATAGAAAAAAGGGCAAGGTGGTATTAGATCATGCAGATCAGTTTCTCATAATTATATAAAATTTATTACACGAAAATTCACTCGTAACACAAACAAACTAAATTACTAAGGGCAGTTCAAATTATGAGATGAAGAAGCTAGCACAAACGAACCATATACACATGTTTTTTTTTTCGCAATAAAAATCTAACGTCAAATAGGAATTTCATTTTTTATTTCTTTAAATGGTTATCATAAGAGTTTAACAGCTTGCTTCATCGCGAGTAAACGTTTCGGTATTCAGTGTCAATTACATTAGAAATCTCACTCGTGGGGCGAACATATTTACATACGACAGGTGTGAATTCAGGAACTTCTTAATCCAAAGAAATCAGTCAATACATACTATCAGTCAATTGCTGATATAATACTTAAACACACCCATGGAGACACACAACAAATATTTGTATACATCACAGTCACCACATATTTATTTATCCTCGGTGGGAATCGAATCCACAACCTCTAGTTCCGCGGGCTGACTGCCTACTATGCCACGAAGTCAATCAATTAACAATAAATTTTAAAACTAGTGTAACAGTTGACAGTATACTAGCTCAAACCGATCTCTTCCAGGCAACTTCAGGATGAAAAATAATACTCACATTATTTTCAAGTCAGAAAACAGGGAGACAAGAACAAACAAAGAGTCGATAAGAAAATCAATAACTGAAATTGCAGACTAAAATAATACTGTAATAATTATAAATAACATAAAATAAATTATTTTAAAATATAAACCACTAAATCCAATATCAGCACATTCTTCAAATATAATGAATGTGTATTTTGTTAGCAATGAGGCGATTTCAAAATAAAATAAAAGTGGTCAAGTGCGAGTTGGACTCGCCCATGAAGGGTTCCATAGCAGCAAGTAGCATAATATAAAAATTCTTGTAGTTTGGGCGATGTTTTATTAATACTGTTTTTATGACGATTACAAAAAAAATACTTACTAGACTACTTAGATCTTATTCAAACCAATCATCGATGGAAGTTTCCATGGTAATGTACATCATAATTGAAATGAAAACTTCTTTAGGTGCGCCTAGACAGATATTTCGTGGGCTGTGAATTGGATTCTAGCATCACGCTCGGGTATGATAAGAAATCTGAGTTATAAGTTTTCACTTCTATCGGCAGTTCCTATGACTGACAATTTTTTTTTTTTTTTAGTTTTGTCGTTCTCTTACTTTAGAAGTTTAAAATCGCTCCCCCAGCTCTAGGAACTCTAAAAACATATTCATCAAAATATACGTCAAATATCTGACATATTCTGATATTCACATAGACTTATCCAATTTTAACCCTACTGTGTAAGATACTCTATCTGTATCCACAAACGTACTTCGTACTTCTCATAAATCTGTATTTTATTTTATTTATTTATTTAGAGACACCAACAGCGAACATATTACAACACTTATAAACAAAACAATTTAAATATAAAAATTCTGATATGTTAGCCTATTATAGGTGAATACAGCTTGCTTAAAAATTTGTGGCTACTTTTATACAAATAATAATGAAAAAAAAATAATGAAAATACTAAATACTGTACAAAGACGGACGAAGAGGTTTGACTCTACTTTTGTGAAAATAATGTCTAGGCTGTGGAATGAGTTGCCTGAGTAGATTTTCCCTGATAGTTATAATCTGGGTGTCTTCAAATCGAGAGTGAATTGGTTTCTTCTAGGTATAAAAGTTTAAAAAAATGTAAATTTTATCGAAATCGGTGTGGCGGTTTTTGAAATATGAACAACTTACTATCACTAGACTTACCTTAGACTTAGTGTTGGCTTCTAATGATATTTGGCCGAGAGCCTGAAATCAATTTTAAATTGAAATCGGCTTTTTTTCGCAGAAAATAAATAATGGAAAATAAAATCGCTTTCACCTTATTTACCTACCGAACCTTGGCCGACCCTGCACTTGGCACTCCAGTTGATTGCTAAGGAATGATCGCTGGGTCCAGCGCTCGCCACTTTAATACGATGGGAACGTGTTCTGTGACCGTAGAGACGGTATGCAGATGAATACTATTGCTTGTAGTGGCTCCCGCAGTATCTTTGAATTGCTAAGAATTTACGTAAGCTGATATCTGGAGATGAAATGGTATATACGCTTTTTTCTGAACATCTATGATTTTTTTTAACCCCCCGACATGTCCCGACCCAAAATCGGTGAGAATGAACGTGTGTGTGTGTACGTGCGTGCATATGTGTGTGTATGAAGGTGTGCGTGAGGATGATAATGAGTGTGTGTGTCTGCGGCGTCCTGGGTTCCGAACGAATGACCCGATTTTTTTTCGGTGAATTACGTACATGTGTTTATCGAAAACGGTTCAGCCGTTTCCAAGTTTTCAGGTCTGTTGTTAAATGCGCTGGTCTTAATCCTAAGATTACTACCGTATTTCAATTATGCGTAAACGCATAGTGGGTATTAGCTTTTCATACAAACATACAACGCGTCACTTAAAATTTCGTTGATGGTTTTTAATTTTTTTTGTTGTGTACTTGTAAAAAAGTCGCTTTCTTTTTTTTATATAACTAATTAACTATATATGTATTTCCGTTGTAACTGTATGTCCGCCGAAAACTTTTGAAGCAAAATGGAAATTAATTGTTTGTTCCAAATACTTCATTTACATTTAATCAAAATCAAATAAGCATACTTTATTTGCCAAACGTGACTTTAAAATAAAATGCGATCTTAAATTTAATATTTCCCAAGACTACCTATCAACATAACTTACAACAATATTCACGTCGTCCTTTCTGTGTCCATAGTCCAAGATGAACAAATCTTCCGGATTTACATCATTTATTACTTCAATCAATAGTAAACCTTATCTTCGATAGCATACCAGCGAAAATCTTTCGCGAAATATGAAAATTGTTGATACGTTTAAGCCGCGTCTAAATAATAGGCATGTCATGAACAGCAGTCTAGTGATGTGAATACTTTCCGACTGCTTGCCTTCATTTTATCGTGCATGTTTTAATATTAATTGTAAGTTTTCTGGCTGGTTGGATGCACGATTATGCAGATGAGACGCGCTTGTCAAAACGCTTAGGGATGAACTACGTTTCTCTAAGCTAGATACATATTTGCGTCAACGATGTTTACGTGTACGTCTATTCGTTCAATATTCATTGTGTTTACCTTTGACATAATTGGAACAGACTTTAAATGGAGGTGGAATATTGTTTTATAGAAATACTAGCAGCGCCCTGCGATCTCACCCGCGTAGTTCCGTTATTTTCCCGCGACGAATAGTAGATTTTATACTCTATGTGCTATTCCAGACTACATACTACATATACTCACACATTACATACACTCCATACTACACACTACATAGACTACATATTACATATACTACTACATTATACTCTACGTTCCAAATTTTAATCCGGGCCCTTTACGATCCATTTCAATAAGTAGGTAGGTGCTTATTTGAATTAAATCCGTGAATAAATTGTGACATTATTTATGGTCATCTGGAGAATTTAAATCCTTTCAAACTGAGTTAGATTTTTGATGCGGTGTTTCTCAAGAATAGCTCTTAAAATATAAAATAAATAGAGTAAAATATCGGAGATATTTATAATGTTCGTTCCAAACGGGTTTATGTTCGATTTTTTCCTAAAAATAATACAATAGTCAAAATTTAAGGCGCATCTCGCTTGCGAAGAGGATATCTAGGTATTTACTCTCTATATATATAACCTCTATAGGTTATAGCAGCAGCGTGGATTTTTTTTCTGGTACAGAGTTCAAGATCTGCGGTTGTCTTACCCACAATTTAATTATTATTTATTGCTGTAAATTGTTCTTGTTTCGAAATTTTGTAAATTGTAATGAATTCGAAGTTAATTTATAAATTGTTTTAAGTTCCGATGTGATTGAGCAACCAACATCCTAACTTCCGCATTTATAATATTAGTAGGATGACTACATATTACTAGCGCCCCGCGATTTTATCCGCATAGTTGCCGTTCCCATTTTTTTTACCGTTTTAAAAAGTAGTCATATATAGACCATAAGTAATTTCTGTGCCGAATTTTATCAAAACCATTCAGTAGTTTTTGCTTGAAAGTGTAGCTAAAATACATACATACATCCATCTATACAAACAACCCTTTACGTTTATTGCCCCTTAGATGGGTATATCTTACTGGAAAAAGCTTTAAAATATTTGTCTGACGAACATATTTACAAATGGAGCATGAGAATTTAAGTGAAATTAAATTATTATTTTGGAGTTGTTAAGCAAAACGGCCGACGGAAATTGTCTAGGAGTATTGGGACCTTGTTTTTAAGGATATTGCCTACAACATACGTGAAAATCACTCATTAGAAAATACGTGAAGTAAGTAATGTTTGTATGTACATTACCCCATATCTCAAAATTGGCCGTCTAAGCAAGTTAGCGAGTCAGCATGTGTTCTTAGTACTTACTAACTCTAATCAATCGTCCACATTTCATTCATCAGAAAATAGGTGACGTCTGGGAGCTGTGGGATCTTACTCTATATACGATTAGTTGAATTTAAAGTGATGTCATATAAAAAAAATTGTGAAACCATTAGTGAACCACGTAAACTACTTATTTAGTATTATTTCCAACTTGAAAGGATATAGGATAATTTTTATTTCGATGAATAGTCTTTCTATGACAATATCCGAGCGAAGCCGGAATGGACCGCTAATTTTAGAGAAAAAGTTTTATTATATCAGACTAAGGGCTAACCCATTTACACAAACAATCTGTCGCGATTTCGTCATCTGAACATCTAGATTAGAATCGTGAAACAAAAATAACGAGGAGGGTCCCCTTGGAAAAGGCCAGAGATCCTGAGATAGTGTCAACGTCGCCGCTTTGCCGACCGTGGGAGACGCCCGTCGTCGCTGACAGTCTCTGACAGCCGCTGACAATGTTGACAGGAGTGACAGCTCGTTATAGCGCTCAGCTTCGCGAATATTCACCAGAGGGTAGTCTAGCGCCGAACTAAAACTGCCTTAGCTCTGATATTGCTATCTCTTTTGTTTTCGCTTAAAATTATAGAGACAGTGATAGCAAAGCCAGATTTCTGTAGGATGGACAAGACAGCTGCATGTAGATTGTAGGTAGGATTGTATTATATATTACTTATATGTACCTATATAGTATATTTATTAGGTTTACACTTGACCGCCATCTCGCCTGATGTTAAGCGACGATGCGGTCTAAGATGGAGCGTGCTTACCTAGAAGAAATCGATATCAAGAATTAAGATTTTAGAAGAAGAAAGTTGTTGTTCAAAGCCTAAATTATAGACCAAGCGGCACATTCGCTATATTTTAGCAATGTGAAATTATTGTACCTACTTATACATATTTTCGACGTCAATTTAACTCATATCAATTAAACGATAAACTTATTTTATTTATAACATTCAATAGATAGGTACACGTCAGTACATAGTTCATAAATATGTTAGAACATAGGTAATTAGGTAATAATCAATATGTTATGGTGGCATGAATAATAATTGATGTATGAATTGGTCTTATTAATAGGTAATCAAAATTATGACGGACACGGAAATATTTTAACACTGCAAAAAAACCTAGACATAAAGAATACAACAATTTAACGGTTACCAGTAGGTACGTAAGTTACTACTAAAGGCTACAAAACAAAGGGTTTAGTTAGCTTAGTTTGGGGTCAGATGGTGTTGTGTGTGAATTGTCCACCAATATTTATTTATTAGGTATACGTATTTGTACTTTATCATGATATGTAGTTGTTTTCTTACCTTAAAAATGTGAATTAAAAAAATATATTACTTAGGTACATACTTATGTTACATCACCTATACCTATAACATCAATCTAATGCAATAAAGCTGAAGAGTTTACCTTTTTGTTTGAACGCGCTGATCTCAAGAACTACTGGACTGTTTCACCGGTGGATATGTAGGTACCTACGTGATCCCTGAGTGCTATTACTTATAGGTGTACTAGCGGCCCATTCCGGCTGCGCTCGGATATTGTCATTTAAAGACTATTAATCGAAATAAAAACTATCCTATCTCTCAAGTTGGACCAGACTGCTCACGGTGTGCCAATTTAATTTAAAATCGGTTAAGTAATTTAGGAATCCATCGCGGACAAACATCGTGACATGAGATTTATATATAGGTACCTACTAGCGGCCCATTCCGGCTGCGCTCGGATATTGTCATTCAAAGACTATTAATCGAAATAAAAACTATCCTATCTCTCAAGTTGGACCAGACTGCTCGCGGTGTGCCAGTTTAATTTAAAATCGGTTAAGTAGCTTAGGAATCCATCGCGGACAAACATCGTGACAGGAGATTTATATATATTAAGATTAAGATGTAGCACGGGCGAAGATACTCGTAGATAGATAGATTAACTCTTCATTGCACTTAATTTAAAAATAAAACAAAAGTTACTTATAACTAAACTAAATAAAGTAGCAATTGGCGACCTTATCACTAAAAGCGATCTCTTCCAGGCAACCATAGGATGGAAAGAGAGATTTGAGAATAAGGAGGAGGGGAAGTACAAAAGGAGTGGTTAATACTGTGAAGCCGCAGCGGGCCTCTAGTTATCAAATAATTAGAATTTCGTTGGGTGGGAATTTAAACAACAGAAAAACTAACAGCATTTTATTGATAAGCTAACAAAAAAAAATAAAAAAATAGAAAACTCATATTAAATGATACGAGACATCAGATCTACATTATTAATAATATAATTTTCTCCAAGAAACAAAAACCGACTTCAATTTAAAAATAAACTCAGACAATCGATTTTTTTGTGAAAAGTTCTTTTGGCACACCACATACAGATTTTTCGAGGGCTGTGAATTGAGCTCAAGCGTCAAGCGACGTGTAGTTACCCGGGACTGATAAGTTTTCACTTCTATCGGCAGTCCCTATGACTGCGAATTTCTTTTTTTTTAAGTTTCCTACACATCGTTCCAATGAAACAGTGAGTTAGTAGGTATTACACCTACCTACGAATATGTAGGTACACTGTCGAAGTAGGGTTTTAGATTCTTGTTGTTATTTTAAAGACATCCGATCTGAGATCTACCACACAAATACAAATGATCAAAATTGATTCGCAATTGGCAAAGCTATTGTGTAGGTAAGTAACATTTGTATAATTGTATATAGGTATAGCTAAAAAGCGACATCGTTTCATGGTTGATGTTCCAAAGACACGAACGAAGAGGTTTGACTCTACTTTTGTGATAAGAACGTCTAGGCTGTGGAATACGTTGTCTGAGTGGGTTTTCCCCGATGGTTACAATCTTTGTGTCTTCAAATCGAGAGTGAATCGGTTTTTTCTAGGTAAACACGCTCGATCATAGACCGCATCGTCGTTTAACATCAGGCGAGATGACGGTCAAGTGTAAACCAATAGAAGTTAAAAAAAAAATGGTACATCCAACATATTATGTAATACGTACCTAGGTACCTACAATTGAATTGAGAAGGTCTTCCATTTTTTAAGTCAGTTAATATCTATAGAAATCTGGTAGGGTTTTTCTTTTGAGCTAATATAGCCGAGAAATGACAATGGCGATCAATTAAAGTTGTAATTTTACTAATTTCATGAAAATTAGGGATACGCAAATTTAAAATTTTTGGACACTTCCTGCCATCTAGAAACTTTGAGGTGACAATTAAAATTAGTAGCGACGTCTGATGAATGTTGCAAAATAGTTGAGATTACTCGAAAAGAAAATAGATGTCGCTGTTATTCCACGCAATTCTACATAAATTGCTACTTGTTACAAGATGGCGCTACTAACTATAAAACTCCCAAAAAGTATTGCTACTTGCCGGTAGAGTACGCTATTCGCAATATTTTTAAAACTGCACTTGCTTATTTATTTTCTGCTAGTTTTTTTGGTTTTATCATTAAAACACAAACCCGAATTGATCCTTGTCCAAAACTTAAACACTGTGAAAGATATAGATGGGTAACGGCCAAAAAAAGATAAGCGACATTTTTTGGAGCATGGACTTTTCATGTACCTATGTACCTAAATTTCATGCGTTGAAAATGAAATTAGGAAGGCTCTAGAGTCTAGACAGTATCCTAAATTGGTTGGAAATTAATAATTTAAAAAAAAATCTTAGCAAAACAAAACGAATGACATTTAGGAATAGAATTAAGTAGAGAGATACACTCGGCTGAAGGACTAGTATCCATAGCCAATAAATAAAAAAATAAAAATATTTTGTCTTTCATCAGGTTTAACTTCAACTTTTTCTTTTGGCTTCCATTCGGTACTACTTGTTACCGTAATTTCGCCAATGTCTATTCATCAGGAGCACACTTATTGATCGAAATTATATAATAACATGGCGCCAGCGTTACTTGCGATCTATATGTCAGTTTCGACGAGAAGGGAGACATATATATTATCAAGATGAAACTTGGGTTAACGCAGGTAAGGCTAACATTTATACACAAAATTAATTTATATACATTTTACATTAAATTTAATAGTAATATTGAATGTTCATGTACTATATTTATTTTAAGGTCATACTGTAAAAAAAACTTGGGTGGAGAAGAAAGTCACATCATCTCGACAAGCGTTTTTGGAGGGACTGACCACTGGATTAAAAATTCCATCAGGGTAGCGATTCTGAAACCATTCGGTTGCATCCGACACGGAATCTCATCTCTCGGTCTTTGTCATGCTAAACAGATAAGACAAAGACCGAGAGATGAGATTCCGTGTCGGATGCAACCGAATGGTTTCAGAATCGCTACCCTGGAAAAGGCAAACGTCTCATAATTAGCCAAATAGGTAGTGAAGAAGGCTTCCTGGAAGAGGGGCTTATGATTTTTGAAGCAAAGAAAAATTGTGAAGATTACCATGACGAGATGAATGCAGTTTGTTTTGAGGAGTGGTTCGCTGGAGTCTTACCAAAATGAAGACCAAACTCAATTGTGGTGATGGATAATGCACCTTACTACTCCCGAAAATTGGAAACGGCACCAAAAATGAGCTGGAAAAAAGCTGCCATTCAAGATTTGCTTTTAAATAAAAATATTCATTACGAACCAGGGTAGCGATTCTGAAACCATTCGGTTGCATCCGACACGGAATCTCATTTCTCGGTCTTTGTCTTATCTGTTTAGCATGACAAACACCGAGAGATGAGATTCCGTGTCGGATGCAACCGAATGGTTTCAGAATCGCTACCCTGATATGGTTAAAGCTACGCTTTTAGAACTGATTCCACATAACGAGTCTTTTAATAAGTACGCTGTAGACGAAATAGCAGCACAACATGGGATCACGGTTTTAAGACTGCCCCTTTACCATCGCGAGCTAAACCCTATCGAATTGATATGGGCAGGTAAAGGAGCATGTAGCTCAAAATAATAAAACCTTCAAATTGACAGACATGAGAAATTTATTTCAGGGTAACGATTCTGAAACCATTCGGTTGCATCCGACACGGAATCTCATCTCTCGGTCTTTGTCTTATCTGATAAGCATGACAGAGACCGAGAGATGAGATTCCGTGTCGGATGCAACCGAATGGTTTCAGAATCGCTACCCAGGAAGGCATTCAAAAAATTACGGCTACCTAATGGTCTAAATGCGTATCCCATGTTGTCAAAGAAGAGGAAATAAAAAAAAATGGCAGTCATAGGAACTGCCGATAGAAGTGAAAACTTGCGACTTAAATGTTTTCAATTTTAATTGAATTGTCTAATCTATTTATCACCTTTTTACAATCCAAATTAGATTTTATTTGTTAAACTGTATAAATTATTTGTTAAACCATCGTAGGTCTATGTACATTCGCATAATTTCAACACCGCCAGCTAAATCGATGGTTGCGCCATCTAGTTTTATATCAACGTAATTATACAGAATTTTGCAACTCTTTACTGTTTCTGTTGCCCTGGTACTGGTACCTAGGGGCAAACTAACGCATTCTTTTATACTTCTGTTGTCCTGGTATCTGGAGATAAACGCTGGGCTGTTGGTAATCGAAACTCTTTACTGTTTCTGTTACCTGGCCGTTTTTACCGAGTTTACATCCGTTTACCGGTCAATCTTGATTCTTAGGTATATATTCTAATTGAAACGATTGAGAATCCATTTCACAGCCCACGAAAATTCTGTCTATAGCGCGCCTAAAGAAGTTTTCACTTCAAAAATGAGTAGGCTAGATACTTTGATAAAATTAAATAAATGTTTTAAGACTACGCTAGATATGTTAATTGACAATATCACAGACACTTTTATAATAAATGTCACAGAAAGTGACAGCGATAGCGACAGCGATGACAGCGACAATTTATAAAATAAATTATTACCATAATACATCTATCTGTTTTATTTGTCATGTTCCTTCATGATCACATTTTTTTATTTATTTCACACACAATCAGGGCCGAGCCGCCCCTGTGTGCGAAGTGTGCGGCGCACACAGGCGCCAAGACAATAGGGGCGCCAGCGCCGCCACCGAATTTATTTTTTACACTTACGCAACATCATGTTCTTTGTAATAGGGTATCGTTGATTAGTAAGTAGGTAGGATAGGCACAACATTTGCCTAGTTGAATAACCATTCGTAAATTGCTAAGTTGCAATAATTTATTGTAAGAGTCTCCCAATTTATAATGTTTACGTTTGTGGTTTAATTTTACGGTTTGGGTTTTGTTTTACATTCATTACGGTCTCAGGCTCTCAGCTTTAAAATAAAAAAAAACCGCTGGTCTGTGAGTTTGTTTATTTAATTGAGATTAAAAACGCAACTCGATACGATGTGTGCGATGCAAGTAGAGTGGTGTCACAGGGGTTCCCTGATTTTAATGAATAGTGAGTCAAAATTATGGAACAATTATTCAAAAGTGTGTACAAGGTGCGCAAGTTTGTTTTAAAAAGATTTATGTTTAAAATTTCTAGTGAATCCGCTTAGTGGTTCTGATGTTATGGTATATTTTTGTTCCCTAAAAAAATGTGCACTTTTTTCGGTTAAATAGTAGTTAAACTAAAAAACTTCTGTGTTTCAAATTTCAACCAAACCTGTTTATAAGTAACCCGTTCCGATTTCCGATGCTATGGTAAATATTATAGTTTTTTGTGATAAAAAATAGTTTAATATGTTATTCTATACTATCACGTCCGAACAACACAACGGTTTGATATTTGAAACACAGATGTTTTGACGTGATAATGTCTTATAATTCGGTGAAGCCGGCTGCACGCCCGCAAAACATGACGTCATGTAACGTTACCGTTAGTTCGTCGTCAGTGCCATGCGGACGAAGCTGAGCGCTGAGGGCGCCACCCGCCGAGTCGAGCGGTATCACTACTCGCGCTATCAGCGTACTGATTTCTTAAGACGTTGTCACGTTTGACTATCGTCAGTAAACCGACTTTACAGACAACCATTTTTATAACGTAAAATATCACATTTAATAGGTACTTATAGTTTCATAAAAAAAATGTATTATCTTATATATAAAATTCTCGTCTTATATATAAAATTCTTGTGTCACAGTGTTTGTTTCCTTACTTCTCCGAAACGGCTTTACTGATTTTAACCAAATTTTATATGCATATTCTGTAGGTATGAGAATCGGCTACTAGCTATTTTTCATACCCCTAAGTGACAAGGGTTGTTCACTAAGGCAAAACAACGTTTGCGGGGTCAGCTAGTTTATCATAATGAAACCGTTCGAGGGATTTAGTTGAAATTTAGCAGGAAAAGCAGCCCGCTAAACTATCCCACAGCTGGGACTGGGGTCTTTTCTCGTAAGCAGAGAGTCAACGCCATAATCCACCACACTAGCCCAGTGCGGGTTGGCGGATGACATGACTTCGAAAGATTCCAGCTAGGACATGTCGGGCTCCTCGCGATTTTTTCCTTCACCGTTTTTTTAGCCGCATTACGCACATGGCGTATAAATAATACAAAATAACAAAAAATATAAAATTAAAGCTCATTATCACTGTTTGTATGGCTAATTTCCGATTGAAAATTAGGGTGCTGTTTTATATTAAGTTAAAATAAGGCGAAAAAATTAATATATTAAATCAAATAAATTATAGTGTATTTGGGACATAATAAGGTAAGTTTTCACCACATTTCGTAGAAAAAAATTTTTTTTTAAAAAGAAAAAAATAAAAAAGGTGTGTGCTTAAGACCACACGGCAGAAGTGAAAACTTCATTAGCTGATTTTTGTATTAGGTAGGTATGTCGTATTATAATAAAATATTATGGATTGTATTAGTTGAATAAACGAGTAAAACAAGCCAGAAATTAAAGTAAATATTTATTGAAATTTTATTTATATACAAAGTAGCTGTTACCCGCGACTTAGTCCGCGCGAAATAAATACTAAGGTTACTCAGGCAGTACTTATTTGTATACCCAGATTGTATACACATTTATGGTTGGTAAAAAAAGTGTCCATGTTCAAAAAGTTGTTGGCCGGGGCCGGCTTTTTAAAAGTTACTCCAACTTTGTATGCATTCACACGGTGCACCCCTATGATGCCCCTAACATTATCCGCAAAAAGGTTGGTGAGTGTAATAGGATTTTTGTTACCGACTTTCTCCTGTTCCGTCGATTCCACATACACTACACTGGAGACTCCACTACGATTTTCTGGGAATAGTCTCTTTCTCTTATAAAGGGGTTTTCTAAATAGTTTGTAAGAAACATTTTCACTTGGATTTGGCTTCAATAGTTTTCTTTTTCTGGTCTGTTCGACGGGGTCACCCCCGTCGCTAGCGACGCTCATATTTATTTATACTATTGACTATATGTATACAAAACTAAATATTTACACGAAAGAAACGAAATATTTACACAGCAAAACTAATTAATTTGATTGTGAAAATTATAAAGCACCCGTCGTGTTTTCCCGCCCAAAGAAAAGTCTTTTGGAGTTGGTAGCTGTCAGTGTTGCCACTATGATTTTGAGCTTGTCGCCAAATAGTTATGAAACAAAGTCGCCGGTTTTGATTGAATTATTAAGGGAATAACAGTCTGGAAGAATACATAAGCTTTTTCCTTCTCCAACCTTCTACACTACACTAGTATATTCCCCTTTGTCGGTAAAACGTCGTCTAAATCCGCTAAAAAGGTTTTAAAAATTCGCCAGTTTCAGCGACAAAGTCGCTAAAGTGTCAACACTGGTAAAGATAGCGAGCAGCGAGAGAGAGAGAGAGAGTATCTATTGTCCCATGTCCTCCTCTAACAATTATCTTTCTCAGTCTGGCACGTTTGTTGACCACATTATCTTTCTCGCTCTAGCATCCCGAGCTTACCCGAAATTTCTTATCATATCCGAGCGTGATGATCACGTGATCATCAATCCATTTCACAGCCCACGAAAATTCTGTCCATAGCGCGCCTAAAGAAGTTTTCACTTCAAAAACCAAGAACTTGGTTATTTGAAATTTTCACCTAAATTTTGAAATTATGTGAAAAAAATCTTAAGCCAAAATTTGTAGATCTTTTTACTACCTACAACTTTGTGATTTAACTTTTTTCCATACGACTTTTAGTTTTGCCGGAAATCAAGATAAACCATTTTTTACCCTTAAAACTCACCCCCTCCCTTTACCCGAACTCGGATCGACCGTAATTTATTTTTTCTTTAATTTTTTGGGTTTCATGGGTTATATACTACTGTATTTTTTTTTTCGTTTCAAAAATTATCGACTCTCTGGTCTAATAGGTGAAAAAAGAAATTTATTCGCCATTTTGTGGTGGCAGCCATCATGAATTTGAAATTTGTCATATTGTATAGTATTTTACTAGTCAAGTCATTTCATTTGATACCCATACTGAGGTAGGTTGTGAAGAAATATTTAGTCCGCTATTTTGTGAAGGCGGCCATCTTGAATCGATATTAACCAAACATAACTAAGAACCACCGAATGGAAGTTGACCTACAAATAAAAAAAATGCGTCGAAATCGGTTCAACCGTTTGAGATCTAGATGCCACACACACACACACACAGACAGACATCAACTTCAAACTTATAACACTCCTTTTTTTGGTCGGGGGTTAAAAAGGGGCGCCATAAAGGTTTTGCACACAGGCGCTGGTGGAGCTCGGCTCGGCCCTGCACACAATAGGGTACAATCCTCAAAAAAACTAAGTAGCCCGTTAGTAAGATTGCCAAAAAATATTGTACACGTATTTTTTCTTTTGTTTCACAAACAAAAAAAATGGCAGTCATAGGAACTGCCGATAGAAGTGAAAACTTGCTGTTGCCCTGGTACTTGTACCTAGGGGCAAACGCAACTCTTTTATATTTCTGTTGTCCTGGTTTCTGGAGATTAACGCTGGGCTGTTGGAGGTAGGTAATCGAAACTCTTTACTGTTTCTGTTGCCCTGGTACCTACCTGGCCGTTTTTACCGAGTTTACCCGAAGATTTCTTATCATATCCGAGCGTGACGATTGATGAATCCATTTCACACCCCACGAAAATTCTGTCTATAGCGATCCACTCTCGAAGTTTGATGGTCTATTAATATTATGAAAAAAGAAAAAATACGTGTACAATATTTTTCCATGATCTAGCTGACGGACTAATTAGGATGGTGTATTTTTGACCCAGTCCGGTACCCTATTATAAAAGAAAAGTCTCAGATCGTTAATTAATCGTCAAAACTAAATTATCGGTTCAGAAATATTTGATTTCCTGATATACTTAGTTTACTAGAGTAAAATTATAAACGAGAAGAATAGATCAGCTGGAAATATTCAATTTCCATAACGAATAATTTCGCAACGTCACTATTTAGTACTTGTCATAACGTTGCAACACTGAAATTGTCAAATAGTTTTCATTCGAATAAAATGCCTACATGGATGAAGTAGTTTATTATTTATTACAAAAAGTCGAATGAATTGAGTCCCATTATGCCTAACGCTTTTGACAACTAAGTGAAAGACTTACAAGCGCCTCTTATCATCGCTATATTGAACCATGGTAGCGATTCTGAAACCATTCGGTTGCATCCGACACGGAATCTCATCTCTCGGTCTTTGTCATGCTAAACAGATAAGACAAAGACCGAGAGATGAGATTCAGTGTCGGATGCAACCGAATGGTTTCAGAATCGCTACCCATATCTTTTTGTCTCGTTGGAACGGTTGGAAAACGCCTCAATAATGGCAATCTGCACACATCTGAAAATAAAAGTTGGTAACACTGGTGAAGGGTGGGCATTGCCATAAATAAAGATTTTTTCGTATTTCTACACATTTTCGATGTGCGACATAAATGAGGCGTTTTCAAGATGCAAAAAGACCTGTCAAAGACGGTTCTCAATTTAACCATAGATGGCGCCAATGTTTTATTTTGTTAGAGTAATTTCACAGAAATAAACAGTGGTGCCACAATTGGCAAACTTTGACAAGTCAATTTGCATCTGAAAAACGCCTCATTAGCATTGGTTATAGAAATGTGTTTGTATAGAATTTTCACATTTGCATTTTGTAACAGATCATCAATTAGAAAGCTAAATTATCGTATCGTAATATAATCTGCTTAAAATGAAAACCTATTAAAATGAATCGTGACCTAAATAAAAACGGCCGATCCTATCAATGTCTTTCGAGGTAGGACACGTCCATAAGTTCGGCCGATATATCGTTTATCGGACTTCGTAGTAGGCCTGCTTATTATGATATTTTTTTTGTAAGGTCGTTGTTAGATGTTTTTTATTTTGTAAGTTTTTTTTGAGGAGATAAGTCAAAGTAACTGTTCTGTTTTAGCGTGATTATTTCTTTTATGTGCCAAACGCATACACAGTATGTTTTTTTGTGATTTTTTTCTTTCAAAACATGATAAGTTCACAAAACAAAGTATTCGCTCCAATGTTGGAAGCATTTATCTCAAAACTAAGCGTCTGATTTTGATGCGGTTTTCAATAATGGATTTAAATTTGATTCGTGCATGTTTTTAATCCCCGACCAGAGGTAACGACGCAGCGGACGAACTGGCGAGGAGGGCATCAGCGGAACAGGTACAAGGCCCTGAACCGATTGTCCCACTTCCATTATCACAGGTACGGAAATGGCTGCGTGAGAAATCACTTAAGGAACATAATAACAACTGGACCAACAGGACAGACTGCAGTCAGTCTAGGGCGGCACTGGGGGGCCGTAACACACGGTATACCCGGCAGCTGCTGAGCCTAAATCGACAACAGTTGCGTCTGGTCACAGGCTCACTGACTGGTCACGGTTCGTACAATAAACACCTATTCACACTAGGTATTACCGACAGTCCTCTTTGCAGAGCCTGCCTCGAGGCTGAAGAAACGGCCGCTCACGTGCTGATGGAGTGCACGGGAGTGGCGGTACATCGGGCGAAGTTCCTGGGCACACCGGGGACGCTCCGCGAAGCATGCGGCAACGTGAAGACGCTGCTGGGCTTCCTGCTGGAGCTGGGTTGGCAGGAGTGAAGCCTACTTCCCACACACGCAAAATAGGCGCATCGAGACGTCGAGTTGCGGAAAACAGCCCGCCTACGAATACGAATACGAATAATCCCCGACCAAAAAGCTGTCTGTTGCACAGTAGATCGCAAACGGATGGATCGATTTTGATGCGGTTTTTTTATTTGAAGGTTAGTTTACGTGCTTCGTCGTGTTATTGTTTATTATCGTGACATTAACTATATATAGTTAAGAATGTATTAATGTACAAATTTTAGCTGTAAAGTTGTCTTTACTAATAAAAGGTTCAATACATCTGGCAACACTGGTGCAGAGAGTGCAGTGCACCCTAGTTTGTTCGGGAAGAGACGATTTTTAAATACATGTTAAATTACTTAGTGTTTCTGTTTTGTTTATGAATTAAACTGTTGCTTTCTGTTTTGTTAACCGTGTTAAAAACAACAAATGAACGGTGAGTGTGTTAAGTTTCGATTCTTGTTTATTTTCCGTGTTGGTCATGTGAACTCTTCGAAAGTAAATAGCCATTGTAAAGTACGCGGGTGTGGGTTTCTAAATATTTACAATTTTAAGGTTAAGCTAAACTGTTAAATCCTAAGACATTATAGTTACAATTCCCTAGTTTCCTTGTCCAGAAAGACTCGTAGGGAGGAGATAAGTAAGTTCCAAATGAAACCGATAAAAATAGTAGACCTCGCAAACATAATACCTTTATTGAACCTTATTATACCTGTCTTTCCGTGGATGTAGTGTTATTTCCTACATCCAATTAAGCTTAACTTCTCTCTAATCTTTTTCTGACAGCTAGTCGAGTTTTAGTAGTTACAGCTAAGGTAATCTAAAATGTAAATTTTAAAATTGTAGAATGTCTAAAAGTGATAACCTAAGATACACAGCCCTAAGACAATTTTCTAAGAAATGTATTTTGTTAAAATATATTCAATAATACCACTGTCAATGGAAATACAACTTAAGTTTTGCTGAACCAATAAGATTACAAAAGCTCTTTAGCCATAACAAATAATCATTTTGATAAGTAACCAACTTTACCTTAGATGCAGAAAAATGTGACCAACTCCCATTTCTGATATTTATTTAAGATAGTCTCACATGTTATTAAAACTGCTATCTGTTTACCTATCTTGCTAATGAAAAAATGCTAACATAAAGACATAAACATAGACCCATGATTCATAGAATACAAATATGTAATCACAAATTACAAATAGATATTGACCAAGTCTACAAAATCACATCTACCCAAAGAGTGAAATAAGCCAGCTTTATAATATTATACTGACAAATATGATCTGTAACTTTTCAAGATCAGACTATCTCCTTAACCTTAGACCACACATTTGCTTGCTATCATGCGAGTTAGTGGTCCAAAGGGTCTTATTAGATAAATTTTGCATTTTTAATACCTAATGTCAGTAATAAAGAGTTGATTTGTTTGTCTGATTTTGTAGTAGGTACCTACTTTATTTTTACTAAATTATTGAGCCAATCTTGATATATTTTTCAACATTCTGTGAAAGCTATCCATGATTATTACTAAGGTAGTGTTGGTAAGTGGTTATAATTTGCATTGAACATAACTTATGAAATTTGAACCTTAAACCTAATACACAATACAGTAAGCATGATTCGCACTTGACCACCATCTCTCCTGATGTTAAGTCTACGATGGAGTGTACTCACCTAGAAGAAATCGACTCACTCTCGATTTAAAAACACCAAGATTGTAACCATCGGAGAAAATCCACTAAGGCATAACACATTCCACAACCTAGACATTCTCTCATACTCTTCGTTTGTATGTCTTTGGAACATCAACCATGTGTAATTTTGAACAGACTTGACTGAGACCAAGAGCGTCTATTTCATGACAATTATTTTGACTGTGTGATTAGAGGTGCTTCTGCAAAAAATTAAAATACATTTCTAATTAATATTGACTACAGGTCAGTAACCACATTATTCAAGACTTGCCTTTCTTTGCATGAGCCTTAACTAATCTATACAATGTCATTTTTGTTTCCAAAACTTAAGCAGCCCGAGTTACTCCCAATAATTGTAACATTAGCTATCTGCCAATGAAAGCCCCTTTTAAAATAAAATTTGGTTAGCTGTTTCAGAGCTTGTCTGTAATGAACCATTTTTGTTAGATAATTTATATAATTTACATTATAATAAATATTATATTATAATTTACATCTTGTGACATAAGGTATCTGCCAGTGTAGGCCCGTTAAAATCGGTCCTGCTATATCAGAGCTTAAACTTGAAACAAACAGAAAGATAGAAAAAATAAATATTTTAAATGCTTTTAATGAAAAGCTGTTTATTTGGAATTACAAATAGACATAGACTATATTTTAATTTATACAATTTTGGTATAAACACACATAAATGTTTTATAATTAATATCTAACAAACTAGAATCCGCCAAGTGTACGCAATATGTATACAGTTACTTTTTTCTAGGGCTACGAAACGCATAGTCATGGTAGAACTTACCGTACCGTGGGAAACTAATATACCTAAAGACCACGCGATGAAACAAAATAAGTATTACGACCTACAAAATGAATTAACAAAAAATGGCTATGTAGTTAATTTATACGCTGTAGAAGTAGGAGCGAGAGGTATACCAGCAAAATCTCTCTATAACCTGCTTAAAGACCTTGGGTTGTCCAGAAGTGCAGTAAGTTCTATACTAGAACGAGTATCTAAAGCTGCACTAGTAGGATCATATCGGATTTGGCTGGGCAGGGAGAGAAATACGAGTAGTGAAGGTGAGTGTTGACGTACGTCAATATAAGGGGCCCCTTTTAAACCTACAGCCCGAGTCACAAGTCTTGGGGTCTATTCGAGATTTCTCTCTCTGCCACACGATGGACCCGGCACCCGCACGGTGAATCCATGGAATGCTAAGAAGTTCGTCTCTTTATTATTATATTATCACTGCTGCCTTTTAGTAAAAAACTAACCTCTTTGTGAGACCTATGGTTATGTAGTGGTAAAACTCTTAGGAGAGTTCGCCTGGGGAAGTAACACACCTTTGCCAATTATTCTACCGCCAAGGAGTAATGTGCAAACGTTACTGTGGCACATTACTGTGTTCCGGTTTGAAAGGCAATGTTTCCAGTGAAATTACAGGGCTTAGAGATATAACATCTTAGAAATCTTTACCTAGCGCAGTGCAGTGCTAGGTAAAGATTTGGACTTCATGTTCCAATAGCTGCATGTCACTGTGCTGTTATTTGGCAGGCATGTTGCTTACCATCAGGCAAATGTCCTGCTCGTATCGTCACTCTTAATTTAAAAAAAAACTTGATATGTGAGGTGATAAGTAATTTGTGTTAACCATTCACTAAATGTAATTAACTATTTCTGTCTAATGGATACCAGAACAGTTATTACACATTTTGACTAATTATTGTGTATAATTATATAGCATTCAGGGATCATGTACATATTCAACGGTGAAATAATTTTTGAACTAGGTCTAGCCTTATCTGAAATTAGCGCATTCGAACAAACTTCAGGTTCATAATATTAGTATAAATTCACATGTAATATGATTGGTTGAGCCCAACTTAAGTATGGGAAGTGGTTTGATACAGTGTGCCAAATATCATGCAGTAATGCACATATACTCCTCATTGAGAAGACATGAATGCACTTAAAATTTGATCTGTGTTTGACTAACCATGGCACTTATTTCTATTCTTTTTATTCACCTTGAAATGAAAAGAGACAAATGTTTTTGATCCCATCCAAGTTTTACATTGGCACAATCTAAACTGCTGATTCCAACTTATGACTAAAACTTAAACAAAGTATTCTCTTCTTAAACGAAGTGAGTCACTCGACTCACTCTTTTTTTAAATTATATTACTTTATAGACAAGATTCATGATGTCTGCATAATATGTAGAAGCAGAGCTGATAAAATTGATTATTTTTGGGAACTTACAACTAACAATGTGTTACATTATAAACATGAGGACAAAATATTTCAATCAAGAAAAAAGTAATACCCCGTTTACATGATTCCAGTCCAGCAACCGAATCCAGCGCTGGATTGCTTACTGGAATAATGTAAACCGGCACTGGAATGCATTGGCACTGGATTGAAGCATTCCAGTGCCGGTTTCCATTATTCCAGTAAGCAATCCAGCACTGGATTCGGCCGCTGGACTGGAATAAACGGGGTATTAGATTGAGTTCATTAAATGTCAAAAATATGTATGACACTAATTTGACAGTACTCAAAAAGTTACAGGTTTCTGTCTTATGTAAGCCAATGTTTGAAATACTACTGTCAGACTAATAAAATCAATAAAATAAAATATAGTAAATAAAATAGCATGTCTCACCAATTTTGAAGAAAATCAACTGATTCTTACAAAAGTTATTGAGTAGAATCTACTGTTATCTGTAAAAAGTTAAGAAAAATGTCGTAGAACTGATGACCGTTGCGTTGGGGTAAACGTGTTGTGTAAATCAGTGCAGTGCTAGGTGATTATTTGGACTCTTCATGTTCCTATAGCTGCGTATCATTGTGCTGTCATGTGGCAGGCATGATGCTTACCATCAGGCACATATCCGGCTCGTCTCGTCACTCTTTATTTAAAAAAAAAAATTGGCAGTCATAGGAACTGCCGATAGAAGTGAAAACTTATAACTCAGAATTTGATAGCTTACCTTGGAAACTACACGGGTGTAACCGGAGGGCGTGGCCTCGCCATCATGGCATGGCCATCTAGAAATGCGTTAGCATTTCCCATTGGCTCACGCATTTCTAGATGGCCATGCCATGATGTCGAGGCCACGCCCTTTCAGCATTTCCCATTGGCTGACGCATTTCTAGATGGCCAATCGCCAAGGACCCGAGTTCACCCGAAGATTTCTTATCATAACCGAGCGTGACGCTAGAAATCAAATTACACCCTACGAAAAATCTGTCTAGGCGCGCCTAAAGAAGTTTTCTCTTCAAAAAAGTCCATAATGTAAACCGTGAATACTCAAACGTAACATAGAAATAGACACCTTGAAACTCGATGGAGTGACTATATAGTTTCAGTTATACAACTAAGGTATGAAAGGCAGCAGGCAGTAGCTGGAGAAGAAAAGCTGAGGATAAGGCTAAGTGGCGTATTATGTGAGAGGTCTATGTTCAGGAGTGGTGGTAAGCTGATGATAATGATCTATGTTATAGTGTGTAGTCATGGACATAGTCCACAAGTCGGACATAGTCTCGCTATATGAAAAACTGTGTCTATCGAGTCAGCCATATTATATGCTCGTGTACGCTGTCACATACAGCCTGACACGCACACATCAGTGGGTCGTTACACGCGCTACTTGTGTATATGTATGCGTATCAACCTATCAGTGACAACCTGACAACGCACACGTGCAAATGTAGCCGACTCTAGTGACACAGTTTTTGTTTTGAGCGAGACTACGTTCGACTACTTTTTTATACGTTTATGTGTGTAGTTAAATGATTTGTTTTTTTTTGTATAAAAGTAGTTGTTACTTCTATTTATTCATACTTAGATCGTTACTATGAAATTACAAATCAATCCATATTTTTTTAATTTAATTATATTTATCTTTTCAAAACATTGTCAAGACTCTTGTGAACTTGAGATTATCATATTTTCATAAGCACTTTTAGTCAAAATGTTCTGCTAAAAATAACTGCCAAATACGTAGCCAAATAGCCATCCGACTTGAAAGCTGCTTGACCTACTGTTACCTACCTACTGGCATTAAGAACTCACCTATATAAGCTCACTTGAAAGAGTTTATTCAATCACGCCATTCAAGGAACGCCTGTATACTAAATTGAACTTTAACGTTAATAATCTGAAGTGCCGTTTTGGTTTTAAGTGTAACTTGTTTTAAGTTAGGTAAAAAGATATTTTTCCATATCAGTGGTTTTATTACTTGATGGTTAAAGCATTGGGTGTCAAAACGAATTACCTGAATTTTGACCTAATGACCTTTAAGTACCTACTAAAATGTGTCACCCAAAAACCAGTTACGTTTCTTTAAAATCCATCTCATGTTTCATTGTATTGATAATAATCAGTATTACAGTAAAAACGTAACCAAAAAAAAGCAGTAAAAGTACAGTCCTGTTTCTATTTATTTAATATTAGTTGTGAAAATTGACCATTGTTACGAGTAATTAATATTGTAACAGTAAGTATCAGTGTCGTCAATGATGGACGATAGATTTTTATGCCTACATATATGTAATGACGAGAAAAAGACTTACTCAACACGGCTGCCCATTACAACACTAACTATTTTAACAAGAATATTCCAAATTATTGCGTAGCATAGCACTGCGCTCGTCACCCCCATATATGATTTATCAGATGAAATGAAATGTATGAAACATTTACAAACATTTGAATTTCACAAGTTTCTACAGATTATCAATCTTGTTTGATAATTCAGGTTCAGAAGAAAGACGAACCAATAAATGATCAATTAAAACTACCACTATTTCAGTTCTTTGTAAGAACAGGTACACAACAGGTGACCGGTAGTAAAACAGGTAAAGGAAAATCTACATATTTTCTTCGAAAAAAACATAAAACAACTTTAATTTAAAATTGAATTCGGGCATTCCACCAGAAACGGAGAAATTATTGTCATCCAGGTAACGAAAGTAAATTTTAGTTGTTTTTTGATCATATTTCGAAAACCACTACACCGATTTCGATAAAATTTAAACGGCACCTCTGAACTATGATGTGCCAAACAAAACAATAACCATCGAAATTGATTCACAATTGGCGGCGCTATCGTAACATACCCACATAAAAAAAAGAAAAAAAAAACATACAGCCGAACTGAGAAACTCCTTCTTTGTTGAAGTCAGTTAAAAATAACAGAGTTTTACAGAAAAAGAAACAATGCTAATTAATGCACATTCAACTAGCCTACTAATGTTATAAATACGAAAGTTTGGATGTTTGTTGCTGAATTACGTCGGAACGCCTGAATGGTTCGGGTTGAAATTTGGAACACATATAGAGATAGAAGAAACTCTTTATTGTGACGCAAAATAACTTAAAATATTACAGAGACACACTTATTAACTAGCGCCACAAATAGCGGCCTTATTCCTGAGAGCAATCTCTTCCAGGCAACCAGCATCAAGGAAAAAAGCCTACAATCACTCGTAGGCGGGGGAAGCGACATTAATTTAATAATGCTACTAAATATATATATATATATATATAACTACATAAAATAATAAATATTTCCCTATAAATATGAATTTATATAATTTACTTCATAAATAATAATAATAAATTATAAACAATTACCACCAAAAGGGCGGACATGATAATTAAACAGTAAATTAGGACAACACTCAGCACGTTACAGTTTTAACCAGCAGATATCAACAGTGCCACCACCTACAGTTTACTGGTGTCAACAGTCTTACACTGCGACAAATAAAAATCCTTTAATCCTCCTTTAAAAATGTTCAAGGACTGAGACTGTCTCAAAGAGCCCGGCAAAACATTCCACAAACGGACAGCCATATAGATATAGATTATTTATTATAGTAGGTATGGAATAACACACAGGGAAAATAGCGGGACGGGAACTACGTGGGTAAAATCGCGGGGCGTTGCTAGTATGTAATAAAAGCATTAAATAAAGTAAAGTTCTGTAATTTTTTGTTCATTTCATAAAATAATTTCATGACTTTTTCCTAGCTGCAACTTGAGACAGCAGCTTTCGAGTAAATAACTTTTCATTGCGGCAGTCTTGTACATAAAAGATTTAAAATAAACCCTGGTATTATCAATAATTCCATGATCAATTAAATTCTAAACCATGTGACATTTTCACACATCTATTATTTATTAAGTAGCCACATTCGACCACCGATAGCAAGATATACATATTCTTGATATTAACAAAATACGTCCTGGAAGCTCAGGACTGAATTAAGCGGGAGAGAATTGGGGGACATCTTTGCCTAGTAGAGGGACAAATGAAGTTAATAAAAAAAAAATCTTAACATTGTTTTAAGCTATCGCTGTTGTTCTCTTCACTAGTATTATCATCATAATCAGCCCACATTCGTCCACTGCCGGTCACAGGCCTCTCCAATAATACTCCACTCAGCCTGAACCTCTGCTTTACGATTTACTTTTCCAACCGCCACCATCTTTCGTAACGTAAACGTCGTTTCTTTACGACACACTAGTATTATGCCTGCATGAAACTGCATCAAAATTTCGAGGAGACTCGTTCCTTAACCCTAGAAGCCCAATCATAGTTTTGTACCTATAAAGCCCAATTATACGTAAAATTGACGTGTTATATTCAAAGACATAAGGTCTTTGATTTAAATGTTTTATAATGTATATATCAAATTTATGCATTGTTTAGCTTAAGTATAGTTTAATTAAATCAAAAACGTTAAATTAAACCAAACTAGTAACATATTTATACCTTTTTAACCATATATTAGAAACTCAAGCAAAATTTCACAAAAAATCAGATCCTCTTAGTTATTTTTTTATACTAATAAAATTTATGCAAAAAGCAACTTTATTTACACAATTTTCAGAAAACAAATCAACTCTCATTAATACAAAAATAGTTAGAAACAATTATTCAGTGATTATATACAGTAATGACACATGCCAATATCGTGTTCTCAGCATATTGCTTTTTTTGCATTTCAAGCATAGTTTTTTGCTATCCATTTTTTTTAGAAGAACTATACCCTGAATAGTGTTGTTTTTTTTTATTCTGAATTATCACATGTAGCTCACGTTAATATTTTGACATCGTTTTCAATAAATGTGTTATATTTTCATGTTAAATCCTCTTCAAAGTTGGTATTTCCAGACGTTATTCTATCCACGGTGTAGTCAACTTCTATGCTCAGTTTTCTCATGAATGACATTTCTGTTGATCATCGATTCATACATGCTATACGTATATATGTCCAGTAGTTCTGTCATCAAGACAGAACTACTGGACTGTCCTCTTTTAGTTGACTACTTGTGGATATTTAACCCTTGAATAGAAGCCTAAAACCGATAGTGATTTCTAAAGATCTGCTGAGCCGGAACATGGCTTTCAAGGTCCTTCTGTCTAGTTGCTGGACTTGCATTGCCAATAAAGTCCATCATGATGTCCTCAATATCACTCCTGATATGATCTCAAGTAACAAAATATATTTCTTCAGAGTCACTGTTAGCGAAAAAAAAAATCGTAATTTTTCAAAAATGACGCAATTTCAGACGGATTTCCATATCTAGAGGACGCCATTGCATTTTATTCCCTACAAATAACAATATTTAATATGTAACATCAAAGAAACGAAGCGACAAGTAAAAAAAAACAACAATTCCATAAACTTATAATAACCGCAAAACTTACACAAAGCCCAAACATACGTCAGGATGACGTGCATAGTTGTGATTACAACAAAGTGACGGAACTTACCGAGGTGATAGAGCCATCTTCTGTTAGGTCTTGACAGGTACTAAGTTGGTTTGAGAAGACGTGACATTTCAACCATGCGTGTAAAAAATATAACGATTTTTCGTCGGGGTGTGCGTCAAAACGACGTACATTGGGCTTCTAGGGTTAACATAACCACGGTATAAATCCTGTAATTAATGTTACTAAGGTACAATATTTGCTTCTATTTACTTAAAATATAATAGAACCGAGTGTTACTTTATGTTAAGCAAAGCCGCGCCATATACATTGTACATATAAGGAATTTGGGGATTAAAATTATCATGCCATTGAACTACTATTGATGATCCAACATGCTGTTAGGCGACCAACACCCTATTTGTCTTGTCTCGGCCTCCGCTCCGTGTCCGTACATTAGAATAGTAGCTATCCAAGTTACTAACGAAAATACATATATATTTCACTAGAATTCAGCCACCATTGCAAAGTATACATGCTAGAAATCCATGGCACCTAAAGGTTCGTTCACCGAAAATCCCGAACCATCATGACAAACCGACATAATAAAACATAACAGTAATCGTAACTGTTATGTAAATCACGTGTACTTGTACAAATCGATCGCACAATAGCTAATTTATTGCTTGGGTCATTGATACTCTCACAGCTTTTTGCTGCGGCTTTTGAGCTTCGTAGCGGCGTATTTTTTGCTCACGACTGAGTCATCTTTGTCTAGATTTAGACTAAATAGTGAAGATAAAAAGGGAAGTCAGACAATTCAGGTCATATTTTTTAAACATATACTAAATAAAGTGGCCAAGTGCGAGTTGGACTCGCCCATGAAGGGTTCCGTTGCAACAAGTAACATAATATACGTAGTACGCGTAGTTCTTGTAGTTCGTTGTAACTTTGATCGAAGTTTCAATAATAGTGTATTTATGACGTACTAAAAAAACTACTCATCAGATCGAGTTCAAACCAATTTTCGTTGGTAGTTTGCATGGTAATGTACATCATATATTTTTTTTAGTTTTTTCATTCTCTTACTTTAGAAGTTAGAGGGGGGGGGGGCACATTTTACCACTTTGGAAGTGTCTCGCGCAAATTATTCAGTGTAGACAAAAATTATATGAGAAACCTCAACATAATTTTTGAAGACCTATCGATAGACATCCCACACGTGTAAGTTTGATGAAAAAAAATTTTTTTTGAGTTTCAGTTCTAAGTATAGAGGGCAACCCTAATTTTTCTTTTTTAATTTTTTTTTTGTAAAAATCTTAATGCGGTTCACAGAATACATCTACTTACCAAGTTTCAATAGTGTAGTTCTCATAGTTTCGGCAAAAAGTGGCTGTGACATAAGGACGGACAGACAGACATGACGAATCTATACGGGTTCCGTTTTTACGTTTTACGGAACCCTAAAAGTCTGGAATTGTTTATATTTTAGATAAACTGACAATAATACTCTATGAGTAGCGTCTATGAGTCCAAGTACACAATAGCGAATCAGAAGTACATCCTGTTAATTTGTACTTACGTTTAAATCCTTGAAAGTAAATAAATTATCAGTTTCCGGAAAACGGTTTCGGAAAAAAGTTCCAAAAATGAAGAATAGATGGCGGTAGTGGGATTTTAGTACCATTCCTTATTCTGAGTTCGTAACTACATATATTTACTTCTTTAAGTTAGAATACGTCAATTTCACTGGAACAACAAATTGTCCTATTAGTCCAGTGCCAATACGGAAATAAATAAACATTAAATTATGTTGTTTGGGGATTATAAGGGATCGATCGAGCAAGATTCTGAGCATATATTTTAATTTGAGGGATTCTGGCGAGGTCAGCTCAAGGTCATTTCGATGAAAACGCGTTTAATTCGATATCTCGAGAACTGTTAGTGTTAGGCAAAAATTGTAGAAACCTTTTCTCTTCTAAATTAAATTTACTAACTTTTTTATCTAAAACTTTTTTTTTATCATCAATATTTTTCAACTTTTTGCTTCCGAAAGGCAAAAATTTTACTTTTTTCCTCCGTTCGGCAGATTTGGTGCCAAAGTTGGAAATACCTTCGGGATAGCCATCGAATACAATTACCACGTCTGTACCGTAGTGTTTTTTTATGTACATTACGTATACGCATATATCGGAGTACCAAAAAGAGTGAATCGACATTACATGTTTTGTAATTAACCGAGCCCATTCAGAATAAATAACAAAAATGTTATGCTAGAATATACTTTCGAAATCAAAAATAATATACGGTTATCTTGTACTGCTGATAAAAAATGAATCAAAACTATCTATACTGAGATAACTTGAGTGCACACAGTAATATCTTGAATGAATTACTGGTACAAACATAGTTTACTTAACTGATGCTATCTGCATGTCTGAATGCATTGACATTCAGACGTCCACTCGGTACGGTATGGCTGTGACTCAGTCGGTCCATATCTGTCTGTAACGCCGAGGTCACTAACAGGCGCCAGAATTAAAATACAGACACGTAATTTGACGCAATCATTTTAAATCGTCCAAACGTGTACTACAAACGCCGTTTAGTTGAATTTTGTCGTATGTACACGAATAATGGGTCGGCAAACCCATCGAAATGAATCCAACATTGTTTGAAAGGGCCCGTCATTCCGGATCAGTTACGGGCAAGTGACGTCACCGGTATCCATTTAGGTACGAGGGGTCCCAATGTTTCTCCTTCCTTTTGTACGAGCCTTTTAAGTTAATGTGTCAAACCTACTATCGGGTGATTGAGTCGACCAGAGGCCTGATTATAGACCTTTTTTTCTAAATTGGGTTTATGAAAGCGATCTAAATCTTGACCAATAAGAAACTGAAGTTTTTATGGTTTGCTTACAATTTACTTGTATCTAAAGGTTTTTAGTTCGCAACTTTTTATTGCAGGTTTATCGAAACGCGTGAACACAATTTCGCTTTCTCTTATTGGACAGCATCCAACACTGCTAATAAAGTTCTGTTCAATTTAGAAAAACAATGAGGGTGAATAGTCGCTCTACATTCGTCTAATCGAATCGTGGCGGCCAATCCTTCGACCATCCCACTCGCATTGTCATCCAGGTCGGCAATTGTGGCCAATAAAGTGATTAATTCAGCCCATAAATGTATTCCACCGATCTATTTCGAATTAGGGTCAGTGTTGCCAGTTGCTACGAACACAACCCCGGTGTTGCAACGTCTGGTCAATTGGCGTTGTTATTGGATACTTTATGGATATGATAGCTTGAATATCGGTCACGATGATTGCTCTAATACCTAGTCTATTTCACACTATCAATTTTGGGAGAGAGCGAAAGTTTCTAGACCGAGTAAAACACCTTTTTTTTTCTTCTATTTATCATCATCAGCCTTAGTCCACTGCTGGACTATTTTGATAGATCTAAGACTGATATTTATACTAATATAGTATTGAATATTGCCCTTACTTTATTATCTCCGGTATTGAACTTAAAAGCTGCTTTGTATGTTTCTGTCTAAAGCTGAAAGGCGCGGATTTAAAAAATCTTTTTGAATTTGATAGTCATCATGCGGAAGGTATGATATGATGTTATTTAACAATACAGCTAGGATTGTAAGTATATTTTGTAGCATTTTATTGTTTTTCTATAATTGTTGTTAACTCTACGTATTACAAAAGATGACTTACATTCAATTCTATCTCCATAAAAAATGTTTGTTTGACGTCACAAATAGTAAACATTTCTAAACCGATTTGGTTTGCTCAAAAATTTGTCAGCTTTCAGACCCGCTAAAGGCTTTAGTACATTATTGGAATAAGTACATATATCAATTAAGTTTTTCAATATATTTCTATGATCTCTAAAAGGTTCAAATAGTCAACCAAATAGATCCTAGTTACATCACGTAGCTAAACCCCTCGAGTGTAACCCAGTTACTAATTAAAATAACTTCTTAGCATATCAATGCTCAAAATATAAACAGATGTTAGTTCCTACAATATCTAAAACTGATATTCCAAATATTATCATAACTGTTACGTAGTCGCATATAGAGTATGTTTTCTCACATTAAGTTATCTTGGTCTCGGAGCATTGAACTCAAGGGCTGGATAAACCGCTTATGCGCGTGCGACGATCTCGTACTTGCAGTAGAAATAGACAACCTGACACAGATTTCTAAGTACGCATGCTAAAAATGACACATGCGTAATGTGCTTCTGAAGCCAAGAATATTCTCAAGATGTGTCAATTGAGAACTATTGAGATGATCTTATTGTGTGTACTGGTTTTGGTGGTGCCAAAATGTTCTTGGATGTTGATGCATTTCAATGAAATATAGCTGTAGTGTGGGATGTTCCAATGCCTCTTTATTGATGTAAAAATAACTTCACGAACTTGTTGATAGTACTCGTATAGTGTAATTATTTTTAACAGATCTTAAAATGCTATAATTTGCAACAAATTATAGTCATATGCTTGGTATGTCTAAGCTACTAGACTTATCCTATTCACCGAGCACTATATTAAAATCTTTACTTATTTATAGATGACCTAAAATACAATTATTTGTCCCCATAATATAGTCTGCCTAAATATTATTCAAACGCCAGATTGTACATATAGGCGAGTTGTTAGTGTCTTACCTGATTGCATAAGGGCTTAATGCTTTTATGTTATGTAAAATCATAAGTCCTAAAATTTATCGTAACATTCGAGTATGAGCAACAATTTTATTTATATACTTCGGCCACCCATCCAGAAACAGACTCAGCCATTCGTTGCTTAACTTTGCTATCGCTTAGGCGAGCTACACTGCGAGCCAACATTCTTTCATTAGTTTGTTGGTTGTCTTAATCCTTTCACCTCGATCAAGCGAGTAGGTTTGTAATCCTGTACTTAGTAGGCTCTTATCCCATGGTGGGTGTCGGCTCGCCTCGCCCACGCTTACCAGATTTCTACATAACAGGTTGTTGCTGATAAAAGTGTTTAGTTTTAAACTCGTCGTGTTTATACATCATGCATTGTTGCAGCTTGAAAATATGACTATTCCATATAATTGAAAAAAAAACAATGTAAAAATTAGACAAAACGAGCGGTAAGGTAAGGTTCGGCTGTGTGGATTGGGTCCATAAGTGGCCAAATACATGGACAGAGATGATGATGATGATATAATCTTGAAATATTAATATTATGTTCTTCTTTTGCGTGCGATACACATACATAATACCGATGTCTAACCTAGATACGGTGATACGGTGGAATTTTAACATTATAAATAATAAATATAAATATTGGTAGACAATTCACACACAACACCATCTGACCCCAAACTAAGCAAAGCTTGTGTGATGGCGGCCAGATAGCTGATATAATACTTATATAGTTTTAAATACATACTTATTATACATAGAAACACCCAGACACAGTGCAAACATTTGAATTCATCACACAAATATTTGCACTGGGTGGGGATCGAACCCACGACCCTCGGCTTCGCAGGCAGAGCTACTAACCACTTAGCCACAAGGCCAGTCATTACCATTAAACACATTAAAATTTGTTTGTTACAAATATAATACTATCACCGCACTGCGGTTTTGCCACCATAGTTTATGTTCTCATAATATTCCTGCGATAAAAAGTAGCCTATGTGCTCTTCCAGACTATAATCTATGTTTCTAATGTCATCCCTAAATTGATTTTCAGCCCTTTCGACGGGATTGAGCAACAAACATTTACAGGATTATTATTTATTAGTAGACAACACTACACTGATTAGTGTTCTGTTTAATTGCTTAGTCTTATACGGTTTCCACTACATTTTCCTATCGTCTAACGTGGATCGGTTACATTTGGTTTATTTTCGAACTCTACCAGCGCATGTTTATCATATTATCACGCAGAATACATATTTGTCGGCGTCTTTAAATTTAACACCGTGGCGTGAGCGTAAATCATTGTTTATTTTCTTTTTTATTTACAATGTTACAATCCGTCAAGATTTAGAAAGAATATATCGTCTCTTTCACTGTACAGTATATCCGAAAGGGACGACGCGTGTTTTCAGAACCTATCTTTAATTGCATGCGTTATACACCCAATTGGATTGCATTCCCAGAAAAGCAATAAAGCTGTCAAGACAGACAAAAGTTGTTCAATTTGTCAAAAGCACTCTGCGTCTGCTACTCTAGTTGTCACGTAATTAATTAAAAGTATAGCACCGACGACAACATTCGTCTTATTAGTTCACAAGATAAATAACCGAAACGAATGGAGACGATATACTAAAGGATGTCTTGTGCATATGAATTTTGAGTGTTCTGTAACACTAGTAAGATTATAACGCTATGACTTTGCGAGATCAACGCACTCTGACTCTATCTATACTAAAATATTATGCGTGACTCTATATAACTCTATATCAATAAATAGAGTGGTGAAGACAGACAGATAGAAAGAAACAGTTTATTCTGCACACTAGAAAACTTACAATTAAATAATAAATGCAATAACTCATTTTGAGAAGGTGGCGGCTCTACCGCTATTAGGGCTCCCACACAAAACTGGGATGCGATGCGATGCGACGACGACGACGGAGGAACTTACGAATTGCTCCGATGCGAATTCGTGCGGCAAACCGTTGCGTTGGTTAGGGTAACCATACCTTCAACGGTAGTCAGCCGTGTTGGACGTGTTTTTCGGAAGCGTAATATGGATCGCAAAAAGATTGTTGTACTGCTGTTATTCTTAAGTAAATATGAAAGAAAAAAGATTTTGGTTTCATACACATACTACGATTATGAATGATAATGGGAACTATTTTACTCGCAAGTATTATGGGTTGAGAATATAAGTTTTTTTTTATTATTTTAGAATGAGCATATCTTCATTTGAAGAGCGTGTTTCTCTTCTCCTGTCTCAGAGATGACTAAAATGATGGTGACACCATTATGACCAGTATGACGTAATATCGGAGGAATGCGCGATGCGAATCAAATCGGAAGTTCTTGCGATGCATTCGTGCGAATTCGGAGAGATTTCCGATGCGATGCGAGTTCGTGGTTTTGTGCGGGAGCCCTTATAGCATATCTTAACTTACTTGTATCTGCCCACAACTTTGTTCGCGTAGATTTTTGAAAAAGCCCATTTCCAAAAAAACTACATTTTTCGGGTAACTTATGTACATAGTCTCCCAGTTTCGAATTTCAGACTGATCCTTTCGATTTTTACAATGCGATTGAGCAACAAACATTAAAAAATCCAACCATTCGCATTTAGAATATTAGTAGAAATTAATTTCTTCTAAGCAAGACCTTGTTTAGAAGAGCTAATCAGGCTATCAGTCGACTATGAAGCAGCTTCAGACAAAGTAAAATAAGAAGGTTCAAAGAAAATAATCCGTACAAGAACTAAGTTATAAGATTCACAAATGACATTCTATTTATTTAAACTTTAAAGTCTGCCATTGGGTAATTTATTTTATTGCAAAAAATGCATTTCCCGTACAGTAACTATAAACTTCTGGGCTAGAGGCTTTTAGGGTTTAGGGATATCCGTGGACAAAAAAATCATTTAAATTTAGCAATGGTTCCTTTGAACAAATCAAAAGCGACCACGCTATAAACATTGACATCTAAATACTACTATCCTACTTCCTACTATATCCTACTAATATTATAAATGTCAAAGTATGGATGTTTGGATATTTGGATGTTTGTTGCTCAATCACGTCCTAATCCTAACGTATGAACGGATCGGGCTGAAATTTGGAATACAGTTAGATTATAGTCTGGAAGAACACATAGGCTACTTTTATCCCGGGAAAATAACGGGAACGACGGGAACGGGAACTACGCGGGTAAAACCGCGGGGCACTGCTAGTAATATTATAAATGTCAAAGTATGGATGGTTGGATGTCTGTTGCTCAATCACGCCGTAACGTATGAACGGATCAGGCTGAAATTTGGAATACAGTTAGATTTTAGTGTGGAAGAACACATAGGCTATTAATAAATGGCATTTTATCCCAAAAAAACAACGGGAACGGGAACTACGCGGGTAACACCGCGGGGCGCTGCTAGTCTTTCATATATAGGGCGTAAATCTTGTACTTTTTTTGTAATCTTAACTGTCCCATTGCCTGGACGACTTGGCGTCCTCTGCTTGCATCGAGCCATTTCTCCCGATGTTAAGTAATAATGTGTTCTATGACGGAAGTAAAAAGGAATACCCATTCAGGCAACGTATTCCGCACTTTAGTTGTTCTTATTACGAAAGGTTTAACTCCCTATTTGATAGAGTCTTAGCAACAAGCTACGTTATAAAAAGGGCAACATTATTTATTAGATCATGCAAACAATAACTAAAAAACTTAAAACGTAAAACTTTTATAATAGTTAAAATACAACGTTTCAACATCAGTCTATAATAACAAAAATACGTAAATCTCTGTGTAAAGACGCGTAAAGATTATCCAAAGCTCTGGTTGAACAGACACTTATAAAATCGATAGTAAAACTAACACTCAAATTAATTGTTCTCCTAACTAATAAACCGGCACTAAGTTAACTGCCTAATTTTAGTACGAGCATAATTTATGCTTTATGATGCAGCAGTAAGCGGTTGCATGGTTGCATACATTGGTCGGCTTAGAAATGGGGCCAAATTAGGCAATAAATAAAATAACACGGACTGTTTTATACGCGGGCTATCGGAATACAGAAAACGATATTATCGTATGTTACTCTGAATCTTTTCACATTAAATTTAAAGTTAACTACGTAAATAAACTACCAATCACTTACAAGTAATTGGATTTTATTTATGCGATACGAACTTAAATTGTCACCTGTATCAATCAGATCAGTATTTATTGGCTTATCATAAGACGAAGAGAGTGTAGTTGAGGAGTCCTAAAAGCAATTGCTTTACTCGAACATATTGGCACTTATGGCGACATACATAAGTTCTCCGGGCATTCATTGGATTGGCCTCAAGAAAGCTGCCCGTCTTTAAAAAAAATATGTTTTCAGGGCTTAGTAAACATCTTACTAATATTATAAATACAAAAGTCTGAATGTTTGTTGCTCAATCACCTAGGTTCCTAGGTGATTGAGCAACAAACATTATCTGAAAAGCTGGCTGAAAGGATCGGGTTGAATTTGGGAACACAGACTATCTATAAGTCTAGATAGATAACACATAGGTTACTTTTTATCACGGGAAAATCACATACTACGCGGGTGGAACCGCGAAACGCTGCCAATAAAACGCAGTACACTATGCATAAAATCTCGTAAGGGCATATCAACCAAAGCTCATGTAAGGACTGTATGCCAAACATTTATGTGTTTAGAGAGTAAGTGCAGTGCTAAGACACTGCCTGTAAGGCCAGGTGGTCAGGTTAGGTTAGGTAAAAGTGCTAGCAAAGCACTGCCGCTGTGCTAGGCAATGATTTGGACTCGTGTTCAAATAGCTGCGCCATAATGTGATGTTATAGGTAGGCAGGCGTATCGCTTACTAACCGACGTTGCTCTTTCTGTGACTCCTTTCTATGAACTTTCTAATTAAGTAAGTGAACTAAAATTGTATCAACCCTTTATCTACTTAACCTTAGTTAAAAAGAGAAGCAGCGTGTACAATATTGTCTATTTCATACATACACACCCAGGCTGCTGTTGAAGGAGTATTTTCGTCCTAATAATCTAGTAGCGTAAAGTGCGTCGGGTGAATTATAATGTTGTTGCTCAAATCGCTATAACGAACAGAACAAAGCACTCATCTCTTGGCTAACTCTCTTATTTCCTCATACATATAGAAAGCTTTCATTCCCAAGGACAATGCTCCGGAAATAATAGAATCACTCAGTTGACGTGTTTCGGATATAAACTTTGCTATGACATCATTGTGTGTTAGCACTTGAGACATCCTTTCATTGATCAATATATTTAATCCATTAAGGAAACCCTTTGGAGTATTGTGTTCAATGGAATACAATGGTTCGGGAGAAAACTCTGTGAAATTGAAGGTATGTTTTATTGAAATTACGATTCTGACTTCTGTTGACAGTCTATTGTCTGTATTTTGATCAGGATATCTGTTTTCGGTTGTTTCTCCTTCTGCTATTTTAATATCTACTCAATAAAGGTGATATTTCTCTGAGCGTCCTCCACACTTACATATTTTTAAAGTTATGTTTTTAAATTTAACTTATTAAAGCACTGCAAAGCTTAAGACCATTGTCAGAGTCAGTCTTTAAAGTGCTACTTTGATGTTTTTAAAATACCGAAAATGACCAGTTCCTTCAGGAAAAGATCTCGTTAACACTGTCATGAAATCATGTAAACTGACCAGTTTTAAATGAACAGAAGCATTTATTACAGCTGAAAGCCATAATGTTATGAAACTATCACTACATCATTTACTCCAATTAACGAGAGCGGTTTTTTTAACTCGGTGTTTATTTATATATTTCTTTTAACATATTCAAAATACATATCTGCTTTGTATACACAGCTGTGCGCACGCACACCAATTTTTTTTTCATGATTAAAAATATTTAGAGATTTATTCAAGGATCTCAGAAAAATACAAAAATATTTCGGTGACCCAAATCTCTTAACACTATCCATTTTTTCCAGTTAAGAGACAAAAAATAGTCGAATAGAGTATACCTCTACGTCCTCTACATAATATGAGAACAAACTAGATGGGCAGGGTAACATTTCGCTGGCTACTCTATGAATCTACACCATTGGTGCATTGTCTTACTGGAACAACTCTTTATTATCTTCTTCAAATATGGTAGTTTTTGCTTTAAATAAGTTGGACTAGTAGCTCTGGATAATAATTGTTTTATTTTTCTCAAGAAATCGAGAAACTGGTGTAATCTGGTGTGATTCATCACAATAGGGATATTAGTGATGAATCCATGTTTCATCAACCTTTTCTAGACGGCATAATAATTCTTTGGAATGGTCAGTATTCCAAAGAATTATTATGCCGTGATCGCGAAACCATCATTTGAAGTGGTCAAATAGTTATGTCTATGATCGACTATGAGCAATCGCGGCTCTCGTCGCGCGGTTAGCTTTCTCATACACAAATATGCATGCAAAATATCATGAGTTAACTCGGTTAAAATACCTACAGCCTCAGCCACCCCTCATTCTGTGGAGGTCCAGTATCCTTCCATGGACTTTATCCGCGATTCTTGGCGTTACCATCTCTTATGCGCGACCTGAATGTTCGGCGTCACATGTGCTGATACAACCACAAACTAAGTTTTTTTTTGCCATTGGCATTGTAGAGTCCCCGATATTATCATAACGATGTCGATTATTATTTCAGGCAAAACATGCTTGATCAGGACGAATTTAGCTTATTGTAATATTTAAGAGGTTATTTGCTTTCACGGCTTTTATTATCCTAATATTTTAAATGACAAAGTTTGTGTGTTTGTTGCTCAACCACGTTAGAGCGTCTGAACGGATCGCGTTGAAATTTGAAACACAGTTAGATTATAGTCTGGATTACTACTACTTTTTATCGGAAAATAACGGGAACAACGCGGTTACTGCTAGTATAATATTATACACGTACTAAAATGACGCAGTTTGCTCTAAATTTCACAGTAGCTTTTTAATAGGTGACTGTTTTGAAGGCAGTAGCGATGTATTAAAAAAGTTCCAATCTGTATTCGTCTTAATTGTTAATAGCAACGTGAAAGTAGCCTGAAAGTATAGATGTGTTGTCTAATAACCATTTTAAATAAATCGAGTTTTCTACCGTAGAATTCTTCATGTACCTACCGCAACTATTTCATTTACGTCGACAGCATTTTTGCACTCCACAAAAGGACGAAACACTATCCCATATGAGGTTGCGGATATCACTACACCAACCCGTTTGCTATTCTTCAACATAAAAGGCGCATAGCTTCATAGGTGCACATGACGTGAATTGCAGATCCACGGAAGTCAAACACAGTGTAACTGTATACAAACCGATTATATACATATATCGCGTAAGAAAGAATGGAATAATTTGGTGTTTTTATTCATGGAAAAAATATTTGTAATGTGTTTGGGTGTCTCAATGTATTTAAAACTATAAAAGTATCAGTTTTCTGGCCGCCAAAGTAAAATCTTTGCATAGTTTGTGGTCAGATGGTGTTGTGTGTGAATTGTCCACCAATATTAGCATGAGCTGGACTGACTGTATATCACGTGAGTTACCCATATATTTACTTAAAATGTCCACCAATATTTATTTATTATTTATAAGATTTGTACGTTGGTAAAAAGTAAAGTTTTTCAGCAAAGTTAAATTGGTACGGATATAAAATTGTCCACATTTGTAAAGATTTTGCTTAAGTAATTACGCTGTGACCTCTGCCTGAGATTTTTTTTAATAAACACTGTTTAAAAGTGTTTTTGTTGCTCTTGATATAACTTGTCTTTGTACTTACGTCTATGATCAGCTTTATGAATCTTTGAATGACTTTGGGAGATTAGCTCTATTTTTGTGTCAATCCTATGTGGTAGTATCTAATAAAACGTAATTTTGGAAATTTCAAAGGTGTATGGCAAAAAAAGTAACATTAAGTACTTTCACGTTTAAATGTACATATTTGTAAACAGTACTACGCTTAAAATTGCCAGAAATGCCGAGGCAACAAAAACTTGCTTACCATATTTATTATAAACATGCTGTATTATACGAGTACTCTGATTGAAGTAAGTTTTTTCGTCTCAACCAAATTATAATTTATGGAGTTTTCTTTTCTTTCTTTCTAGGGAGTGTGGTCATATCAACAGTTTTAGTAAAATTATTATTTTAATGAACGCTATTCTAGCACCTGCGGCTCCATTTTTCATACTGAATTTTCCGTACTTATTTAACTATTTAAAACACTACTTGACTGCCAACGACATGACTACCTTTACATTATAATCTTAATTTTAAAAATTTGTACATTTTTAACTGACTTTTAAAAAGAAGAAGGTTAAATGTTCGGTGGTATGTATGTATAAATATGTAAACACTTTGATTATGTTTCTCAAGAATCTGTATTTTTCTTTGTTATTTAAGTGCAATAAAGAGTTTGTCTATCTATCTATCAAGAAACAATGAAATCAGCATTCTACACTCTGGTTTTTTGAATAACGAACATTGACCCAAATACTTTATAAAAGGAACATAACAAGAAGATTTCAGTTCTTTGAGTTTCAGTTTAGTCCATTTAAAATCTGACTCATCTCACACGTGTTATGAACATAATTAATTCTGTTTGTCCAAATGCTCGGCTCGTCGCAAGATATAAATTATTTCTATGTGTCAAAACTTTCTTTCCCTATCTTTTTTATTTTAACTGACACATGTCGTTTGCTCAGTTGTTTTTTTATGGGCTGTTGTTTATTTCATTTTCAACCGGCTTTCAAGGGAGGATGAGAAAAAAAGATCGCTCTTGAAAGCTGGTTGAAAAGATTTCAATAGAGTCAGTTTGAAAAATAAATATTGGTGTTACTACTAGTACTAGGTAAAGCTATGGGGGCCAAATAGCTGATATAATCTATCTATATATATAAAAATCAATGCCACTTTTCGTTGTTAGTGAACTCCTCATAAACGGCTGAACCGATTTTAATGAATTTTTCTGTATGCGGTTTGGGTAGGGCCCTCGATGGTTTAGATTCACAAACCAGCCCGGCAGATGGCGCTGCAGTTGGTATCTAGTTTATTATCCGAGCAAAGCCGGAACGGGACACTAGTTACTTATAAAGTTGTAAATAAATACAAACATACATATAATACATAAAAACACCCAGTCTCAGAACAAAGTCAGAAGTAAGTTTAAGTCGATTCTGTTATCAAAGTATTTTGGCTTTGAGTATAGACGACTTTTGAGTTTGTGTCTATTGTTTAGTGTTTGATATTTTTTAAGTAGAGGAAATGTATTTACGTATGGCATACTGCTCCGCCAGGAAGACGGTCGGGTTATTACCGAACACTGACTAGCCTCAAACTAAGCGAAGCTTTTATTATAGGAATCAAATGTGTGTACTGGTATGTGTTAAAAGTCTCTGAGTTTGAACGACTTTATTCCACTATATATAATGTTATCAAAATGTCATTCTACAATTTAACATCTGGAGCGTGTTCTATGAATTGTAAGCGATTACAAATTGCGTTTTAATAGAATGTCGAAGCATTTTCAGATGCTGAATAGGCTAGTTGACTGATTTTTTATTGCTTTTTTAGAGCAGCTGTCCACAATCAGGCCAATAAGAACAACTTCAAGTATAAATTTTATCGTGATGTTTCGATTTTATGCTTTCCTTGAAACAAACTACTGGTGTGGGACGGCAAGTTGTAGTAAGCACCTACGGCATACAAATTCAGTAACAAACAATAAACGTCAGAAAAGTCTTTGCGTCTAGGTTTAAAATATTATGAAAAAGGCCACATAATTTTTTTATTCACATCACAAATCACAAAATCAAAACAGCTAATTGAAATCACAATAAGTTGTTTTCAGACGAGATAAAAAAGTTACCCCAAGAGTTAAAATGTGCCTTCTAGCAACTATGTACCTGAATGCCCCTTCTGTCAAGAAGGTAGGTACCTAATATGATTTGATTTTTTTACCTTTCTTTTAGTTCGGCCAATGAGAATTGGACTGATTGACCTATGTTTTGATTTGACAAGTTACATTCCTAAAACTGACAAGTTCTGGTTTGCCCACTGGCTAGCTATTTTTTTTTAGAAATCAGCTCATTATCGTTACCAACACTTTACTGTAATAAACACTTATGCTACACACAAACACCCACGTAGAACAAATATTTGTATTTATGCATTAAATATTTGTCCTGAACGGGATTCTGTATTCGGCTGAGCCATGAAGCAGTTACAACTTTCAACATAGTCAAGTTTCTTGCAACTAGAAATTTTCTCAGTATTTACAAGTAAAGTGAAATGGGTATGCCGATATGTTAATATTACTTCCTCTACAATCCTCACATTCCTGTTAACATAAACAATCGTTTCCTGCCAACCTTTCGATATGCGCCATACGATAGCACATTGCGTCAGATACCTACGCCAGAACAATACATTTTACAAATATTTATAAATCATCTCGCCTTTATGGTGTTCCGAAGAGGTTTAGGTTCAAAGCAAACACTTGGATTGGGTAGATGTGTGGACCACACGTAAGCGATCGGATGAGTCAGGCTATCTCCGTACCGTAAGGTGAGATATGGGCATCTGTGTTGCAAGGATGTGTGAGATTAATGCGAAAGTCAAATAATGTTTCGTACACCCAATTTTACACGCGCGGTTTCCGTTCTCTCACTTTCCCGTGATAATAAGTAGCCTTTGTGTTATTACAGACTATAATCTTACTGTTTTTCAAATTTCAACACGTTCAGGCTTTCCGAAGTGATTGAGCAACAAATATCCAAATATCGACATTTATAATATTAGGAGGATTCTGTTGATATTAGACCATACGTCTGTAACTTAGGCGACGACAGAAACGGTATATTTCCACACCCACAATTGTATTCCCCAATCTGGCAATACTGGTATATATTGAACGTAAATCTTCGAAATTAGAGCAGTATTTCTACTAAAGCAAGGCGTTGGTGATTTTATGTTGCTATATGCATGTAATTTTGTGTCATATCTCAGAATTATAGAGCCAAAACGGTAGTTATTCCAAATGTAGCAAAAAGAATGTTCGTGTAGGTGTAATAGCCCCGGTTCGTAGCACCATTTCACTGAAATACTAGCCATGATACAGGCTTTTCTGAACTATTTATTTCAATTTTGAAGATAACGAAGTCTGTTCTCCTGGGCATATTTTTATTTTTTCGGACCAGCCGCACAGGTATTGATGAAGGAACTAGGTACAAACTATCTACTTACATCGAATGTTTATAAACGTAATATTATGTTTTTAATATATTAAAAAAAGAAACTATTACGAAAGACAGATTAGAGAAAATAACAACTTTTCTAAGGAATGTTTAATTAATTAATATTGGATGTATTTATGCCGAGTTATGTGGGTTTTTGTGAAATAAATGGAGAAAGACGTTGTATGTGACGTCGTAAATATTTTGGGTTTGTTGTTTAACCCTTCTTTACTCATACCCGCTGCATAGTGGTCACAGACGGGTTATGCCAGACTCGACATCACAAGTAGTGCCCTACCATCTAAAATCTTCATTAGGTTCCACTTTGACTGCTTACGGCGGGATCACGGGAAGGCTTTCGCATAATTCCGCGAATCTTGCCGCGGCCTGTCTGCTTGTACGAGGTTTTCGACCGCTTCGTATTCTATTCAGTACGATTTTGCCTTAACGATATCGTCGTTTTATCGCCGTCATTAATAATTCTATGTATAAAACGTAGGTATTATTTATTTCTTAAGTAATCTTATTATCCTATCTAGATATGAACCTCGGAATAAATTTTCATTTGTCACGCTAAAAACGCTGAAATCCTTGAACCCAAGTTCATGTTGCGAAGTAGCATGGCGTGTTACTCTGCGTTTTTTTGTGTGTGCAAGTTGTAGAATTACCTTGACGAAAAAACTGTTTATTGGCCCCAAGGCGAACAATGAGTAGGTATTTATGCCGGAGCCAAGAATACATTAACGTTTGAAGACGCGTACAGGAAGACACGAACTGGAATAAAAAAAAAATGGTTTTCATGCTCATGCGATGCTCATCCTTGTAGCCTCTCCAAGTTTAGGCACAGATAAGAAAATAGTTACTACGTCTAGGTACATGCATTGAAGTATTTTTTAAACCCGTCAGGTGAAAGAGAGGTTTTTTGAATCACACTATCAATTTAAGGGTTAAAGTGACGAGACGAGCGTCTTGCTCGTCTCGTTTATTTCTCGGTTTATTTGTTTGATGGTAAGCAGTGTGCCTGCCCGTAACAACACAGCGACACGCAGCTAATGAAACATAAAGAATCCAAATCATTACATAGCACTGCACTGCGCTCGTTACCCAGTGATATAAGATGTTTTATCCCTATGCCCTGTAATTTCACTGGACACATTGCCCTTCAATCATAAACACTTGTGATGTTTTCATATAACTGCTCGACGGTAATATAATTGGCAAAGGTGTGTTATTATTATTTCCTCAGACAGACCAACTTACTTTTTTTACAATAGGTATAACGGTGAAATTTTTTTGAAATCTAAATAATTCTTCACTTGTGTTAAATCAAAGCAGTTTAAAATTTATTGAATAGTCATAAAGTTGCAAGTTCATTGTTACATTTTGGTTGACGATTAGATAATATAGCTACCTTAGAGCCTTATTAGACCTCTTGTCTTCTCGAGAGTTTTATATCCAGTTTAATTTTTAGTATGTCACGTCGAGATCTTTAGAACTAGACTTAAAAATAAGTGTGGAGTAAAATTTACTTAAGTACTGTTTGTTTGTCCGTGGCATCGTAGATAAAATTCTCCTCCATTACATTAGGGAATTGGATTAAGATACATCTTTTTTTCGTAGATTGTACACATAGGAACCTACTTAACCTACATTTTTTATTTTATCCATGTGTAATTTTTTGTCACTGGAAATGTATTATAAGGTGTACTTGTTAAAATGTTACTTAATTATTGAAGTATTAATATACTGTCTAAGAATACTGTCTCATGACAGTAGCGGCAATTGCAGCTTTGCAGCCCAACTATTCCACTCTATCCATTTAGTAAAAAATGTTATGAGCAATGCTTACGAACAGGTGATTCACGAAACAAATGACACGTATTAATATCGATAATATTTGTGATTTTCGATTTTGATTGAATGGTATTAAGTTGATCTTTTTATACAAGACTCTTCTTCTTGATCGTATCCTCATTACTGAGGGTCGTGACTACCATCGACGTCCTTAACCACCTTCCTCCAGGCACTCCTGTCTTGGGCCAACCGTAAGCAAGTTTGGATGTTTATCCTTGCTGAGGTCTTGATGGTGTCTATCCACCGGGATGGCGCTTTGCCTCTACCTCTCTTCCCTTCAACGCGACCGATCATCATTAACTTTTCTAAGCTTTCTTGTCGTCTAGCCACGTGTCCGAAAAATTGAAGAGTCCGCTGAGTGCAGATGGTGGAGAGCCTTGTACTGATCTTCAGCTGGTTCAGGATTGATGCATTTGTGCGGCGAGCTGTCCACTTGATGCCAAGCATTTTCCGCCAGCACCACATTTCGAACGCATCAATCTTCCCCTTTATCCTTGCCTTTAGAGTCCAAGATTCCGAAGCATATAAAAAGATGGAGAATATCAAAGTCCGCATCAAGTTAACTTTGGTCTTTAAGCGTATCCCGCGGTTTCTCCAGATCTTCTCCAGTCTTTTTACTGCTGACTTTGCCATTTGTCCTCTTCGCACCACTTCCCTCTCGCAGTCGCCATCAGATCGCAGTAAAGAGACCAGATAGACAAATTCATCGACAACATGTAAGTCTTTGAGCTCGTGCGTGCGAGGAGTCACGTTGTACCTGTCCACGAACATCAGTTTAGTCTTGCCTCTATTGACCTTCAGACCGTATTCTAAACTGACTGTTTCCAACTTCCCCAGAATCTCCGCTAACTCCTCCTCGTTGGACGCTATCAGCGTTGTGTCGTCGGCAAAGCGTAGGTTACTTATGCGGTTGCCTCCCATCTTTACGCCGCCATTCCAATTCTCCAGAACCCTCCGCATAATGTGTTCTCCGACGAGATTGAACAGGGACGGGGAGAGTATGCAACCCTGACGGACTCCACGTTCTGGCTTAAATGGGCCTGAACAAGGGGCCTATACAAGACTAACTCCTTAGTAATATAACCCGTCATACATTAATTTTATCTATCTCTACATAATAAAATGAAAATACCCTCATGCAAGGCCTCGCCGTATAAATCACATAAAACCAGATTATGCACATTTCCGAAATAACTGTTGGCTTGTTCACCACACGAACATGCCAAGTTTCTTATCAGTGTATTCTGCAGTATTAAAAGATATTTATCAAAAATAATTCCACCACGTCGTGCATTGCCGTGAGCAAACAACGCAGTGTGCCACATAGTGTAGATAAAGAAAGAGCTATCTCAACCATTACACTGAAATAAACAAAAATACTTTCCCTCTTAATCACATCATCGGTGCCATCTATCATGGCGCATCTGACGTTCCATGCCAATGAAAAAATGTAAAAAGATGCCGGGCTCAGATGGTTATGGTTCCGTATCAGTATACTCGATCATAGTACACGTACCAAATCGTCACAGTCGATTACTATGACATCATTATTATACGGCCCGTCGCTTTGATTGCCTCGTATCTTAATCTGACCATCTCATTAAAGCTGACTTTGAAAACACGACAGCTACGATATTCCAAAACAAATGTTTTTAGAAGTCAGAAAGTTTGTTTCATTTCCCTAGTCAGGCTTCGCAGCTAAAATAATGAATTTTTTGTTACATAGGAGTCTGGTGGATATCTCCGGAACATAATCCACGACGTAAATTCGTCGGAATTTCATAAATAAAACGTAATTTTGCAGAGCGACTCTGCGTAATGAGGGACGCAATTATGAACCTCGGCCCACTTATACTTAATGGGGATCAAAGTTATCTCATAATTGCCAAGATCAGATTCAACAATACAATTTACAGAATAATTGTATCCAACAATTAATTGCCTGTCTAAAACATGAATAAATATATCTGCTTTTTACTCGAATTAAATTGAAATGAAACGACGACCTACTTCATTGAAGCTCTATCTTGGTTAAATCAATCGCTGTATCACTTAACCGAGTATTTGATTAATTGATTCGAACCAAAAACAACTCATCCCAGGCGTATTCTCTTTAATCAAGTATTCACGAGATCTCTGCTGTACATAAGTCGGCTGCTTCCATTTTAATCCGTCGAGAGACAGCCTTTCTTTGCTTCGACCCTCTGCATCATTTATAATCATAACTCCTCCTGAACACTTTAACTTCGCACCTCGGCTAGCACTCGACTTGATGCGGCGAGTGGAGAGAAGCATTTTCGCGAGAACCTTTTGTGCCCGTCGCTTTGAATTCAAACTTTTCGCGAAACTAAGCCCAATCCCGTATTCAGAAGTGCGACCTTTCTGACAAAAGATTCTTTAATAACAACTCTATATAAGTATAGAAAAGCTTTTTAGAAAATCCAATTCGTTTGGGATTTCACAAAGCCACAAACGAAACCAAATTTTGAAGTAATTGAAAGTTTTGCTAGGCATGCTTGGCCTTGTGTCTGTGTTACGGTTGTTCAATTCTGTTGAAATGTTTTCAAATAAATTAAATATTGTTTTATGTTTTAGGCTGTTACGATTGTTCATTATTACCATCACACCAGTAATTTCGGGATATTTACCGTGGTTAAATGGTGGAACAATTCTTCATTATTTCGGTGCCTTTCCACGCTCCATGTTCACGAGGAAACTGATGAAGTGCATAAAACTGCATCGAAACACGTAATATGGAATTCGCTCCACCATTTAAACACCACAGTTAACGCCGGTAATTCACGATAAAAGTGTATGTACCTACATTACGTATTTTTGACGCAGATACCCATTAGAAGTGCAAGTAAGGTACAAGTACCTAAGAACATTAGTAGGTTTATTTTATAAGTACCTGGGTGACCGAGCTTTGCTCGGTTTAAATACTAAATATACTTAGATACCTACAGATAAAAGACTCCCAAGGAATATATTGTCTTAAAAACAACATTTAAAAAAAGAGAAGCCGTCTGGATTCGAACCCGGAGCTACTAATTCGTGACCGCTATGACCACCCGACTTCCCATCTGAGCTAATTACGGTGTCGCGTCACGCGGCGAAATTTACCTTCGCATTCTAATGTCTAATGTGACAGTTTTTCACTGTCTAAAAACGCGCATAATATGCGTGTTTTTTTAAATGAAACCTAGTAAGATCGATTTATCGTCCCCGAAACTCCCTGCATACATAATTTCATCAAAATAGTTCGAGCCGTTTCCGAGATTCAGATTCTATATATATATACATATTTATGTACAAGAATTGCTCGTTTAAAGGTATAAGATGTTATGTTTGTGTGTTTGTTTCTCCATCACTCCGTTAACGACATTATTGATTTACTTAAAAAATCGATTGTTTTACAATCCTTGTATTACTGCGAGCGATATAGCCTTTTAACTATAGAACTAATATTAGCGCCTTGTTTAATCTGAGATCTAAAAATCTTGTGTCTCGGTATTTGTGGTTGTAATCCGCCGAATGTAAACGCCTGAATAGATTGGGTAAAAATTTGGAAAACCGATAGATTATAGCCTGGAATAACACATAGTTTTTTAATGTGGCAAAATAAAGATAACCGGAACTACGCGGGTGAAACCGCGGAGTGCTGCTTGTGTAATATAGTGACTCTTAAATGGTAATTATATTTTTAGTGTGCCGATGTGGTCGCTTAGCGAAAAAGCCCTTTCAATAAATTAAAATATTTTTTTAATATCCTAAGAGTTTTACTCTTGTTGTATAAAGTTTGTACTACTCACCTGATGAATCTTGGTACTTATGAAAGGGTAAATAGTTCTTCACTCTCGGAATGGTAATTTTTTATGTGTAACAACCCGCATACATTTGGTTGGCCACCTGTAAACAAAATTTATAAAAGTTTTACATTTAAAAAAAGATAAAGAACCAATAAATCTTTTACCTTAATAATCTAAGTTCCACATGAATAACTCAATGTTGGTAAAATGGAAATTGGATCGGGCACTGAAACATATACCTAACACACAGAAATCTAAATAATAAGGTACATTATTTAGATTTCTGTGACCTAACATTAAAATAAAATGGTGAGTCATGGAGATCACTTCAAATGGCAAAGGCTACGAATATATTATTCCGAGAGCTGGCACCAATTTTTGGGCAGGTATTTGCAACAAACTGAAAACTTGTAACACACCTCTCCTATTATTATACCCCAACACGGAGGTGCGTAGCGGGTCAAAATAAATGCTTCAATTTAGATCACCTGGCAGGTAGATAACCCTACCAAAACGATATGTATTTTTGAGAATCCCTATCTTTTATTCATAAATAATACTCTTGTCCCAATTTTTTATTTTCATTTATTACAAAACATTTTGCATGCGTCTGGCAATAGTAAAATTCCAACTAAAACGTCTGGCTTAATTTGTTTGTCCTTTACACATTAAACTATTACAAAATTATAAAAATTGGATGTAGCCTCAAATGATGTATTAAAAAAAAGTATGGATTTATTTTGCTCCCTAAATACCAGCTAAGGCTGCAGCTCCGTGTTGGGGTATAATAGAAGACAAGTTTTTCAGCTTGCCTCAAATACCCACCCAAAGTATGGTGTTAGCTCTCGGAATATAAATAGGTACTCAGGACGTAAGTCCAAAACACAGTCCAATTTTATTGTGAAACTCTTCCTTTTTGAAGCCTGCGAAACATTTCCCTGAACCCTAGGCGAGGCAATTTTATGTTATTCCACATTATTTTGAATACAGTAAAGTACAGACATTCACAATGAAATTTTGTAGTAGTTTAAAGTTGTTTCATTATAATTGGATTGTTGTTTGGTGAAATCCCCCAAGGCATGAAGAGACCTTTACGTCTGGCAAACATTTTCATGTTTTCATTTTCAATGTCGATCCAATAAAACTTTTATTAGAGCTTTTGTATGGGTGTGCGTGTGAAATCGTCAATGTCGAAGGTCTCGGTAACTTCACAATGATTTGCGATTCTGGTAAAAGTGTACATTCTTACAATAAAATCAACATTAACGACTAAAGCCTGGTCTTACCGTTCTAACGATATCCATTCAAATTAGAATTGAACATATTTCAGATGTCGCTGATGTTCTGACCAAATTATTAACCATACAATTTGAATACAAAGTCACATTTTTATAGAAATATAAATATTTATTCGCCCAATACCTAATTGTACACAAATAATACGTACACTAATGTACAATCATATAATTTTATTTCATCCCCAAAAATAAGTGTCGCATTTTAGCCGAGGATTAATATCAAACCGTGTGTATACAAAATAACATTAGTAAACAATTTATTCATCTAATACTTCTTTTTTTTAAACTTTTATGTTATTTTCTTGATAACAGTGTTTACTGTTTTATATAGGATAGGATAGGGCTGAGTGGCGAGCCATGGGAGAGGTCTATGTCCAGCAGTGCACTAAGATAGCCTGATGATGATGATGACTGTTTTACATATTTGGCGTCAAAATATAAGCATATAGTTATTAATAACTATATGCTTATGTTTAGTTAGAACGACTGCTTTAAAATAGTGCGCAGTAACGGCACATGATTCCCTGTAATTACATATATTCGTATCTCTGAGGTCATTAACATAACTTTGTCAGTCAGAAATAGCTATAGTATCAAAACACACTAATTACTGGCAGCCTTTAATGTTTCTCTATAATTTCTGCCCGAAATGATCCCACATTACCTCTTCCACCGCTGCTAAAACAAATGGCGTCTCATAATGAAATTCCCAGGCTTCGTTTGATTAAAACAGCCCAGACGTTTGGCTAGGGGCGAGCAAAGAAGCGTTTTCTAGGTCAATTTGAGCACAGAAATGTTATTTCTGTTTTCTAAATGGTAACTTCCCTATACCCACGACCCTCGGCCTCGTCTATTGGTAGCGATGTATGATCTAATCGAAAGTAAAGCTTTTTAGCTACTCTTGATAGTGTACAATAATAAACACATTACGTTGTTATCTACGTAGTTATCAGATTGACACCTGATCATGATAATTCAACAGCTTTCTTTATCCTACTTTTTTATAGTATACTTAGAGTGACAAAACGAACAGGGTATGTGTCTGATGGTAAACAACACGCCTGCCCATCACATCACAGTGTCACGCAGCTATTGGAACATAAACAGTCCAAATCATTACCTAGCTCCGCATTGCACGCTTCACCCGGAAATATAAAGTGTTCTATCTCTTAGGTCAGTAATTTCTCTGGAAACATTGCCCTTCAAACCGGAACACAGTAAAGTTTGCACACTACTGTTTGGCGGCAGAATAACTGGCAGAGGCGGGGTACTTCCTCAGGCGGGCTCTGCAAAGAACCATACCACTACAAAACTGCTGCATATACTTAGAGATTTCTTTTATCATGCTGTCTTCCTAAGTCCTCTAACAATCAAGCCCTGCGTAGCGATTCTGAACCCAGTCGGATTGATCTCGCCACGGAAGCAAACCTCTCGGTCTTCGTCTTATCTGTTTAGAATGACAGAGACAAATATTGTCATTCCGAATTTGAGTCGTGCGGATTACGTTCAAATCTGTATGTGTTCGACCCGTGATAAAGATGATATTTATCATCGAACCATTTCACGACTGCTACACAACGATTAGCAGCCCTATACTAAGTTTACGCCTTGCTCTGAAAGAGAGACATCTGGTATTTTATGACTTTTTTCTCCCACTTCTGCATGGTAATATAACCGTAAGACTATCCAAAACAATATAACGTTCTTTATCGGTCCCTTTATCGGACCGATTCTCAAAAAAAATATATTGTGTCCTGATATATTGCGCTATCACGATCACATGATATGTTAACCAACATTTTCGGAGTTTCTGAAGCCATTGGTAACTAGTTATATCCTATTAATCCTACTATTTTGGTTTAAATGTCAAAGTTTGGAAATTAGGATCTTTGTTGCTCAATTACTTCAGAATAGCTGAACGGACCGGGTTTAAATTGGAAACACAGCCTAGAATTCAGCGCGGGAATATTACGGGAATGGGAACTACGGTTTTTCGATCGAGAGGCGTGCCAAAAGGCTCATAGGCAAAGACACTCTAGTGCGAAAAAGACTACAAAGTCTTGAACATCGCCGGTTAATTGCTAGCTTATCGGGTTTTTATCGGATACACTTCGGAGAGTGTGCAACTGCATGATCTAATACCACCTTGCCCTTTTTCTATCTGACTTCTCGTAGCTCGAAGAAGTGGCACCGTTTCATGGTTGATATTCCAAATACACGGACGAAGAGGTTTGACGCTACTTTTGTGATAAGAACGTCTAGACTCTAGACTGTGGAATGAGTTGCCTTGGGTGTTTTCCGATAGGTATAATCTTGGTGTCTTCAAATCGAGAGTGAATCGGTTTCTTCTAGGTAAACACGCTCCATCGTTGACCGCATCGTCGCTTAACATCAGGCGAGATGGCGGTCAAGTGTAAACCTATTCATTCCTGTTTAAGGCAACTCACATGTCGAAATTGCTCCGACACGAACCATTTTTGTTTTTAATAAAACCACCACCTAAATTGCTCTTTCGTATTATTTTCGGTTTGCAGATATATTTGTTTTAGAATTATTATTTCTGTAAGTGTGAACCCTGGAGTTAGTAGAACCGCTTAGAATAATTACTCAGGTTTTGTTTGAGTTTGCTTTTGACCCTCGATTAATATACTTAGGCCTTTTTGTTTCGTTTTATAAGTTTTGTGATATTATGTTCTCGCTGTCGCAATTTTTATTTTATAACAAGTCAACTAAGGTTACCTAAAAATAAATGGTAGGTACTGATTGTATGCATAATGGATGTTTTTTTTTAATTCAGTCAATATTTGTTTGTTTCTTTGAAGACTTTCGTCATTTTTGATAATTAAGAAATTAAGCGAAGAGTAATTGCGTTGTCACAAGTGTAAAAAGATTGAAAACGAAATAGTCTAATATGAACTTTTAGGGATTTGATTTTTAACCAACATCGAAAAAATTTAGGTTTTCGTCAGTTGTGAAATGTGTTGTTTTATTGTCAGTTGGGAAACTAGTTATTCTTGAAGTTAGTCTCAATGTTATTTAAATATGTTCAGCTAAAGGGGAAAAATAAGGGATTAATGCAATGTAGATTCCATTCGTTACTTCCCAGAGTTTATCAGTTTTAACTACAAAAAATAGACATTCGAAATAGTCGAAGGCACAAAACCGATTGAAAAAAGTATTGTATATTTGTGTTTTTATTTTAATTTAATAATAATGATAGTTTAGTAGCTATGCGTGCCTAACATAGTAGAACATTTATAGAACAGAAAAAAAACAGAACAGTAGGTATACGCTATGGAAGTAGACTGCATAAATAAAAAAAATAACACTGTTTTTGGTCAGTGTTCTAAAAACACAATATTCAAATTCACACTTTTCTCTGAAAGTACGTATCCACGAAATATTTGATATTAAATTCCTCGACTGTTATTCTATTGAATACCGAACTCAAGCATCCATTGTTGAAACGAAACATATTGGAACAGGCGAGGATAGCAGTCACGGGCCGAAATATCACTGTTATGTAAATAACTCCTAAATATTTGAACGCGTACTGACCTACTCCAGGGTTATGAATCGGACCTTGATTAAATAATAAACGGTAACAGCGTAGATCAGAGGTTCCTTAACTTTTTTGTGCTACGGAACCGTTTTAGGAAACCAAATATAAGATTTCCTTGAAGAACACGAAAAGTGGCAGAGATATTCAGGACATAATTTTTTTTTTGTAGAATTACAAAAAAAGTTGATGTCCTGAATATCTTTGCCACTTTTCTTGTTTTCCTGTATTCAGATTACACTATTATTATATAAAAACTATTAATTCTGAGCAATATTCAAAATTAATCTTATTTCATGGTCAACAAAACCTATAATATTGTACTGCCCTTTATCGTACAGAATTTGTTAAATTTTTCAGGACTCATCTATGATAAATCCATATTCATACCTAAACATTGTCGATTAATTCCTTCGTTATACCGTGAAAGGGGTACAAACAAAGTTGTAAATTGTAATTTGATATAATCCTGTTCAAAATTTATGCATAAACATAATAGAATACTTTTTTGACAGTTTTGTTTTACTTTTTCAGTAATTGTATTCTGGTCGTTTTGACTTATGATAGAAAAGAAAATAAAATAATAAAGAGGGGGAAAAATTATGTAACAAAAATACAAATAATTACACAAAGTTAAAACAAAAAAATTATAGATAGGTAATATTGATAAATATTAATTGGTATATAATAAAATAACGTAACTCCATCGACACGAAGAAGAAGATTCAGGAGAGGAAGTGGCGAAGCTTATTTTTTTAATTGCTTTTTAGTTTTTAGACCACACAGAAGCTTCTTGGAGGTCTAGGGTTCCGCAATGCACACAGTTTGAGAATCGCGGGTAAAGAATAATAAATGTGCACCGCTATGCCTTGATTTAGTGGACTGGTAAAGGGCGCGTGGGCAGAAGTCAACGAACTTGGCTAAAACTTTATGACCTAAGTAAAAGTATTTTGGAACAATCTGTGTTAGTTGTTCATAGACTTTCAATGTAATTGGGATTAAGTTCAATGTTACTTTAAGAAACTTAGCTTTTGCCTTACAAAGTAAGCCTAGCGGTAATAGCTTCTTTGCAGTACCAAACTTTTGCCAGATTATTTTACCGTCAAGCAGTGGTTTCTAAGCACCATTATAATAATAATAAATATTGTTGAACATTCATCATATAACACTCACTAGACCAAAGCTAAGCAAAACCTGTGTTATGGAAGCGAGATAGCTGATACAATATTATAAATATAAATATCTGAGTAAAGAGACAAGCAGGTAATGGGTAATCGCTAGATGACTAGCACTGTAGCTACTATACACTTTATGGCACATTGGTCTGCGTTGGACCTGTAAGTGAGTGTGTGGTCGAATGTGGTAATAACCATAGTTCTTTTATGATTTTGTTTTTTATATGTATGAGTGGCTTTTTAATAAAGAGTTTTCTATTCTATTCTATTCATAGGCGTAGTTCATAGTAGTAAGAAATGTGGTAGAGTCTGTCTAATACATAGTCGCTTATCTTTCCAGGTCAATCACACACCAGGGTGGTCTGACAATAGATGCTTCCGTTCCGGCCGCATCGAGGTAAGAATTTCGCAAGTCTAGAACTCGCGTGTACTATCCGATAGTTAGCACTTTAATGGGTGGCCTAGTTCGATTGGTTATAAGTTTGTTAAAAACTATGTGAATGTATGTATATTGTATATAGATAGAGTTGGCATCATAGCTACGTATTTTGTCCTGAAAAGCAACGATCTCAATACAAAGATGTGCCCTCACAAACTTCAGGGGACACGGAATCATGTTATCGTTGGGAAAAGTGAGCTCACTCTTTCCGTTCTAGTCGGTTGCAGGAAGCGGTGGACGCCGGACCTTTTTACCTATCACTATTAGTTGTCAACAATCCAAAATAAGTAGAACCACATCATATCTCGCCGCTAGCGATTCTAGGGGTCAAGTAGATTGGTTGTTTGTAAACAACGCAGACAGTTTGTATACAACACGCAGAGACGCAGTTAATTACCAATTTCAAGGTGCTCAGGGCACATACATTGGTTTATATCGATGCTGATAAGCATCTGTCCCGCTTTGCCGCGTAACTAAATATTCGAAATTACAAATCACAAGGTTTTTGGTTGAGAAGTTGACTTTTTTAACACGTTTTTGTTTTGGTTACATTTTGTGCCATCTATAGATCCTGTCCACATTCTTTGAACGATGATAAGTTTACACTTGACCCTCATCTCGCTTAAGTGACAATGTGGTCTACGATGGACCGTACTGACTGTTCATACTGTAAATACATATGTGATTAGATAAAATAACAGAATCATTTCAGCCAGATTCTTTCATCAGCAAATATACCTGAAAGGGTTCTACGGTTCCCAAGCGTGCGAACAAAAATCTTATACCTACTATCAAAAAAGTTCCAGCTTCGCTCTGGAATTCCTTCGTGAATTCACGTATAGTTTCAGGAATCTCAAGGGATATCCATTATGAGACGCCGAACTTGTATCACGTTCATTTCTGATATTCCATCTAAGTTTCTAACTCTGATGGTTCAGATTGATGTTACTTTCATTAAGTTTCGTGAAACTATCATTATGTGATATGTTTTGGCTTTTCTGAAGTTTAAATAAATGTCTTATTGCCAAGCTAATTAGATTAAACATTTTTAAAAACGCCGCCATTTTGTGGGAGCTGCTATCTTGTATTTGAAATGTATCATAATAATATTGTATAGTGTTTCACTAGTCAAGCCCTTTCATTTGATATCCAAATTGAAGGGGTTGTGAATAAATATGTAATCTGACATTTTGTGGTGGCGGGCATCTTGGTTCGATTTTGATCAAACATATATTTGAACACTCCCATACAAATTAAAAGAAATTGGCAGTCATAGGAACTGCCGATAAAAGTGAAAACTTATAACTCAGAATTTGATAGCTCACTTTGGAAACTACGCGGGTGAAACCGGAGGGCGTGGCCATGACAATGCATTAGCATTTCTAGATAGCCAATGGGAAATGCTGACGCATTTCTAGATGGCCATGGTCCCGAGTTCACCCGAAAATGTCTTATAATTCCACAGAAATCTAAATAATTTATTTAAATAATAAATTATTCTGTGTATAATTCTTAAGCGTGACGCTAGAATTCAATTCACAGCCCACGAATCTGTCTGTGGTGCGCCAAAAGAAGTTTTCACTTCAAATAGGTTCATTAGTTCGGGAGCTACCATGCCAGACAGACACACATACACAGACACGTTAAGCTTATGGTACTCGTATAATTTTAACCCCCGACCTCAACCTTATCCTACTTACACGGGATCGTAATATGGGTGCGTAAAAAAAAACAAAAGGAATTCTTCAGCTGATAGGTAGTTATCCAGAGCTAGAACTAAATATTTTAAACACAAAATGAAATCTGTAATCCTGGATACAGATACTCGTATTTACAGATATTTAATTTATTATTATCATCATCGGTGGATATTTCAGATGTGCATAGTATAAGTGGGATGTGTCAGTTACGTAGTGTTATGTGTAGTTTTTTTAAATAAGGGTTCCGTTAGTTAAAAAAAAGGTTTAAATTAAAATACGCACAACCTCTACCTCCGCTTCTAGTAAATATACAAAGACGTAGAATATTTCACTGCTCTCTCCTGAATCTACAAAGATTGCATATTGTACCCATGTAATTGTATGTAAGTATTATCTATACTTTTACTTTCCGTACCATACTATTATGTAGTAATAGTAATGAGCTAATTTAGTAATTACAGTAATGTACGTAACCAGAAGATAACCATTTCGTTAACAACAAAAACTTGTGCTGTTTATCGAATACTTGCCGGTAAATATACGTAAAAGTTACGGTTGGTCTTGTCGGGAGAACGGCATTTACCGATCCGGAGCGTCTAGTTCAAATTCCACAAGCAGCACTGTCTTTTTGAAGTCACTTGCGTAATGGTGCTAAGTTAAAAACGGCGAACAAAAACATCGTGAGGAAACCAGCATGTTCCTAGAATCGGTTGAGGAGATGCGTGATCTACCAACCCGCACTAGGAAAGCGTGATGGATTATAATCTTAACTCTCTCCTTGCGAGAGAAGGTCCTGAATCCCAGCCGCGTTAACTTTTAGTGGGCTCCTTAGTAAGTAGAAGTAATGTGTCCTTGTCCTTTAGTAGTGGTAGGACTCTTGACAGAGTCCGCCTGGGGAAGTACCACACCTTTGCCAGTTATTCTACCGCCAAGCCGTAATGTGCGAACATTACTGTGTTCCGGGTTGAAGGGCAACGTGTCCAGTGAAATTACAGGGCTTAGAGATATAACATCTTAGATCTCTGAGTGACGAGCGCAGTGCAGTGCTAGGTAATGATTATGACTCTCCATGTTCCAATAGCTGCGTGTCACTGTGCTGTTATGTGGCAGGCATGTTGCTTATCATCAGGCGCATGTCCTGCTCGTCTCGTCACTCTTTAATAAAAAAAAAGAGCAAGTATAGATTTTAAAGTAATATTTAGTGTACATATGTATACACAAAACTCTATCGTCATCATTCGCCTACCTTACGGGCGGTACACCACGCCTGCTTCCTATATACGTCTGTCTCCGAGTTCACTTCTTTCCTATTCATGTCCTCCTTCATTCAATCCATTCATATTTTTGTCAGCCGCTCTCTACCACAGCATTCATGTACATTCATGTTAAACGCTTTTTAATCGACTTCAAAAAAGGAGGAGGTTATCAATTCGGTTGGGGTTTTTTTGTTGTATATTATGTTACGCGATAGCGCCGCCAATTGTGATTCGATTTCGATGGTTCTGTTTTTAGGGTTCCGTAAAACGTAAAAACGGAACCCTTATAGATTCGTCATGTCTGTCTGTCTGTCTGTCTGTCTGTCTGTCTGTCTGTCTGTCCGTCCGTATGTCACAGCCACTTTTTGCCGTAACTATGAGAACTACACTGTTGAAACTTGATAAGTAGATGTATTCTGTGAACCGCATTAAGATTTTTACAAAAGTTTAAAAAAAAACAAAAATTAGGGGTGCCCCCCATACTACTTTTTTTCATCAAACCTACACGTGTGGGTTGTCTATCGATAGGTCTTAAGGTGCTGACAACAGCTAACTGAAATTCACGAATTCGAAATTAAGCCACGCCTGTTTACTACTTCGATAAGACAGCGCCACCAAACTAAACCGCGTCCAGCCGGCGACATTATTAGTATTGAACAAAACGTGGAAACAAAAAGTTACCGCTCCAAGCTCATAGATGGCGCTTTTAAAATATTTTGTAATTAATTTAACATAACTTTTTGTTTCCTTTGATATCTTTTTGCACTTTTGCAGATTGTGAAGAACATTATCGAAATTCTATTAGTAAAGCTTATAAATAATAATGTACGGTCTACAATTAATTACAATAAACTCTTTTTATACAGAAAATTAAACCAACTTCAAAATCACAAATAGGCACTCGAAAGCGAAAAAAAGTTCATTTAATTATTGTAAGCGCTACTCACTCATCTATTTGAAGTCAAATAGATTCATTCGACATAAACATTAATTGCATTAAAGTAGCTACAGCAAAAAGCCAACATTACGTGGTGTTCCCAGGCGGTCACCCATCCAAGTACTGACCACGCCAGGTGTTGCTTAACTTCGGTGATCGGACGAGAACTAGTGTTTTCACGCGCTATGCACGTCGTCAATTATATTAAATACGTGTATTAATACAAACATAATAGTTATCATCATCATCATCAATAGACGAGCTCGCAAGTTAATAATCCACAACTATTGCTCATTACAACACGAAAAACAAGTTTTTGAAACAACCCCATTTCGCTGCTTTGTAACGAAAGGTCCACAAACAAAATTTTACAAAAATATTTTAAATTCAAAATTTTTTTTTTTTATTTAAACCATGCGGAACGTTTATAAAATGAAACATTTATAAATTGCAATGGAAAAAGTTTTGGAATTTATATCATGCAAAAAGTTGGTTTTAAAATGTCAAATGGATAAAGTTTTTTTTTTGGGTTTTTATATGGACTAGTGGCGCCATATTATATGAGACATAGCGGACATATGATTTGAAAATATAAATTTCACCTATACTTACTAGTGTTGATGCAATAAAATATAAAAAATACAAAAATGAAACAACCACTCAGAAATAAACAGATAATTCTTGAGATTGAGAGAATAAAGCTGCAGCTCACTATATCGCAGAAAAAAAGAGAAGTTCGTATCATATACCGGTCAGCACAACGAAACACGACAAAAAACAGTTTCTACAAGTACAAAAAATAACATAAACTGGATATGAGTCACAAATGCCTAAGTTAATATTTTTTGTTTTAATATTAACTTTGTTTGAAAACGCATAATTTTTTTTCGTAATTTACTTTGTCATAATGAATGTAGCATAATATATCGACGGTGGAAAGGAGAAACCCTTTAAGCGACAATTTTAGAATTTTACAGGAGAGCCAATCAAAGTTTTTATTTTCCGAAAAAAAATCATAAAAATATACTGTTTGAAATTAGAGGGCCAGGAAAAAAAAACAGTTTCTTTATTTTTTATTTGCCATCTACCAACAATCTTACGAAAGTAGGCTAGCATGGTAAGAAGATTTATGTGTCGCTTAATTATTTTATAGCAAATACAGCGCAAGGAAAAACGCATTAAATACCAGTTCAGTATTAAGAAGAACACCAGGAAAAACACTTTAAACGACAAGCTGTGCATGACATAACTAGTAGGAAAAACGCCTGAAGCGTATCGAGCATAAGATACAGAGTCATGGAAAAACAAGTTAACGAACAAAACTATACTATGTCAAGTAATGGAAGAACACGATAGGCGATAGCGATGTATTAATGCAATGTTATATTTTTAAGTTAAGTCCCTGCTTTGTTTCTCAAAGATACCAAACAGAAACAAAAATATTGAGATAGAACAAGTGTTTTTTTATTGTTTTGTAAGCTTACTGGTACAAATGAGTTTTGATGTGGAATCTCTTTACACCAAAGTTCCAGTAAACAAATGTTTCTAAGTCAGCAAAAAGCTGCTTTTGAAGGAGAACTACTTACCGGAAAACATGATAGTTTTGTTGAGAAATTGCTTAGATGGAAACTATTTTTTACCGTGAGCAGCTTTACCTACAAATAGATGGCGTAGCTATGGGAAGTCCTGGACGTCTACTCTATTTCTACGAAAAAGTAATTTCGAAAAAACACTCGTGACTTTCCTGCGCTCGTTCTACTTCGTTTCATCCGATACAACATTGTTTGACGTTTAAATGTTCTAAGCATAGGTACTCTAATTAGAGTAGACTTAGAACATTTAAACGGACAAAACGACGGATCGAAGTAGAATCGGAGTTGGAAAGTCGCGAGTTTATTTCGAAATTACATTTTCGTAGAAATAGAGTAGACGTCCCGTGGTAGGTAACAGTGATAACTAACGTTTGGACAGAGTCTAGGGAAAAAATGCTAACTTTCAATCAGCAGCAGTTTATATGTGGATAAGACATATGGACAATGTTTTCTGTATTTTAAACCAAGACAGACGAAAAACTTGTTTTTGGAGCATCTCAACTTGATTTGTGATCAACATTGATAGATGTCAGCATTAGGTTAACATTTTATTTCGAGGTAGATTGATCTCTACCGTTCTTGGACGTGAGAGTGACAGTTAAATCTGATGGTTGGTTGTCTCACTCTGTCTATAGAAAACTCACGCACACTGACCGGTATTTGCACGCTACGTCACATCACCACCACCTTTGTCAATTACAGTCGGTGTAGAAATATTTTTTGGATAGAACGGATGGACGGACGGAACACCCTCTATGACGGATAAGGTGAGGACATTGTTAAATGAGTATTTTATTAAAACTGTGTAGTGTGTATACCTGTATATTCCCTTATCCAAGATGACGAGACATATACCAGGATGCCGAAAGACGTCATTCATTTCAGACTCTAGGTGTGTATGAGGTAGATTGCAGCTGTTCTTATAGGTATTGGTCAAACAAAGCATACAATTGCTGAAAGAATCAATGAATACATGGCCGCTGTAAAAAAAATCTAGACTAGACCAGTTCTCTCCACCGAACGTCATTAGTATGCAATAATAGTTTGGGAAGCCTCAAAAATAAAAATAAAAATATTGTAATCTTATCCGGTTTTCCGTTATTGGCATCGTGCATCGTCGTCCTGTCATAAATAAATCTATGCATCGCAGAATGAGTTTAGAGAAAGCTATTGATACGATCAGTTTTGACTCTGCGATTTTTGAAGACCAAATGAGGGTAGATCGAGATCACCTCATTTCATAATGAGACTACCCGCAATTGTTTCAGTCTTCGGTTGTGACGCTGCCGAGACGTCAAAATAATTAAAAAAATATTTAGATCGTGACTAGGTCCTATTTAATGTTAACATAGAACAATCAAGCTTTCGTTTCTATATTGCAAACTTACTTTCAACTTCAATATTAGAGACTTTAACAACTATAAATGAATTCTGTATAAAATATTTCTAATCATGAATACCCATTTCAGTCTTATGACTTAATCAACTTGACTTGACCGAAATCTTCAAAACAAAAGTAGAATTAAATGATTAATAGAAACACTAAACTCAGATAGGTACTATCAAAACGTAAGTTTCAGATGATTTGAAGTTGCTTCTATCATGAATACCCATTTCAGTCTTATGACTTAATCAACTTGACTTGACCGAAATCTTCAAAACAAAAGTAGAATTAAATGATTAATAGAAACACTAAACTCAGATAGGTACTATTAAAACGTAAGTTTCAGATGATTTGAAGTTGCTTCTTGTGATACACGAGTAAATCGCTTCAAATATCCTCAATATCTGTTTATGCTAACGTATCGACATCAACGACGTGGGGTAATGTAACATAATATTCATCGTGGGACAGTTTTGATATAGCAAAACTATCACAGTTTTTTGTCAAATCTTTGTAATTCGTCTGGGTTATTTATACTAAATTCTTGTAAAGTTTTTTTTATAATTTGTGGCGTTAGAGCTCCGTTTATCGGTATAATTTATTCTTCAGAATTAGGTAACATGATGTTCCTGGGAACGACTTGGCATTGTGTTGTTGTGGCCAAGCGTGTTGTCTATCATCAGACGCATGTCTTACTCGTCCCGTTACTCTATAGTAAATGTAAAAAATATTGCTGCTATTTACTTTAATTAATTGTGAAATGAAATTTATTTGGTTCGGAAACACAATTACTTTAAAAAACAGGTTATTATCTACATAATGTTCATAAAGGAATTTAGACAAATGTTCGCCGGTTCCCGCAATAAGGCAACGTGTATTGTATTTTAATTGTTTGTACCTAATAAGTAAATTTGTACATACCAAATTATAAATAAACAAAAAAAAGTATTTCAGGTAGGTACCTGAGTCAATTTCCGATAACTTATTTTGCAATGCAATGAAACCTGATGTGCCTGAACTATGGTTCACCGATGAATGAAGCGCCACGACAATTGACATTTCCTTAAATGAGTGACGCCACTTACATAAAAATTACGTAAATTCATTACTTGTAACGTCATGTCTTGTTTATAATTAACAATTTAAATACACTATGTCATAAACAATTATTACTCTAACCGACTATCGTCTTCATTTGTGAAGTCAGCAAAAGTAAATGAATCGACATTTCGGAAACAAAAATTGATATCGTTTAATTTAAATATTTATGTGGGTTTTTTGGACATGTTTATTTCAACCGACACCACTGCTTTTTCCAGTGTTTGTCAAAACAATTGAAATCCATAACATCCTATAACAAGCAAATAGGAAAAACACCTCAACTCCATCATATAGTTGAAAGGTAAGCAAGGAAAAAAGAGTGTAGCGACTGGACACACACGCAACAGGAGTAAGCAAAAACACATTAAGTGTATTCACTGGTATTTCCTGTGACGAAGAAAAACAATTTAAGGAACCTATGCTATTCGAAACAGAAAAGGAAAAACACATGAAACAACAATCTGACCATTCAGTCGGTACTTCAAGCGGTAAATGAACCCAAATTTCTGTAATTTCATGTCACTTCATTTGGCGTCCAAACAAAATCAGCCTAAAAAGTCTATTACTTGAAGCGACATCAAAGTGGTCAGATCGCTACAAAACCAAGCCCAAACGACGCAGAAAAAATCGCTGATTTCAAATATGTATATAACTCATTTTCGACCAACGTGTCGCTTCAAGTGTTTCTCCTTTCCACCGTCGATATAGTGCCATAATGTCAATTTTGCATAATAGTTTATATAAATATTAATGCAGTTGAAAAAGATAGCTAATCCTTGAAATTATCCAAATTAATCAATATCCAGAAACGAAGGCTACAACCATAATCTACATAAAAAATAATAAATACACTGTTTAGCAACATTTTAAAGTTGATTTTGTGCGAGTTACGATGGTTATAAAAAATGACACGCTTCCCGTGTCATACGCCTTAAAATAAAAACTTGAATGACAACCTTGAAAACTTGAATGTTTTCCGCAACGAATCGGTTAAGTCGGTTTACAGATAATAGTTAAATATGACACCATCATAACAAATCATAGATGAAATGATTGCATACAATGTAACCAAATGTCATCTGAAAGTCACTTTACTGAGAAAGGACATTGTTCATTTATAAGGGACTTGGGGCTAAACGTGGACGTTGACTGTCACTGATATCATAAATTAAACATGATGGCTTCTAGCACTTGATATCAGAATATTATCTTTTGGTAGTAGCAAAAAGACTATTTACTCGTAATGCGAACGTTGACGTGGTTACTTTTAAACAAAACTACAACATTTTGTAAATTTTTTAATATCGATCTAAAGATCGATAGTGACCGTCTGGATAAAATCGATGCTATTCTATTATGTTTAAAATAATAACTAAATTATTCACAAGTTAGTGGTTAAATGATTATCAATGTGTGCGAGTGAGACGAGCGATTACTCGCATCACTCGCTCGCGGCGTAAAAAACCTGTACTTTCAGATCCGCACTGTAGAGAAATGAACCGCTGGTTGCTCTCTTGGATTGTTCTAATCGCTTAGCGAGTATCGCTGAGCGAGTATTATCTTTCATAGCTCTTGTCGCTCAGCGACAAACTAGTGAAGCGAGTACTCACCGGGAGTATGAACAGTCAGCGATCAACTACTGTCTGTATCTGAATATATGCATCTCTTTTATTTAGGTACACGGAATGTATAATATCTATTGTACGTTTCTTGAGCGAGAAAATAGTCGATAGTTACTCGTTTTCTCGCCGGCAGTGGGACAACTTTACTGCCCAAGTAGATGATTTTGTTTTTCGTGGCGTTGTGAAGTGAAAGCGGGTGCGATGAAAAACCATTACACAAATAAAGTGGCCAAGTGCAAGATGGCCATGCCATGATGGATCAAATTCCGAGTAATAAGTTTTCCCTTCTATCGGCAGTTCCTATGACTCCCAATTTTTTTATTTGAAAATCGCATCTGAATTTTGATTTATTTCCTCGCAAATATGTTTTAAAACGTCGTATGATATACGTGCGCTTTGATAATTACAGCCTCTGCTAATTATATGTAGCAATATTGCAATATTGCTTCGGCTGTAATTATCAACTTAGCGCACTTATATCATAATGTACTAGTATAATGAACTTTTAGTTTATTTATCTGGGTACTAAAATAATGCCCTAATTATACATCTTTTTTTTACAAAATCTAATTATCAAGAATATTTTGGCCACGGATAGCCTATTTTGAACAATGTCCTTTCATATTTTTTTTTTCAAATTAAAATATAATCAGTGAAATTGGACAACAACAAAGGCGTTTGGGTACTTTTGTATGGACTAGTGGCGTCGTATTTTTTAGCGGCCAAAAATCTGTTATCACTTTCTTGTATCAATGAATATTTGCTCCAAGTAATATCGGAGCGGAGTTATGACCAATCAAAGTTATTTATTTTTTGGATTTTTGTACGGGCTTAGTGACATCGTGTTTTTTTACATGTCTTTTTCGTGTGTGTCTGATTACACAAATACCTTTGAGTAATACCCTTTCAAATAAATGACAGCAGATCTTTGGCTGCTAAAGGAAATGACGCCACTAATCCATACAAAAATACCCAAAAAAAAAACTTTGAAAAGCCATAACTCAGCTTCGATATGACTTACAGCTTACAGCAAATCTGATAGCACAATTACCCTAGAAGTTAAGTAATATTTCGAAAAAGCGATAATAAATCTTAACCGCTAAAAAAAACACGATGTCACTAAGCCCGTACAAAAATCCAAAATAATATATAACTTTGATTGGTCTTAACTCCGCCAGGGAAAATCTCTTCGGAATGAGGTATCACCGCTCGAACCTGGTAACAAAAATCAGCCAGGAGTTGCACACATCGCAATCCGATGGATGTAGCATATGCGTTGAGGGAAATATACTCAGGTATGTACTCCTCAGCACCCCGTATAAAGTCCCTAGAACAGAAAAGGTACAAGGGAGCGCAAATACCCAACACCCTACCAAACACCCTTTTTTTAGTTCACACTCAAGAGGAGAAGGAGGCCCTGACAAACCAGAGTTATGGGTCAGGCACAGGGTCACGTATCCTTACCATTCATGAAGCTCAGGGACTGACATATGAGTCGGTAATCGCAATAAAAACCAAGGCAAACATGAAGCTGCACGAGAGCGTGCCCCATGCGGTTGTTGCAATCTCACGGCACACGGGGACCTTCACGTACTACGCTAACGACACCGATGACACCATTGGTCGGTTCGTGCGGCGAGCGTTGGCTGCATCACCGAAGACCATCCGAGAGTTCAACCTACAGATGGCCATCAGGGACAGAAATGCAGCCGTAGTGGAGGCTCTGGGACGGGAGGAGGCGGCTTAGGCAAATGTTAATAAGACAAAAAATCGATGTCGAGCCGATTACTTGCGGAATCCCAACCAATAGTGATCGGCACAACAGACGAGCACTAGTATTAGGTTCAAAATGTTCCCAGCTCCCCCCATATTTTCCTCTTCAGATTATACAAGAAATATGTAAAAATAAATAAGATTTGAAATGATGAAAGCTACGGACCCCGGAGTCTGTGGAGTGGTAAATTTAAATATATATAAAAAAAAAGGAAATGGTGCTACTAATCCATATAATCAGAAGCAGCAATGGGTGCAACAGCGCACTTAAAAATTACATCATTTTTTTCACATTCGCATCGTCGATTCGACGAAGCTTAGTAGTTAATGTAGTTAATGGGCTTCCGAGGGGTAAGAGACTAATACGGCATTTTTACATAAAACATTAGATAATATCAAATGTGTTTAAAATAAGCCAAGTGCAAGTCGAATGAACGAATGAAGGATTCCGTATCACTATCTATGAAAACGGCAAAAAATCAGGTCTATTTTATAGGAACCCTACTTCCACATATTAATATTAATTTTATTCTTATGATTATTAATTTTAACACAACGTAGAAATAATAAAGTAATATCCCATTAAAATACATAGAGAATGATAGAAAATCGTCAGAAGTAGAAAAGTAAAATAACTGAATTTTGAGTTGTGGCTTTTTAGTCTCAAAGCAGCGATTTATTTTCAATTCATCGCCAAATCTAAAAATGTAGTATTAAAGAAATAACGTATCTTGTGAAATTAAACTACGTAGGGCCATCTTCCAGCTTAATCATCAGACCCGGTTACAATCTGCGTAAACAACCCACTATATGTTCTCATTGCTGGGACTCGAGGCATTCATTCGCAAGGAGAGATCTAGGCTGGGACTAGGTTATAATCCACCACGCTGGCCAAGTGTGGGTTGGTAAATGTCACATGAGGTGAAAACACTAGGTACCTACATGTACTTACTAGGTACATTTCGGTTTCCTCACGATGTTTTCCTTCATCGTTTTTAAGTTAGCGGCATTACATCCTAACATCGAGTGGTGCGCGTGGGGCTCCGAATCGGCAGTCACCGTTCTCCCGAATAGATGAGCCATAACGTAGACTTTAACAGCGACTTGGACTTTAACACCAATGTACTCGTTTAACTACTGGCAACCCTTAACCATCTTCCAGCACCTTCATCAGACCCTTGTTACCATTTAGCACCAAAGTACTCATCAAGACAAATCAAATGAGCCCAAACTCGATGGAGTTATGTCATTTAATTGTTGAGTTCCTATGACCGTTAAGACAAAGAAAACGAGTCCAAGCTCGGTTGTGCTATGTCGTTTAATTACTGAGTTTCTATGACCACCTTTCGGCTCAATATGAAAAAAAACATGCAAAAAGAAGTTCACGGTTCTGAGATTTGAACACAGGGTCATGAACGCGTACCACGGTCATGCTAAACCATCGAGCCAACCCGACTAATATCCAACGTGTCAAATTTTCAAATCATATGACCTCTCTTGACGTTTCCGCATTTCGTTTGTGAGAATTTATCATTTTTATTTTTTTGCCGATTTAGTTAGCTGGTAGAAGGGCCGTTCAGTCGAGTTAGCTTTTTAAAAACAATTGATTGATGTGAATTAAACATTTTGCATGGCATAGCAACCTTCCAGCTCCATCATCAGATCAGCATCATAATTAATTAATTATCATATAATTGTCTTGCAATTTAGTCTTGTTTTAATGTCTTGTTCCATAGTAACTATATTCTCACCTATGCCTCAGGGCAGGTAAAACTAAAAAATAAAAGCTTGAAAAACTACAGAGAAAACACAATAATATGAAAAAAAAACATGCAAAAAGAAGTTCACGGTTCTGAGATTTGAACACAGGGTCATGAACGCGTACCACGGTCATGCTAAACCATCGAGCCAACCCGACTAATATCCAACGTGTCAAATTTTCTAATCATATGACCTCTCTTGACGTTTCCGCATTTCGATTGTGAGAATTTATCATTTTTATTTTTTTGCCGATTTAGTTAGCTGGAAGAAGGGCCGTTCAGTCGAGTTAGCTTTTTAAAAACAATTGATTGATCTGAATTAAACATCAATGATATGGCATGGCAACCTTCCAGCTCCATCATCAGATCAGCATCATAATTATCATATTGCAATTTATTTATTGTCTTGCAATTTACACAAGTATTATGCAAATTTTCACGCAATCTGTAAATCGGGAAGTAGATTTAATTTGCAAGATTTCATGATAAGCCTCGGGTTACATCACGGATATTCATGGGTTCCATAATAACTATATTCTCATCTGTGCCTCAGGGCAGGTGAAACTAAAAAATAAAAGCTTGAAAACTACAGAGAAAACATACAACAACAATATGAAAAAAAATATGCAAAAAGAAAATCACGGTTCAAAGATTTGGACACAGGGTCATAAACGTCCACCACGGTCATGCTAAACCATCGAGCTAAACCTACTAATAACCAACGCGTCAAATTTTCAAATCATATGACCTCTCTTGACGTTTCTGCATTCCATTTGTGAGAATTTTTATTTTTTTGAATAGCGAGTGCCGCGCAGCGAAGCGACGCGTCGTAGCGTCCTTCCTGCACGGCGCATCAGCGCTTTCTGCCGGACTTCATAGTAGTGAGCGAGAAGCAAGACTCAGGCCGGTTCGGTCGAGTTAGCGTATTAAAAAACAATTAATTAATGCGAATTAAACAACTTAATCTAAAATATAAAACATCCTTGCCCTTTATTAAGAAATAATGCGTTTATCTTTAAAATTTGAATAATGTATGTTCATTAATAACACAGATATTTACGTTTAAAACTCATTTTAGAGGTTAGTTTACGATTTTTTCTTGTCAAGATATCTTTTCCAAATCGTGTTTTGAAAGCAATGGTTCCCTTATACATATGTTCAAGAATAACATATATTTTATTCAACATCTCAAACCCTATACATTTTGCTAAAAATGTGTTTAAAAAGTGCCATTTGGCTCTATTCAGCGCCTTAAAAAATGATGTTAAGGTTTCTAATATATTTTTTGTCTACACTGAATAACTTGCGCGAGAGACGCTTCCAAAGTGGTAAAATGTGTGTCCCCCCCCCTCTAACTTCTAAAGTAAGAGAATGAAAAAACTAAAAAAAATATATGATGTACATTACCATGAAAACTACCAACGAAAATTAGTTTGAACTCGATCTGATCAGTAGTTTTTTTTTAGTACGTCATAAATACACTATTATTAAAACTTCGATCAAAGTTACAACGAACTACAAGAACTATGTGTACTATGTATATTATGTTACTTGCTGGAACGGAACCCTTCATGGGCGAGTCCAACTCGCACTTGGCTACTTTTTATTGTTTGTTAGTTCATAGTTCAGAGGTGGTCTTATACAAATTTTAACGAAATCGGTGTGGCGGTTTGGAAATCTGAACAAGAAAAACTAAAATTGGATTTAATGTCTTTAGACGATACATTCTCACGAAATTTGGTCGAGTTCTGAATTTAAGTTTAAATTGAAGTGGGTTTTTGTTATTTTGTTGAAAATATATTATTTATTTGGTTATGTGCTCTTAATTTCGGTAGTCTAGTGCTTTTCAAACTTTTTTAAGCTATTGCATAGCTTTTATCGCGGGCCTGGAGACCGATTGTTACTAATGGTGCATCTCTTTCTTATGTTCACAAAAAAAGAGGGAGGGAAGACTGTCACGCCGTCCTCCCCACTCGGTCATTCGACTTTCAATCTTATGGTTTTACATTTACAGACTAAATGCTCTTAGCAGTGTTGCCAACTTAACGGATTTCCCGTGATACGTAGTGGATTTGAGTACGTAGAGAACGGGAAAATAACTTTCTAACGGCTATTATCATAGCATATTTTGGAATAAGTATATCAATGAAGCAATAATGTCAGCGTAAACGCTCACTAGCTCACTATTTAATCAATTTTAGGGATTTTTATTTTAACTTAAGTTTAGGGATAAATATTTTGAGTAGATGGAACACTGATTTCGCGACGTTTAAAATTGTTGGATGTACATGAATGTCAATGTCATTATGTCACTAAAGATGAATAAACAAAAAACAAAGTGCCTTAAAAGCAAAATATATAGTGAAAAAGCTGAAAGCTGAAAATCTTCATGTTCCAAGAAGCGTGCTATAATTGAGATGTTTTGGCTTAACAATATGGAATCTGGATTTACTAAAGGGAATAGGTAGTGCCAATTTACCAAAGAAGGCAAACTTTTTTGCAATCAAGAAACAAAGACTTTTGTAGTTCAGAATAATTCATGAACGTGAAAACATCTTTGTAAGTACAGTTTTACGTTTAATACTATTTACCTATGTATATAATACATGAAGCAGCCTAGTACATAAATATGTAATAGATGATTTTCGGCTTAGAACTTCATCTTTAACACTGTTTACAAAGTTAGGTTATGTGCGTAAAATATAATAAGCGTTTGTTTGCTTGTTTCAGATCTTCAAGATTATCTTATGCGATTGTTGGATATGTCCAAATAAAAAGAGATCTAAATGTGTGTACTGTCAAGTGTCGCGTATGTCCTGAACACAATAAAATATGAAACAGCCTTGGATATGGGATAAGGAGCAGCTTCATATGAAAATACCTGTGCCTATGATGATAAATCTGTGGAAGAAGGCTGCGGACAGGAACTATGTTTTCATATTGCAAAAGAAAGCAATCCATGGTTTATATAATTTATCAGCTAGAGAATCAGTACTGGAGATTTTCACCACATAACAACTTTAGTATGAAGAAGTAGCAATGAAGGGATCATTGTACATATATTTATCAATGTATAATGTATGTAAGAAAAAATCAAAGTCAATGGCAGAAATTAAATCTGAATCCTAAAGCACACCATAAACACAAAATTGTATTTCTTACGCTTCTATATTTTTGCAATCCCTGCACAAGCTCTCAATGAAATCAAGTTTAAAAATGAAATCAAAACCTATTGAGCAAGGCAACAAAGTCAAGTGTTAGTCAAAGTTAAAGATAACCAGGGTTGGAAAAAAAACAGTTTTTTTTAATTTTATAAAACAAACAGTTCAAAATGTTTTAAACAAGTGTTTTTTTTTGTTTTTTATGTTTTTTTTGTTCATTTTAGTTTTGTGCATTCATTTCATTTCTAATAGACGTCATATTTATTCATTTATAGGTTTATAGGCTAGGTACTTTCAAATTTGCAAAATGGTTATTGATTACACAGTTGTTTAATGTTGCGAGTTGCTAGCATACCTATATCTAATCTGTACTAAACGGTTTAGATTCACCTGTGTCTTCTAACTAATGTTCATTTTTAACAGGGGAAACCCATTGCTATAAATACCGTTTTTAAGAGTTCAATGGGGAAACTCCAATATTTCTATTTTAATACGGGAAATACCCTACTAGTCCATTGAATTACTTTCTTTCGACGGCCGACATTAGGGACTTTCCTAGCAGGACCAACGGGGAATTCTAACCTATTAATTCTAGAGGTATACCTACATTGAAGTGTCTTTCTTTGTAATGTTTTTTTTCTAAAACTCATAATTCCTTTTGTGAGTAGTGAGTAGGTACAAAAAAATAAAATAAATAGCATAGACTCAACTGGTTTTATGTCAATCTATTTCGAGCCCTAAATATTAATTTATTTTCATTCAAAAAGTAGTTTTAAACATTGTTTTTTTCCTTATGTTTTAAACACTGTTTAATACTTGTTTTAATCTTTGTTTTTAAACATGTGATTAAAAACACTGTTTAAATTCAAACTGTTTTAAACACTGTTTTAAACATGTGTTTTAAAACAACTTGTTTTAATCATGCCAACCCTGAAGATAACATATGGAAGAGAAATGTGTTGAAATTGGAATCTTGTAGTAAGGTAAAATAGTAGATTTATAAAACTTTTGGTGTAACATTGTTTGTACTCAATCATGTACTTAGTATACTGTATAAATATTGGTGGACAATTCACACACAATTCACTGCTTTAAATTGCTGAGGCTCCTTTACAGCTGCTTATATTAATTTTTACCTTAGTTATTTTATCTTATTTTGTACACAGATTCTTTGATTTTTTGTGAATGACGTTACCATATGTTCTTATGGATTTATGGTTCGAATAAATGAATTGAATTGAACAGGAAAATAAAAAAAAATAAACATTAACAGTTGTATAATGAAGTAATAATAAACTAATAAAAATAATCTTATGTTAGTGAATTAGACTGGCGAGCGAATTAGAAGCCATGAGCTTAGTGGATTTAGTAGCTCTTCCTGCGAAACTGAGGGTTGTGGGTTCGATTCCCACCCAGTGCAGTAATGTGCAAACATTACTGTGTTCCGGTTTGAAGGGCAATGTTTCCAGTGAAATTACAGGGCATACAGATAATACATCTTATATATCTGGGTGACGAGCGCAGTGCAGTGCTGCAGGTAATAATTTGGACTCTTCATGTTCCAAAAGCAGCGTGTCACTGTGCTGTTATGTGGCAGGCATGTTGCTTACCATCAGGCACATGTCCTGCTCGTTTATAATATAGAGTGATGAGTCACATTATAAAAAAAATATGTTTGCACTGTGTCTGGGTGTTTCTTCATATTTTATCTATCTATATAAATATAAATCAATGCCACTTTTCATTGTTAGTACCTAAACTCCTTCTAAATGGCTGGACCGATTTGAATGTTTTTTTTGTATATATTTGGGTAGGACCCTGGAAGGTTTAGATTCACAAATCAGCTCGGCAGATGGCACTGCAGTTGATATCTAGGTTATTATTCGAGCGAAGCCGGAGCGGGCCGCTAGTCTTCTATAAATACAAAAGCGAAAGGTCACTCATCAAGGAATCTCAGAAACTACAAATGCTAGGAATCTGAAATTTTGTATGGAGGTCCCTTTTAGCATGTAGGCGCTCACTAAGACGGGGTTTTGCTAAATTCAACCCCTAAGAGAGTGAAACAAGGATGAACTGTTGTATGAAAATTCGTGATTTTCAAAGTTATCAAATTTTGTCTCTAGATACCTGATACGAAGCACTTAAATGTTTGTTTTATCAATTTTGTGATTTCGAACTGTATGGGGTGAAATTGGGGTTGAAATAGGGGATGAATGTCAATATGAAAATTCCCAACCGTTGAAGATTAAACCATGAAACTCTGTATAATATATAGACAATTGACACGAAACAAATAAATGTTTGTTCTAGCAATTTTTTAATTTCGACCTCTATGGGGATGAAATTGGAGTTGAAATGGGCGACGATTGTATCTTACGCTTTCACATCTAAACAACAGAACCGATTTTGATGAAATTGTATTATTACCTTAATATTTATTTTGCACAGACGAAGTTGCGGGTAAAGCTAGTAGCAAGTATGTATTTAAAACTGTATAAGTATTATATCAGCTATCTGGCCGCCATAGTACAAGCTTTGCTTAGTTTGGGGTCAGATTTTCATGTGTGTGAATAGTCCACCAATATTTATTTAGTTAGTGTGATTAATTTTAAGAGAAGTATATGACAGTATGATGATGTAAGAGAGTTTGTTTGACTCATTTGATTTTGAGATTGTTTTGAATAGTTGCTGTAAATAAGTGATATTTTGTACTTAATCTCTTTGTATAACTTTAACCTTAATGTAAATAAGTAACATTTTGTATTAAATCTTTTGTAGAAATTTTACCTTAATGAGTTTATATTATTTTGTACTCAACCTTTCCAGCATTATGACATAGAATAGATTGATTATGATAAAAACAAATGTGACTCAGACTCAACATTATCCCAAAAATACTGTAGAAATTAAATTTAAAAAAATATAATTGCATAAGTTGATAAATTATGGTAAACAAATGTCACTCTTCAAAATAAAAGCAATTCCGAAAAGTTGTTAACATCCCTATTGCTTATGTTGATAAAAATGCATGCAACATGCAATAGCTTTACCGCGGCAGTCCCCGAGTGCCACACATCTTTTTTTTATAGTGTAGAGGTGACGAGACGAGCAGGACATATTGATGGTAAGCAACATGCCTCCCACATAACAGCACAGTGACACGCAGCTATTGGAACACGAAGTGTCCAAATCATTACCTAGCACTGCACGGCGCTCATCACCCAGAGATCTAAGATATTATATCTCTAAGCCCTATAATTTCTCTGGAAACATTGCCCTTCAAACCGGAACACAGTAATGTTTGCACATTACTGCTTGGCGGTGGAATAACTGGCAAAGTTTATTTTATTATTTTCCCTCATTAATCTTACTCGTGTAACTTAATTATTTATTTGATAATGCTGATAAAAATACCACATGGTCTGAAAACCCAATCTCATTAGTAGTTACCGCCTAAATCCTAACAATGTTCGGAATTAACATAGTACTGAGAAACAAGTTTCTTATCAGCAGTTTCTTTGATATCGGTGTTGGTTAAATAATGAAATCAATTGTTATAATTATGTGATTTTCAATAATACATGCCCTTACCGGGCAAATGTAGTGTTATAATAGTATCTGTGTACCTATCGAATATGTTTCTCATAAAATAAAGAAACTACTTAAGTATGAAGAATTTGTATTGTAAAAATATCACAATGCCCGTGGATTCGATAGCGGACTTTTATTAGATAGATAACTCTTTATTGTGACACAAAAACAGAAATATTACAGTAAAACACTTACGAACTAGCACCACAAATTGCGGCCTTATTGCTTAGAGCAATCTCTTCCAGGCAACCAGCATATTAGATTGTGTTCCTCAGATACAAACAGACGGTCTAATAACCGAAACCATAACGTAAAAAGCATTCTAGATTTTACCCTGTACCTCGTTACGACACTACGTCAAAAATTATGGGTATAATTATTTTGTCAGATCAATATTCTGTAAACCCTAGTACGATCTAAAAATACGAACTATATAGTGGTAGTAAATATAGACGATAACTACGTTTTAGTAATATGATTCAGTGTTTATTTAACGGAACCTTGAAAATAATTCCGACCAACGAAACCAAGATGAGGATATTTTCAAAATATTTCTTTCGCTCCCAGATGTCTCGTCGCGGTCGCTTCGTTGCGAATATCGTTGCTTTTCCAGTTTTATGTTGGGATCCGTACAAATTGCGTACTGACGACGTACAGACGTGATCCTGATTAAGTTCCATCTACAAATTACAATTCTTATTAAGGCGGACTGAGCCATCGACATGTCATATCCATAATGTGGAAACCTTTGAGGAATAGTTGGTCTGAGTGTGTAACGGTACCTATAAGTACCCGTTGTCTGTACCTAGGCGGTACCTATTAAGGTAGACAAAGTCTGGAAAACAAAGAAAACCTGCATGATGATAATCAAAGAGTTTACATATATGTACTTATATTCTACATCTATGATGATAATATTCTGTAAAAGATCTGATACCAAAGAAACTCAGACCCTTGCATGGAAAGCGGAATGTTTTTTATCAACTTATAAAGAAACTAGCGACCCGCCTCGACTTTGTTCGTGCCGTAAAATGTAGCCTATGTTTTTCAGGCATTATGCTTTTTAAACCGGTTCAGTAGTTATTGAGTTCATTCCATACATCATCATCATCATAATCAACCCACATTCATCTACTGCTGAACATAGGCCTCTCTAATGATATGCCACTCAACCCGATCCTCGGGCTTACGTTTCTAACTGCCACCAGCTGCCTTCTGTAAATCGTCACTTCACCTAGTCTCAGGGCGTCCTACACTACGTAACGCAACCGTAGTGTTATTATATACAAACATACAAAATTATAAATGTTTCCTCCTTTAAATATTAGTATGGATGTCTAGGTTGTTCAATAAAAACTAACTGAAAACGGTCGGTAATGAAAATTGAGTGCTAACTTCAAAGTATTTACCTAGTCCGTATCTAGCTACATTTAATTTCTAATTCTCGTGTTTAATTATGCAAAATGCGCGACGTCCCTTAGGATTTCTGCTGTCTATCTACTTACGTAAGGCTAATCTAAACCCTATTTAGACATTAGCCAGTAATCGAATATTTGAACGGCAGAAGCTCCCAGCGCATTAACTAGTCAAACAAGGACTGTGGGGTCAGCTACCTAACTAATACAATCGTATTTGCCGACTAATATAAGCTGATATCTTCTTTACGTGTCAGCGGTGATGTATTCATGTATTATTTAATATGAACTTTGCTAACTGGAAGACTACTATGTGTACTGGAATCTGTGTTATGTCTATAAATCACCATTTTCAGTTGTATGCAGGTGTGACCTGTAAAAGTTAGACATCGTTTAGTATGTGTGATATATGGTAACTATTTGGTGCGATATCGTACAAGTCATTACATTTTATTAAACGAGCAGTGTTTATTAAGAAATTATAAAGAAAACTAAATTACAATTAACACTAGACTGCAGTAAGCACATTTTAATTATCCTTGGATCGACGAAGGTCTAGAGATAATCAAGATTAAGCCTAATACTACCATTTGAAGGAGTAGGTACCCAGCTAGTTGCAGCATTACTACGCTATCATACATACCATACCTAAGCGAAATTAAAATAATGCTTGCTACAAATAGTTACCAAAACTACGCAGCTCCAAATATTACAGTCTCCTATTAAAGTTTCCAATAAAATCTCATTACCAAAGCGAATTCCTCAGTTGCCCGTTCGCACGGGCTAAGTTTTGTCATTAACACGAAAATAACCTAAAAGCTAGCACATCTCCAAGTTGTCGGGTGCTTTAAATTTCACTACTTAACAAGTTTCCTTTAAACTTTCGTCCGTTGTAGTGCGAGTACCTACTTGTAGTACTGGTTTTAGTAGGGTCTGCTCGTTGGCATTAAAAATTTAAAGCGTCGGACCACTTTTACCGAGACGCGTAAGTTACGGGTGGATTCTTCACAATTTAGATTAATTTAAAGTTTTGCCACCTCTTTTACTGTCTCTCTCTCATTTTCTCTCTCATTTCTTTTCTCAATTCCATTGAAGTTCTCAGAATTAAGGAGGTTCTAAATTCGGTTGTATGGTTTTTAAGTACATTACGCAATAGCTTCGCCAATTGTCTATCGAATTTGAGGTTTTTTTTGGTAAATAATTCTTCAGAGGTCGTCCAATATAAATTTCATCGAAATCGGTGTGCTGGTTTATGAAAGATCAACAAAAAACTTAAAATTTGCATAGCTTTACATGGACGACGTACATATTTGTAAATTTCATAACATGAAATTATGCTTAGTGTCTCAGTTTAATTTAAATTAAAGCTGGTTTTTAATAAGTGAAATAAAAAAAGTGAAGTAAAATTGTACCATCTATGTATACCTAATATTTGTGCATATCACCTAATTTCACAGACCAATAAAGATTATGATTATTATTATGAAAATGAGTCTTTGAAATATCAACCATGGAATGATTTCAGTTGTTCGCTTTAGGACAGATTCGCTTTATGACAGATTCGCGTTACGGCAGAATCGCTTTATGACAGTGATTTCGCTTTCTGGTGTGTGGTCCGGAAAAAAGGCTAAAGTGGTAGAAGATACCTTTTCTGCATCACCCCGCTTAATGTAAAAATGAATTAAAACATTTGCTCAAATATATACTCCACTATTGTGATGAAATTCTTACAAATTGCCAGGCTTGTAACGATACTATGACAAATATTTATTTTGTACGAAATGATCACGTGTTTGACCTACATATTTTTTCCGTCGTCTAATCGCGTTGTTCCTAAGAGCAAACGTTTGCCGAGTATAGGCACAATATTTCGCCGCATCCGATATCTGGCGCGAAGTGCGTCCACCGGATGCAAGAACATCGGCGCACGCGCAACGCGGCGACGTTTTGATCTACAAATGTCAATCCATCACTGTCTTCAAAAGCGGTAAGAAAATGCCGGGCTCTTTATAGAAAATTTATTTTAGTATCCCGGAATCGTTTAAGTTTTCGTAGATTTTAGCTTTTTCGTGTTGTTGAGACGTCGTCGGCATTTAAATTGAAAAAAGAAAGACATTTGCTTAAATTAATTATTTTAGTTTTGAGAATTGCAGAGATAGATATTTTAAATATATATTTTAAGTATACACACTATAATAAACAAAACTTTACTAGTAGCAATTTATACACTTAAGCTAGTGCAATGGACGGCGGCCTTATTGCTGATAGCGATCGCTTCTTATATCGCGAATCCTCCCCATATCCTTGAAATATTAGGATGGAAAAATATTTCTGGAGAGTTGTGAGATAATAAATGCTCTTTTACTTGCTTTTTTTCTATATAGCCTAGCTATGGTAGCTGTTGGCCTCAGAAGGCCTCAGATGGCCTCTACAGCCTATCCTATAAACATGTCTTACTAACAGTATACATTTGAAAGTTGGATGTTTAGATATTTGTCTGTTTGGCGCTCAATCACGCCGGAATGCCTTTACAGATCGGGTTGAAATTTGAAACACTGTGTTATAGTATGGAACAGCATATAATATATTGGGAACGGGACCAACAGGGGTAACACCGCGGAGCGCTGCTAGTATATGAAGCGTCGTTAGTATCTTTACTGAGTACCTAATGTGTGAACGTACTTCGTTGTCATCCACAGATGAGAAAACTTGTTATTTTCTGTTTCGTGCGTATTGTGAAATTATTTTTTTACTATGGTTATGAATATTAGCATTTGTTTTTATTTAACGAAACGTTAAAATATAAATATTACCTGCGACAGTGACCTTCAAGGTTTTACGCTATTACTTAATTGCTTAACGTGACTTCCGTTCATAACACAATGCCGCTACAGCTTTAACTACTTTTAGTGGTAACACTAAAAGTAATTTAAGTAATCGATTACATATTCCACTTACCGTCACAAAAGTGCTTGTACAATTATAAATACTCAAGTCACCTTTTTATGGACTGACAACTTGTATCGACAACACCTTAGATGCCACAAGTCTCCATAAATGGTATTACCATTTACCGACGATAAAAATGTAATTTGTGGTTTGCGCAATTTCTCCGATTGAAGCTTGAGATAAAGACAAACTGGGCATTCCGACAAACTGTCAAACATAATGTTCGTAAAATCAGCTTTACAGCAGGATAAGGATCCGGCGGACATCTTGACGTTGACATGCTGACTCAAGATGTCTGCGACCCACCCAGACTACCAGATAAGCAGTGCGTGCCGTGTTGCTATAAATAACTAAGATAAAGTAGACGCCATTGCAGTCAATTGACATTAAAACATGGCCTTCAATATTAGAAAATCGAAGTACAAAAACGCTTTCGATTTCCACTCCGTTAACTTCGAAATCGACGGATCCATTAACACTCAAGGAAACGGTCTCCCTGCTGCTTATACATCTTTAACGTTGTTATGTAATCAAAATACCAGCCATGATAAATGAAATAACTATTTCTGCTATCATTATCACCCATCATGTCCTTACTGAGAACGAAAAGGATGACAAGAAGTAGTTTAAATTTGCAAGGGCCGTGCTTTAAGATCAGTGTCTTGTTCGTTAAGAGCTCGGTTACCTTATTAGGGCTGTCGGCATTTGTAGACTATTTGCCAAATAAGGCGTCCGTTGCCATTAAAAGAACATTTTATACGGACAGGCAAGGATGCAGCTGAGCTTGTGGTTTTTGTCAAAATATTTTCTGTAGAATTAGAAAATGCGTTTCTGAATGCGCGCACGCCATGACTAACGATTACGTCTCGTGCGTTAGTGACTAACAGGCTATTTGAAGCCACAATGCAGTTTGATTTTCAAACTGTTGAGAACGTAAAGTTTATTTTCGCTTGGTTCCGTTAGTTAGTGAACCCGATGGTAGTACTGAGTCACCAGCTATTTTCGGTTCTTTGATGCGCTAATGTGGTTGGTTACTTGCTGGTATTGGTTAGCAGCGATGCCTTTGCACAGCTAGCGAAGCGAACTACATTAAATCGGACCCAAGAATATCCCTGCAACCAATTACCAGGATAGTTTATAAAAAAATCTGGCCATTTTCGTAGTCTCAAGCAAAGTTTTTACAAATTTTTTTTAAATAAGAGTATTTAATTAAACAACATTTTGAACGAAAAAATTTGCTACAGAAATATCGAAAACATAGCTCCTTATAAGGCACCCGTTATTTTAGTTAGTCTATCCTATTACATTTCTGTTATACTATCCTAAAATCTGATTTACTATCCAAACACGTGTTTTAATATCTAAACTCCGTCCATAATACTACTTATACTTATACTAATAATATAGTGGAGCTACTATTGCTAACTGTACGATGTCAGTTACAAAAATTAAAATATTTTCTGCTCATCTTACCGCTAATGTCTCCCAAGTTGTAAACGTGGAATGGTCCGCTAGAGAAATCTTGAAGTTTTCCCATAAGAGTTTAGGATACTTCAAATAAAATATCTCTCTTAGGCTAACAACGTGCCAACGACATTCCTACTATTGAAGAAATCCACAAGCACCGGTTATTATATGACCATCAGCTGTCACCGTCTGCTCGTTTGTCACTTTTGTAAAAAAAAAACTTATTTTGCTGGATCTATTAAAACGTTTAACCCGTCTCTAACCAACACATAATGAGTGGTTTGTCAACACAACAATGATACAGTAGTGCATCATGAATTGGTTATTGATCGACTGGATTCAAGCATTCAATAGAGCACAGTATCTCGACCCGAACATGTATAGACAAAACGTAGGGCTGTCATATTATTATTTGTTTTATCTACATACAAATCGAAACACATTTGTCCCATAACAAGGCGAAGACTAAGGATAAACGCCGTAGTGCACTATAATAGTAACTTTAAAATTTTCGTGGTTTGAAATTATATTATAATATAATTTAAATCGCGATAAGTCGCGTTTAATTTTTTAATATTACTTAAAAATTTACTTCAAAAGTTTAGTATTCTCTAATAAACACTTCATTGTGATGGAATTTCCCCATTAAGAATATTCTTTCTTTGATTTTATCGTTTCCCCAGTTTCGCGTTGAAGTCTCCCATCACAACTGTGAAATGTGTTGGCGAGACATGTATGACATAGTCATTGTGGCGGAGTCGCTGGAGGACCTCGGTGCTATGCTCAGGGACCTCAGTAGAGTATCCCAACAGGTAGGTTTGAGGATGAATATGGACAAGACGAAGGTCATGTCAAATGTTCATGTCTCACTTGTACCGGTTATTGTTAGGAATACCACACTCGAAGTTGTTGACGATTACGTCTACCTGGGTCATAAGATCCAATTAGGTAGATCCAACTTCGAGAAAGAGGTCCAGCGAAGGATTCAACTCGGATGGGCAGCGTTCGGGAAACTACGGCACATCTTGGAGTCCAAAATGCTTGAAGGCGAAAGTCTTCAATCAGAGCGTGTTGCCAGTGATGACTTATGGAACTGAGACATGGTCCTTAACTGTGGGCCTCATAACAAAGCTTAAAGTCACACAGCGAGCTATGGAAAGAGCTATGCTCGGAGTATCTTTGTGCGACAGAATCCGTAATGAGGATATTCGCAAAAGAACGAAAGTAGCCGACATAGCTCAAAGAGTAAGCAAGCTGAAGTGGTAATGGGCAGGCCACATCGCTCGCAGAACTGACAACCGATGGGGAAGAAAGGTTCTCGAGTGGCGACCACGAACCGGAAGACGCAGTGTTGGACGGCCTCCCACTAGATAGACAGATGACCTCACAAAGGTCGCTGGATACCGCTGGTTGCAGGTTGCGCGGGACCGTTCGTTGTGTAAATCTAGGGGGAGGCCTATGTTCAACAGTGGACGTCTTACGGCTGATGATGATGATGAAATATACTACATAAGCACGATCAATAAGTTGCTATAGACCTTATTAAATAATAATTGGCAGTGAACAACAGCTTGATTTGGGTAATTTAATCCCACGTCGTCGCGTCGATTCTATAAAGGAAAAAAATAACATAGTCACCCATCTGATTCATCTGAAATGCCAGAAAGTTCGATTTCACTGACGTGAACCCGTAATTTCGAACCCCAACGATACCTTAGTTTATTTTTCAAGTGTAAATAACATTTCAATGACTTTACCGGTATAGAAACTAGAAGCTCGCACTCGGCCAGCGTGATGGATTTGGCCTTGAATCTTTCCTTGTGATAGTAAGTCCCGAGTCACAACAGTAAAGGGTTTGTACAGTTTATATAAGTGTCTCGTGTTTGTGAAAATGCTTGCGCTGATGTTGTGTAAAAGTAATTCAGATCATATCAAACACTGGTCAAAACCCGCAATACATAGAAAAGTTATGTATAACCCTAAGAGCGGTCAGCGTCTGCAATCAAGCCAATTAAAGAGCATCGCCAGAGCCGACACGCGCGAGGAGTTGTATCATAATATCGCTTAATCAATTTGATCGCGAGCTGCTCAACAGCTTGAGTCAAGTTACTGAACCGAGGTCGATGACACCCCTAGTCTTATGCTTATGCGCACGCTATTGTCGACTAATCTGCTTAGTGCTGTATATTAATTGCTGTTTTATTGTACGCTAGGTAAACAATAGTTATGGATTAACTCGTATCGACAGAATCCTACAACACATTCAAACAGAATCATCATGTGCGTTGCACATACAGACTACACTAAAAATGTACTGCATCAGTCATAATTGATTTTTTATTGCTAAGATAAAGTGTTATCGTTCTTGATCGTGCTAACTTAATAAAAACATGCACATATGTTAACTTTGTTATTTAACGTCTTGTTACAGTACACTTACGTAATAAATGTCCAAAAAATTTAAAACATATTGAGGAAGTTAACAACAGCAGTTTGCATTGCGCAACTTTAGTTTCCTATTTATTCACCATAACAAGCGTTATTACACGGGTAATGAATTTCAGAAGAACACTCCAACAACGGGCTTGGTCCGGCCCTAATGGGAATATTTACCAGTGGTACTCTGTTTAATGGCTTGAGACGTAAAGCTTCGGTATTCGGGTCGACATGATTGCTCCGCCGCACAGATTCCTAGGAACAATGCGGTATCCCACTCATCAAGCCTTTGTCTTCACGCCCGATGGCCATTCTGCTGTCGAACTTATGAACACTACACTAAAGGCCATATTAAAGGGACACTTCAATCTTTGCATTTAGCATATGGTCAAGGCTAGTCTCCCGATCTCAGAAATACCAATAGATCTATATTTAGATACAAATAAATGTTTCGTTCTTATTTATGAAAAATAAGGCTACGATTTCAAAATGGATACATTCATGTATGTATATAAAAATACAAATAACACAAAACAGAATTTGAAGAAATTATAATTATGGCAATTAATCGGAGAGAAAAAAAAAACAAAACAATATAATGTGTCGACCTCAGCTAAACTTAACAAAAGGCCAAAATTCAGGCACCTACTTAGCAAAGTACATCGTTAATTTAGCCTCTGAACATTAAAGATTTAAACTTCAAAAGGTCACACGGGAAATTGCCCCGGAGGCATCTATTTTTTTCCTTTCTATTTCAGAAACAGATGAACAAAACCTAAATTGGAAGTAAATTGCTTTATCCTTGAAGAATGTTTTTATGTAATTGTGGTTTTTATTTCCGTTATAATTTTCTAATCCCTGTGGATAGTAGTAGCAATAACACTATAGCTTTTTGAAGCTAATACTGATTAGACAGTTTCCAACGAAATTAAAAATGTATTTAAAAAAAAAGGATAAAATGGTGGCTATTTAACATGTCTTGAACACGTTTTGTGTTCACACAAAACCTTAACTTTCTGCCAATGTTACTTAGACTGATAGACGTATAATTATTTTGACTAATTACATTCGTATAACTAACACTATTGTGTTTTATTGTGATTAGTTTTGTTTTATTTTCCATTTACTTTAACGCATCATTATATTTAAACAAGCCAAAGTCATGGTAGAATGTATGAAAACTAACGTGAGTTACCCGTGTTTTTTTTTATAAATGAAGAGTGACAAGACGAGCAGAACATGTGCCTGATGGTAAGCAACATGCCTGCCACATAACAGCACAGTGACACGTAGCTATTGGAACATGAAGAGCCCAAATCATTAACTAGCACCGCACTGCGCTCGTCACCCAGAGATCCAAGTTGTTAAATCTCTAAGCCCTGTAATGTAAAATGGTAGAGTCTGTTGTTCACGTGCGATGTATCTTCCCAACCTACGTCCTACTAATATAATTAAAGTGAAAGCTAGGGTGTTTGTTGCTCAATCATGTCTGATTAGTTGACAGGACCGGCTTGATATTTGGAACCCAGTTAGTCTGGAATAGTACATCCTTTTTATCGCGAGAAAGTCAGCGGAACGAGGACTACACAGGTAAAACTCGGGGTGCTACTAGTATAAAATGAATTAAGTAATAGTGGTTGATGGAATGGTAATTGTTGCGATCATCATTGAATTCTTCCTTGTCCCCATGGGGGAAGGTAGGGAGCCGGCTCCGAGGCGAACCTCTCTGCCGGGGTAGGGCTCCCAAGTTCAAGGACTTGGGGGGGTGTTGAGGTCCATAATTTGGGCCCGGTTCAGCCCAGACACGGTGGCCGCATCTTGGCTTGGTGGTACTTTCTTCATCGTCGTTGATGTATGGCCTCATCTTCGTCTTCGTCGCTTGCCGGTCCGGCTTGCAGAAGATCTCTCGGGAGGGCACGCCAGTTACGTACGTCGGGGGGACGCGTGTGGAGTGGTGCGATGTTGTTCAGGTGGGGGTGTGGTCCGTTGTCCGCGCGGTCGAACATAGTTCGCGCTAAACGAGCCACGAACTCCCCCACCGTTTCGATTCTCACGTCCCTGGCGATAACGTCATTCCGTACGTACCGGCCGGCTCCCGTGAGGATACTCATGGTGGTGTTCTGCACCACCTGGAGGCGTTTCTTCTGCGTAGCCGAACAAAGTGCGTACCACGCTGGTGCTCCATAGGTCAATCTTGTTCTAATATACATCTTGTATATGGTTGACCTTTGTTCTTATAGGCAGCCCAGATTGAAAGACCGGCCTTAACAGTGCTCTCGCGGCCTTCGCCTGGTTGACGGCATATGAGACCTGCGGGCACATGCGTAGGCCGCTGTCGATATGGACGCCGAGGTACTTAACGGTCTTTTCCCATCTGACGTCCTGTCCTTTGAGCTGCAATGGCTGTGGTCTTCTCCTTTGGCTTCCGGTCAGCAGTGCCGTTGTCTTGCCCACGTTGACGGCTGACCTCCATTTGTCGAGCCAAAGTGGAAGAATATCCAGGACCCTCTGGGCTCTTCTGGTTGCCAACTCTTTGGAGCGCGACGAAGCGATGTATGCGCTATCATCTGCGAATAGTGCTAGGACTACTCCCCTTTCCCCTGGCAGGAGGTCGCCCTCCTCCAGGCACGGGATGTCGTCCGTGAACAGCGCGTAAAGTGGTGGAGAGATGCAACTCCCTTGCGGAACACCCGCCGTGATGCGCCTGGGCCCGGAGCTGGCGTTCTCGACGGACACGTAGAACTGGCGCTCGGCGAGGAAGGACGTAATGACCTTGATCAACGCTGCAGGAGTTGCGGTCTTCACCAACTTGTAGATGAGGCCTTCATGCCACACCCTATCGAAGGCCTTCTCAATATCCAGGAATACGGCGACGACCCGTCTACCCCTGTTGACTTCTTCAGAAAGATGGTGGATCACCCGCGTTAGTTGAAGCGTGGTGGAGTGGTGCATGCGGAACCCGTACTGCTCGTCCCTGGGTGTGAGGTGGGGACGCAGTCTCCGCAGTAGCAGACGCTCAAACAACTTCGCGAGGTGTGATAGCAGCGTTATGGGGCGGTAGCTGGACGGTAGTCGCCTATCCTTACCGGACTTCGGGATGACGATGACCTTTCCAGTTTTCCAGGTCGAGGGGAAGTGTCCCGTTCTCAGGATGCCGTTGAAGAGCCGGGTCAGACACACTAAGCCTTTCTTCGGCATCCACTTCAGTGCGTCATTCGGGATTCCGTCTGGACCCGGCGCTTTCCTGAGCTTCAGACTCCTCACGGCTCTGACGACTTCCGTGGGGGCGATGAAATCCTCTCCTCCCAACGGAGTAGCCGGGGTCTGGAGAAACTCGGCGACGACCCTCTCGACTTCGGCGTGGTGGTCATGCACCTCGTCAGAGGCCTCTTCTGGAATCGGGTGTGGCATGAACTGATCTTCCAAGTGATCAGCAAGGAGCTCTGCCCTCTCTAAGGCTGAGTAACGCCGTCGCCCCGCGCCATCTAGAAGAGGGCAAACGGACGCTTTAGCCTGGGTCAGGTGGCGGTTGAGACTATACAAATTTGTCTTGTTCTCTTCGCACTGGGTAATGTGGTCGTCCCAGGCGGCTCCTCTCCAGGCCTTGACCTCATTTGCAAGTCTCTCTGTAATGGCATTCAACTTCGTCTTAACCCTTGGGCAGCGGGTGCGGGTCCACAGCTGCCTGAGCTCTCGCTTCTCGTCGCGTAATGCTCTTAGGGCCCTCGGAAGTTCGGCGCGCCATCTAGTGCGTGGGCTGGTGGTGGTTGCGGCTTCTTTGGCAGCCACTATCGCCTCGGTCAGCTCTCTCGCGCAGGTCTCCACCTCGTCTGGTGTGGAGAGACCGCCGACCGTCAGCGACTGTAGCTGCTGCTGATATGTGGCCCAGTCCGTCGTCTTCACTTCTGATCGAGGTGACGTGCAGGCCAGTGATCCGCCTACAGTGATGAGCAAGGGGAGGTGCGTGCCATCGAGGTCGTACAAGACCTCGAGGGAGACCGGCGTCGCAATCCCCTTGTGTAGGACGATGTCCAGCACGTCGGCTCGGTGAAGTGGGTTGGTGGGGACGTGTGTAGGTGAGTCGGGACCGACCACAGTAATCCCTCTCCTCTCTGCTTCGGCGTGGAGTCTTCTTCCGCTCGTCGTGGACAGGTGCGACCCCCACTCGACGTGCTTCGCGTTTAGGTCTGCAGCGAGCACCGTCGGGGAGTCGTTGTCGAAAATGCGGTTGAAGTCAGTGATGTTGAGGGCGGCGGATAGTGGGGGCGGTAGCCGGCATAGATTTTGGTTTCCTTGCCGGCAACGTTGGTTCTGATGCCCACCGTCCGCGTCTGCACGAACTCCAGGTGGTCCAACTCTTCGTGTACAATGTCCCTCCTTACCAGGGCGGCCGTGCCTCTGAAGGCCACGCCCCGGGGAGAGACCTCGTCGCGGCGGTACACGACGTAGTTGGACAGTTTCAGTTGTTGTTGCGGGGTCAGTTTGGTCTCGCCCAGCAACAGAATATGAATATTCTGCGCTTGGACGAGCTGCCGAAGGGTGGCCATCTTGTCTCTCACCCCTCCGGCGTTCCAGTATAGAATACGCAGGCCCCTACAGTCCATAAAGATGTTGGAGAAGTAGGGACATTGCCTTGGCCGCCGTCAGCTCGGGGTGTTCCCCCGCCGCGGCAGCGGCGCACGCTCCCCTCAAGACCTCCCATATGGTGAAGATGGGTGTCCCGAATGGGCTCGCCGCCTGAGGTCCCGCCGCCGCTGGGCAGGGGAAGGCTGGTATGAAGTGCGATGGGGGCCCCTTCTGGGGTCCGAAGCCTGATGGCGGTGGGGGTGGCGGGTAGCCCGGCCGCGGTCCAGAGAAAAGAGGAAGTCCTCCAGACCGCAACTCGGGGGCTTTGTGATTACGTCGCCTCATGGCCGCGCGTGACAGACGTGGGCCAGTGTCTGTCAGCACCGGCCCGGTGCTGGGTGTTGGGAGGGACCCCGCCGCTGCCTTGGTCCCTTGGGTGAAGGTTACCCTGGGTGCTAGGCGCGGCTGGGGTGCCTCTGGTTGTAGTGTTGGCGGCGGTGCCGGTGCAGGGAGGTTGGGGGCGGATGAGGGCCCCGGCTGTGGCTGGGCCTGTGGGGCCACAGTTTCCTCCACCTGCACCGACGGCTTCGTCTTCTTTCCGACCCCCTTGCCCTTGGCCGAGGGGGCCACAGGCTGGGGGGCGGCTGCGCTAGGTGCGGGGGCGGGGGGATGGGGGTCAGCTGGGGCAGCCCTGGCCGCGCCCTGCTGTCCCTCCGTTGGAGACTTCGTCTGGAGCTGTGGGAGCCCCGGTGCGAATGGTTCGAATGGAGGGGCCCTCTGATGCTGTGGCAGTAAAGTGGACACTGCCATAGGAGTGGACCTCTGTCTCTTTCTTCTTCCTCGCCTCCTCTTCTTCAGCCCCCCTTGGCCAGGAAAGTTGGCCTGGGGCGCAAGCGTTGTTGGGGCCCAATGTGTGGGTGGCCCCACCACGTGCCAATCCCAGTCAAAGGGTGGCACGGTAATGGGCCATGTGCGTGGGGGTTCTGGGCCCCGCCTCGGAGTGGGGCCTCGGTGTGGTCTGGCGGACAGAGGTTCTGGGGCCACCCGGAACCCCTGGTTGAGTGGCGCCTGGGTTTTCGCAGGGGTTGAGGCTGATGGTGCTGGGGTCCCGCGTGGTGGGGGAGGGGGCCGCTCGCCAGGGAGGGAGATCTTCCTCTTCCTTGCCTCCTCCCGGAACACCGTGCACTGCCTGCTGTTGGCCGCGTGGCGGCCCTTGCAGTTGGCGCAGCTGAGAGGGTCATCTTCGGTGCGTAGGCAGTCAGCTCCAGCGTGGGGGCCACCGCACTTCACGCATCGGACGGCGCGGTGACAGTTCACCGATGCGTGGCCAAACTGTTGACAGCGGTGGCATTGGGGCACCGTCGTTTTCCCCCTCCAGGCTTCAACGGTGACCCGCGGCATGTTTAGGAGCTCTGTTATGGCGTACAGTTGGGCGAGCTCCTCCTTCGTCATGGGTCCCAGCTGCACGTGCACCACTGTCTTGGATGCTCTCGGTCTTCTCGGGAGGGGGCGCGCGTAGTTCGCTGGAAAGCCCAGCTCGCGCAGCGCCTCCACGATCATCTCCGGCTCGGTGCCCTCCGGCAAGCCCCAGAGGGCCACTTTCTGGGGTCTCTCTCGTTCGAGCGAGTAGCAGTAAAACTGCACCTGGGGGCATCGCTCCTTTTGTTCCACCAGGTATTTCTGCACCGCCCGGAACTCCACCTCGGACTTTGGCCGGAACCTGAGGCCTTTCAGATACGGCGCCACATTCGGGGTGAACCCCAAGAGCTTTTTTAGTTCACCAAGGTGGGTGGACCAGTTTTCCAGTTGGTCCACCACTATGGGAGGGTACCTAGTGCTCAGGGGCTTGGTTCCGGCAATCTGAGCCGGGGGCTGGGGGGGTGACTTTCTCCCCGCTGCAGGCGGCGGCTTGTTGCGATGTAGTACTAAAATGTATTACCCCCGTCTAGTACGTAGTTAGTTCATAATTATTTTTTTCTTTGGAAATTGGTTTATTCTTATCTATTACGGGAACGGTCGGATATCGATGCATTTAATCTTTCCGTTTTCAAACCATCAACATAGTGCATTGGAAAAGTGTCCCATCTTAATTTACATACAATGGTCAATTGTGACTGGACGACTGGAGCAGTAAGTTGAGTGTCACTACTTACTTACCCTAGTATTCAAGCCTTTTGAGGAAATACTGTAGTAGTCTATTCCACAGTTCCACACTACCTTAACATTTTTTCACATGAAGTTCCCTTGGAGTCTCGAAGAATTATTTCCTTATATTATCATAATTTACAAAAAAAAAACCCACTGTAATTTATTGTCCTTTGTTATGATTCTCTGCCGTTTTATGTAATTTTGAGATACATATTTGCATTATGATTTTATGATGAGGGCCCTCGGCGTCCGCTGCTAAATATTTTTCTTGTCTCGTTGTTTGCTCTCTCACCCACTTCGACATATCCTTGACATCCCTCATTATGGGCAGAGTTTCATTATTCAGGGAAGTAATTTCGTTAAGTGCTCTCGTTAGCGAATTATTGAAAGTCATAACATTATGTAGGATAAGATAACATCTATATCTGCGCGAATAGCTTTCGACTCGCATCTCATAACACTCATGCGGAGATAATGACACTCAAAGTAATAATACTGCCATTTTATGGAATCCAACATTCGCTCCTCTGATTCTACGTGCCTTCTTAATCTAGCAAGATTTATAATCATACATACATGGTATAAGAAATCAAAATAATAAAGTCTTAGTTTTGTGTATATGTGTTTATTTTATTTCGTTCATGATAATGAACCATTATCTTTATCTTAAACACAATTTTACGACATTACGTCAGATAACCTCTTCAGAGCTGGCAGATTCTATGTACATACGCGTAGGTAAGTAATATTTAATTGCTCCGAGCATTAAGTTAGGAACTCTCAGTTGAACATTACATAATTTTCACTTATGTATTCTACTTGAAAAATCTATCGTTACTTTTATTTTCTCCTCTAAAATAAATCTCTGAAATAATTGCTTTTACTGCTATTTTGGAAAGAAATACGTTTATTCGGCTCAGCCAAGAGAAATTGTTATTTCTTTAATGCTAACTTTGTGTTTTCTCGTATTTCCTTCATTATAAACCCTTTTAATTGTATTGTTTTTGTTTCGTAATTACGAATGATGAATATAATATTAACCGAAATGAATTAACCAAGATGTTGTTTACTTTTTAACATTACTGAAATTATTATAAATAGTGATGGTGGGAGCCTTTTGGTATTATGTAATCCTATAACTCCCAAAATCGCAAATGTGACCCGCGGCACTTCACATCCCTAAACTAGAAACTTTTTCATAGAATCAATTCGCTAATGCGATGGCGTCCCATGGTGCCCGACAGTGATGAATTGTGATCATATAGACACTGTCTAGATAAGCCTAATTTATGACATGTTTGCATCATCTGCAGTAATTAGACCACTCTCGATACGAGGTCTGAAGGACAGATTTAATGATTAACCTCCTCTGCAAATTCGTGTCATGGCACTTCCTTGATTTGACACACATACGCATTTCATTACTCTATTCAAGTAAGATTCCACTACTACTTACCTGATATGCTGATTACTGATTTGATGTAACTAAATTAAATTCCGTACATTTTTCTATAATGACACTATTATGTAATAGTTATTTGTTGTACAAGAGTGCAAAGTGGCTTTTAACCGCGTGCTCAATTTTGATGACCGAGCAAGCGAAGGATTCTAAAGTTGAATCACGAGCGTAGCGAGGGATTCAAAAATTAGAATCCTGAGCGTAGCAAGGGAATCAAAAGGGCACAAGGTGAAAAATCTTTGCACTCGAGTGTAACACGTAATTTTTCATCCCCCCCTAGCGAGGAAATTACTAAACGCTTTGCGCATTTTCAGTTTCAGTCGATTCTGTTGGCGTTAAATAAACTTCTTGGTCGCTAGAATCACTTATTATTATGGTATTTCGGTTTTGCACTTGTATTCAATTTTATAAGTTTGAAAATTAAGTTTATTTAGCCATGGTTTTAACAATAACAATATGACGTGAAAATATGGGGAGTTGACCGATTGAGGTAAGGAGTTTCATGTGTACATGAAAAAGTGTCCGCCCAAATGCATTAAATTATAGTAGCGCTAAATTTGCATCAGGGTACATTTTAAAGGAAATTAATAAACGTACTATTTAGAATTCATGAAAGAAAAATATTGGCAGTCATAGGCACTGCCGATAGAAGTGGTAACTTATAACTCAGAATTTGATTTTTACTTTGGAAACTACGCGTGTGAAACCGGAGGGCGTGGCTATGAGCATGGGCATCTAAAAATGCAGACACATTTTTAAATGGCCAATGGGAAAGGCTGAGGCATTTCTAGATGGCCATTGGCTATGGTCCCGAGTTTACTCGAAGATTTCTTATCATTCCCGAGCGTGACGCTAGAATTAAATTGACAGCCCACGAAAAATCTGTCTTTGGTGCGCCAAAAGAAGTTTTGACTTCAAAATATATTGTACCTACATGTTTTCTCAAAATAGTAATTATTTATTTGATGTTATATTCACTACATTATTTTGTACTGCACAAGTAGTTGAAATTATCTATTAGTTACTATTTTAGTAGTCAATAATGTTTAATTATTTAACTCGGCATACTTCAATTCGATTACAATTGATTCATTCATAGCATTTCAAAATGTTTTGCCATTTGAAATAACATTCTTTACCTCTATCCTCCATACGTGAAAAGAAAATTGCGCGCAAAGCATTTAAGAAAAAGTACACCAAAGAGGTTCCGAGTATGAGTTTTTAACAAATTAAAAATAAATGTATGATGAATTCGGCACCAAGGAGGTAGAAATAAATAGGTTAAATTATGTTTTGATTTCAAAACCTCAGTACACACTATGTTCTAAATTCAAATTTACTTTAACCTCTTGAGGGTAAAACACTTTTGCGCCCTGATATCGAGGAGCAAAAGTGCTCTTTCCGAGCTGGTGGGATGAAAAGAATATTATTTGGGTCTACCATTCGTAATGATATTTTTTTATTGGTCACTTCAGCCATGATCGATACTGAAGTAGTAGATACTAATTGATTATTACGCTTTACTAAAAAAAAAATACAAAACTCCAAAAAGACTTCAGTAAATGTTTGACTGAAACTGAAAAACACTGACCAGTGTTTGTTAATTCCAAAGTCGTCTAGATCAATTTCTTATAGAATGGTCATAAATTTCATTTAAATACAAAAACTTTATCACAATTTTTGTCTTCTGAACCCAAGTTATGTAGCTGGATATATTTATGCGGCCAAATCTTGGAAGTAAGTTCGGTGGGGGGGACCCTCAGGGATCGGTGTTAGGGCATTGTCTCGGTTTAAACACCCGCCGCCATCCCATCAGTCTGGCGTGTTCATCCCTGCCTCTGGGGAAATCGAACGGCACAGTAACGTTTAATCTTCCTAATATCTAGGCATGACTGTCTTTTTGTCCTTGCCACCTTATGTCTAGTTTACGCTCTGACTCTAGATCCAAATTCTTTATCTCAATTGTCATTTTTGTGTTGTTGAATTTCTTCTTTCATTCATTGTCTGCTTTATTATTTTTTTATTTCAAGTAATTGTGGTAATTATATGCAATGACTGGATACTATAGTGCCATATGTCATAATACCAGACCTACATTTGAGTCAAATGAATGCCACCGAGGCGCCGCGTTCCATCTCTCAAATGAATATTCAGTATGAAAGGAACGTGAGAGACATTGTTGAAGGCAAATGAGTTGACGAGTTGATTGTTACTGCCCATTTATTGTAAAAATAGGTCAGCACAGTGCGGTCGCTGACCTACGATCCCATTATGACTCGTAGATCTGGAAACACAACTACGTTCACTTTCAATTCATATGAAACTAGTTGAGTACAATTATATTGTTTATCGATAACCTCGTTGACACATTAACGAGATGTCGGAACGAATTGCTAAGTAAAAGCGGTGAAAGACACAGGCCAGGGATGAGTCCACGCATCGGTCTATTTATGGAGAAGACGTTGACCTGCTCCTATCGACATCGGTTGCAGATGCACTCACAGATTTACTTCTTCATAATCCAAACATTGCGTAGACAAAGAAAATATTTAAAATTCTTTTATGACGGTTCGATGAAATTCTCTTAAAGATACATTCGTCGAAAGATTTTGTAACAACTTCATAGAGTTGTGGGTCAGTTGGTGTGCTCAATGTTTATTTGTCTTTTGTTTTAATACAATATGTTTCTTTTACAATCTCGTGGATAGATTTATGGGATGATGAAATATTTAAACAAAATGAATCTTAAATCTGTTCTACAATCTATAGCAATTATTTTACAAAATGTGTCGCATCAAACATAGTTGTTTCGTAACCGCGAGAGATTTATTCCGCAGAATCCGAGTAACATTGTGGGTTTTCGTTTGCAAGAATGAGCAAGTAATATTAGGGACAGAGAGGCGGTTATTCCTACAATGTTGTTTAACGTGAGTCGGTCGGTTTCCGTAGCCGTACCAGTATTGATTCACCCTGAGGCGGAATAAGTTTATGTTTTTGCTACAAAGTCTCCTCAAAGTATAATATGAAAATGCTAATAAGTACTTACCTACCACTGAATATGCTACGCTCATTGCGGACGTAATTACGTCCATTTTCAATTTATCATTATGACAACGAATAACAAAACAACAAGTACAATTTTACATGTACGAAGTAACGGATACGAAATAAGCCTTATAAAGCCGGCAACAGTATAAGAAAACTGCCGAACTTGGATACCGTACTTCGAGTTGATTGAAAAACTTCCTTCGCGAAAATCCCTTTAATTTGCTCGCTACTTATTCGTTTAATACTTACTCTACGTATACAAAAATAACTAGGGCTCTTTTTATTTATGATTTCTGAGATTCCATAAAAGCAATCTCGGCATTAACAACGAATCAAAATTGTTAATTACTGTTTCCTTTGATGTCTGGTCTGAAGAATCGTGGTCTTTGAACTTGTGAGTCCGCGTTTTCATTTAGGATCTCGTAATGTCTTTACAGCGAACATGGACGTGTCGACTCTGATATTATTCTGTTAATCGAATAGTCCGCGCATTCCGGAATCATGAATTTCGTGAACTGCGGTCGACCGTCTGCCAAACAGACGCTAATAATTGAATTTAAACTGAGCTCTTGAGACCCAATTTCCAACGTCCCCTTGAAATTATCTGTTTGCTGCGAACACCTGAATCATCGCCTAGCTACGGCGCTTTGTTTACAATTGAATATTCAATGATTTTATACTGTTACTTAGATTCCCTTCATCTTTAATGGTGGTAAATTTCAGTATTTAAAATAGGAACAGCATAAATAACTGTATAATATCGTACCGTGGATTTCTTGCTTCTTTAACTAGATACTTATACTAGATACTTATACTATTTGATTTGTAATTACTCTGTGCAGAATCTCATATTGTCATTAAAATAGATCAATCCATAGAATGACATCAACGATTGGTTGCGCGCTTTTGGATCGTTCACCATTTTTCTACCAAATTTTTCGTAAAATCTTTTTAAAATCTGTAAATATAAAATAAAGATATTGCATCCAAACACCGTTAGCCGCAGTTGTTCGACCTGTTGCACCTGTTAGATAATACAATATTACAGTTTCTGTGCACTCTGGGTCTCTTCAGACGTCTAAACTCGATTCGATTCAGCGCATTGGCTCAAGAGGCACGAATTGCTTCTACGATTTGATATTTGTTATTCGAGTAGTTGCAAACTACGTGTCTAGCTTTGTTTTTTTTAGAAATCACTGTGGCTTACGGCTCTAGTAAAATTGATTACGAGATATTTACAATGGGCATATGGTGGAGCGAGACCCCGATATTTCGATGCCATTTTATGCACCGTTTTCTAGGATAAATGAATCAATATTCATTTAATAATCATGTAACCACAATAAATATTTCGCAATTAGAGGTTATGAAACTAGTACGCGTCTATTATGGTCATTGAATTTGCTTATGTTAGTATTAAAAACTTCAACGTCACTCGATCCTATAATTAATACTAAAGGTTTTATTTAAAGTAGCACAAGCGGTCACGCCTTGTCCGTCATGCGCGATAAACTTACTAGAATACCTAGAGTATTTTTTTTTATCTATTATTTAAATCCAAAACGAAATTTGGGAAACCGCCAAGCGTAAAACAGTAGTATTCGTAATAACATAAAAGGTGTCCTAGCTAGCCATCATACTAACTAATTTTAAAATTACACAACTAATGTTATTAATTCATATCTTAACTCGGAACCTAAAATGTGGCTCGTAGTCTTGTTTTTGTTTAACCGAATTATTCTACCCGACATTAACCAAAATACCTCAGGCGGTGTCATCAGTATCCAGGCTGTCTTGTTTGCGTTGCCTGTCTGGCCTAAATTTTCCAAGTTGATAATGAAAAAGCTCGGTGGCGTCGGCTCTACGTGTAATTTCACTTCAAAGCTGCCTCCAGGCCCCGTTTGTTATTTTGTGTAATCACTAAGCACAGAATATATTACAGCGCCGTCTCAATGGTGGATGTAAATTGTAAACTCCCTGGGTCTCATTGCTGTTTGCTTATCGGCGTCGGCGTCGTCTGGACCTGTTATTTGTACCCTTATTAATCTTGCCTTAATGTTTGCAATAAGAACGGTGGACAAATTTTCACCTTCAACGACTTTAAATGATCAGAAAATCTTTAGAAGTTGTATTTGAATTCTAGCGTAATCAACGTAAAGTTCCACTTACCATATGCAGTTTATTTTGTGTTCCCGCATCTGGGACTCGGGGCGTTCTCTGATATGAAGAGAGTCAAGCTAACCACAATAATCCACCACGCTGGCCAAGTGCATGTTGGCGGATGACATTTGCCCTCGAAAGATGTATTTCTACACACATGTGCCGATTTCCTCATAGGTATTTTGGGTTTGGTAGTTTGGTATTTTAAAGTCAATATTGATGACAACCTTATAAAAAAATTTCACAATTTCTATTCAGTAAAATTATCTTTATCTTACGTAACCTGCACTTTCAAAAAATGTTCATATGTGCAGGAGAAATTCGCTCCTACAACCTCACCATTGTGAACTGGCACGTTCTCGCCATACCACATTACAACTACACATGTATATAATATACATCTTAAGAATATTCAAATTAATTAAATTAAAAATCCTTCACCATCCTTTTTTAAATATTAGATTTCATTGTCAGCGGTGTTGATTTAAATACCTTACCAAAAGTAAGTAAAAGTAAAATGACAGTTCCATTAATAATGAAAGAGAGTCACGATCGATCGAGAAGTAGGTAGAATTAGAAGTGCGACAACAGCGATTACACCTCTGTTGTCGCCATTGGAGCGTTAATTCTTCGGATGGGTGCGCGTCATGCCGTGACTGCACAGACGCTTCCTCCTGCGAGAGGATTCCGACGTCGTTATGTATAGACGATGTTTCTCTTGCGAGTTTTTACTTTCCCATCTCCATTCCTCACAAATTCATTTAACATTCTTTACGACTTCTTAACTTTTATTGCTCGTAATTTTACATCGCTTAATCTTAAGAGAGCCATCCAAAGTTTGAGAATAATATTTTGTCATTCCTTTCTTCTTTGAATCTTTAGTATTCTTGGTACACGTGTAAATGGGAACATTCGTAGGCGAGTTGTGTATTCGGAGTATTTCTAAGAAACGTTCTGAAATGTAGCAATATCTAAATCTAAGAAAATACTGAAACTACCTAAGTACTACACTAAACTTCTGCATTTATTTTATGTTAAAATTTAAATCAAATAACAGTTTCTATATGTATTTTACTGTATCTAAAACTATAGTAAACCATGCGAGCCGAACAAACTTATTATCTAATGTTAATATATGATAGCTTCAAGCGTCCATAACTTAGTTTGACAAATGTCGTTAATAATAAATGCCGTGAAATCGTCGTGAATTACAGTTCAAATAAATATATTGGGTGTTTCATTAACGCTATCTGAGTAGAGAAAATCCTTAATGACATCGGATTCGTTTTTTATGCGAAGGGCCGACTCTGTGTGTCAGTGATTGATGATGCTCGAAAAGACCGTCCGATTCGACCTATAAATACATACTTTGCTCGGCGACGGAAATGTGGTTTGTCAAAAAAGTACAATACAATATCTCTACACGTTGTGCAACTCAATGATGAAAGAACCTATTATAGAAAAAGTTCTTTTGTCAATTCCGTGTAAACTCATTCACAAAAGAACTGATGTTGCCGCAAGTGTATATCGACTTTGTAAACTGTCTGTAACCATCAGCTCTTATGACAAAGCAACGGAGTTCAAGTTTCCTACACAGTGAAACTTCTATTGTTCGAGTAACTTAATTGTTCGAATATGAATAATTTCTGGAGTAATTAGCCAGTCTTCGTCTTGAGCCCTTAATTACTTTGATTACAAGGTCTTCCTAATTAGCCACTGTTAAATTATCAAGTCGCTAATGGATTTCTGTGAAGAATTGAGTTTGTAATTTATAATACTATGACAAGTATGATGAGGAGATTATCTCAGCTGTTGTTATGGTGCTCGGTTTGAGAGGCGACTCCGCGAGGGGCGCCCGACCGAAGCCGAGCGGATTCATTTACGTGCACCCAGTCACCACTCAGTTAGTTGTAGCCATGGGTCGTTACGCGTTCTGGCAATCACGAAACTATTGACTGCTATTGCTGGTAATAGCGGTTTCTGAGACTATTTATTCTAATAAATAGTTTTTAGGTCGGTTTTTAATTATTCTCCATAAACGTTTTCGAAAGATCACACGTTATTTTGAGCAATACAGAAACCGGTATTGCTATTATCTCCACGTGGTTTTTATTTCCAGTGAATTTTAAAATATTAATTGAAATATAAGATTTATTTACATTAAAATACTTGCGTTTAAGCGAGACGTTTTGAACAATTGATAAAAAGACAATATACCTAAAATAATGCAAAATATAAATTTACCCTTAAGGCTTGTTCGCATTAGGCTAGTGTATTAGTCTAGTAGAGAGTAATTTAGTGGCTAAAATACTCGCTACTATTCAAAAATCGTTCGCACCGTGCTTTAGTACAGTTCACAAGTGAGTAGCGTTTTGCAACATGAAGCGTCTACAACGCAATAAAATAAATAAGCTGATTACGCTTGTTTTATTTGCTTGTTTTTATAGAGCGGGGACTTAACATTCCACAAACATTCATGTTCCACATAATATAAAGAAACAAATTTTAATGTAGTATCTTCACTCCAGCGAAACGACAAAACGACATTTTGGCGGCAACCACAGACTAGTTAGTAAAGAGATGCGGCAACTAATGAACTCGACTAATTTGACAGGTTCGTACTCGTTTAGCCGATGAACCAGAGAGCACAGACACGTGGTGGGGATGCTACTCGCCCGTTGAAAATAGAACAAAATGGATTGACTCGACTAAATTATTCACTACACTACTCGACTAAATTTTTACTGTTCATACACGTTTAGTTGCTAAATTACTCGCTACTAGACTAAATTACTAGCCTAATGCGAACAAGCCTTTAAATACAGAACTAAAAACAGTTTCTAGTTAGGATTATAGTTTATTTTTAGGTTCAACTAAAATTCGAATTAAAGAAAGATTTTATTTTATTTAAAGAGTAACGAGACGAGCAGGACATGTGTTTGATGGTAAGCAACATGCCTGCCACATAACACAGCACAGTGACACTCAGCTATTGGAACATGAAGAGTCCAATTCATTACCTAGCACTGCACTGCGCTCGTCACCAAGAGATCTAAGATGTTATATCCTAAGCCCTATGATTTCTCTGGATACATTGCCCTTCAAACCGGAACACAGTAATGTTTTCACATTACTGCTTGGCGGTAGAATAACTGGCAAAGGTGTGGTACTTCCCCAGGCGGACTTAGTCAAGAGTCCTACCACAACAATTTAACTCTATCCAGTATCCACGAGTGCCCTTGAACTTTGGTCTTCACCCAAAAATATTTTCAAAAACTGTTTTTATTTTAGCACCTATACTCAAGTGGCAATATTTCGATACCTATTCAAACAAATTACTTTGAAAAGATCATCCCATCCCGCTCTTGCTTAGTGTAAATTACGATCATGCTATCCTACTCACACCTCGTACGTTTCTCGTAGCAAAAAACGCTGCGATCCCTTGGCGTCCACTTAATAGCTGTATCAGTGATTCAGGTACAAATATCGTCGAGTCGCACAATTTCGTTGCTGTAGCTGAAGTAATAGTTACTAGTCATAGCTACGATAACTGTTTGTATGTGGCATCACGTTACTACGATGCGAGATCGAGTTACTCGTCTGTAGCTGGTTTGTAAGAATCACTGGTTTTTGCGCGCTCCGATAGCGGTTTTTGGCTGTAGTAGAAAAATGCTGCTATTGTAACTATTGACGTCGCGTAACGACCACGACTAGTTAGTTGCCTGACGCCGACGACGCCGGTCGACGCCCCATCTCTCCGTTCACAACCGACTCTAAACAATCTTGTGACTAAAACTGTACTGCGATTGTATTCAAAGTGGCACAAATAGTGACCGGTATTCGAGGAATTCAGTGTTTTGCTGTGATAAGTGCAGGATTATCTCAAGATTCGTGTTTAATCAATTTCGGTGCGTTCGCAGCACACCGGTTCAAGGTATCTATATTAAAAGGCTTATTATTTGTGTCAAATCGTAGAGTTAGCATTGCATTTACCCTCTCTGAGTATTTTGTTTGATAATATTATTTATCTTTGTGATTAGTTCTACTCACATGTGTATTTTCTGTCTCGGGTTGGACTTCGATTTGTTTTTGTGTCACGTATAGGATTAACTTCCACGTTCTTGCTACCGAAACGTGTTTCGTTTCAGCTGTCAAGTTTATTTAAAGTTGTATTTGTTTTTTATTAACGTAACATTGGGTGTTACATGTTTTATGTCAACTAAAAGTGCGTTCATCTTACTATCTTCATAGCTACATGTGTACACTCTTATCTCAGTTACAACATGTGTGTATAACTATACATTTCTCGATTTCTTTACCTTCAGCCTCTTTACAAGCTATTTTAATTTCTTGTTTCTAAAATAACACGTTTCATTATGAGTGATTGTAGTAATTTATGTTTGCAATAAACATTAAAAAGGGGTTGAAACATGCCAGTGAGGTTATTGATTCGCAACCCTAATAAAATTGGCGTATTGAGATGTGCCCTATTTCATATATTGAGAGGGAAGGACGCATTTGCCTCGGGGGCTGATTCTGAATGAGGATCAGAGCATTCATACTGACATCAATTTTTAAGGCGTCTTTGCTGAACATAAATTAAGTTGATTCAGCGTATTTAATACTGACATCGTATTAAGACGACAACTCTAATATGCTTAAGAATACTTATTTAGTCTTTATTGTAATCAGCATATGTAATCTACGGTTACGTAGGTAAAACACAATTGCAATTGGATATGCTAACACTGACTACCCCAGCTATAATCATAAAACATTTTGCCATAAAAATATAAATTTGAAACAATGTTTAATTTACATTCATATCAAAAGTTCTCATAATTTTGCGATTACAGATCAAAATCGTGATAAGCATCTCGCATTTGTATTAAAATCTGAAAAAAAAATTTGCATTGTATGGAGAACGAGTCATAAGAGATGTATGATGAGCGCAGCGAGATAGGACAATTATATTCTTGGTTTTAATTTACGAAGGCTCTTAACTTAATCATTACCAATAAATCTTGCAGCGAAGAATTTATATCGTCGTTTCTAGTGGATTTGGGATTACGGGGTACATAAATTTGGCTATGTCTACACAATGTGATGTATTATTATTTGTCCCAACAGATATTACAACATTATATTTGAAATAAGCTCGCGACTGTCGAGGTAGCCATAGTACAATGTTAGTTCTACTCGTACGTTTGATTGATCTTTGGGTTGGGAGATGGACATTGAGTAAAATAATCTTTAGTTGATTTTTTTAAATATTTTTTTTCACACTACTAAAAGATAAGATACATTTTGTATTTCTTAGACTAAGTGCTTCTTATCCACGTTATCAACAACTAACTATGTAATGGTAAACAAAAAACTTGGTTGATTGATATATTTATTCGGTTTTCAGTCAGGGAATTCAAAAAATTGTTTCATCAAGTCACATAATCAATTGCTTCTATCTCCGCTATTGTTAACACATGTCTAATCTACAGTATGATTAAATCGTTACGCAGTTCAATGTGCTTGGCTTCCATGAACGTTAAACAGTGCAAGGTGTAGGGATAGTTTAACAATATGCAACAGAACAGCTAGCTAGAAAACGGTCGGTTGTCACAACCGCAGGAGACACGCAATCCCGTCACGGTCTGGTGATTCAGTACCAATTCCTGCTATGTATTTGTTACTCGTTTTAGTTTACCTCTGATCTTTTGTTAAGATAACCCGAATAATGTTATTAATGTGAGTATTTTGATGTTTGTTGCTCAATCACGTCGGAAAGGCTGAATGGATCGGTTTGAAATTTCGAAGACAGATTTTAGTCTGGTATAGCGCATAAGCTACTTTTTATCGCAGGAAAATTAGTTACAGGATCGGGAACGATGCGAGAAAAACCACAGTGCGCTGGTAGTAGGTTTTTGACTCAATTCTATAGATTTATTTTGTTGTTAGTGACTCTTTTTTTGTTTTTCCTTTCGTATTTATCCATTTGAATTAACATGAAATCCTCATTTCGCTTTATAAGATAATTTTCCACATCAATTTACTTCATCAAGATCAAAACTTAAAAATAACTTACAAAACAGAACATGTTATTTGGACGTTAAATATCACAACGCCCTACCAGATCCTATTTCAGGGCAAAATAATTCCCTTCTGGCATTACGGTACCCGTATATAAATAAAGATTGACCTTATAATGTTGACAAGCCAATGAAATGTGTACTACAAGAGTGAGTAACCGAATGCACGCCAATGTGTAGGCAGTAATGAACATAATTCAGTCAATCGTTACTAATCATGTCAACTACTATGTTTTTCTTCAATAGATTGACTCGAGCATGATGCGTTATGCTTTTTATATCACTCTCTCATTGCAATTTAATATTGTAACAGCTATTTATTACACACTTTATTTGAAGTTTATACGCGACAATTATAGTAAAATCTATGCGCAACATATGATGGATACTTTTTCAACGCATCATTTTCTGTTTTCACCTGCTGTACGTTTGTTGAATTATGTTGCCGTTCTTTTGTGTTTTACTTTACACTTGATAGCAGCAAACTCGTATAAGTGAGTTTGATTTTTTCAATCTTTTGTCATGAAGCAACAAAGCGCGTTATTGAATTTCAACAAATCCTCCCTAAGGCAGGGGTGTTAGATACCGTTGAAGGGAAACTCTGATCAAATAACAATTATTATTATTTCGTGTCGGCTAGCGACGTTTTCTTTTTCTCTATAATATTCTCTAATAAGATTCTCTTGTAAAAATATCGAAAGTGTCGCTTCGTGCTTCCAAACCCATTAAAATAAAACAAATCTTGGGGAATGTCTGAGAAATAATAAGATTGTGTGTTCACGTCGCATCACGTGAACCAGTCGGAGAATGAATCGACAGCATCCCAGAACCTCAAAGCCGAGACGTTGATTGTACCCTGTAATATTCCATTTTATTCCAAAGCAGGTGGCCATGTTTGTTTATTCTCAACACACTACAAAGGATTCTGCGATCCCCAGCGGAATCGACAGTTTTTTTTAAATGGAACCCCGAGTGCTTCTGTGTGATTCAATGCACAGGTCCTCAGAGCAAAACTGGCTTTTGTTCGAATTTTCACATACTACAGTAAGCATTAAACTAAACGTAGTATTTTTTTCTATAGTAATATGTTACTTTTTTGCAACTACAAAGCTAAAAACTTTTATATTCAATGTGAATTTAATGATTCACGGTATAGAAAAAACAACCCAGTGTATCCTCTCCTTGGACTCTGGACCTTCCGAATGTGAATTTAATAATTTACAGTATTGTATAAATAGCCAATCGGATGTTCAGCCACTCAAATATCAGTTCCCTGAATTCGTATATCCTCTGTTATTGCATTTGCCTGTTCAATATTTTTCAGTATTTTAAAGTGTTATCCCTCATGCTCGTAAATAACTAGGTAATCTCCAACAGTCGACTGGCTGTATAATTCTCTGCTACATCAGTATCATCTGGGATAAGTTCAAAAAATACGAGGCTGCGAATATTGCAAATGGATAGAGTACTAGGCAGTTATTGCAACCAATTTAATTTTATCTGCATCAGTTGGGACTCGTTACCCCAGTAATGGATTCGTATTTATTGTTTTAATTGGTTGTTTCGTTAGCGCTTTTGTTGACTCTGAAGTTGGAATGTATGTAATGAAGATTTTCTCTTGTATTTATTTTGTAAATACGTCTACCTCGTTATTGCTAACTTCTGAATAAACAGAAATAATTTTCTGAAGTTCACGCATCTGTGATTTCGTTTGCGAAGATCAAAGATATGTACCGTTGAGTAGGTAATTAAATGTGTAGTCACATAATGTGAGACCAGCATACCTACATACAGACGATACGCCGTGTAGTTTCGACTTTAAATCTGTAAGCGTATGTAGTTGGAATAATTAGAACCTACACTTGTTGTGTTTTTCCAGTGACGTCAATTTTTATCGTCTGAACGTTGAAACCATTCTGGATAATCATTTTACAAAGTCAATCAATCTGTTCCAAATCCCAATATCAAGCATATTTCAGTAACTATTTTTTTGTGTTCTCTGTAGGTACTTGATAAATGTTCAGTCGTCATCTATATTGTGACTATGTGTGACCCCATGTTCGTTTTATACATATAATGGTACAAAAGTTATCTTGACGATAAACTGTTGCTACACCTATTTTATTAGCTTCGAACGAAATTGTTTCCTAATTGTCATAAATGCTTTACTACTTTGTAACTGGTTCCTTTTCTTGATCTTTATCTAATTCGATTGCAACGTCTAGCAATCTGTTACTTCTTTAAATTAGTTACAAGTGTCTAGAATTTTACAGTAAGTACACAATACAAATAGACAAAATTATGAAACAAAATATATTTTTTTATTCTACATAAATGAATTGTTTCCTAAGATTATTTTAGACCGTTAATAACTTTACTAACTTACTGTTTTGTTTCTTTTTTATCTGTTGACAAAATTGCGCCCGACGAAAATTGTAGATAATGGAGTAAATTGTCTGAATTGAATATATTTAGATTTGATTTAGATTTCATCTGCGTTCTCTAATTAGTACAGTAACTTTATACATTACCGTAGGCGTTAAATCCGGTAGATCTGATTTTTTGCAGACTTGTTTATGATGTTGGCCTAATGATTGTCCCAAGTTTGTGACCTCGAGCGACGAACGCAACTTTGTCAAAAATCGAAAAAACCGCGAAAATATCGTTTATTTTCCAAATTTTGGCGATTATAACCCTAAACGACTAGTTTTTGTAAAAACTTTCTTATGACATTTATAAAGTAGACTAAATTTGCTACAATATGATACTAAAATTGTCTCTGTACACCCAATAGTTTCTGAGAATAAGTCTTTCAAAGTTTATAATTTTTTTCGTACTTCGCAATTTTTAGCAATATTTTAACTCCTACTTGACCACTTTGTGGCACAGTTACGGCGGTTTTTAACCCCCAACCAAAAAAAGAGGTGTTATAAATTTGACGTCGAAGTCTGTCTGTCTATCAGACAGACACACATACAGGTCAGTCTCTATGTGTTATCTGCCTGTGTGTGTATCTGTCTATGGCACCGTAGAGCTCAAACGGATGGGCCGATTTCGATGCGGTTTTTTTTATTTGAAGATAAATTTTTGTGTTGATGTTTTGAGCTATTTTTGGTTAATATTGATTCAAGATGGCCGCCTCCACCAAATGGCAGACCAAATATTTCATCACAATTTACCTCAATATGGGTATCAAATGAAAGGGCTTGACTAGTAGAGTACTATACAGTATAACAAATTTCAAATCACAAAATGGCGAACTCCATAAATTTTTTTTTCACTAATGCCTTAATATGGGTGTCAAATGAAAGAGCTTGACTAGTAGACTACTATACACTATGAACAATTTATATTTATACCATATCGAGGTAGTTGTGAAAAAAGAAACGTATTTCGTCATTTTGTGGTTGCGGCCATCATAGATTTGAAATTTGTCATAGTGCATAGTAGTCTACTAGTCAAGCCCTTTCATTTGATACCCATATTAAGGCATTAGTGAAAAAAAATATTATGGAGTTCGCCATTTTGTGATTTGAAATTTGTTATACTGTATAGTACTCTACTAGTCAAGCCCTTTCATTTGATACCCATATCAAGGTAGATTGTGATGAAATATTTGGTCTGCCATTTGGTGGAGGCGGCCATCTTGAATCGATATTAACCAAAAATAGCTCAAAACATCAACACAAAAATGTATCTTCAAATAAAAAAAACCGCATCGAAATCGGCCCATCCGTTTGAGCTCTACGGTGCCATAGACAGATACACACACAGGCAGATACACATAGAGACAGACCTGTATGTGTATCTGTCTGATAGACAGACAGACTTCGACGTCAAATTTATAACACCTCTTTTTTTGGTCGGGGGTTAAAAACCGCCGTAACTGTGTCACAAAGTGGTCAAGTAGGAGTTAAAATATTGCTAAAAATTGCGAAGTACGAAAAAAATTATAAACTTTGAAAGACTTATTCTCAGAAACTATTGAGTGTACAGAGACAATTCTAGTATCATATTGTAGCAAATTTAGGCTACTTTATAAACGCCATAAGAAAGTTTTTACAAAAACTAGTCGTTTAGGGTTGTAATCGCCAAAATTTGAAAAAATAAACGATTTTTTCGATTTTTGACAAAGTTGCGTTCGTCGCTCGAGGTCACAAACTTGGGACAATCATTAGGCCAACATCATAAACAAGTCTGCAAAAAATCAGATCTACCGGATTTAACGCATCCTACTCCATACATTCAGGCGACAAAGTTATTGGACTAAATAGGTGTCACTTAAGTTGGAAAAAATGTTGCAAGGATAAAATAACAATTTTGGTCACATAAGATTTAAAGAAATCGTATTTTAAAATTTAAGAACGATGACGTCACATATAGAAAGAACTATGATGTCCCATATAGAAAAAACTGTGATGTGACATATAGAAATAACTATGATTGCACGTATTGAAATAACTACGATGTCAGACATGTCAATTTATAACAGTCCTCTTTTTCCCGTCGGTTAAAAATGAAAGTTCCGTTTAGCATAATTTACTAGAAGTAGAATAATTTCATTCATAGTTACACCCGACCGTTTATCCAAGCGGCTTCCATAGTTAATTAAGGTAACTGCACAGTTAGTTAACCTTTTTATAGATCGCGCTGTAATGGAACAAAGCATGCACTAATCCTATTAACCTCCCTGAACCCCGGCAGTATTATCTTATAGTTTACCATTTACTATGCACTTCACTAATGAGTGTTAATCGTTCATTGACTACGTGAGCTTAGTTTTGTTGGTTGTTCTAGATAAATAGCAGCTGTAACGTAGGGATCTAATAAGATCTACAACACTCAGTCACTCAGGTACATAATTATGCGTGAAGGTCACTCAGTATTAGGTAATACAATTTGATGTTTGTTGGCTTAGGACATTCATTTGTTCCACATTAGCCAAACAATTGCCATAATGCGTTAAGATTGAAGAAAATATTTTTAAAGTTGAAAAAATACATTTGACTAAACGGGAGTGGAACTCATGACATGCCAATTACCCAAGGTAGGAAACGCACACATTTTGTTGGAACACAGTCTAAGTGAAACTATTCACTTCTACCAAGAATTAGAATGAATCGCTTCCAAAAGAGAAAAAGACGTACTAAATGGTGACTGTGGGTTTTTAGTAGTGATAGTGTTATTAGTTTCACAGTGTCAGTATTGCACAACGACTCCACTTTGTTATTAGTGTTATTAATAACTGATATATTCGGCGAAAATAATTACGCCAACAAAAAACTCACCGCTACGTAAAACTGTCAGTGATACATTCACTGGAAATAACGATAATCAATCAAAGTGAAATGAATAAACGTGGTGATAAGGAACGACAAAAAATGGGAATACTGTATCGACTAAGGGCAATTAATCAAACATCGTCACGCTAACTCGATAGCCAGCTTGTTTCTCGTATACCAAATTTATAGTACACACCACTCGCTCGAGTTAATCTTATCCTTATCCGTCTATCAACTGACGAATTACTCTCACTTGCAATAACACAGAAACAGCTGCTTGTATTTTTGATAACGTTATAAAAGAATCTTATAAAAACGGGCACGCTTACCTTTACGATGTTTTTTATGTAACCTCTCACAGACAGTATTGAAATCTCGCCATGCTACCGTCACGATATACCATGGGTGGAATCAATAAAGCCGTGGTAGCTCGAGTGCAGCTACATCTACGGATCGTGTGCTAGAATCAGGTCAAAGCACCAGTAAGTGAACGGGTTAATGCATTATATATGACGAATCGCGAGTGTACAAGTCCATGACAGTTCAGTCACACTAATTTGTGGCTTAGAGCCCGATCGGCAGCGCGTGACGACGAGCCCTCGCAAATCTGATTCCAATCTCATATGACAGAATCTGGAGCGTTCTGATCGAAATCTACTCGTATAATGGTAATAATTGGAGCGTTTGATTTGTGCTACATAGTTTTCGATCAGTTGAAAGCCGATGTGCATTTGTTGGTCTCAGCGATTCAATGAGCTTTTAACGGTTTTACACAAATTAACATTAACACACTTAACGCTATACATCATAAGCGGTCCACTTTATATTGGAACTGCTGAGACTTGGAGCTTTCTCTCACTCACTTGGAGGTTTCCTGGTTTCCTCATGATATTTTACATCCCGTGGTTATGACAAACTTGTACATCTGCACTTGGAAAAATGCTGAAATGTTCACTTAGGCACTAGGCAATAAGCCATAACGGCTTCTTCAATGAGGTACAATTCATTATCGTAAATTGCAACTTATAGTGACATATGAGAAATACAACGTTACCTCGAATTAGGCTCACTGTTCCTCTAGGAATAGTGAATTGTTTATCAACGTGTTTATTACTCTCGTTACTTTCGGGCTTTGTTTATTTTGAGGGGAACCTTGATCTAATTCTGGTTTATTGACTATTTTTCTTTCTAGTTCGCGTTAATCGTCATCGTTTTTCCTGTCTACCTTCTACTACCTTCATACTTCATACCTATATATTCTATCTATAAAAATTAAAAATGTAACATATACCTACCTACCTATAGCTTCCAAGTTTTGAGATTAGAACTCATTTTGAAAAGATTGCAAAGGACTTAATGAGAGTTATTGAGGAAGGACGCCGAAGGACTTTATTTTTCTAAATATCTGACAAACGTGTACTTTCCCAGGTGGACTCTACAAAGAATCCTAAAACTTTAAAAACGTACGCTCTTATTTGATAAATTACACTTTTCATGTGTTATGTTGGAAGATGCCTTTTCCTAAGTACTTGTTAACCAGCTCTGGGCCACTTGACGCCCTTTTTTGTGAAGTTGAGATTGTTGCTAACGTCAAAATCAACCTATTTATATCAAATTACGACGTCTGTTTTTGCAACGACCTTAACTGTACCTCGCTTATCGTTTATACGAGTATAAATTTGCATTATGTCATGCCAGTCAATCGTACCGTTACGCATATCTCTCGCATATATCCGATTTCCATCAGCTAGTTTCCGAACGACATTGACGAAAATCTCATATATCAAAGACTTGACATGAATTCCTGTTACAAACGTGACCTAATTAATTTCACCAAGTCACGAAGACGTACACGTTACAACTATGCGGTTATTAGTTTTACCAACATCGCTTAAATAAACAGCTAGACTATCTACCACCGTTTATTATTAATGTCGGATGGCGCTACTAGCGCGATTATTACGAGACGCGAAAGCTACAGCATAAGAGTTGCTTGTACCATAGTACTATTCTTCAAAATCCTTGCTAGTTGCGCGGATTCAACTCTTATCGACATTGTGCTCAAAGGCCCGTTTGTAATATTACTATTACCTTGAGATGCAGATGTAGAACGATTGCTCGATTTATGTTCGAATCGATAAACATAGGAAAGTTAAAACACATACATACCTACATGACGAAATCAGTAAACAAGAACGGCATTGGGTTCCAATATTTGATTGCTTACCCAGTTCAATTAATTATAAACTGCGTTTAAATATTTGACCGACCGAGTAAATACTGGTGATAAATGTATACTCGCCCTAACATTATAAAATTATTGCATTTGTATAATTTTGATGAATTATTATATAATTGATTCGGTTAGCAGACAGTTATTCCAACGCACTAAAAGCATTTGTACGTTTACTATTTTACTTTCGCGAAAATTTTACTCGATCTTATAGATAATAATTCTTTGCCATCAAATTCCTGCCCAATATGGCAGGCATTTAACACGCTTCTCAAAACTTTTTTTCATAAAAGTGACATATTTGAAGTCAGCTGGCATCTCTACTGTCAAGCAAACTTTAAGATAGCGCACAAGACAGAACATTACCATTTACTAACTATTCTAACACACGTACGTAGATCATAGTCGAAATTACTCTGAAAGCTCTTTTTCGAAATTCATTCAGCCATTTAACTCTGAAAGCGTGTAACTATTAAAGAACACACCCAAAAGCAATTACTGCCACAATCCACATACCGTCTCGTATGTTCCAAGCTCTGATTAACAATGCGCAGTTAATTCAGGACGGTTCCAATTAATGGTGGATAATCGGTTACACCATCGATCTGACATGAGGGCAGGGCAATGACGGCAGTGATGTCATCTAGGGCGGTCAATTGTCGCGCTGTGGGCTATATCTATCGTGTTACGGAGAAACACTGCACGATTGAATGTACTGCAACTTACATTACACACCTTTTTTTTATTTTTTAAGGATTCCTTGTCAAAGTATTGAGTTAAGGCTATAGTGGTTAAGGCCTATCTATCGTCTCTGCTTTTATTTTTTTTCCATTTTCAACGGACATTAAAAAAGATGAGGTTCAATTAAAAAAAAATGCAAACGTCGATGATATTTTCGTTTATACTCCGAAATCATTTGAATAGTGTGTTAGTTGTTGGTTTCACAAAATATATGATTTTTTTTCTAGTGTTAGATTTTAATTTTAAATTGGAGCCGGTGTTTGTTATTTCGTAGAACATTGAATTATGTGTTGCTATATGGGGCCGATCTTATTGTGAACATTTAATTTGTCTGTTGTATGACCGCTGATACAAATAATACGCCTACTATTAATTTATTTTAAGATGTAATGTCATCTTAAAATAAATTAATAGCAGGCGTAATATAACAATAAGACCAACCCTGAAATCATGATAGATACTAGAATAAAATTGTTCCACGTAACTGTTAGTGAATTGGCTAAATATGTATATCTGTTTGAGGACGATTCTGTGATTAAGTTATCAATTGTCCTTTCTCTTGAGCCGCAGTCCTCATTTCTGTCGTAATCATCTTAGCTTAAGAATAAATAATATTGTTTCCGTATTTTCGTTTCTTTCTCAGTACCCACAGACTAAGTAGGCAGATACTCTTCAGAATCTAGTGATGTTGTGTCATCTTTTACTGACATTGTTACGATTATGAACGTTTCTGATATTAAATGTATCTTTGGGATTAGTTTTTTGTAATTCAGAAAAGTTTTTCGTGCTACCAACGAACAAGACATGAGCATGATAGTAAGCAAAACGCCTGTCCATAATAGCACAATCACTGCCTAGAATTGTGCTGCGCTCGTCACTTAGTAATAAAAAGTGATTTATCTCTTTGCCTTGTAATTTATCAAAAAACCTTTAAAAGCTTTCCCAACGTAACCCCGTACAGAGTATAGCTACTTATGGCTGCACATATTTACTTACGCGTATTTGTTCAACCAAACACGTTTGGTGCCTAAATAAACAAAAGAAAGTCGCCGGCTCATTTGTTCAGATTGGATTGTGGGGATCGAACTTGGGCCAAGTTAAAGACAATACTGTGGGCTTTATTCACAAAACTGGCGCTCAATGATTTGTTTTGTGCCAAACGGATACGGACTTCTTTGGTTTCTTAGCAATACATCTTTGGTTTTTGTTCAATTTCTCATAACTGTTGAACTGTATAAGCTAAATGCGAAATTGGGACTTTTCGCTGGATGTAGGACGCCCAAAATACGCTATAAAATACCAGAAAAGGCTTTTCTTAGTGTGCGGTCTATTGTAAAAGCGTCTTAGCATAAACCATTTGTTTATTATACCTATATTGTCATATTTCAGTGTATTTTTGTTATGACAAATTTATAAAAAAAATAACGTGATTAATTTTCACGTAGTTAGATATAAACTTAATGAAGATGTAATCTAACTGAGCTCCATTTATTTTTACGGGTTACAATTTTATTTTATGGCACTATCATTGATATATATTTCTTGAGATAAATTTATTGAATCAACTATTGGGTCTCGTAGCAATTTGTGATTGACGATTACAAGGGGCATGGCAAAAAACACACTTTTTTTAAATAAACCTAACCTAATCTGTGACAGTTAGCCTTAGATAGCCTCATTGCTTACCGAATCAATTCCGATTCCACAATTGTCACTCTTCGACTTTTAAAGACCTCAAGGATCAAATCCAATCATATCCCCAAATCTAAGTATCCTTGTACCAAAAATCAATGTATAGTAGTGCCGAAAGCTGATCTGAGTTACTCATTTACCTTTGTTTTCTGGTTTCCGTCTGAAATATATATAGAAAGGTTAGTTAACAGGCTCCATACATGGATGCAGGTCAGTGATGTAATACGGACCAGTCAATTGTCACCTCTTTGTGAGATAGAGCTTGCGCAATCTTTGGCTCAATGACGAATTTAGTTAGCGATGTGGTTTTGGACTTATTTTACTTGCTTTCGTTTCGTCTAAACGGAACACAGTTTATTTTTGTAGTGATAGCACTCTTTGAAATTTCTGCCTGGCGGAGTATCACACCTTTGTTAGTTGTTTTGCCGCCCGTTACTTACAAACATTACTTTATTTCGGTTCAAATAGATAATAATAATCTGAAAAAAAAAAGATATTTTTTCTCAAACATAGGCAATAGAGAAAAATTGTCTATTTCTTTTTTCAGATTATTATTATTTATGCATGAAATTTCGTCCAGATCCCTTCAGTAGTTTTTGCGTGAAGAGTAACAAACATTCATACATTCTCATAAAGACTCGCGGTTATAATATTTATTTGTGAGACAAGCTAACTACGCAAACTTTGTTTTGCGATCATTGATAGTAAGTATTACCTATACTATCATATTTGTCATATAAATTATCATCAACGATTATGAAACGTCAAAGTAAAAAGTAGGCCCAGATCGCGAAACGTATTTTACGACCCATTTCCAAACCTACCAAATACACATACCCAAAAAAAACATAAAGATCGGTTAAACCGTTTCGGAAAAGTATGACCACAAACGTGACAAAAAAAAATTAAGTTGTTAAATACATAAAGAAGTACATTTTGTGAATCGTATGTTTTAGCCACTACTGACGACGGTTCAATGGTATTTTGATACACAAAGGTTTTAAATATAACATTGGTTCGCAACAATTTTATTATTAAAACATGGCCATATTTTATTCATAGCACAGCAAACAAGCTCAGTCAACAATAATGAATTGCTTTATTAATATCGAGTGGCAATATAAGCTATCGACGGAACACCCGTAAGCCCGCAACACCCCTATTTTCAATTTCTTTTTAAATTGGCCCTTACGGTTATTTCGGTAACAGCTGCCATCGATTTACGAGCCAATTAAATCGATTTAACGAATGCGTATCGGTCGGAAATTGGCCCTAAGTGTTTGTGACATTGCACTGCAGTCTACACAGAATTCAATATACTTACTTACCTAAACGTTATAAATCACTTGCTGTCTACTAGTGTATTATTACAAACAACAATAATAATAATTGATTGTTTTTTTTAGTAGGATATTTATTTATCCTACTAATATTAAAAGTATAAAATAGGTTGTAATAGCATTTTTATACCGAGAATATAACGGGAACGGAAATTACGGTGGTAAAACCGCGGGGCGCTGCTACTTACAGTATAAAAAAATTGCCTGTGATGATAACTAATTAATGTCCAATGAGAAACCAAAAATACTTTGAAACAATATCTCAGATGGTCCACGTCGAGAGGTTTTCATTCAACCACTATTTTCTTTGTCCAGACTGTAGAGACTAAGGAATCTGAGTGTTATCTAGTATGGGGGCGCCTAAAGCCAGAAAACGAAAAAAGGACATTTTCGACGCCGCTCACTGAAGTTAAGAAACTAAAAACTATGACAAAAAAAATATTGATCACAACACAACAATCAAGAAGAAGCACAATAACCGAATAGAAGTTTAAAAATAGATCAGAGTTTTTTACAATAAAAAAATAAAAATGACACCGAAAAAACCCGTTTTAATTCGAGTACTCGAAATTATCAGCGATGACCCCACATTATTTTTTGGTAATAAAATTCCTATTTGTACGTTCTAGTAAAGTAACCGAACACTTTTTTAAATTTATGTTTAGTTATTGAGTACTTAAATAAAACTTGGTCAAAAATGGACTCCTGATTAAATATTGATTTTTCCTCCAAACTGTGTCATGCTATTCTCGACTTTATGTACATCACATTAAGAAACGCGTCGCGCGGGTGAAATCTGATTTTTTCCTGGCTTTAGGCATACACTCTTTTTAAGTCAGCTCAGAGATGAATTCCGAATATTACCGTTTTTGTTGGTTGGATCCTTGGATCAAACCCAATCAAGTTCAACAAGGATTGTTTTAGCACGCTTCAGCCTATAATAAATGTTGGTAAATACAACGATAAGATCCGCACTACAAACCAAAACGTTGACTTCTAAAGCCCATTAAGGCGCGGCCCCACCGCGGTGCATGCTGTGCACGGGCACGCGGCGCATTTTAGCTGCGTGTATTCATTTGTTTGACAACGTGGGTCTACGTTTCCACTGGAGTACCTACACGAAGACCCACGACTATGTTTAGCGTGGCACGGCGCACGGAGAGGCTACACACATGCCACTGCAATCTACGGACACGGGCTTCACTGCGGGAGGTGGGACGGGCGGGGAAGAACTGAAAACTGCTCTGCGATAACCGTGCTGTACATAGTCGTGGGTCTTATTCGTGTACTCCAGTGGAAACGTAGACCCACGTTGACAGCGTTCAGCTATGTAACCGCCTATTCGAGCAAGCCACGCGTGTATCAATGACGTCAATTCATGCGTAGCCTCTCCGTGGGTTGCAGTGGACACAACCACATACATTTTCTTACAAAGCGAAGCTTAATACACGTGCGTAGCCTCTCCGTGCACCGCGGTGGGCCCGCGCCTTTAGAAACATTCTTAGTTTGGTGTGGAAATGTCACCTTTTATCTGTCAGTATCAACAGATTCCGGTTATAGAGTGACTGTTCTCACGTTACCTACCAGTTCTAGTTTGTTAATATGTACAAATGGAAACTGGAAGAAGTTGTAGTCCAATATGGTACGGAAGTACTATATTGACCATGTATATATAAGACCATACCAATTTAAATTAAGTTTGTTTTCGTAATATACCCTAATTTCCCTTAAAAACGTATGTGAATGTGTGATCTGTTCAATTTTGTCATTCTGGCTTTGAGATATCGCCTTCGTATATTTCTGGAGGTTACAAGAAATGAATACCGCAAATAAGTGAATCATTGAAGTGATAAGTATGAGCTCATGTTGAATCATCAGCCTTGTGCTGTGTTTACTTTAGTCTTTTTACACACAATTTTATAAGCTTTTTGTCGTTGGAAGTCAAATCTAACCATGACACAAACTCGTCTTACTTCGATCGTCATGTGGTCATTCCACTGTACCTACTTGCAGAATGTTGACAGATTCCATTCTTCTTCTAAGAAAAGTTCCTTATGCTATTTTTTTTCGTGAGCTTGAAAAAATAACTGCAATTTTTTTATATAAAGGTATTTAAGTTTTACGTTTTAAAAGGCTTTAAAACAATTGAATCACCATGTTATAAAATATAAATAAGTAATATATAGGCAGGTTTATATTTCAGTTCAGTTTCAGGTTTATAGGCGTCCTTTGTTACTATACCATAACGAGTCTTTGTACAGTAGGTAGTAACATTACCTTTGTTGATTAAAAAAAAAACTGCCAAAGAGCAACTGTTATACAAGTTGCTCTACCGTCCGCTGCACTTTGGGCTAAAACAGAAGGCAGACAACTTTACTAAGCTACACTTACTACCAAGCACACTGGTAGTAAGTGTAGCTACTCGTGGCATACGGTAAAACATTTCAAATACTTACCATACTCAACAAATATTCTATATCGTATGTACCTATGTCCTTGAAGAGCACATAGACTACTTTTATTTCGGAAAAATAACGGGAACGGGAACTACGTGAGTAGAACTGCGGGGCGCTACTAGTCCAACTATAAACTCAATACGATTAAATTATCATCTGGCTGCTGGCTACTTATTTGAGCAGAAAATCTGCTTCCTCTGTTCCATTAATTCAAAAATGCAATCTACCAAACCGAGTCAAACGAAACTAAAGTAAGTGAAATGAAATGAATGAAATGAAAATTTTATTTCACACACAGAGAAACTAACACATACATTATAAAAAAAATAAAGTCTAACTTACATAAATATACCTAGTCCGTCCGTACGTGTGGTACAAGAATTTTCGGTGGACCCCAAACTAAGCACATAGCTTGTACCTTGAGGTCCGAGTGCTTAGATACAGGGTTCTGTGTAAGTGTCGCGGACCGGCCGTATGTGACCGACCGCTATGCGTTGACGAGCCTGGTCTGCCGGCAGCGAGAGGGGGAGAGACCTGTTGTAAGTAGGTCTCTTGAGTACGTGCCCTCTCGCTCCGACGGGCGCTGGTAGACTCGTCCCTGGGTTCACTTTGCGACCGCTGTGGGACAATCCTCGAACTCGTCCTGGATGTGAACTTGACTTGACTTGACCCCCGGCGTGACACTCGGCGTGACCCCCGGCGTGACCCCGGCGTGACACTCGGCGTGACCCCCGGCGTGACACCCGGCGTGACCCCCAACGTGACACACTACGTGACACTCGGCGTGACACACGACGTGACACTCGGCGTGACACACGGCGTGACCCCCAACGTGACACTCCACGTGACACCCGACGTGCCCTTGGAGATGACTCGGCGCTGACACGACGTGGGCCCGACGACAACTCGACGTGATCCCGACGTTCGCTCGACGTGATCTTCTTGGCCGGACCTTGAAGTGGGAGCAGAGAGCGGGGTAGTGAAACGCTGGTTGCTTGAGTCTTCCTTTTATTTTTCCTTGTTTTCTTTCTTGTACTGGAGCCGCTGAGAAGAGCATGCTCCGAACAAAATCGAGATCGCTAAGGTACCCCCTTACCTTTACCTTAAAGAGAGCCCCGTATTCTGGGCCCTCTTTTCGGTTTATTTTCACTATGGAAAAGTCACTCTTTTGACCATAACTTTTCCATTCCTGGTCGTAGGCTAACGAATGACCACTCGAAATGTAGCCCACGACCAGGTCTATCAATTAACATAACAACCTGGGGGGTACCTTAGCTTACAATTCGCTTATTTCTTAATAACTGACATATTTTCCCAATTTCGCCTAAAGTTTACCAAATAAGTAGACACCCTACCTAATATCCGAATAAAACTAACCAACAATTATATTTATTAGGTGTGCCCTACTTAAATCTACCTAAATAAACCTTATTTACCTAACAGTTACACATATTTTTATAATTATTACAGTTTTAACGTACTCATTATAAAACATATTGAAACTAGCCTATATGTACATGTGTTGATCGCCAACATCCTCCCCTTCGTGCGCTAGCACCATCCTCTGGCTCGGCGATCTCACTGGTCGGAGGCCCTTTGCTCGTCGTCTCGACGCTGCCGTTGCTCGACGTCAGGAACTCAGGAACCTCGTGCTCGCCGCCCCATGGAGGCACCAACAGCGCGGCCTTGGAGGTTGGCCGCCGCAGAGTGAAACCCACAGCGAGGACTGCATTGCCACAGTGTAAGGGCGGCAGGCAGTCTTCTCGCCGAAACAAGGCTCTCCTTCGCTTCTGACGCCGTCGACCCACCTTGACAACAGTGGGGCCAAGGTAGTCGACAGCTGCACTCGATGAAGGCGGTTGTCCGAAGCGATGTCCCTCATCTGGCATGCACCTTGCTGTTTTTACGTCGATCTCTTTCATCTTAGATGTCTCAGGGGGCCTCCCCTTCGTGAGCGTAGTGATGTCTTCCCTGTAGCACTTTTTCTGGCCTTTTGTTCGAAGTACCTTCTCTACTGATTCTTTCATCGAGTGAGACTTCTTTTTCTTCTTTTGCCTTGAAGATCTTCTCCACGTAGGATCTTCCTTTTTCTTACAATTCTCGTCGTTGTCCAGGTTCTTCTGAATGCCTTTAATTTGGTTCTGCGCCGATTTGAAGTTTGCCATTTGTCGTTCTTGGGCGAAGACATGCCCGCAAGTAACAACGTCGTCAGGTTTCGTTGCCCCCGAGTCGCATCCGTGTAGCACCCACCCTAAGTATGTGACGGATGCGACGGGCTGGTTTCTCTTCCCTTTCCGCGTTCCCCTGGAGACAATCAACTCCCAGTTGTCTTGCCCAATGAGAACCTTCGGCCGCTCTTCCTCGTAGCAAAGTTGCTCTGCCATCTTTTGCAAGTGAGGGTACACTTTGACCTTCTCTTTCTCCACTGCTTGAGGTGTCAGATGAAGTTCGTCCATGGTTCTTGCCCCGGTGATAGTCCTTTTCCGTACTTGATGAAGTCCTCGAACTTTCATATTGAACTTCATGGATCTCTTGTTCGACAGCAACTTCCCTCCGACTGTTTCTATGGTAAGTTGCTCTCGAGGTCCCTGTAGCCCCAGTTGTTCAGCTACGGATGAGTCCACCAGTGTCACCGTTGAACCTTCGTCCAGCAGAGCCAAAACCTTGGCGCTTCCTTTTGGCCCGTAAATTTCCACTGGTACCATTTTCAAGTATGCCTTCTTAGTTTTCGCCGTATTGACCTGGAGCACGTTGTTGGTCACTTCCTTGCCATCCGGCTCCCTCTTCACTACTTCAGGTTGCCGATCTTCATGTAGAAGCTCATGATGCCATCTTCTGCATACTCTGCACCCTGGCTTCTGGCAGTCTTGCTTTCGATGTCGACCTTGCAAGCATTTGAAGCATAGCTTGCTACTAGTGGCGATCTTCCAGCGTTCCTTGATCGAGGCTTCCGTAAACTTCTTACATTGGTGCAGGCCATGGTTTCCTTGACAGTGTGGACAGTTTTCCTTATCTTCCCTTTGTTCCACGGCGGCATGTGTGACTTCTCTCTTACAGCCTTGGCTTTTGGTTACAGCTTCTTGTAGTGCATATTGACTGCACCGGTCTGCCTCCCTGTTCAGGAATTTGCTCAGCTGTAGCAAGTCAAGATCTTCCGTGTCAGCCGTAAAGTCAAACCACCGGAACCGTATGACCGCAGGCATTTTGTCCACTATAGTCTTGAGCATTTCCGGCGACTGGAGGTACTGAGGCTTTTTCAAACTCTTCACTGTTGCCACGATATTGCTCACTCGACATGAAAATTCGCACACGTCTTGAGCGTTCTCCGTCATCTTTGGCAGCCTCTTCAGTTTCTCCATCTCTGCCAGTACCAGTCCATCCGGTCTACCATATTGCCGACGCAGTGCTTCAATGATATCTTCAGGTGTATTGTCTGAATACAACAGACATTTGACAGACTCTTGCGCTGCACCCCTGATGGACTTCCTCAGCCTTATCATGTTCTGGATTGGAGAGAAGTTCTCAGCCGTATCTTCGTATGCCCTCTTGAAGACTAGCCACTCGCTAGCGTTCCCGTCGAACTGTGGGAGATCGAACATGTAGCTAGGTGCTGCTACATTTCTCGTTGACAACTTGACGACGTCCCGTAGTGCTTCAGCGATGCCCTTGATGTCAGCAGAAGCTTCAGTGATTTTCGTGGCTGCCTGTGCCTTACCGGGCTTCTCCGGTTCTGACACTTTCCCTGGCAGCCTTTCCGTCGAATCGCTGATCCAATTCTGCACCATCTCTTCCCGGTTTACTGGCACGCTGATCACGGAGTCGTCATCGTCTTCTTCCAGTTGAAGCATCTCGAGTTTTACTTTTGCCAACCCTGCCGCAGCCCGTGCTTCTTCCAGCTTCCGTTGAGCTAATTCCACACGTGCTTCCATCTCTTTCCTTCTTCTGGCTGTTGACGCTACAGACGGTGCCTTTGTTTTCTGTAGCCTCTCGGAGATCTTCGAACTTGTGCTTCCCACCAGTGTTCTGGCTTCCTCGGTTGTGGCCCTCATCGTAGTCTCGAACGACGTCCCAGACGGGAAGGTATCTTCTGTTCTGGTACCGGATGTCGTACCGGACTCCATTGGGGTGCCACGTGATGCTCTCTCAGTCGGCGTGCGTTCTTGCCGATCACCTCCCTTCTGGCTTCTTGTAACGGGCATCTTGATCTTCGTTTCTTCGTTTCTTGATCACCTCGTCCGTTGTCGAAGCGCAGAAGTCTTCAAGTCTTCACTTCCTCGACGAAGTCCCACGATGGTCGCTACGGCGTGAATCCGGCTCGAAGGACCAGCTGTCGCGGACCGGCCGTATGTGACCGACCGCTATGCGTTGACGAGCCTGGTCTGCCGGCAGCGAGAGGGGGAGAGACCTGTTGTAAGTAGGTCTCTTGAGTACGTGCCCTCTCGCTCCGACGGGCGCTGGTAGACTCGTCCCTGGGTTCACTTTGCGACCGCTGTGGGACAATCCTCGAACTCGTCCTGGATGTGAACTTGACTTGACTTGACCCCCGGCGTGACACTCGGCGTGACCCCCGGCGTGACCCCGGCGTGACACTCGGCGTGACCCCCGGCGTGACACCCGGCGTGACCCCCAACGTGACACACTACGTGACACTCGGCGTGACACACGACGTGACACTCGGCGTGACACACGGCGTGACCCCCAACGTGACACTCGGCGTGACACTCCACGTGACACCCGACGTGCCCTTGGAGATGACTCGGCGCTGACACGACGTGGGCCCGACGACAACTCGACGTGATCCCGACGTTCGCTCGACGTGATCTTCTTGGCCGGACCTTGAAGTGGGAGCAGAGAGCGGGGTAGTGAAACGCTGGTTGCTTGAGTCTTCCTTTTATTTTTCCTTGTTTTCTTTCTTGTACTGGAGCCGCTGAGAAGAGCATGCTCCGAACAAAATCGAGATCGCTAAGGTACCCCCTTACCTTTACCTTAAAGAGAGCCCCGTATTCTGGGCCCTCTTTTCGGTTTATTTTCACTATGGAAAAGTCACTCTTTTGACCATAACTTTTCCATTCCTGGTCGTAGGCTAACGAATGACCACTCGAAATGTAGCCCACGACCAGGTCTATCAATTAACATAACAACCTGGGGGGTACCTTAGCTTACAATTCGCTTATTTCTTAATAACTGACATATTTTCCCAATTTCGCCTAAAGTTTACCAAATAAGTAGACACCCTACCTAATATCCGAATAAAACTAACCAACAATTATATTTATTAGGTGTGCCCTACTTAAATCTACCTAAATAAACCTTATTTACCTAACAGTTACACATATTTTTATAATTATTACAGTTTTAACGTACTCATTATAAAACATATTGAAACTAGCCTATATGTACATGTGTTGATCGCCAACAGTAAGAATGCAACAGTTACCATATCTTCGAATTCAGAATCGTTCATTATATTACTAGATACTACAGTGGAGTAATTAAAAGAAGTGCTAAAAATAAAACAAAAAACAAACAGTAAAAACAAACAGCAATCAATTCGTAGTTTTTTACATTGGACAGAAACTGGGACTGAAAAATCGCTAAAAGCATGCGAAGTGGGACCGCTTTACATAAATTTAACAGGCTGTGCAAACCAAAGGGAATGGCTAAAGTTTCCGAATGAATATGGCTATAGCTTTTCGGTAGACTTCGAAAATACACGTGTTATTTTAAATAATAGAGCGCATTTCTTGTTTGTTCTCAATTCCTGTTTCTTTTCGTTTCATTCTGTCGATCAGGGAATACTGCTTTGTTGGATTTTTCCTTATATGTCTTCCACGAATGAAAAGAAAATACTTGAGTAAAGTCAACATTAATTTTCTGAAGTCATACTTGCCGATATCCAAATTATTAATACAATTATAAAATAAAACGTAAGGTATATTTTTGTTAGTTAGAAGTATGCCAACTGAGTAAAATCTACCTTTTAAAGTTTGCAACAAAACAGTGGAACTTTTTAAACGTAGCGATAACCGAAGCTGTTAAGGCAGACCGCTTCACGTATGGAACTGTTGTTATTATGTTTGTTTTGCAACAGTTTAACAGTATAACTATAGAAGTTTTGGTTTGAATAAATACCCCGAAGTGTAAATTTATAAATGGTTTTTGAGTATTCGTTGTATTTTGTTTTTCTGTCCACTTCGACGTAAAGAAGCTTCAAATGATCTCACCTCATCATTGTGATTCGTTTAATATGAATAAATGGAACTAAATCTTAAAATTTATTGGTATTTTTTGCGTTGTTTATGGTTTTCAAAATTATATCTGTTTCACAAAGAGATCTTTGTGACAAATCGTATGTCTTTCTTTTAAATTATCGTTACATATTAATAAAATAATAATAAATATTGGTGGACAATTCACACACAACACCATCTGATCCCAAACTAAGCAAAGCTTTTGTGATGGCGGCCAGATAGCTGATATAATACTTATATAGTTTTAAATACATACTTATTATATACTAGCGGCCCGCTCCGGCTTCGCTCGAATAATAACCTAGATATCAACTGCAGCGCCATCTGCCGTAGCCTATGTTACTCGGGAATAATGTAGCTTTCCAAAGGTGAAAGAATTTTTGAAATCGGTCCAGTAGTTTCGGAGCCTATTCATTACAAACAAACAAACAAACAAATCTTTCCTCTTTATAATATTAGTATAGATAAAATATCAAGTACATTACAATATAAAATGTTGTCTCTATATAACTTGTACTTAATTAAATTATCTGTAAAACGTCTGGTAGCTCATCTACTAATAGATATAGAAAGAAAATAAAGAAAACGAAACATTGTTTTAAGCTGTTACGGCTATGTACTACACTGGAGTATTATCAATTAAAGTATTTTTACCATAGTTGTATGGATAAGCGAGTCTCCGAAACTATAATGCAGTTTGATTGTAACCGATGTGAAATACTATAGATATATAGCCACATACATTCTTGATTTATTGCGCTTAAATTCCAATTTACCAATTAAATACATACGAGTAAAACCCAAAAAGATAATAAGCAACTAGCTGGCAAAAATGAAAATAGGTCGGGGAGTAAAAATCTATAAAGTAGGACCCAAAACCAAAATATCGTTCGATTGATCTTATTCCTTTTGTGTCGTTCACTGTAATTTAAATCTCATCAGACTTTGCAAAATGATCTTCCGAAAACATTATCTTCAGAATGTTAGGCTCCCTACGTTACGATCTCCATAAGCGTTAAAATATTCTCGAAGCCTGAAGAAGCTATGATCGATTCATGGAATTAGGTTAACGACTACAGTAAACGATCCGAGATAGAACTTGAAGAAGTGGTGTTGAAAGATATTAGTATCCTGAAATTTCGAAGTCATTCCCGAAATAACGTTTCCATTCATGGAATATGAAGCGTTTGTCTTTTCTTCGCCTCTTTTTGTATGATACATAAAGTACATTGTCGCACTGACCCCAGATATTGCTATACATAAATTATGTATACACTGCCCCGTCCGGGTCGCTGAAACTCGTACTTATTCGTATGGCCCAATGGTATTTGTAGTATAGTTCAGTCTTTGGGCTCATAGTCATCAATGCATTGTATTACTTTGATGCACATAGCTTTCTCCTATAACATAACATGCCAATCAATTCGAACTTCTTCGGCCAATCGTGATCATCGTATCAGGTGCCTCCGGCAAGTCTTCCACTCCGGAACATATAAAAATTAAAGTATTGGATATCATCATTGATAGATTGAGACTATTGTTTTGATTGTACCGGTATGCGCTGAATGTATTTGGCTCTTGTTACATCATTTTGTTACTTTTTTTTTTTTTTCGTTAAACTCTACATTTTGTCGTGTTTGTTCATCATCGTCACATCGTCGTCGGTTAGCTGACTCACGCTCTTTGGCTACGACAGTTAAGGACATGTTGTTGAAAACAAAAAAACAGTTAAGGAAATGGGGAGTCTGACTTCCATAAAACGTAACGGTGTTTTAAATATTTGGAGTGCGGTACTTTAAAGTCTAGGCATGAACTGTATATTTGTTACACCTATTTGTACAACTTATAAAACGTGTTTGCATGTACGTACATATAATGCAAACAGTTTTGTAAGTCGCTAGACAGTAAAGTATGCGATTCTACAATTTGTGCGTGTGTGTGAAAATTTTCTAAAATATGTGTAATTAAACTTCGATATAACACCAATCATTTGTAAAATTTAATTTTACTGGGCGTATGTACCTGAATGCCATTTTTATTGGAATTCGTCTATTTCCTCGCGGTGTTTTCATTCACCGTTGAACCCAGTGGTTGCATAACTGCACATGGACAACTACATCACGATTAAGAAATCGGACATTATGGCCACTGTACCATAACTGCTTTCAAAAATGATGCTGGATGTATTTTTGGAACTTGATTTTCGATATGATTTCCAGAATTTAGTATGTAAATGTTTAAAGACTACATAATTAGTACTTGAAGTTTCCTTTCATTCGTCATATTGTTTCCCGCATCGGTATCACTTTCGAGTCCGGACCGGACACAGCCATCGCTTGATGCAAATTCGATACCTACACAGACAAGATGGAACTTCGAAGGAACCGGTTGAGCAGTCGCATAATTCAACAGTTCATTTGAATAATTTAATAATTCCTCATGCACGCTAGTCTCCGAAATAGGTCATGACTTGATTGAATTCGAAGAGTGCAACGCAAGACGCTCGATATACTTTTATATTGTACGATAATGTTTTGAACAACTTGGCGGGGGAAAGACGACTGAAAAGAACCGACTTGAAAGTCAAGGGAAGGGGAAAATGTCTATTTGAAATGTTATTTTTCGTTCAAACTTAAATATTGGGTTGGTTAGGTTTGCGGTAAACACCTGCTTGAGGTTACGCAACGATGAGGGATTGAGCAATTTTGCTTAGAAACAATTTCTTTCACACTGAATATCGTAAGGTCTAGCAATCAGTCTAGGCCAGGATTTCGTGCTTTATCTTTGAGCACACGACATTTATCATTCGACCTATGAGTTAGTGATTATAATCAACAAAATATAATATTAACGCAATAAATAAGATTGTATTGAAATAAAGATTCTTTACTCCCACTTGTCCACCCATATGGTGTGTTGAGCTGGCCCTGATGTCACAATGTCTAAAGTTTTATAGACTGCCCAGATACTTCTACACTTGATTTGAGAGGCTTACCTTTCTTAAGATATCGTTATTACTTTGTGCATCGGTCTTCGACAACAAATAACCTTGTGATTATTGAAAACAAAGGTATTCCGCCTAACTAAAATAGTATTGGCTTTGATATTAGTATGTCTTTATTTTCGTTTAGAATCAAACGGAAAGCAAAAGCAAAGCTAAAGTCGATTTTGTTTAGAGATCGGAAGGCAGTACTATATTGCCCATAGGCCTGTAGAATTAACAATACGCTCCAATTTAATCCGTAATACATATTGTCCGATTGGAAGCACAGAGTGTAAAACCGTTATGTTTATTACACCGCAAAACAATAAACAAAAAAAAAGATTAAACATTTATTGATTAAACAAACAAAAGGTTTTCATTTTGAAAACCTTTTTGGGTATTGCATGTTACAAACTCACAATACTCACCTATTGGAAGAAGTTGACAACAATTTCTAAGAGAATCTCAAGATATACTGAACTACCCTGTTACTAGTCTTTTGGAACAATTTCGACTAAACGTTACTACGGTCAGTTCAAATCGAACGCAAATTAAACATACTCACTGGTTTGTTATTTGAAACACAATTTTGACGCTCATCTTTTTTTAATTAAATAAATAAATAAATATTGGTGGACAATTCACACACAACACCATCTGACCCCAAACTAAGCAAAGCTTGTATGATGGCGGCCAGATAGCTGATATAATACTTATATAGTTTTAAATACATACTTATTATACATAGAAACACCCAGACACAGTGCAAACATTTGAATTCATCACACAGATATTTGCACTGGGTGGGAATCGAACCCACGACCCTCGGCTTCGCAGCCAGAGCTACTACCAACTAAGCCACGAGCCACTAATTGCACCGAAATATCGAGGACTTGCTTCACCATATAACCGTAGTAAATATCCCGCAATTGATAATACTTGGTAGTGAACGGCCATGATAGCTTAGTTCAGTTTTTCAGTTCCAATCACTACTAACCGCTTTACGCTCGCTAAACTATTCAAACTCTTGACAACATACTAAAAGTTACATACAAAAACGAGCAGATTAAACTCCTCTCGACTCCCGTAACTGCGAAGTAGGTCAGGATTGAATCAGCACGGAACGGAGGCTGCGGAAACGGACGTAACGTGCGAAGCTCGTCCTGAAAACTTGTAATAAAAGCACGGACTCGTGTTAAATGCCCTGCTTTTGAACAATGCCTGGCAAACAAAGGGTCTCTTTGTTAAATAAAAAATCATTCATCAGAGACGCTTTGGGAATGAGTTTGTGTTAATCAATAACGCTCATGTAGGATATATCACGACGTGAGTTTGTGTATCAGTGAATGTCCCTGTGACTGCCAACCCTCATCAAATTCAGCAAAAATGTCGATGCTTCTGTCGCAGAAAGATCAGTGTCGCATTGAAAGTGTCACTGTGCTCCAAATATATTGCCATTTAGATGCTTTGTAGGAGTCGCAAGTTCCAGAAGTGTCGTTGAAATGTGTAGGGGTCGTCGTTTCGAAACCTTTCCCTGTTGCCTCATTTCCTCTCAAGAAACGTTCATGCGATTAAAACTGGTGTGATATTGCGGACGTTAATTGAATATTGGAGGCGTATTTTGTACATTTTCTTGAAAATTATACAATGTGTACCTACTGTAGTTGAGTCTGTATTTGAACAGTTTGGTAGTATTTGAACAGTTAAAATTACAGCAAATTTTAAATAAGTACGAGGATAAGCATAACCGTCGACGTTACGTTCCCTCTGCTTGGACTCGGGGCCTATTCTCACAGGGAGCGAGAAAGCCTCAAGTGCCAGGGTTTAAAAGTATTTATCATGATATCAAAGTCTGGACTTTGAGATTACGGCTTCCTTTAGTCAATTTTATCATGTTTCTTTGATATTTAAAATCTGTTAGAAGTCCAGCATCTGTTGGAAGTCGCACGTTTAAATGGGTGTTTTTTGCAAAAAATTTGAAGTATCAAGTCAAACGAGCTGTTTACTTTGTCCATTTTATTTTGCGTCGGTATACACGCCGTATCCTGTTTACTCCTTGTAAAAATGTGAAAGACATTTTCCGTTTAATTTAATTTCGGAAGATGCCATAAATTTTCATACTCAGGGGCCCCTCATTTACAATTCTTATCTTTTCAGGTTGAAAGTTCCTGTAGCGCCGTCCGTCGCAGCTTTAAATTAAAGAAGTGAGTCAATTACTACTTTTTTATAACAAACCTTATTTCTTTCATGACACAATTAATTGTACTTAGATACGAGTATCTACAAAATCCAGTTCGAAGAGAATTCTTTGAGCAGACCATTTCACTTTGTTCAATGTTTCTCAGTTTAAGATTGGAAAGAACACAGTGAAAAAGACACCAAGTACGTTAATTAGGTACACTCAGGATAACACTATTGTACCAACTTTGTCAACATCGACGAAGATGTTCAAGAGGAGAAATAAGAATAAGAAACGATTTTTTGTGTTCATGTAGAGATTTACTACGATAACATGGCCCGCCCCTCCAAATTACTGTTTTAATGTGTGTAGTCACATCCTTACGAAAGAGTTTGTATGTAGTTGTAATTATTCGTATGTACATAGTTGTAATTTGTCGAGCAACAAATCCATAGATTTGCTAGCTCGACTAGGTGTTTGACGGCAGTAGCAGTACGCACACATGCATGGTGGTACGTTGTAAATACTTTAACAAATAATACTTTCAAACGTTTTGAATTCTGGAGGGGCGGGTCATGTTATCGTAGTAAATCTCTACATGATTTTTCAATTTTAAGTATTTTAACCAGTTTTTATAAAATGTATTGCGAATAATTTTACTCCACACGAAAACCTGAGTCCGTGGTTTTTGATAACAGTCACAATGAATATATTGAAAGAAATGTTTATTACGTGAGGAAGAGAGTGATTTTTCTAAAACAGTCAGATTATAATGTCGCGGTAGGTTAGGTTAGTTTTTAATCTGTCATCGTTAGAATTTATATTAGAATGTAAATAAATATAAGTTAAAATGTAATGTAAATTACACGACGACTTTTACAATTTTACGGTTAAATAGATTATTATGTAGATGCTGCGAGCAGTGCAAATCTATTTCTGCATTTCTATTTCTGTTTTAAATAGTTAGCGGGTTGGATGGCCTAGTGGTAAGAATGTCCGTTTGCACATGCACATCGTGAGTCGTGATTCGAATCCCGTCTTTACCTCTTAAGTATTTTTTTAAGTGCAAGTGTACAACTTTGTCATCTCCACAGGCTTTAACGGTGGCGGAAAACATCGTGATTAAACCAGTATGTAAAAAAATATAACATCTACCTAGCCACAGTTATTATCTGTAGTAGTGGTAGGGCTCTTTGCAGAGTCCGCATGGGGGTCCACAGCTTTGCCAGTTTTTCTGCCGCGTAGTGTTACAGTAGTGTTAGTGTGCAGTAGTGTTACAAACATTGCGGTGTTTCGGTTTGAAGGACAAATTTTCCAGAAAAAATACTGAGCTAAGAGATAAATAAAACCGGCCAAGTGCGAGTGGTGCTCGTCTGGTCACTCTATACTATAAAAAAACTTGGCCTGTTTAGCAGATTTATAGCCTTTACTCTCTCTTTGTGACAAATGGCCCAGAGTAGGTACTAGCATTGGGAACACAAAGTTTAATCCGCTACAACCGCCCACGAATTTTACGATGCGAATATCACAAAATTGCATTATCGTTTGATTGAAAATCGTAATCGTAGCGGTAAATCATAATGTGACAGAAAAACAATAAAATAACTTTAAATTTAATATACGAAGATACAGTGGAATCGTTTACTCATATTGGATTGGAATTCCTCTCTCGCGTCCGCTTCAATAAATACGCTAAATCATGCAAATCGTGACAGTAACGGCTGTTATCAGCCCAGTATCACAGAACTGATGCGTCTGTGCATTTTAAATACCTTTTGTGTCTTGAATCGGTGCCAATTCTCATTTCATTCATGAGCTGAGCGAGCCAAAGCTTGCTGATCTGAATGTTACGCAATTGCAACGTAGGGCTACAACGGTGGAGCTAAGCTTCAAAGCTATTCGGTCGAGTACCATTTCTGTGCGCTCGACGGCACTATTACGATCGTGTGTATGGAACAATTTCCACTGTATTTGTCGGTTTCACACTATAATTGCTATAAATTTCTTTTAAAATTGAAACGGATTTTAGGGTTTCATGAGTTTTGGTTTCGAAAATATTATGTTTCTCATGAAATTGTGAGTAAACCGAAAGCTGGTGTGAACTGAGTGTTGTAGTTTCTATTTCTACACTATACATAACTAGTTGTGTATGCGCAGCTGTTTCAGGTTGATTATATTAATTTTGAATTAAAAACTTGTTGAACTGGCATACGTGCAATTGTACGAGTATGTTGATAATAATTAAAAAATCCTGTCATGCAGTGAAATAAAATAAATCACAAACAACTATAACAACAGAATGAGAGAACTAGTAAAGTCCATAGAAGGCTACTTTTCGAGGACGTCCGTCATCACCCAACCCGCACTTGGCCAGGTTGGTGGATTATGGCTTACTTATTATAGTACTGGCAGTAGAAACATGACGTGGAATGTTTAAGCATACACACAATAGTAGTATAAAATAAAGTGGCCAAGTGCGAGTTGGACTCGCCCATGAAGGGTTCCGTTGCAGCAAGTAACATAATATACATAGTACACACTACACATAGTTCTTGTAGGTCGTTGTAACTTTCATCGAAGTTTCAATAATAGTGTATTTATGACGTACTAAAAAAAACTACTCATCAGATCGAGTTCAAACTAATTTTCGTTGGTAGTTTACATGGTTATGTACATCATATATTTTTTTTAGATTTTTCATTCTCTTACTTTAGAAGTTAGAGGGGGGGGACACACATTTTACCACTTTGGAAGTGTGTCTCGCGCAAACTATTCAGTGTATACGAAAATGATTTTAGAAACCTCAACATCATTTTTGAAGACCTATTGATAGACACCCCACCCCACACGTGTAGGTTTGATGAAAATTTTTTTTTTGAGTTTCAGTTCTCAGTATGGGGGGCAACCCTAAGTTTTATTTTTTTTGTTCAAATCTTAATGCGGTTCACAGAATACATCTAGTTACTAAGTTTCAACAGTGTAGTTCTCATAGTTTCGGCAAAAAATGGCTGTGACTTACGGAAGGACAGACAGACAGACATGACGAATCTATAAGGGTTCCGTTTTTACGTTTTACGGAACCCTAAAAATACCATAACAGTTCGGCGTGAAGATCCACTTATAACGAATTACGATAGTGATAATTTTCTTTTATCCAATAAAAATTCAACATAGTTCAAGTTAAAATCTAAATCCTTAAAGTGCCTTGCTTAAAACAAAACATTTTAAAACTGCTTTACCTAAAATCTGAACATTCCAGTGTGGCTAGTAAATTCGTTCGGCTTAGTCCCAGATGGTCCTAAATCTATATGTAAATGAGAGACTAGTAAAGCCTAGGCTCGGACAGGGTAGTTTAATAGGTAGGTATACTCGTACAGTTTATTACACATTTGTAAAGAGAGAAGGATCAGATGTGTCAAAGTACAACTTAGTGAATAGTCACCACAATATTTTAAATTCATTGTTAGTAAAATTTGAATATTGTTATTGCACTATTTACAAAGGATAGGTTAGGTTATACGGTTATAGTATGTGTAAATAATATAAGTTTTCGTAGAACAATAAATGTAAGTTACACAAACATGGGATAGTTTTCATGATTGGTTGGAATGGTTTACAATCAGCTTTTTCCATCACTATCGGTTGTCAGGACTGATGTTGAAACCACTATGTGAATGATTTATTAATTATATTTATAACCGTTATAGATGCCTGTGATTATGTGATGAAAAAGTCACATATACTGTAAATTGATGACATGGAAACTACAGGGTGAAAGTTAGTACTTACGTGAACACATATTATTTGAGATAAAAGTAGACTATAGAAGAGGTCTATTTAGCTAGAACTGTTGCCAAAATGCCTCGTAAACCGGGTGTGCGAAAGAGGGAATGAACCTAATTTCCTTCATGAGAATATTCGGGTAAAGTGTAGAAAGAGCTCACTGTAAAAGTTTTGCAAACTTACCTTTGAATCCAATAGTGGAGCCACTATCATAGTTTCGCCGTGTAGCTGGAAGCGTTCCTTGATTTTTCTTACTTTTCACTGTATAAGAGTTTGTAGAGATGCAGTTGAAGTTTTTCAATAACGTCTTTGGTTTTTTCTCTTTATGCGGTTTGTGAGATTATTAGCTTTCTTTCAGTAGCAGTAATGTCGTTCGTTACATTAAATTTCACATTGGGTATTGGACACTGTTAGGGTAAAAAATAAACCATTTTAATTAGTCCGTCAGCTAGATCATAGAAAAATATGGGTCACGTTTTTTTGTTTTTTCAAGTTATTAAAAATCGACAAAGATATAGGTTATCAAACTTCCAGAGTGGGGGGTCGTGACGTCACTTGTGGGTAAAAATCGTACCCACAAGTGACGTCACGCGAAACTTCTAAGCATTGTATCTTCGTCATTTTTTGTTTGTGGAACTAAAGAAAGAATACATGTACAATATTTTTTATTAGCAATCTAGCTGACGGACGAATTCGTTTTTTTTTAAGATTGTATCCTATTACGTTAGTGAACCGAATTCTTGAGAAAACATTAAGCTCTGAAACATTGAACAGATGCTGCAGATACAGATAGTACCTTATGCACGTTTTGTTGATAACCATCTATCTCCTGCCAGACAAATAAATTTGCGAATCCCCGGAACGTTCGCCATAAAGGGAGTGTTTTGGGACCGGTGTAGTGTAAATCACAGTCTGGCGCTGCTGCCGTTTTGACCGTAAACTGAGTTTTGGAATTGTATATGCCAATTCTCACTGAATATGCAATTTATCTTCAACGGTGCGAAGTTAATGTGGCGCGAAGAATACGGTTTGCGAATATTTAATTCGTGCTACAAAACAACTATTTTTTAACCCGTATGTTTCGTTCATCTTCTTGGTGTCTATCGTATGTTTCGTTGAAGTACGTTTGTTTAATAGTAGTTTGGAAAATTAAACTTATCGAGTGACGTGTAGAGCAACTTGACATTTATTAATTCTATACCAACACCACTTACACTATACACGATGTCTGTTGCAGCCTTTCCAAGCGAAGGGTGACTGGAAGAAATTGCATTAAGTACTAAGGCCGCCCTTTACACTGTGTTTTAGTATATAATAATAATTTAGCTAGCTTGACGTAGACGTAATTGAAGTAACTCTTGACCACGTTTAAGTTAGGTATCTAATGAATAAAATCACCTAACTACTATTTGTTAATTGTGTTTAGCTGTGTTTAGCTGTGCTGTGTGTTTAGCTGTGTTGCCAAGGTCAGAAAAATATCAACGTACTAGCTGTCAACGTCAAACATTACCAGTAGTCGGTACGGTATCCTAAGTTCAAACTCACGACCCGAAAAAGTTAAAAATACATTTATCAATTTCACACTGCCGTCTTATATCTTTCAACGTCACCGTCTGTATTTTATCGCTCACGTCACCCCAACTTCCTAACGGAAGTAGCGGCATGCGATATCGATACAAACTCTATCAGTAGAAATCTATTCACTTCAACACTAAGCGTATATCGGCGCGACGGCGCGTGCAAGACGACTTCAGTACAAAGTGTTATTGCGATTGTTTGCTAGATGCGAGCTCTTTGTGCTATACAGCCTCAAGAGCTTTAGCTTGTAGGGTGGAACTGGGACGCTCCTATTTTCCGCGTTTTACGCTTTCTCGGGGAACTTATTCTGATGTGCCTACTTTTTCACGTTGAATTTGTACAAAATGTCATGACCAAAGACGGTTTAAGTACTGCGTCTTTCGTTTTTACACGATTCCCCAAAGGAACTATCTTGTTTTTTCAGGATAAACATTTATTGTTGTATATCGACCATATCGTCTTTATTGCGGGTCGTACCAAAACTCGATTGGTAACTAAGACGATACTATGACTAGGAAGATAAGATGAAAAATAGATATCTTTTCCCAGTGGATAAAGTTCCCTGTGAATGATGATGATAAAGCTTTGAATTTTTTTATGTAAGTACTTACATAAAACTCTATCTCTTTTTTGTTTACTCTCGTCTTCCTATTTCCTTTCCTTACTTTTTCTTTCTGCGGTTGCTTGAAAGAGACCGCTCTTAGCAGTATTTCAGAGATTTCCAGATTTGTTTCTGTTTTGTAAGTGCCATAGAGAATGTATTTATTATCTATCTACTAATATAAAATTCTTACAAACTATCTTTGATTCTTACCATAGTTCCTTTAGACATTGCCAAAAAAATAATACGGGTTACGAGGTTACATGCGTACTTCATAGAAACACATTGACAGTGAAAATAGTGGTTGAGTATCTGATAGACACATAAAATATTGCCGGTTCAATATGTACCACGAGCAAAAAGAATTTGCATTTTAAAACAGAACAAAAACATTGCAACACTGGAAGTAAAAATATAACATCATTTCCAGTTTGTAGTAAAAGTTTTAATCCGCCACGAGTTCACTAAAAGCGAAACAGTTTTTACCTTATTTGCACTTACAAAACGTTGCTGCTGAATTCCATCTGTTCCAACTTTTACGGTTAAATAATATTCTCTTTAGTTAATGTTTGCATTGCAGACATTGAGAATACAAACCATATTTTGGTAAAAGTATTACACAAGTGTATGTGGCATCATAGCTCACAAACGAAATTAATTGATTTTGGTACACTTTAAAAGTGTACGTGGTCGAGATGAATCTTTTCTATAATTTGTGTTCTCTTCTTTCTTGCCTCTCTGACTAGTGGAGGTTGGTAGTCACTGGGGCGTGATGGATCTCTTGGACTCTGGGAATCACCAACGAATGAGATTCTGTGGCGGGTTGGCCAGAAACTTGGAGTTTGGCAAATCATTAAACATCGTAAAGTTGCATAATTGATATGCCAAATTTACATTTCAAAATTGCGTTGAAATTTGGGGCTGGGGTCTTTTTTTTTTTGCCCGATGCGTTTGTCTGTTTTCTTTCTTCCTTGCCTTATGAAGCTGTTGATATTGTATTTTTTTTGGATAGAAAGGCAGAAATAAGTCTTTTTTCCAACTTTAGTCACCAAAACAGTTTATCGTTGACAAACAAACGTTTTGTTTGTTTGTATAATATTAGTAGATACTAATAGCGCACCGCAATTTTGCCCGTATAAATCCTGTTCATGCAATTTTCCAGTGAGAAAATGTAACCTTTGTTATTTTAAATTATACCAAATCCAACTCTGCACCGAGTGTAATATAGATCAATTTAGCATTTTGTGCAATAAAAATTTGCAAACCATCCATCCACACAAAGTTTCGCAATTATAATATTAGTAGGAGTAATTACGTCCTGCTACTCTACAAGCCTTTAAACATAAATATACTTACTATAATATTATTATCTCTCGTCCTACGATTCTCAACGTGAATTTGCCTAGGCAAAGTGATCGTGATCTTCGAGTCTGAAATTGATTACTCGATTTATTTTGACGTTGCTTCCTTCGGGATCGATAAGCAGAGAGGCCGAACTACGCCAGAGCTCAATTTTTCACCTAAAACACCATCCAATATTGGTTCATTTACATAATGTACGAAGTAAAGTACCGTAGTAAAAGACATGTTGGGTTTTGTAATCAGAAATTTATAACTTATCCGGCGGGTTTGATCAGCTTTCCTTTTACAACCTTTTTGCACAACACGAGAAGAAAGTCATACTTTCTATAGCCAGTGTATATTGGGAATATAAATAGTGGACATTCACACCATAAGATAAATTAATATAGGTGAACCTTTCAGCCTTTCACACACAACACCATCTGACCTCAAAGTAAGCAAAGCTTGTACCATAAAAGCCAGATAGCTGATATACTTATTTATTTTTAAATACACACCTATTTTAGATAAAAAACACCCAGGCATAGTACAAATATTTGTATGCATCACACATATTTGCACTGGGTGGGAATCGAACCCACGACCCACGGCTTCGCAGACGGGCTTACATACTATCAACTAAGCCACCAGAACAGCCAAGATATTTAGCCCCAAACTAAGCAACAGTACAATTACAGTTAGTTGATATAATTCAAATTATAATTGCAAAAGTTTGTTTGAATGGGATGAATGAATTCACTTCTTTATGCAAAAACTATGCAATGATCTGGTCGAAATTCGGTAGAGACTTGGATTATAACCTAGAATAATATAAAAGCTGGTTTTTATTGCGGTATAATGAAGAGAACTGGAACGAGGTGGGTAAAACCGCGGAGCGCTATAAGTAATTAAATTTTTGAGTAATACATACGGTACGTAGAAATACACAGTCATAGAAAAATATGTGGATTCAACACACAAATGTTTGTCCTAGATGGAAATCGAATTCACGATTTATAGCGTTGTATACAGATTTATTAACAACAGTGAGCCACAAGGCCAGTCGTCAACATACGCGCAATAGTGTGAAATGACCCACTGTCCCTTTGCGGGTTGGGGGATGACGCATGACCTAGAAAGATTCCAGTAACATGTCGGTTGCCTCACAATGTTTTCTTTCACCTTTTTGACGTGATAAGGTCTTATAATTCGATGAAGCCGGCTGCACGCCCACAAAACATGACGTCATGTAACGTTACCATCGGTCGTTACCGTCGGTCGTTACCTCGCCGCATGTTTGTTACAGTTGTATTAATTATTTCGACCAGTAGGTCAAGCGGGGATGTAGCTCAGTGGTAGAGCGTTCGCTTTGCATGTGAAATGCCCCGGGTTCGATCCCCGGCATCTAAAAGCTTTTTTGCATTGTTTTTTGCATTGTTTTGATTGAAAATGACTAAACTCTACTGATTACTTTTTACATACAAATCTATTAAACAAATTAAATTAAAATTTTCTTTTGAAAAATGCTACCATTCCATCAGTATTTTCTTAAGACGTTGTCACGTTCTATCGTCAGTAAACCGACTTTACAGACAAACATTTTTTAATTAAGCGGCATTACGCAGATCACTTCTGGTACTCGTGGGATTCGAACCAACCACTGCTCCGATTCGGCAGTAGCCGCTCACCCGACTAACCAGCCGTAACTTATGTACATATTTATGACGCAATAAATATTTGAGTATAGGAGTAGCGGAAAAATCCTTTTGGTGCTAAATTCTTGGCTTCCGTGCTTATAATGACGTGGGTTGCATGCACATATTTATACGATGTAATTCTGGGATGCGATTAGAAAACTATTCTAAAAAGGCGTGTTGTAATCACCAATTTTAACGAGCAACTTTTAGCATAAGACCAAGAAATTCCTGAAATACCAGATATGCCTTACATTTTGTCGAGTGCAGATTAAAATCGTGTAGCACTAATTTGATTTTCTCAAATTCAGAACTGATCTCGTCAAAAAATGTTATTAAAGCTGAGTAACGTTGAACGCGTCCCTTTTTAACACGCTTTTACTAACTTGGTATGTATCTATGAATATGTGAATCCATGTACGAATGTATCTATGTAACGGAATCTTTGAACGTGATTGTGATCACTTTCTAGACAACGGATTGGTTTGAAACTTTGCACACTTACTAAGGACTGATGACAATGCAATGATTTGTACAGTTTGTCCCTAAATTTTTCTTACGTTTACTTCACTTTTTACTTATTGGTTGGATCTTTTGTAAAAGCGTGTTTTTTAGATTTTTAACTAATAAATTATTGCTTAATATCTCCTGTTCAGCGTAACCCAGTACAGACAACTCGGCTACATTTCTCCTTTCAGGGTGTCTCGTTAAACTTCTGCACCTCAAAGAGAAAAACATTTCAAAACTAACTTCTCTAATTAATCTTGACTGATGAATAGCTAGCTCGCAACTGTGACTAGTTTTAATTTAAATATTTTTCCTTTGCGTAATGAAGATTCTTTATGAAACTGCACTATGACAAGGAATTAAGATTGCTGGAATAATAATAATAATTTATTTATTTCGTGACCAAATAATATACATTAATACTTCAAAAATAAAGTAGCCAAGTGCGAGTTGGACTCGCCCATGAAGGGTTCCGTTCCAGCAAGTAACATAATATTATACACAGTACACATAGTTCTTGTAGTTCGTTGTAACTTTGATCGAAGTTTTCATAATAGTGTATTTATGACGTACTAAAAAAAAACTACTCATCAGATCGAGTTCAAACTAATTTTCGTTGGTAGTTTTCATGGTAATGTACATCATATATTTTTTTTAGATTTTTCATTCTCTTACTTTAGAAGTTAGAGGGGGGGGGGGACACATTTTACCACTTTGGAAGCGTCTCTCGCGCAAGTTATTCAGTGTAGACAAAAATTATATTAGAAACCTCAACATCATTTTTGCAGACCTATCGATAGACACCCCACACGTGTAGGTTTGATGAAAAAAAAATTTTTGAGCTTCAGTTCTCAGTATGGGGGGCACCCCTTTTTTTTGTTTTTTTAAAAAACTTTTGTAAAAATCTTAATGCGGTTCACAGAATACATCTACTTACCAAGTTTCAACAGTGTAGTTCTCATAGTTTCGGCAAAAAGTGGCTGTGACATACGGACGGACAGACAGACAGACAGACAGACAGACAGACAGACAGACATGACGAACCTATAAGGGTTCCGTTTTTACATTTTACGGAACCCTAAAAACAAAACTATCATCTATATCTATCTATATGTACCTTAATTTATACTATTGCCAAAGCATAGAATCGGAATCGAAGACATAAATAAAATAAATAATTAAAATTTTTTAAAACCCGACTGTAAAAATCAACAGATGATAAGAAAAACACTAAAAAGACCGAAACAAGATTGACAAAACAAAGTACTAAAACCTAATAAACTCTACTTTAATACATTATGAGCTGAAAGTCTAAGTTCAATTGACTACATTATGTTAGGAGGAACCCATTTGTAAATTATAAATCGTAAGAAAATGTATGTGTCCCGCCTGCCACCTAACTCATTTCATTAATTGATGAATAAGGATAATTCGAAAAATTTCAGTCTTATCCGTTGAATTCTTCCGAAATAATTAAGCAACAAACATCTAAATAACCAAATTTTCACATTTAATAGGCTAAGAATTATCCTGGTCTTCAACTAAAATTAAGAAGAGAGAAATCAAGAAATGGGTTTTGATTGACTAGCCATGACACCATTATGTTTTCTTCGCTTACCGTATGTTCTTAACTCTTTGATGGTCATTCGAACTCTGGTTTAAACTTGTTAACCCCGTTAAAATACAGGTATTTTAAGACTGAGTCTAAGAAAAATGTGCTCTACCTCTATTTTCAGGTAATCGCCTTCAAACTACCGTCTTCATGTCAGACCGACGCCCGATTTATGAAATATAGCGAGCGTCGAACGTCGGTACAAGCACTCCCAATAGTAATACAGAATGCGTCCAGAATATTAGATGCTTTGAAAGCATGAAACGTGGAGCATCAACCCTGAAATATTACTAGTTTCCAGACCCCTGCGAAAGTTTTATATTTATGTTTATTTATGTTTAGCTTTCCTCCATTTACCTCACTTCACGTGTGTTCTAACAACCCGGGAGCCAACTTTCCGGGTAGAATTACCCATTGACTTAGAAATTATTCCGTCGAGAATATTATTATGATAATGAGTCATTATTCTGTAACAGAAGCGCTTTTACTTTCTGAATAGTCCACTTTATTGTTATTTTAAAAGTTGTTCTGTTCTGGCATCAGCTAGGTATTCTCTAGTTTTGAATTTTCACGATTATTAATAAAATACGTAGAATCGTATTCCACGTGCGTACTCGGTTTTTTGCCAAACATATTTTTTTTCAATGCAGTGAATTTATCTTATTTGTGGTACAAAGGAAGGATATGGTACATTTATTTACAACTTTTCTATTTCTTTCTATTATACTAGCGGCCCATTCCGGCTTCGCTCGGATATTGCCATTTAAGTTAATCCTAAATTCTAAATACTTATTATTTGTTGACTCTCTGTTATTTATTTTTGTTTAGATTATAGGTAGGATAAAATAACAAATGTAATTTAATGTTTTTGTAACCTCATACCAAAGAGGATTTATTTTTGCATGCCCGCAAAGGGTAAGACTGTTGTTTCTAAGTATATTTCTTCTGTATAACATCTTTGTACACAGTTTACGCAATAAAAAAATTCTGATTCTGATTCTGGTCTGGACGTCTACTCTGTTTCTACGAAAACGAAATTTCGAAAAAAAACTCGCGACTTTCCTTCTCTCGTGTTACTGCGTTTCGTCCGATACAACATTCACGACAATTCCGGACAAAACGACGGATCGAAGTAGAATCGGAGTTGGAAAATCGCGAGCTTATTTCGAAATTACGTTTTCGTTGAATTAGAGTAGACGTCCTGTTCTGTGATCGCAAACAACGGCCACGGCGCTATGGCGGTTTTGTTTACTGTTTGAATTTTTTAATTCGTAATATCTTTGAATGGAAAATCCAATTTAAATAATTTAAAAACTATTTTATAGGTAGTTAAGTGGTCTTGACCATAAAATATTTTTTTTGAATAAGGATTAATATAAACACATAAATAGCATGGTTTGAATTTGGTTGGCATTTATCATTAATGTTTAAGATGAAAAAAGTTGTTGTAGTGACATAACTACAAAAGTTGGACATATGCTACCGCGGAGTTTTTTGTAAACATTATGATGTTCTTCAATATTGTTATACATTATTTTGTTCTATCGCTAATAGTTTCGGCAGCGCATTCGACGAAAGACATTTTAAGACTCATTTTTCTACACCTTCGGTTACATTGTTCAAATTTTACCAAGGATCCCTATTTTTTTTCAAAATGAAATGTAGCCTATGTCAAATTGGAAGAATGTAGCATTCTATTGGTAAAGTTTTTTTTTTAATCGGCCCAGTACTTTTTGAGCCTATTCATTACAAACATACAAAAATAGGTACAAATCTTTCCTCTTTATAATATTAGTCTAGATTTGCAACTTTTGAAAGCACGTTACCATGGAGGTACATTCAATAAGATATCCGGTTTTTGAAATATGAAGAAAAAACTAAAATTGTTTCATATATTTAGCTAACGTAGTGATAAATTCTTATGAAATTTGGTCGAGAGTCGGAATTTAATTTTAAATTGTAGTCGGTTTTTGTTTTACAGAGAAAAAATATATATTTACAATACAGTATTGATAGCGCAAGAGCCCGTGAACCTCAAGCTGAAAGTTTGTCAGCGTATGCTCCCAATACAGGTAAGAACGATGGACCATTATGAAGTTTGGGTCATCCTGGCTTTGGCAGATAAACGATACTAAGGCCCCGAGTCCCAGCTGTGGGAACTTTTAGTGGGCTGCTTATGATAATTAGACTGCTAATTGTTACCCAAGTATTATGTATAAAAATCAGTGTGCTTATTATGACGCAAGTAGAATTATAATTGCATGAACATTAACACAACATGGTGTCTGGCAAGTGTTTTACCACGATGTTATGTATCTAGGATTTAGATCGGTAAGCCTCTAGTACCGTTTATCTACCAAAGCCAGGATGATCCAAACTTCATCATGGGCCATCGTTCTTACCTGTCTGGGATTCATGGGCTCTTTCTTGTCCATGAGGTAACATGTACATTGTACATGGTAGAAGAAAGTGATATCGTGAGAAAACGTTCAACGCTTTCAAAAGTGTGTATCGCAAAGTGGTACACTCTTCTCGCCTCGGTGTTATCAGAATAATAAAACCAGGCTCTCTTCCTAAGTAGGTTAAATACGTACCTCGTGGCTCGTCAATAAACGTTCTGACTTCTAGACCACACCATCGCTTTCTGTCTGACAAGTTTCAGCCAATCGCAGGCCCATTCCGACAAACAAAAATATATTATACCCTTGAATTAATTTTAGCATAAAATCCCAATTAGAAAGAGTAAAATATTTACATTAAAAAAAAAAGATTTTATTTCGTAAAATACCAAGGCTTATGAACACTTATAATCGCGTAGGTAAAACTTTAGGTACTTATTATTTTACTATATTAGCCTATCTTATCCCAATGCTGAACAAAGGCCTCTCATCCCACCCTGAAATGGTCTCTATCAGAGTTATTGTAGGCAAATCATTGTGATACTTCTAATGAATATAATACTGTAGGTAATCAATGTTGTGTCATAGCTATGCTCTTGCCATTATCTAACCACGGTATTCATCCAAACATCGGTTACGATGTAATAACGAAACTATTCCAAACAAACTTCTGCTGATATGGGATCACAACAATGTAAGTATAAGATTGTACGTACTAAGTTAAACGGCCACCCGGAAACGGCTGACCAAAATCCCTCGGCTCATGCATAACGAACTAGAGGAATTTCAGTGGCGAAAGCGAACTTTTAAATTGCTTAACCTTATCGACATTGGCACAGAAATCTTGTAATCGACATGCGTTTAAATATTTACTCACGTATACTGCGTACATAATGTACCAACAATATATTTGAACGTGCTGTCATAAAGCCGAGGTACAGACGATAATTTACGAGCAGACTATAAACAGCCGAGAAAATGGGTGTGCCATTTTAACAATGCCGTAAAAGACCCGAACACAAGTTGAAAATGCTTACAAATAAATAGAGAGCCTCAATCGAACCTGTGATAACTCAGAGGGAAGGGAGCTGTTATTGAACGATTGACTTCCAATCGAGAGACCGTAAGTTTGAACCTGACCTATACCTATCTCGTGAATATTTGTAATACTTGCTTAAACCTGTGAAAGAAAATATCCAGAGGAAAACGACACATTCGAAAAAATACATTTCTTTACAAATAAATTGTATTATTACTAGACAAAGCTTTCAATTTCTCCGTGTGGGAACACAAAATGGACTGTTTATCCAATCCTTGTGTACACAACCACGTACTCGAATGTAGTTCGTTGCAAATAATCATCCAGACGAGTGACTTGCGTACTCGAAAACTCAATTAAGACAACCCGTAAAACATCCCAAGCCTTCCCATTCTCTTCTTACCCTCTGTAACTCCAACCGCCAATTTATTAGACAAACCACTGAACCGTATTTTAGTCTCCGACAACCGTTATTGGGCTAGAAGGTTTCGTCGAACTGTTCCCCATTCTTTAGGTAAAATGGTTGAAAAAAATATCTACCATTTTTTGTGTCGCCACTGTTATAGCTCGTAATTTATCAGGACCTTCACCTGCATGGCTCGTTTTTGCTCCCACACGGAGACAATACCCATTTCGCCGGTGAGATTACGTACAATGGACGACGGGGTGGGCCTCAAATGCCCCAATCGACCGGTATCCTTATCGGAACTACTTCCAGTTCTATAGCTTCGAGTTTATGTCAATGCCGTGAAATGTACTGAAGTTTGAACGGCAGTTTCTGGCGAGTTCCGAGATTTACCGTAGCAAGACGCTTGCATATTTATAGCTGCTCGCTACCGAGAACTATGACATTATGATGCACACAGAAGCATTGGAAACACGTGACTTCCGTTATTGAAATAGACTGACCGCCGGTGTCTGCGTCTCATATATAGGGTTACGTACAAAGAATGCAATCTTAGAAAGTTACGCTATATTCGCTTTAATGAACATAATATGTTAAAGGCACGCGTATTGCTTACCATCTGGCGCTCATCACAATTATAACAAAAAAAAGTGAGACAGACCGACTTTGTTACCATTTTGAATGTTTTTTGGATGAGACAAAAAAAATACACTTAAACAAACAGCTTATTTAACATATTCCGCGTAACCATTGAGGTATACATTCTTAACACTTTGCTATATTGAACGACTTCTAATAATATCGGACTACATTCATTAGACACTTCCACAGACAGTAAATTTTGTAAAAACGTTTTCAGCCTTTACTTCCACTCCGTTACGTTCGGTTGGATCCACAAAATATCGCTTCAAATCGGGGCTTTCTAAAGGATTTTGTAGAGCGCTCGCCGTTCGGCAGCTTTCAGAAATATCTTTTAGAATGAAATTCTACGAATTCACTCACTCCTCATCGTCCTATATTTAAAAAAGAAAATAGAATATATATGTATATATAAAACTTCCAATACTTGGACGGAAAGAGTTCTATTTTATGGCTGGGCTTTATCGTGTAAATGTCTCAAACCGCGACAGTCGTGAAGTCGTCAAACTGACTCAGTTTTAAAGGAGTATTTTTTATCGTTTCAAACACGCGAATAACGTTTCGGCGAGGAAATCAGATACCGTGAATTATTCAGGTTATTACGAACTGATTACGAGGTGACCTAAATACGGGGTGGAATAGTGGCCTTCCCTACCTTGTTGTTGACATTTTCACTCTAAATCCTCGTGTTTTGCTGTTTAAATGCCGACTGTGTATTGTTGGAAGAATATCAGTAATAATTCTCCTAACCAAAGACATTACAATGTTCCCTCGCTAAGCTAGTGGAGAAGGAAAGCGGGCTATGATGACAGATTCAATCCATTATCCACAATTTCCTCAAATGTCTGGTAACTCGGCAATAACTTACAATCAGACGCACTCCTCCGTTTTGACTCTATTTTAATAGATTATGTTTGCACCCCAAATACGTATACGAAGGGTCTCGAGTTTTCTTTGAGCGTTTTTCGATTACAACTCCCCTCGTGTCTGTCTGGGAGGGATTATTTTATGCCGAGGTTTTTCCTTATTTATCTTCGAATCTATTGTAAGGGTAATGAAACATTTCCCCTGTTTTCCGGGCTACAAGTCTAATTAAGGTATTATATGATAAACAAATGAATATGTTTTCTTGGTAATGAATGATCCCGTTGTCTATTTTTATGAACAAGAATTTGTACACTTTAAGGTCAATTTCAAGGGGAGTTTCTGATTCGACTATGAAACCGAGTAGAAAAAACACTTTCCGTATTTAAAATTTGTAAGGATATGATTGCAATTTACGCATCGAAAACACCCAATGTTTACCTCACCTGACTTGAACACATCAAATTGTAGTACTTATAAGTGTATGTATGTTACTATTGGTACTAGTGTATGTATGTATGTGTGTTACTATTGGTGTGTGTTTTACGACGCAGTTTGATGTAAAGATTGCGCCTCTTCTCTGATATTGCGGTGAAAATCTTGAACTACAGCTTTACAAAGAATTTCTGCTTGAATAATACGACAATAACGCCAAGAAGAAACTAGCAACATCGTAATCTACGTACGCATATATCAGGTACGTGCTATATCAACAGTCTATAGAGAGATTTTGTCGGGGGAAAGATCCATTGTGGTAACCCTCTTAGTCGTCGGTCCCCTTGCCAAACCAAGGGTAAGCCGGAGTGGCTGCTCCTAACTCGCTTACAAAACTTGCTTTGGTGAGCCGAATGCCTATATTTCACGTATTTTACACAACTTTGTACACTCGAGCTTTTGGGCTTAAAAGCTCTGTATGGCGATGTGTACTAAATGTGGCGGCGTTCCACTCACAATTTATGTTTGTTTTATCAAAGTTCTCTTCTGAGCGTCTAGGTAAAATTTATAGCTAATAAGCGAGCTCTTACGCAGTATAAAACAATATGCGGTCATCCACCCATTGAATTTATACGCAAACATTTTCCAGAAGCACACCCATATTTTATGAAGCTCTTATAAGTTTACGATAGAAACGTTTTTACGAATGCTGTTATTTAGATCTTTACGTATTTTGTCTTTTTATACCGTGAAATACTAGGATAGTAATGTTTTTAGTAAAAGAGTCCTTTGCAATAAATTGATTTCTCGATTTCCAAAAGTCAACCTTTCTCTCTCTTGCTTGGAATAATTCTTGCGTGATCAAATTTCCCTCAAATTGCCTACTTCGCGTCGAATTAGGTACCTACTTGAATAAATTTGTAAGGTGTCTAATAGTTTGTGTTAGAATTAGTTATTTATAAGGATACGAGGTTATTGTAACACGGACGACGTCGTTCGACTTTAAATATTATAAAAAAAAATGTTTCATTTTAGCTTTGAATAGTACGAGTATGTTATACCTAAATCGGTCACTATGTGTGACATTTAAATGGAGTTTTAGGTAGCTACATATATTGTAGACATAAAGAAAAAAGAGAGAAGAAAAAAATGAGAAAAAATCGAAGTCGACTGAAGAAATTAACTGATCTGAATCCAAAAGCGCACCATAAACACAAAATTGTATTTCCTAAGTGTAGACTTCAGAAAACAAATAACTCCTTCAAATGTAATGGTATTCGCTTCTATAATGCAATCCCTGCACAAGTCGAAGGTCTCAATGAAACCAAGTTTCAAAATTAATTAAAAAGCTACCTATTGAGCAAGCATATTATAATATATGTAGACGACTTTGTTAAAGATAGTAACGTATGGAAGAGAAATGTGTCGAAACTAGAATCTTGTAATAAGGTAAAATAATAGATTTATAAAACTTTTGATGTAACATTGTTTATACTCATGTAGTATCTGTATACTGTATGTATTAATTATTTGTTATTTTGTATTTGACAAAGCGTATCTACAGCTGGCTGGAGGCTCCTTTACAGCCGCTTTATTCATTTTGACATTGTTATTTTATCTTATTATGTACACGGATTCTTTGCATTTTTTAATGACGTTACCAAGTGTTCTTATGAATTTATGGTTCGAATAAATGAATTGAATTGATTGAATTGACATATAAAGCAGAACAGTATTAATCGAACCACATCTATACTAATAGTTAATTAGTACTTATATCTATCTTTTAAATAAAATTCTCGTGTCACAGTGTTTGTTTCCTTACTCCTCCGAAACGGCTTTACTGATTTTTACCAAATTTTATATGCATATTCAATAGGTCTGAGAATCGGCTACTAGCTATTTTTCATACCCCTAAGTGTTAGGGGTTGTTCACCCCAAATTTTTTTTTTTAATTTTCGGTCAAATTTTTTTGTTCTTATTTTTTTTATAATGTGGCGTTAAAAATACATACAACCTTAAATTTTTACTTTTTTATCACCAACCCCTGTTTTTTTATAGACATTTTAGTAATTTTATCATTTGACAGTGAACTCCTAAACGACGGGACCGATTTGAATGTTTTTTTTTTGTGTGTGTATTCGAAGATGGTTTAAATTCACAAATAAGCCCGGCAGATGGCGCTGCAGACAGTGTCTAGGTTATGTCCGAGCGAAGCCGGAACGGGCCGCTAGTATATGTATATGTAAAGCTGAAGAGCTTGTTTGTTAAACGCGTTAATCGCAGGAACTACTGGGCAGATTATAAAAATTGTTACACATATTTCGAATTAATAAACGAGCTACACAACTCACGTTTGATACAGTTTTGATTTTAAATTCGATAATAGGTTTGCACTTGACCGCCATCTCGCCTGATGGAAGGCACCGATACGGTCTACGAAGGAGCGCGCTTACCTAGAAGAAACTCGTCTTGAAGACACCCAGACAACTGGGATAACCCCAATGTAGCTTATGCGGTAATTTGATACCATAGTACTAATTATTTTTGTAGTGGTAAGACTCTTGGCAGAGTCTGCCTGCGGAAGGACCACACCTTTGACAGTTATTCTACCGCCAAGCAGTAATGTGCAAACATTACTGTGTTCCGGTTTGAAGGGCAATGTTTCCAGAGAAATTACAGGGCTTAGAGATATAACAACTTAGATATCTGGTTGACGAGCGCAGTGCAGTGCTAGGTAATGATTTGGACTCTTCACGTTCCAATAGCTGCGTGTCACTGTGTTGTTATGTGGCAGGGATGTTGCTTACCATCAGGCACATGTCCTGCTCGTCTCGTCACTCTTCATTTAAAAAAAAATTAAACTCTAGTGACCTAAAATTCATTTTACAAAACGATGATAATCTCTTGAGAAAATAAAGATGCCGTAAAGCAAAACTTGACTGGTTAACAAAAGCTAAGACTAATCATCGCGGATATGCCCATCTTCCGTCGTCCCGTCTTTATAATAATTGGAGTGGCCGCCTAATGCGGCAGCATTTGAGGCATTAAGAAAATCTCCCTCTAGGACGCTGCCTTTCTCGTTAATTATATCCTAACGGCTGGTTGGTTTACGTTATAAAAACTATACACTTTTCACATATCTGATAAATTGTGTTATTTTAATTTTGTTTTAAACCACAGGCAGCAGGATTATGCCCGAACTACACGAGGCTAGTTTTTCAAGCTAGGATAGCAAGCTAGTGTTAGTATGCTAGCAAGCTAGTACTAGCTATGGGGACTGTATCAGCCTCGTCCGTGAGAAAGCACCTGTAAATAGAAACCTCACACGTGGTCCCTGTGTGGTGCTAAACAGGTGTCAAAAATACCGGTGGTAGGCCTCGGCCGTGGCTGGTGACCACCCATCAGACTTAAGTCATGCCGCCAAGCGGCCTAGCCGTGTTCCGGCCATGTTGTCTGATGACGCCATTTGGGAAGACGGGTCAGAACAGTTGCTGCATAACTGCAAGACCGGATGCCACACAACAATACTTTGCATCGGAAAGCTAGTCGTGGAGGGTAGCGGGATCCGAGGCACGGTTACCGCGACCGACCGCTGACAGTAGGAGGCCCAAGTAGTGAGCTAGCCCCTCATGAAAGGCTGCCCCGCCATCTAGCGAAAAATCCCGGGATGCGCTATCCTGCCGGTTGGCGACCGGATATCAAGGCCAGATAGACATCCCCGGGGGGGCTCGGGCGTCCCCGCAGTCTCCAGACTAGTTTCCCATAGATGTATTCGTGTTGTGTGTTGTGGCCGTTGGTCAGCAGAATGTAGCCTCGTTCTACTTCCGTTTTCCCACCGTAATTCACCCTCAAACAACTATAAAAAAAGAAAAAAACAGAAATAGAGTTCATATGCGGCTGCACTCCTTGATTCTTAAAGTGCACCTCGAGAACATCCGAGGCCTGCACTCAAATATCACAGCAGTCCACCACCATCTGGAGACTGAGCAGCCATCACTTTTTTTTCTTACGGAGACGCAGATAGGACGTCCGTCGGACGTGGCGTACCTAATATATCCTGGGTACACGCTGGAGCACAACTTTAAGCCACGTGCTGGAGTGTGCCTGTACGCCCGTGACGATATCTGCTGTCGGCGTGTCCGTAACCTTGAGGACACCAGATTCTCTGTTCTTTGGGCGCTGATAGACACAGGCATAGACACAATTGTGTATGCCTGTGTCTATCGGTCGCACAGTGGGGATCTGGAGACAACTAGGCTCATGAGCTCTGAACGAATTATTTAGTCCTTATTTGCTTCTTATTTTGCCTTCTACAGCCCGAGAATGTATCCGAGACCAAATTCAAATAAAAAGACCCCATCTGAAATAGTTTTTTTAAGTTGTGGGGTTTAACAGGTTTAATTTCGGTAAAAATAAAAAAACCAACCAAAAAAAATGTGGGCGTCTGGGATTTTTTTCGGCCAACTTGTATTTTCTAAATAGGTCACCGAACACACCCATTCGGTCTGTCTAACCCTAGACCAAACACCCTGTATATATAGTTATATACAAGAATTGCTCGTTTAAAGGTATAACGGCAAACCAAATTCTTTACCGATTCTATGAGCTAAATCGGATATTTTAGGAAGTAAAAGTTTAATGACCCTTTAGAAATTTTAAAAAACTACGTAAATCATCCTTAACGAGGTCGTTTAACTTCTATACGTGCTAATTTTCTTACACACGCAAACTACCTACTCGTTTTGTTTACACCTAGTTCCCGTGCTCAACATGTGTAATACCTCAAAACTAATTAATTATCTTCTCAGTAATAAATATCAGGGTAAGAGATTTATTGTTCTATGAAGATTAGATTTTCGTATGATTCGGAACGTGCCCGGTGTAATATTACGCTATCAATATCTATTCTCGAGCTATTATTGATTTATTTATATTGCCCGCCAGCATTATTGTTGTCGAGGAAACTTCACGAAAGGCCGCCGTAAAGGCGCGTCGTAAAAGCTATATTCGGAATGAAATTAAATTCTTCACCAATATTGCCGTTTCAAGTGTTCATATGAACAGGCGTATGCACTAAAAGAAGTATAAAAGTATTCCCTGAAGTGGTTTCGCGACAGCATGCTAAGCGTCCGTTCAAAAGCTTCTATTTACGTCCGATCATTATGCGCCAACACGCTTCTCTAACTGTGTAACAGTACCCGACTCGTTTCCGTTTGCCCTCCCTCCTGTTTCTTCTTTATTACCGACTCATTTGTACCAGACATTTGACTCGAATTTATCTATATTTAAACACAACCCGAAAGGGTTTAGCGACAGCTAATCGAGTGTCCGATCCGTTTGTTAAGCCAACGGGATTGTATCGAGATACTCGTAAAACAATTTAATAGGCCCGATCCTCGATATTGTTTTCCATTTATACCCACAGTCTTAAACGTGCTTCCTTTTTTAATCATAGTTAAGATTTTATTGGATTATCTAACGCCTCTTAAGCTTAATTAATTGTCTGCTGAAGAGTCCTTAGGTTAGAGGTTAGAGTTCGAGAAAACTGTATAATGAGAAACTTCGTGAAACGATCGATCGATAAAATGTTATCGACTAAAATAGGTAAAAGTATTTATGGTAATTTTAAGGATATAGACGGTAGCTATTAATGTATAAATATTGGTGTCTTCAAATCGAGTGAATCGGTTTTCTCTAGGTAAGCACGCTCCATCTTAGACCGCATCGTCGCTTTACATCAGGCGAGATGGCGGTCAGGGGTAAACCTATCAAAGTTTAAAAAAAAGCTTGAATATGTGAAACTCTTGTTGTCGATTAAAAACGTTCTCCCCTAAAGAGTTTATGAACAATTCGCTCTAAAAATATTTCCCCATTAATTTTTCGAACGGCTATTTGTTGGAATAGTTTTTATAGCTTTACAGTTCCCGTGTAACCAATTCATATTTCACCATGCCCGCCGGTTGTAGCCGTCGCAGATTAGAATCTACGTGGAAGACGAATGTTTCAGATTGTTCTTTAATTCCAGGATGTGCCATCTTATGTAGGTATATGAGCTTGCACTACGGCTTAGCAGCGTAAATGGTTCAAAAACAACGTCAACATTTTATTTTCAATTGATTTTCAACAACGTATAAAATTCTTAACTAATGCTGACCTTTTAAATTAGGTTGTTTCCGATGATGACTCCACGTCATAAAATAGAAGTAAAATAAGGTGACCTTTGTAGTGACTAGGTAATTTGCTGCATGAGTCTTCAGGTGAAAATCTTGATCTGTATATTTGTGAATATGAGCTATATTGTATCACTTTATAGTGCGACAGTAGCACCAATCCGAAACGACAAAAGTGGTCGATTTTGACTACTTCCCCAATATTCCTACTTACTTTTAAATCGATGCTCGTATTGTTCCAGATGGCGAGAATGAGTTTATGAGAGCGTGTGGTCTGAGCGGGGTCGAGATGGGGCGGGCGCGGTTCGTCGCCTGTGCGCTCCTGTTGCTGTGCCCGCTGGCACTATCGCGGCACGACGATGACTTCGCCTTCGACAACAGCGAAGAGTTTCAGGTCAGTTGCTGCTCCTAAGCAGATCACTTTATGTTCCCACTGTTGGAACATCAAGGTCTACTTTCATAAGGAAATAATCAAGGCCATACCACGCTAGCCAAGGATGGCAAATGACACATGCCCTCAAGATATTTTCTTCCTGGAACACGCCAGTTTCCTTGCCCGTACAATGTGTTTCTTAACCGCCAAAGCCAATATTGATGAGTGTGACGAAACCGCACATCCGTAATTGGGAAAATAATCAGAGGTGCATGCGGGGTTTGAACGACCTCATGATTGTAAAATCTGACATATTTTATCAATACGCTGCTGCTCACTTACGTCTTACTCTGAGCTCTACGAAACCCAGTACGCCAATCGTAAAGATACGTGCTAAAAATCACGCGATTGTGGACTAAATCATCGTTCGATCGAAAGCGCGTGTGGGAAAACGGGCACTTCGTAGTCTGCAACTGACAATAATTATATTTTTTCCGATGAAACAAAAACCGACTTCAGGTTAAAATTAAATTCAGACACTCGACTAAATTTCATATGCTTTGTGAAATCTACGAATACTACGAATAGATAAAGGTAATCTAATTTTAGTTTTTGATATTTCAAAAACCGCCGCACCGATTTCGATAAAATTTATTTGAGACCCATCTACCAAAAAAAACTATCAAACTCGATTCACAATCGATTTGGCGGAGATAGCTCCGCTCCGCTTCACAGAACATATTATGTATATAAAAAAACCGTACAACGTACAAGTCGGTTCAAAAAAATCAATACTTTTCATTCATTTTAATAACTATTGGTTTTCTAAAGTACGCCAATCCTTTGAATATCTAATAGGGGTTTATCGATATATATGTTAATTCGAGAAACCCCCTTGAAGCGGTATAATTGGCTGCACTGCCTCGATCCCTCGATCTCGTCAAAAACTCAAAAACGTGGCACGGGAAGATCACATCGTTTGCACGTACAAAGTGAGATAATCATTTGTTAGTAGCCAAGGAGCCTTTATGTTGCCACTGCTGGGGCTCGAGACCTCTCATAAGGAGAAAGTCAAATCCATAGTCTACCATGCTGGCAAAAACCGGGTTATAACGCACGTCGTCATAAGATGCCGGTTTCCACACGAAATCTTCCCTTACCGTTATTGCCAGTAGTGTTGGCAAACTGATAGATTTGCAGATGATACTCAGAGGTGTGGGTGATATTCGAACCAACGGCCTAACGATAGTGAAATCAGACATTCTCGTCACTAGTCCACCACGGCTTTAATTGTAGATAATTTTTGGAATTCCTAAAATCGTCTTCATTACAATAATTAGGTAAAAAGCAAACTCAAAAGTGACACAAATATTACATGAGATTCATACTACACAGCGTTCTTAGAATGAAAGCAATCAATCAATCTGCAGCCTAGGCCACAGTATGCGTTCCGAAAATTGTCATATGTGCTTAGCAAATATGATAAACAAACTGAGATTCCTTGGCTCAGTTAACCCACGGTATCTTTAAGATAGTTATATTAAAGCACCGCTAACTAGCAGAGCCCTGCGATTTCATTCGCGTTATTCTCGTTCCCGTTATTTTCCCATGTTAAAACATAACTAGCCTATGTACTAATTCAGGGTATAATAATCTTCTTATATATAAAATTCTCGTGTCACAGTGTTTGTTTCCTTACTCCTCCGAAACGGCTTTACTGGTTTTAACCAAAATTTATATGCATATTCAGTAGGTCTGAGAATCGGCTACTAGCTATTTTTCATACCTTTATTTATATGGCAAAACAACGTTTGCGGGGTCAGCTAGTCTTATATATAAAATTCTCGTGTCACAGTGTTTGTTTCTTTACTCCTCCGAAACGGCTTTACTGATTTTAACCAAAATTTATATGCATATTCAGTAGGTCTGAGAATCGGCTACTAGCTATTTTTCATACCTTTATTTATATGGCAAAACAACGTTTGCGGGGTCAGCTAGTACATATATAAAATTCTCGTGTCACAGTGTTTGTTTCCTTACTCCTCCGAAACGGCTTTACTGATTTTAACCAAATTTTATATGCATATTCTGTAGGTATGAGAATCGGCTACTAGCTATTTTTCATACCCCTAAGTGACAAGGGTTGTTCACTAAGGCAAAACAACGTTTGCGGGGTCAGCTAGTAATAATATAACTACGTCCAAATGTCAACCCGCCCCTCTATCGTCTAACTAAATATGCTATGGCTATTGTTGTCTCTATCATTTCAAACTAAAAGAATGTAGTTAGGCCTTAGACCCTCCGATCCCTATATTCGTTCCGACGTGATTAAACCACATACATTCAAACTTTCGCAATGAAAATATGAGTAGGATGGACAAATAAAGTTACGATGAAACCAAACTCCCACTCGTAGGTTCCGCATTCCCTCGTATCAGCTATAGGATTTGTAAAAGTTCACCGAACTTCCTCTCTCCCAACGCACTAAATCATAACCAGTGTTCAGCATTATGACATTAAATCGCGACGCCCTGATGAATAATAATGCAAGCGGCGCCACGGTTTCCTCTCTTCCGACTACTGACGGGTACAAATAGGTACACCAGTGATGCTATTTGTTAACACATCCGCAATTTTAATTAATTTGGATTAAGGTGCTTAGTCGTTACGGAAATATAAATAAATATATTCTGGAGCTCTCAGAAATCGTAGAATCCTGAGAGCTTATGAACAGGCTAAGATTAACTGGTCGGTTCAGATATAAAAAAAAATATGAGCGCGTGTTAAAAATATAGTTTGTATGGAATTATACCCCGTTTACATGATTCCAGTCCAGCGACCGAATCCAGCGCTGGATTGGTTACTGGAATAATACCCCGTTTACATTATTCCAGTCCAGCGACCGAATCCAGCGCTGGATTGCTTACTGGAATAATGGAAACCGGCACTAGAAAGCATCAATCCAGTGCCAATGCATTCCAGTGCCGGTTTACATTATTCCAGTAAGCAATCCAGCACTGGATTCGGTCGCTGAACTGGAATCATGTAAACGGGGTATTCTGGAAACCGGCACTGGAAAGCATCAATCCAGTGACAATGCATTCCAGTGCCGGTTTACATTATTCCAGTAAACAATGCAGCGCTGGATTCGGTCGCTGGACTGGAATCATGTAAACGGGGTATTAATTCGATTTCTATTGTTGTGAAAACTTGTTTAGGCAAGTTGGGCATTTTTTGAGGTGGGAACAAAAACAATTGAACTCGCCTCACCGCGACGCGACTGTTACCGACACCGATACGTAAGTACGTATCGGAAATCGTAATTTATATGGCAATAGTAAATAATATTATGTGGAATTATTATGGATCGTATTAGTAGAGTAAATGAGAAATATGTCAGGAATTAAAGTTGTTACGGCTGTATCTTTCTCGCTCGGGTACACTCGGCGGTCACTTCCGATCGTGACGATCACCCTCGTTCACAGCCTACGAAAAAATGCACCAAAAGAAGAAACTTTAAAGAAAAAACAATGTCAAAATCGGTTTATCCGTTCGCGTGTTACGATGCCACACAAATACACACACGGAGACTCGTCAAACTTATAAAACCCCGTCGTTTTTGCGTCGAGGGTTAAATTTTAAGCTTGCTGATCGCGGCGTTCGAGAAGGTAACTGCAAAACTGAAACTTATTAATAGTGTTCGTGCAGTTCAAATTTGCTCTACCGTGCTCAATTCTAGTGCGGCAATCATTTCAGTGCTGTGTTTACTACCAATAAAGCTCATCCAATTTTAGCTTACGGTGGTTTTACACCCTCTAGTTTAGTGCCAAAGCTGTAGAAGTTAAACCACGTATTCCAACAGATGAATATGGATAGGTAGTTAAAACTAAGCGTTGGGAAACTATCTGATACTCTAGCATGTTGTACTGGAAGTAGTAGAATAAATTTGTTGCTAGAAATTGAGCCGTACGAATCCATTTTATTGCAAACACCGTTGACTTCTAGTATTTTATCTGCGGTCTTCTGTTTGAAGTAACCACAAGGTGGAAAACTACCGCAAACCTTATCGCCACGAGATACGGTTCACAGTTGCGGTATGTGAAACAGATTATGTATTTTTATCGACATACAATATACATATTGCATTCAAAGTTTCGTAATAATATTCAAAGGTTCATTGGTACAGGTTAGAAGAAAAAATGAAGTCAAATACCTGATAGCTAGGTATTAGTCTTTCACCCGCAACATTTAACAATGATTCTATCAGATCAATTACAACAGTACCTAAGTACCTATTCGGCCTCAAAACACATATTCGTACATCGCCGCCGATCAATTTCAATCCCGTAGACTTAGAAGGGTTTATACCCTTCTATTTTCTTGATCAACTAATTAGGTTGTTTCAAGGTAACAATAATATAGAACATAACTATTCCTATTGTTTATTTCAGGTTGAGTTGACAGCGAATCATTCAGAGATAGCAAAAAATGGCCTAAGAAGGTTGTGGGGTGTCCCCGATACGTCTGCCTACGTGGGACACCTGTTCCGAATGGAAATCCCCAAACAAGCCTTCTCCGGGAATGTTGTTGCTTATAAGGTAAGCTGTAAATGTAGCTTCAACTGCCTAGGCTTACTTAATGTGTCTGGTGCGTCGGTTGCCAAACCGCGAACACTTTAAAGTAAGACCTATGCGGAAGACATACCGCGATAATGTTCACGTCATCTAATGATGCCAGAATGCACATTTGTGGAGACGCTGCGTTTTACGTGCCGCTGTTTAATGTCACTTAAATAGCAAGAAATAAAATCTGGTGCTATTAAAGCTAAATTGTTCAGGCTGTCTGCGCGGTGCAAATTCCATCACGACGCAGCATCGACATAGAGCGTCAACTGTCTTATGGGAATGCGAATAACATTTCAATATCCTGCGATTCAGTGTGCGACACCGTTGGGCTTCCGAATACCATGCCTAACATATAAATATAAAGTATAAAAAAAGATAACAGACCAAATGCATGCGAACACAAATTATCGCTTGCGCTTACGTCTATTCAAGGTAAAACACGTAATGAAGTGACACCGAAGATGTCTCCTGAATCAATCTCTGAGAGGAGTTAAAAAATCTTTGTCTGAAAGCAAGTTGATTTTCTTTTTCTGTCATGTTGTGTCTATCTTTTGAATGAATCAGATTTTTACTGTATTCATTATTTTGCGAAGTCGTGGCCTTCAATTTTATTACCATTGCCACTGTTTCAGGTCCGCAGTGAAGACGGTCGTCGTGCACCAAGCTGGCTGGCAGTCGATTCGCGACATGGACTGATCAGTGGCGTGCCGCAGAAACAAGACATCGGCCCGCACACCTTCACCGTCACGGCACATGGCAACACTCATGGACTCACCGCCACCGATTCCTTCACCATCGAGGTTAGTTGAGATAGAATAGTGACATTGTAAATACAAATATCGTCGTAGTCGTTAGTATAGTTGGCGTAGGGGATAACAGATTCACGTCACTGTTGGATCCACAGAAATCTAAATAATAAGTATTATTTAGATTTCTGTGGGTGGATCAGAAAAGCAGAACCTTATAACACACACACACACACACGTTTCATCAAGTTAAGTCAGTCAGATCAAGTCTTCATTGCTGATACTGACTATATGTTTATGATATGATACCCATTGTAGTGGGTTTCTTTTGAATACTTATAAAACGTAGTCGGTGGATTATATGTAGGCTACAGGGACTTATTAATAAGCACAACGAAGTTGCAGATCATAATTATCATAGTTGTAACTTAATAAATAAGAATGTTGATGAGAGAGTAATGAGAGATGATTTCAAAACTTGGACCTGTAGGTACGTGTTAAAACTAAACCTTCATGAAAATTTCAGCAAACAGATTGTTTTGGTGGGTTCATAATTTAGACTCTAATGATGTTATTTTTTGTAATACCAATTATTTATTTATTGTTCCAAAAACTCGAATTAATTGATTCTCCCTCGGGGAAACTTATGGTACACCACATGATGTTGAATTGTAAATTGGCAATATAGCATTGAATGTCTCCTATTCTTGTCATTTCATATGCGTTCACTGAAGAACCAACAATCATCATAAGTCGTTTTATTTCCAGGTGAAGAAAGCGCACGAGAAGCCTCACTCCAAGTACGGTTCGTGTATCGGGGACGAGAGCCGGCTAGTTGTTGTGATCCTCATCGACGGAGCGTTTGGCAAGATTCCCTCGCGACAGAGGATCCGAGCTCTGATGCAGCTCGCTAGCTTTATGGCGTTAGATGGGGTAAGGATGCATGTTTAATGTTTATCGATCACTGAATATTTAAAATATACACTTGCTTCGGTTACTAAAGCAAACTGAAAAACTTTGGAAATTAACGAAGTATCGCTTACAAAGTTGTACCTGGATGAATGGATTTGGTTTGTACACCAAATCACCAAACCAAATCCATTCATCCAGGGATCCATTGAATATTGCAACCCTAAAATCGCGTGTCCAATCGGCTATCCCGAAAGACATGTTAGAGCGGCGTTTGTTTTTCACAATGCCAGGACTGTCCCAATGCCAAAGTTGTTACTGATGAATTAATAGTGCACGAGAAGCCTCACCTTGAGTACAATTAGCCCGTTTTGACATTTATTTATTTAAAACAAAAGTCTATCCTATGACAAAAGGCAATTATATAATATCATTCGTGTGACATAGCAATTGAAACCATGGAGTTATATCGAGCTATCATATCCAAGTACCTATACTCTCTTATTTTATAGTATTTTTTTGCATATGTAGTACGTTTTTACTATGGAATCGGTCACCGGCAAATGCGGTAGATAACAAAGTTCTTTGTTCTCTAATCAGTTAATGATTGCCTTTAATTTATTTAAAAACTAAAATACTTTTTAATAAACAGGACGAATTCTGGATGGAACCATACAAGACTGAAGCAGCGCACTCCGACGTCATTCTAAGCGGGGCTGGCTCCGCGGCGAGAAAACATGATGCCACTACTGCCATCTATTTGAATGTAAGTCAATTATCCCTGCCAAATACATCATTGGTTAGTAATAAATGTTAAAAGTGTATGAAATAAGATTATTTATGAATTGAGATGTACTATTCAGCTATTCTGCCGCCAAGCAGTAGTGCGCAAACATTTCTGTGTTCCTGTTTGAACGGCAATGTTTCCAGAGAAATTACTGGGCCAAGAGTTGAAATACCTTATATCTCCGGGTGACGAGCGCAGTGCAGTGCTAGGTTTGGATTCTTTCATGTTCCAATAACTGCTTGACACTGTGCTGTTATGGGCAGACATCTTGCCAGATTATATTAGGCGTCTATTTAAAAGGATTTAAACTGTATATTAGTTTAAGGTTGGTCTATCTAGACACTGAATAAGGTGAAACACACTTGGTTTGCTTTCTTTTCAATTTATATCTGACTAGCTGTTACCCGCGACTTCGTCCGCGCGCAATAAATACTAAGGTAACTCAGGCAGTAGGTACCTACCTATTTGTGTATCCAGACACATTAACGGTTACTGAAACAGCCTATGATAAAACAATTTCATTAAAATCGGTTCAGTTGTTTAGGTGTCAAAGTGAAAAGAAACATTCGTCCCCCATTAAATGTCAATCCCATTTTCATCCCCATACAACTGTAATTTTGTAATTTCAAACTTGAAATTACAAAATTGCTAGAGCAAATATTTATTTTCTGCGTGTCAAGTGCCTATATACAGTTTCATGGTTTTATCTTCAACGGTTGGGAACTTCCATATTGACATCCATCCCCATTACAACCCCAATTTCAGCCCCGTACAGTTAGAAATTACGAAATTGATAGAACAAACATTCGTTTGCTTCGTGTCAAGTGTCTATTTACAGAGTTTCATGGATTTATCTTCAACGGTTGGGAACTTCCATATTGACATTCATCTCCCATTTCAACCCCTATTTTACCCCCGTACAGTTCGAAATTACGAAATTTATAGAACAAACATTCGTTTGCTTCGTGTCAAGTATATACAGAGTTTCATGGTTTTATCTTCAACGGATGGGAACTTCCATATTGACATTCATCCCCCATTCCAACCCCAATTTCACGCCCGTACAGTTTGAAATTACAAAATTGATATAACAAACATTTAATTGCTTTGTGTAATAAATTAAAAAATAATAAATAGTAATTTAAAGTGTCTAGATACAAAATTTGATAACTTTGAAAATGACGAATTGTCATACAACCGTTCATCTCTTGTTTCACCCTCTTAGGGGTTGAACTTCGCAAAACCCCGTCTTAGCGAGCGCCTACGTGCTAAAAGGGACCTCCATGCAAAATTTCAGATTCCTAGCGTTTGTAGTTTCTGAGATTCCTTGATGAGTGACCTTTCGCTTTTATATATATAGATTAATCCATTGTTTTTCGGTGCTCTGAAAACAATATACCTAAAGCTACGAAACAAACAGCAAATAAAACGGCTTTAGTCACCCGTGTAAACGCGAATAAAACACGCTTGACTCTTGGCATGCACGGTATTTGTGGATTTTAACTGGGTCAAAAATATCCTCCTAATTAGTCCGTCTAGTAAATTATGGAACAGTGTGTATTTTTTGTTTTGTCAAATTGTTAATAACTGACAAAGATATAGATCATCAAAGTTCCGAAATGAGGGGTTGTGACGTCACGTCACGTAAAAATCGTACAATGAAGTGACGTCACGCGAAACTTCTAAGCACTTGTATTTTCGTATTTTTTTGTTTGAGAAACAAAGTAAAAAATACGGGTACCTACAATATTTTTTTAATAATCGGACTGACGGACTAATTAGTTTTTTTTAGTCATCACGGCTATTTTAAATGTTTTTTTGGTCTACCAGGTGGGTTGCGGCAACAAGCTATGGAGCCGCCACAAGGTCCTAGTGGCGGGTTTAAGGGAGCAGTCTCGCGATGGAACCCTCGCGCACGTGCTGCGTCTGCCCGTCCTCGGCTGGCGGCTGCTGGCGGTCAAACCCGCGCCTCGCGTCAAACGACAGGTAATAGTAATAGTCATTTATTATATATATATATATAAATGACTATTACTACTATTATATACATATATTAACCAGAGAATGTACATCAATACTTAAACAAAATATCATACATATTTGCTCATTTATAATGCTACTTATGAAATCAAAAATTAAATGAATAACTATAATGTAAAAAAAACGGATTAAAAAATCATTATACTATCTACCTAAGGACACTTCGCTGATTGAGACGAAACTAACGATATCTTATTTGTTATGTAAATCTGGAAGATACGTGGGAATAAAGAAATTTACAAACATACAAGATACGCGCGAAAAACATAACCCTTCTTTCAGTCGGGTAACAAGAAGCAAAACCCATAAAGCAATAACAGTTTAGTTACATTTTTTTTTTGATGGTAATAAATAAAATTGATTTATTTACCTAAAATTTACAGTATGTCTATGTTTCCGAAGGCGCCCGAACTAGCTTGAAACTGTATTTAAGGTACCTAAAAGGTAAAATTATGTTGCAAAAGCAACGTTATGTTTTAGCAAGACTACGTCCGACTTTTTTTATACGTCCATGCCTACAACCGACAATTGTGCATTGTGCGTTCGTATAAACCACCATGACTTATAGGTACTATTCGCTATACGTGTTTATATGTGTATTCCAGTCCCCGGATGAGGGCTCAGGCGACGCGCTCTACGACGCTGAATACGATGGCGACGACGACGACGCCGATTACAGCGGCTACGACGACGTCGACGACGAGGATTACAACCGGACCAACGACATCGGACCCGCGCCCGAATTGGTGAGAACAAACACGCTTCGTAAACGTTCGTCTTATGTCACTTGTCAACTCGCCCAATACAGTGCTATCAACTTATCTTTACAACAGCCAAAAGCGGAACTACTGGCTCTTACAGAACTCAGACACAGAAGTTGTCTAATTTTGTAATAGATGACAACACTTTCCGATCGTGGCGCCATCGCCATATTATACAGATAAATTGGTCGTGCTGTACCTTTCATTCTCTACACATGAACTGGTGAAAACGCCTCTTCGTAAAACTTCATGTTGTGTTACGTGTCGATTCGCTTTTTAACTGTCACTCCTTCTACATAAAAGTGATCAAAATCACTTAAAGTGGTAGTGATCAGGATCACTCTTCGTAAACTTTCATGTTTATCACCTTTTAATTCTCAGTGTAACTGTCACTCATTGGTCATTACATAGTGGTCAGTACCATTATCATAATCAAGGGAACATAACCATTTTTCTTGATCCATTTGCATTATAATATTTGTCTACTCTTGTATCCGACCGATATAAGGCAGGTAGTAGTGATAAGGACATCGATTCATAAACCTTTATATCAACTTGTCAACTCATTTTAAACATGGTAACACAAAGCCCGTGTTCAAGGCGGAAGCTCGAAAGCTGTTTGTGTATGAGCTGTAGACTATCAGTGTATCAGTCTATATTTCGAAGTTTCTTGCCGAAATTTGGTGCCGTACGATTTGTGCATTGGCTAGAACGGGACTACAGACGTTCATCGTAATATTGTATTTTTCTTTACCCACATAAACGCAAGAACGCAAATAAACCTATTTTTCTTAAACGTTGATATTCCCCTAAAACGCTATCACTTGAACTATATTATCTGTATGGGAAGTCTCTATTTATCATTCTATCTATATCCAGACTGATAGTGAGGCGATGGCTTCACTAAAATGGGATGCCATTTTCACTCTCTAAGTGATTTTATATCAACCGGTAGAGTTTGGCAAACAAATCACCACAAATTACATGCTTATTGTAAACCTTTCTTTGTCATCTACTCTTCTAAAGTTACCAATATTTAGCTCGACTGCATAATTTCGTTATCTATAGAATGTATACAATAACATAAGTATATATCAATGTATTCGTCATATCATATTATTTGTATGGGACTGTCATACATGTTAACTAGATTGCATCATGCAATTATTCATTGGAAGATAAATTACAATAAACAAGACTTGAACTTTGAATCTATGCATAATAAAAACATTGACATTGTTGTTACTACAGAGTGGGGTTACTATTACTGCATTTTTTTTAAACTCAGTTATTGTGTAAAAAAAAATGTTACTAAAAAAAAGTTGGAAAATTTAAAGCTACGTCTAATAAAATAGAATTTAAAATAAACTAATCTAAGTATATTGTAATGGTAACTCTACTCTCAAGTTCTGAAAATATTTAGAATCGGCTGAAAGGATTGGGTATCCTAGTCGGTAAATAAAAAAAATAAGTTTGAAGAATTTATCTTCCAATAAATTATTCTCTCTCTGTTAGTCATCCCACAAACCTGAATGCATAACTCTTGCACTTATCTGTCACTTCATCCATATCATAGAAGCACTGGCGGGAAACCCAGAGCATGGAATGCCGAATGACCATCCTCCCTAGAACTCCAGGGTTATGGCACCAAAAGACAACCCAATGGTCAACCATCTCAAACATCACCTTAAAAATCATTCGAAATTCTTCATAACTGTCGATTCATTTAACTGTCAAATAATAATCTGGTTTTCAATGGATTTTGAGCTTTGTGTGTGGTTGACATAACGTTGCTTTCGTGTTTTGACGTCGCTTCGCATCACGTGTACATAGAAGGAACTGAACTAACATTGCACAGGTTGACGCAAAGCATACTTATGTGACAGGCAGACAGAGACTGATGGATGCGCCTGGGAATAATTACTATCAGGAAGAAATATATAGAAACTAAATGAATTTAAACAACATGTTTAATAACGCTAATAATATGTATATGAAATGAATAACTAATTATATCAACTATTTGGCCACCATAGTGCAAGCTTTGCTTAGTTTGAGGTCAGATGGTGTTTTGTGTGAATTGTCCAGCAATATTTATTTATTAAATTAGACTTGATAAATTAAATTGATACTAGTAAAAATATTAACAATCAATGGAGTTTCTCGTTTAGGACAATTGAAGCACCTTTTCTCCCAAGAATATTTCTGTAAAATAAAAATAAAACAAATTAACAATTATAGTTAACCCGCGTTCAAAAGCGTAAACGTGATCGATAAAACTCGCTCGCACTTTGGTATAAGGGAAAAAAATATTCTTTCCAAATGCAGTTACGATTAGTTAAAAGACAATGGAAATATTTTTTTGGTCATTTGTACTTTTTAAAATAAAAACAATGTTTTGGTGGCAATTGTTCGTAATTGGGGAATACGAAGACGTTCAACGTACCAGTAGCGCATCCATATAGTCTCGGGTAACCACACACACTGCTCCGGCGACATCGGTGGCAGTACTAACATGTTACGGGCGCGCTGCCAGGTGGACCCCCCCACACCCCTGCATCCTCACCGCCACCACCACGGCGAGACCGACAGCGCGCCAACCACGACCGACAACTTTCAGACCGACACCGCCAACGCCGACTTCACTTCGACCCCACCCGAACCCTTCCACCCGCCGACCACCCAAACCACCACCCCGCCTTCTACTTACCCACCCACAGTCGAGGAACTGACCACCGCCCGCGACGAACCGACCCCAGAGTCGACAACTAATTCGTATACCACGGAGGTTTGTCGTAACTCGCTCAGGCTTGTCTTGCATGCAGGTGTGAGCATGATTGGTTTTCGGTTACTGTGTTGGAACACGGCTGATAAGATAGTAGACCTTTTTCTGTGTAAAAACCTGAAAGTAAACAAGCTAGTGTAACATTTCTACTTGCGTGATTTCAATTTATATTGAACATATTAAACAGGACTGGCTGGTTGGTTGGCTGGCTGGAAATCGTACTCACAAGTGACGTCACACGAAACTTTGAAGCGCTGTATCTTCGTAATTTTTTGTTTGTGAAACAAATGAAAAAATACGTGTACAATATTTTTTGGCAATCTAACTAACGGGCTACTTAGTTTTTTTGAGGAGTGTACCCTATTGCAATTGAAATATTTCTGAAATAACGGCGTTCTCGACGTTTTGGTTGCTTAACAACCTAACAACGGACTCGAGAAATTAAGTTCTGTTGTAATGCTTCCAATATAAGCAAGCTAGCATATTGTAACAGTAATTGACTAATATTGCGCGTTTGAGAGCCTCTTTCAATTGTTCAATTAAAAACAACACATATTGTGTGAGATGCCTACATTCATACTACGATTTCATTATGTTACTTGATTGGTACAGCTCATAAATAATAATCAAAAGACAATTCGCAGACATCACACATCGCACCATGTTGATGTGTGAATTAGTAATAGTTTAATGTCTACTATGCCTTATCTGCCGTTTTTTCACGAAACAAGATCTGTCTGTATGTATTGTATATGTATTGTGGTATGTAAGCTCGAATTTGTTAGATAAATAAGTAAGCTAGTACAGGTAATTTATGAATTCTAGGTGTTGTTGGTAGAAAAGTTAAACTATTTACTATCGTTTTTGTAATTTTAGAAAATTTTGTTTCGGTTTTTGCCTTCTGTCTCAGTTTATTTCTATTTGAATTTTCAATGCCAAAAATGTACATTTTATTGAGACTTGATTTGGGTAAGGTTTTTGTATTTATTTACTAGCTGCACGAGGAAATATCCTAATTAGTTCAATTTAGCATGAACCGTTTCAATAGTTTTATTAATAACATCTACAATTTACTCGCACTATGAAAAAATTGTGTCTAACAGGACAAAGACACAGCAATTCAAACAGAAACTGTGATAACACACCAACGAGTCTAACCAACGTTTTATTAGAGCATGACAACCAGACTGCACACATTAGATCTTATTACATAACGAATAGAATTGCTTATTGGGTAAATACTTTCCAACAGGACGAAAAAGTCAAGATCACACCATACTCAGAGTCCGCATCGGAATCAACAAACGTGTACATCTCTAAAGAACCAAGTTTGGCCTCGGTAAAACCGAGGCGGTTGGAAGAAACGCTTCTTCTGAGCGCTGTAGACCCTACAACTACCACAGAACCAGACACGGTATGTCCACACTTCAAATGAAAACTAACGGTTTTTTTTACTAATTCTGTGAGTGGTTTTAAATCTAACATGGGTTAGATAGTACTTTGAGTGTAACCATCTTAATATCTCATTGCCCATTTGAGGTGTTTTATGTAAATATCACACTAATAATTAGGACGCTTCGACAACGACAATCGATTTTGAGGATTATAGTTCCTGAAAACAGAGCAGGATAGTTGTAAATTTAAACTGAGAAAAATATAAATAAGGTACTATATTCAGTTCTATTTGAACAAGGCAAAAAATAACTACAACACAGTTTGACCTAAAAAGTAGTACCATACCAATACAATTTAATATTTTTAACACTTTTATTTACTAAGGATACATACAACAGCCTTTTTGCAAAAAAATAAATGTAAAAAAATATATTTTTATGTTTGAACTAAGTATGCAAACAAGTATATTTGAAATGTGTTGATATACAGTGATATTTTAATATAACTATCACATTCGACGCCTTTAAATTGTGAAAAACCCTTGAAGCAAGAATTGCGGATACACAATTCGTTTCTTAGGAAAAAAAACCAACAATCTTCGTAACAACTACATTTTTTTCTCTGGAAACTGGTATGTTTGCTCTGTAAATATTGTTATATTTTACACAACACAATCACATTGAATTACCCTGTTTGAAAAACATTGATACAACAATTGTGAATACACACATCTGTGGCTGTACCATAAGTCTATTACTATCCTTCTTGGGTGGACATTTGAACTTTACTGTCAAATTGATTTGCACTTGTTTATGTTTCTTCCTCTCGTTGTCTATCCGTCTGTCCACAATCACGTCACATTGTGTGAGCGTCCGCATGGCACTTTCAGCAAACGGTAGTAATACGCGCGTCGAACGAACTGCCCGCGATGACGTCTGAAGCGACAACAGTGGCTTCGCCGTCACCGCCGCCGCCGCCGCCCACCGAACCCGCCACATCGCCCGAGCCGTCGACAACTATATCGACTACCTCGTCGACAACCATGTCGACAACTACATCAACGACGACGTCGACGTTGCCACCGACGACCGTGCCGACAACCACGCAAGCGCCCGAAACTACGATACAAGAAGTCACTCAGGTCCGTTGGTTATATCATAAATCAGAAACGTTTTTTAAAGGAATAGCAGCTAGTAAAGGAAAGGAATTATGAAGATAACTATGGTAAGTGGAAACCTTTACAACGGAACTATGGCCAAATCTTCAAAGTTACATTATAGTTTCATATCTTTCTAACGCACACTGTATAAACTACATGGTTTGGGGCGAAATAGTTTACAAAGAGATGAAACTGTTTTGTAGCACTACGAAATTGCTTTAGTTGCATTGTACAAGGTCTACTTTGTACAAATGGGTATTTTAAGAGTGGTGTTCTCTGATGCACAACATTACTTTTTACTCTTTTACTTCACGGGTAAACATGTAAGTACATTTCTTATTAAATATTATTCCGTTTGAGTTTCATTAGTATTTTAGATACAGCATCATATTGATTTTTCATATTATACTAACAGAAATCAGTTTTGGTACACTTATTTTGGCATATTTGGGTTTGGAGTTAACATTAACCCTAACAAAATTCTAAATTATTACTTAAAAATTTAAGCATTCACATGTTTGATACTTTATACACGTCATCGAATGTCGCTATTGGTCTCAATTCATAAAATACAAACTCATGGATCAAATAAGAAGACTTTTAGAAAATAAACTAAATTATTATGGGCAATATAGGTGGAATGTAAAAATTACGTATTCTCTAAGACGGTATTCAGTTAATTTAGGACGGTGGTTAGTTTAGCAGTTGCTTTGCTGAAGGACTTGTAAAAGCGGCAACCTCAGTAGTCTATATTTTGAAATATAATCACTGTTGAAAGAGCATAACTGAGTTAACTAGTACATAGTATGTACATAGGTACATAGCATTGCTCAGTCAGCTAAAGATTTTACAATTATATGCTATGAGTCTTTTACTTTTTATAGGTTTACACTTGACCACCATCTCGCTTGATATTAAGCGACAATGCGGTCTACGATAGACCGTGTTTACCTAGAAGAAATCGATTCACTCACGATTTAAAGACACCAAAGATTGTAATCAATCTCTGTCGTATTATTTCCTTATACCTTTAGTTCCAATATAAAACATATTCGCTATAAATTACAGGATATAACAAGTCCCACGGAAGGCAAGAGCACCATTATCGGTCAGACGACGGAAACTGTCACATTCGCGATGCCCGCCAACCAACCGCCCACGCTCAAACACCATATGAAGAAACTCGGCATCACTGCCGGGAAGGCATTCAGGTAAGCAAAGCAAATATTTAATAATAAATACATATATTGGTGGACATTTCACACACAACACCATCTAGACCCAAACTAAGCAAAGCTCACACTCACACTCAGCACAGCACACTGTGGGAGCCAGATAGCTTAAATGAAACTTGTACATTAGAAAACACCCAGACCTAATACAAATATTTGTATTCATCACACAAATATTTGCGCTGGGTGAGGATCGAACCCACGACCCACGGCTTCGCAGGCAGACTTACTACTAACTAAGCCATCAGGGAGAAATTAATCCAAGCTACAAATACTTAAATTTTATTGTAATACTAATGGACACCATGATGCAACATCCTACTCTGTCTGATATGATCTGAATTTTTGGAATAACATATACTTTTTATCCTGGTAACATAACAGGATCAGGAACTACACACGTGAAACTGCGGGGTGCTTCTAGCCAAGACGTATGATAAAACCTCTAAAATATGTGATGTTCATGAGTCTTCGAAAAATTGTAGGCATTTCCATATTTAAGTCATCATAGAGTTTGCTATGTCTGAAACTTATTTATTCATAATATATTTTTTTCCTTGTATTGTCTATTATCTTAGTTTCTTTGGCAGTATAAATATTACTGGGGTTAAAGTAGCATTATTTGCTATATTTTTAACGACTTCAAAAGGTTCTCAATTCGGTTATATGTTTTTTTGTGTGTTACGCGATTGCGCTGCCAATTGTGAATCGATTTTGATGATTTTTTTTGTTGCGTAGATCTTATAGACTACAGGCCCGTGAACAAAATTTACGGGTCAAATGAACCACCAGGAGACCTATGTAGGATGATAGATAAAGTAATAAGATTCAGCACTATGTAACACACCGTCACTTGTAAGCTTTCCAACTGAGTGCAATTGAAGAGGGGGGGTTGCAACCCTCGATCGTTTCTCCTTGTCGCATTATTTTTGTACGGCGTTGAGGAATAATAGATTAAAAGAGGTATTGAAACTATACAAATTATTAATTTTAACTTTTTAATTATTAGTTTGCCGGAAAAATTTACAGAGTACGAGTAATTTACAGAGCAACTTTGGTCATTTGATTAAGTACGGCATTGGTTCCATACAGTTTCAATACCTCTTCTAATCCATTATTTCGCAATGCCGTACAAAAATCATGCGATAAGGAGAAATGGTAGAGGGTTGCAACCCCCCCTCTTCAATCACACTCAGTTGGACAGCTTACAAGTGACGGCATAGTGCTGAATCTTAATACTTTACACCCTTCTATCATCCTACATAGGTCTCCTGGTGGTTCATTTGACCCGTAAATTTTGTTCACGGGCCTGTAGTCTATTAGCTCAGGGATGATTCCATATCAATTTTATCGAAATCAGTGTGGCGGTTTCTAAAGTATGAACAAAAAAACTATAAATGGCTTTATTAACTATATTAAATTTAGACGACGTAGTGATCTAGTGATTGATTCTTAAAAATTCGGTCGAGTGTCTGAATTTAATAAATTGAAGTAGGTTTTTGTTTTTCCAAAAAAAAAAATTTTTAAAAACTTCCGTGGTAAAAACAATGCAATTTATTTGAATTCCAGATACATAATCCCCGCGGATTTGTTCACGGATCCAGAGGACGGTAACCTGACCTTCACGATGTACGAAGCGGAGAACGTTCCACTCAGCAAAAACTCCTGGATACAGTTCATCCCGGCCGCTAGGGAAGTCTACGGATTGTGAGTACCATCATCACAATACCATCATACGTATCAACTATCAACCAATAGTCTCTCTACGGTTGGAGCATCGGTCACCCCTAACCAAATTTTAAAGTGGTAGGACTCTTTGCAGAGTTCGCCTGGGGAAGTACCACACCTTTGCCAGTCATTCTACCGCCAAGCAGTAATGTCTAAACATCACTGTGTTCCGATTTGAAGGGCAATGTTTCCAGAGAAATTATAGGGCATAGATAAAAATAATAATATAAGGAGACACGGGTCTCCTAATCAAATAGGGGGGTACAGTATTGCGGTCGTCACCCAGACATATGACATTATATATTTCTGAAAACAGATCTTCCAACTCAGATCGGAAAAACAGTTATGCCCCAGCTACACGAGGCTAGTTTTTCAAGCTAGGATAGCAAGCTAGTGTTAGTAAGCTAGCAAGCTAGTACTTCTAGCTTCGTGTAGACAACGCTACGCAACGCTACACGCTACGTAAGTTTTGTTTACACCAAGCTATTGGAACATGAAGATTCCCAATCATTACATAGCACTGCACTGCGCTCGTCATCCAGATATATACAACGTGTGGCGGAAAGGTCCAGCAATATTTATGGTACTTCATCTATACTAAGTATCGAATCACATATGTGAACATTAGACACGAAAGTTTTTTTTTTTTTTAAACTTTCGTGTCTAATATTCCGCGCCGGCGGCGCGCGGCGTTTGAAGACGCCGACGTCTCTCGACCTAGGTATATTTGTCGTTTGAAAACCCTACCTAAATAGCATGTAAATCGAGCAGATGAGAATTATTCGGTGTGGAAGCTATTGCATAAACAACCCAGTGAATGTTCCCACTGCTGGGACTCGGGGTCTTCTCTCCCAAGGATAGTCAAGGTCATAATACACCACGCTGGCCCAATGCGGGTTGGTTGGCGGATGACACATGTCCTCGAAATATTCAAGGTGCATGTCGGTTTCTTCACGATGTTTTCCGTCACCCTTTTTAAGTTAGCGGCATTACGCACATGACTTCGAAAAGCACTAACCAAAATACTTATTACTCTTTGCTAAATTTAGTCGACTAAACTTGGTCGCTACTGGATTTAGTGAAATGTTATAACATTCAGTCCTAGTAAATTCAGAAGCGAGGATTGCTTGTTTCTTACTTGCTCCTGAATTCAGTCGACTAAATTTTGTCAAATGTAAGTAATAAGCCTTCAAAAAACATTAAACAGGAAATAACGTAAAATTAGAGATGGTCGTTTTTGTAAAAACGTTTCTAGGCATCGATGCCAGGTTATGATGCCGGCATCCGATGCCGAGTGTATTGAAAAACGGATGCCAGCGACACCCGATGCGAGTAACGCCAGTTGACCGGCAACGGAAAAACGCACGGTGGCGCCAGCGCACGGCTTGGTGGCATCGGCACCACAACCGAACGAAGACTGGCTCGAAGTGTAGCTTGCTCTCTCACTCTCGCTGCACTTGGAGAATGTGCGAGGAAGACAACCAAAGACAACATAACAATGGAGCGCGGCGCGGCAAACGCTTGCGGAGTTATCATTACTAGAAGCGACATGAGGTAGGCGCAAGTGTACTACTACAAGACTACAACAGTATCTATCTACCTACTACGAATTTCAAAGAATTTGTTTTTTGCCTTTTACATAAAAGTTTTAAATCATTGAATGACTGTAATGTAGACCATTTTTCAGTGTATCTGTATAATATGTAGATATGATAACTTATGTTCTGTAGCATAATTTAATATTTCTCACAAAGATTGATGGGATAGGAACTACATAAAATATGACACGATTTTTTCTATATTCTCAAGCCCCAATCTGCTTTACAAGGTAGATGAATATATTATTATTTATTTTTTTTAAATGGCGCTCATGTCTCTTCTTGTGAGCGCGACATTTACGGTGGTCCAGATATACAGATATTGGTGAGAATAGCGCCACTACTTGATAAGGTTAAGTTTGTTTATGTTTAAATTTTTTCATTAGGTTTGAAATTTTAAGTACCTATGCTTGGTTGTGCAAGTTGACTGTTCTGTGCTTCTCTGTGTTACGTCATCTTTTCTATCACAGACGTACCTACATCTGTGATCATGCCACGACACGACGGGAAAGACCAGCAAATCCTTATTGCCACCACTTCGATAAAAAAGATGACACAATAGGGATTTGTAAATACTGTAGCCAGTATATCAGCTACAAATCGACGACAAGAAACTTAAGGTCTCACTTAAAAAAAAACACCCACATACTTATTCTGTATTCTGTTAAACTTAAATGATACTACGATAATTCCACCACCACCGCTATCACAACGACCGCTACCACAACCTTCACAACCACAAGAAAGTACAAAGTGATGGTTGTATTTGAAAAACAAAAACGTTTTTGAGCAACGATGCGTCGTCGTAACGTTAAACGTATCTAATTATTAACGAATAGCCAACCAAAGTTATCATATGGCACCGTTACAGGCAGTTATTTGATCAAGTCGCATCGACAGTTGACCGGCATCGATGCCGAAAAAAACGATGCCGGCAACGGATGCGGCTTAGATAATAACGATGCGCATCGATGACAAAATTTAACGAAAACGCCCATCTCTACGTAAAATTAAATACAACTAAGTAGGTATGTTTGAGTCAGAGTCAAATAAAAAGTTAGAATAATTAATTTTATTACTTAAACTCTGTAATAAGTATGGAAGATACCTACACTAGCTACTTATTTTTGGCTAAATAAACTAACCTTTTAATAATCACATTATTATTTCACCATAGTCACCATAGTCACTCCTAGCACTAAAATTTCGCCGCACAACAACACAACACATGAATATAGGCATTTAATCCATTTTACACTGCAATCCAATGGCGCTTGGAGCACTCGCCTCCAACGCATTCCAAGGGCGGGGCGAGTTAGAAGTCTGGGCAATTACCTATCATGTCTAGGTAGACAGTGATGACATCGTAGATATCAATTTTGCGATAAAAACAAACAACCACCACCCGTCACAACCACCAACGAAGCTAGAGAGCAACTGAACTTTTAACTCAAACATCAAACATTCGCGCGGTATTTTTCCGGCCTTTCGGCGCAGCTCGCGTCAGTCGGTGTCGGCATTCACAAAGCGTCGGCGGCAAACCGGCGGCAGCAATCGCTTTAACAAAAGCCGAAGGTCCGTTGTAGACTTTTCGCAACTTCGCAAAGAATAAAGTAAAATAAAGAAGTGAAAATAGTTTGAAATTCTACGAAATGTATCAAAGTACTGATAGTTGACTTTCTACATCTGAACATTTAATGTAACCTTACTAACACAATCAATTTAAAATAAAGTAGCCAAGTGCGAGTTGGACTCGCCCATGAAGGGTTCCGTTGCAGCAAGTAACATAATATACATGGTACTTGGTACACATAGTTCTTTTAGTTCGTTGTAACTTTGATCGAAGTTTTAATAATAGTGTATTTATGACGTACTAAAAAAAACTACTCATCAGATCGAGTTCAAACTAATTTTCGTTGGTAGTTTACATGGTAATGTACATCATATATTTTTTTTAGTTTTTTCATTCTCTTACTTTAGAAGTTAGAGGGTGGGGGACACACATTTTACCACTTTGGAAGCGTCTCTCGCGCAAGTTATTCAGTGTAGACAAAAACTATATTAGAAACCTCAACATCATTTTTGAAGACCTATCGATAGACACCCCACAGGTGTAGGTTTGATGAAAAAAAAATTTTTGAGTTTCAGTTCTCAGTATGGGGGGCACCCCTAATTTTAATTTTTTTTTTTAACTTTTGTAAAAATCTTAATGCTGTTCACAGAATACATCTACTTACCAAGTTTCAACAGTGTAGTTCTCATAGTTTCGGCAAAAAGTGGCTGTGACATACGGACGGACAGACAGACAGACAGACATGACGAATCTATAAGGGTTCCGTTTTTACGTTTTACGGAACCCTAAAAACATAACCAAAGGTATTTTTAACCTCCGGCCAAAAAAAGGGTTTTAGAAGTTTGACGTCGATGTCTGTCTGTATGCCTGTGTGTCTGTCTGTGGCACCGTAGCGTAGAGCTCAATCGCATGAATCGATTTCAATGCTGTTTTTTATTTGAAGGTTAGTTTCCTTGTGGTGGTTCTTAGCTATGTTTGGTTAATATTTATTCAAGATGGCCGCATCCACATAGTGGGGGACAAAATATTTGTTCACAACCTCCCTCCATATGGGTGTCACAAAAGGATTGACTAGTAGAATGCTATACACTATGACAAATTTCAAATCCAAAATGGCCGCTACCACAAAATGGTAAATTTCTTTTTTTTGCTACTACCTCAATATGGGTATCAAATAAAAGGGCTTGACTAGTAGAGTACTATTCGCTATGACAAATTACAAATCCAAGATGGCCGCCATCACAAAATGGCAAAATACATTTATTTTTTACTACTCCCTCAATATGGGTACCAAATGAGAGGACATTACTAGTAGAAAGTTGTACGGTTTACAAATCCGAGGCAGTCGGGGGTAAATTTTTATTTTGTTCATGTTCGTTCATAAATTAGTTCGGTATAGTGATGAGCTACTAGAGACGTAGGTATAAGATATAGGTAGTCGAGCTTGCATGGAACTTCTAATCAAGCGTTTCTTGTTTCTTTATTCGTAAAAGCTGATTTATTTTTGTTTTATTCGTGTAAACTAGGTATCGTAGTTGTAGACCGCCCAAATTGACTCCAACCGTCAAACAGTTCTAGCCATTACCTATTGTATTAAAGGATTTAAATTTACAGTAAATAATAATTCAACTTATGTTTATTCCATTCACAGTATCGAAGTAAGCAAAAAAACAACCTGTTCTGCACAAAATTTAGTCTTTGACAGGCAAAGTCGTTTGTCAGCTGTACGAAGTAACTATTTTCTGATCTGTGGCTGTACATGCATTAGGGTTGAAGCTTGTCATTTTAACATCAAACTTTGACTCGTATTATCTCGTAATCTAACGTGCTGAGGGGAAAGAGACCTTCGGGGATGAAGTCCACATCAGTGTTGGAATGACCTGTTAAAATATTGTTGGACCTTTCCGCCACACGTTGTATAAGATGTTTAATCTCTATGCCCTGCAATGTCACTGGAAACATTGGCCTTCAAACCGGAACACAGTAATGTTTGCACGTTTACTGCTTGGCAGTAGAATAACTGGCAAAGCTAACTGTTAATGTTATCAATTTTGTTTTAACTCATTGTGCTTAATCGTATGTGTTTCTCCAGGCCATTGGAAGCGCACGTGTCTCGCTGGAACTTCATAGTGGAAGCTCAGGACAGCGAAGGATTGTTCGCGCGCGGCCCGCTCGATGTCACTGTTCAACAACACAAGGGAGGCCGGACCGTCAACCATCACTTCCTCATGCAGTTCAAGGTGTTGAAGGTAAGAAGAGATACCCTAGGCTATAAGGAAAGGACACAGCTCTAGCTAAAACGTAGTGGCACTAAAACAAGAAAAAATAAAGTGGCCAAGTGCGAGTTGGACTCGCCCATGAAGGGTTCCGTTGCAGCAAGTAACAAAATCTACATAGAACACATAGTTCTTGTAGTTTGTTGTAACTTTGATCGAAGTTTCAATAATTGTGTATTTATGACGTACTAAAAAAAACTACTCATCAAATCGAGTTCAAACTAATTTTCGTTGGTAGTTTTCATGGTAATGTACATCATATATTTTTTTTAGATTTTTCATTCTCTTACTTTAGAAGTTAGAGGGGGGGGGACACACATTTTACCACTTTGGAAGTGTCTCTTGCGCAAATTATTCAGTGTAGACGAAAATGATTTTAGAAACCTCAACATCATTTTTTAAGACCTATCGATAGACACCCCACACGTTTAGGTTTGATGAAAAAAAATTTTTGAGTTTCAGTTCTCAGTATGGGGGGCAACCCTAATTTATCTTTTTTTATTTTTTTTTGTTCAAATCTTAATGCGGTTCACAGAATACATCTACTTACCAAGTTTCAACAGTGTAGTTCTCATAGTTTCGGAAAAAAGTGGCTGTGACATACGGACGGACAGACAGACAGACAGACATGACGAATCTATAAGGGTTCCGTTTTTATGTTTTACGGAACCCTAAAAAGATTTACCCTACTACCTCGGATTTGAAATTTGTATAGTATCCTACTAGTCAAGCCTTTTGATTTGACCCATTTTGAGGGAGTAGTGGAAAAAAATATGTAATTCGCCATTTTGTGGTGGCAGCCATCTTGTATTTGAAATCTGTTACAGTGTATAGTATTCTACTACTAGTCAAGCTCGTTTATTTGATACCCATATTGAGATAGGAGGTTGTGAAAAAATATTTTAACCACAGTTTTATGCAGGCGGCCACCTTGAATCGGTAATAACCAAACAGCTAAAAACTACCGCATAGAAACTAAACAGCATCGAAATCGGTCCATCAGTTTGAGACCTACAATGCCACAGATAGACACACACAGATATACGGACAGATAGGCATCGACGTCAAACTTATAACACCCCTTTTTCTGGTCGGAGGTTAAAAACAATTCTCCTTACAACGTGATGATAGAAGAAAAAGAGCAGAGAAAGTACATGTTAATAAATCGTTAAGATTCCAGTAAATAACGTCCACATTACCAATATGACGGTAGCTATGTTCCTGTACCTCTACCACAGATCAGAAAATAGTTACTTCGTAACAGATGCATCACTTCCATACAAAAGTGCAAATACCTACACGATAATAACCTAAACTGTCGTATACTACTTACCTACTGTTACTTGTAAGCAAAAATACACCTTAACACACCCACACAGAGTTGTAAATGCCGTGCGCACCGTGTGACTTGTCGTCTGCTTACGTCATTGACCAAACGTGCTAGGGTTGTACGAAATGGTGGTAGGTGGTAGTAGTGGTAGGACTCTTGGCAGAGTCCGCCTGGGGAAGGACCACACCTTTGCCAGTTATTCTACCGCGAACCAGTAATGTGCAAACGTTACTGTGTTTTTTTAAATAAAGAGTGACGAGACGAGCAGGACATGTGCCTGATGGTAAGAAACATGCCTGTCACATAACAGCACGGTGACACGCAGCTATTGGAACATGAAGAGTCCAAATCATTACCTAGCACTGCACTGCGCTCGTCACCCAGAGATCTAAGATGTTATATCTTTAAGCCCTGTAATTTCACTGGAAACATTGCCCTTCAAACCGGAACACAGTAGTGTTTGCACATTACTGCTTGGCGGTAGAAGAACTGACAAAGGTCTGGTACTTCCTCAGGCGGACTCTGCTAATAGTCCTACCACTACAGTACTCCATTAGACAAGCCCATTCATTTGATACCCATATAGAGGTAGGTTGTGAAGAAACATTTTGTCCGCGATTTTGTGGAGGGGGGCATTTTGAATCGATATTAACCAAACATAGCTAAGAACCACCGCACAAATATATACCTTTTTAAAAAATCGACGTCAAACTTATAACACCCTTTTTTGGTCGGGGGTTAAAAATGATTCACAATTAGCTGAGCTATCGCGAAACATACTTACATCCAATAAAAATTAAGCCCAGAACCGCCTCCTTCTTTGAATTCAGTTAAAAATTCTATAGCTTTTTTTAAGTAGGTACGTTTTGTAGTCAATTGATACTGAAGTTTATTTTGGTTATACAATGTAGGTAGTTGTAAGTTGTTTTCATACCGTCAAATAAATAAACAAATTAGTATCATTAATTATGTATATGGATATTAAAAAAAGTATCTCGTCTAATGTTTTATTAACTTAATGCGACATAATAAAAATGGGGTAAATTACTACTACATTTCAGTTTCTTGCTATTGCAGCCATTCACAATACAATAACGCCGCGACATTATTTATGCGCGCACTCGGCGTTCGTTCGCACGTCAACTCAGGCAAACGGCCGGCGGCCTTGTGATTTTAGTACACCCCGGAGGACGCGAACGAGTAGGTACTAAGCTCGCGCCGTTTAGCCAGTGACGAGGGTGTGCCTCTACCATGAGTTGCTATCGAAACATTTTACTATCTTACCGTAGTCGATAGCGAGCAAACCGTACATCGAATAGACTTCTAAAAATCACGTACCATGAGCTAAACGGACTCGATAGCGACAACTCGATTGTTTATCTGGTTTGTTTCTAACTTCACACATAATGAAGCTGCCTCTTTCTAGCTACATTAAGAGGAAAGAGAAGCCAGGTAGTTCCAATAATCCTACCAGTTGAAAGCGTCTTATAGTGGCGGATAATCTAAGGCTTATATGTGTTTCTAAATTTGTCTTGGTTGTAGTGGTAACTATTTTCTGATCTGTGGTTGTAGTTTGTGTGAATGACTATAGACAGCCGATGTTTCAAGTTTCAATGTCAATTTTGTTCTATGAATGTGTATAACACTCATAGGCTCTTGGGAAAAATGGTGCGCTTTGTTATCATGTTAATAAATGTAATACCAATATTAATACTTGACTATTTATAATGTAAGAGTTGTACATTGTTAAGTAACCTATACAAACTATTAATATTTTGAACTTATGCAAGTAGGTGCACCTACCTTTGATTCAAGTGAAACTCTTTGTGTGAATTTCAAGTCCGAATGATCCTTTAGTAATCCATATCAATCTTCGACAGCTTCCTTACTAAACCTATATTCTTTAATTAAATTATTTTCACTAATATGTGTTTATGTGTCAGTGGTTTTGCAAGTTTCGTTCGCATGCTTGCTTAAAAATGTCCTTGATCGCGTCGTTCGTCTTCATGAGCAGCCGTCGTTAACATATTCCAAGCTAAATAATTTCTCCCGACATTACCTTGGTACTCGGTACACAATATTGTTTAAATTAATTTATTTGTTGTCTCGACGCACTTTAACCAACATTTTCACGCTTCAATGGGTTAGTGAATAACTTTACTGCTATCGAAACAGTATTATTCGAAGGCGACTGTCAAATTTGTAACTCATGGTACCGTTTTCTATGACAATTGCTAAAAAACTTTATTCGATAGCGAGTCCTAACTCGATAGGTTTTCTACTTAGTGACCCATACTGCCGATCTTAGTTCTGCCAGTGACCGGTAGGGGCGCTGTTAATTTCGCCATAGTAATCTTTTACGCAGTCGCTAGCGAGTAGGATCTACATAAACTCATGGTACTGGAGGTACTGGTTCTAATAATGTTTTATTTACATTAACTGCCGTATTAAAAATATTATTTGCTACGCTAGCGAAAAACAAGTCAAATTTTAACAATAATAGGAAATATCGATATCGGTAACGTCAAATGAACTTAAATAAACAGTTGAGCTATAATACCTATAAATAATAGTTAAAAAAAAAACACTTTAAAACACTAAATTTAAAAATAGATTGAATTAAATTCAATAAATTTAATCCATTCGTTCCAGGATTACAACAACGCGATCGACTGGCAGATCCGAGCACTGGAAGGGATCGTGAACCTGTTCCGAGACACGGACATGGATCACCTGACGGTGCTGAACGCGACGCAGAAGGGAGACCTCTTCGAGTTCGTGTGGACCAACGACACGCTACCCAAGGACCCTGCCTGTCCCATGGACGATATCAAGAGACTGATGAAGGTATTTACTTTAAATTATACTTCCTTAATATAGTTTAATCGCTCGACATTCTGGAATGGACCGGGAACCTGACACCAAATGGATCACCATTATTTTAACAAGCGACCTGAATGATATTCAGTCGCTTTGATTGTTACATTTAATAAACTGTTTGGTTGATGTTTATTATGTCTGGCTGTGTTAGTATATGCCATTCTTAGTATAGGCTGAACATAAATATGTAGCTGCTAGTATTTCATAATTTGACGTTTATAAATATACCGACCCAAGTACCAAATTGATGAATAAATGATAGAATTGATTTGACTACAAACAGATTTCTAAAACCCGGGGTTGTCTTTTTGCAGATAATGGAATCTAGCGACGAACCCGGCAGCCCGTCAGCCGGTCTGGTCCGCGCCATGTCTCCCGAGCTGAAAGTCAGTGGCGTGTCATGGCGTGGCGTGGGACGGTGTTCTCAGCAACCCGGCGCTGTCAAACCGGCCGGCACTTACCCGCCCGTCACTAGGAACCAAGTCGACCATCTCACCGCCACCGTTGGACACATGTTCGTCTATAAAGTGCCCGAGGTTAGTACAATAAGCTAACTTAGTGAAGTCTAGTATGTGCCATGTCTCTCGAGCTGAAAGTCAGTGGCGTGGCGTGGGTCGGTGTTCTTAGCAACCTGGGGCTGTCAAACCGGCCGGCACGTCACCAGGAACCAAGTCGACCATCTCACCGCCACCGTTGGACACATGTTCGTCTATAAAGTGCCCGAAGTTTGTACAATAAAACTGTAGACACTTAGTGAAGTCTGGTTTGTGCCATGTCTTCCAAACTGAAAGTCAGTGGTGTGTCGTAACTTAGTGAAATAAGTAGTGTGGGACAATGTTCTTAACAGCTAAATTGCTGTTTACACGGTTAGTACCTTTTTTAGCCTCAGATGGCCTCAATAGCCTACCGAAGCAGCTAGCACCTAACACCACCTTTACCAAAAACCTGTCGATTATCTCATCACAACCGTCTGACATAAAATATTCGTCTATCCCTTTATAGAACTTAATATCCGTTGACTCTAGTTATGCCTAACAGAATTGATTAAATTTAGATAAGAATTATTCTGAAAAAGAAACTACCAATCTCACCTATTTGCCATATATCACGCATCTCTTTTCGATCTCTTCCCCGGTAGACAATTACATACATTATGTGATTTTATTTGTGAAGAAATATAAACTGACTTGTACAATGTACATTTCATCCTGTATCTATCGAAAGAAAACATGCATGTATTAAACCATTTTTTATTATCTATTCTAGGATACATTCTTCGACCCAGAAGACGGTGCCACTCGCAATCTGGCCCTGTCGCTCCGCTACAGCGACCGCACTGAGATCCCTCCGGGGCACTGGCTGCAGTTCGACGCCAAGAACCAAGAGTTCTACGGTCTGGCCGCGCCTAGCGACGAGGGAAGCGTCAACTATCAGCTGGTATGTCTCTCTCACTCTTATAGTGATTTGTCGTGTTTTGTCTCTCTTACACAACGCTATAGTGACCACTCTGAGATCCCGCCTGGGCACTGCCTGCAGTTCGATGCAAGAACCAAGAGTTCTTTAACCAGTAACTGGTATCTATCTCTCTCTTTTATAGTGATTCATCGTGTTTTGTCTCTCTTACACAACGATCCCCAATGAATGCTGGTTTTATACTTTCGTTACAGCACAGACTAAGTAGAGAGATACCGCTCACCACTGTCACTTTCCCGAACATTCCAAATTGTATACATAATTTATCAATCTTTAGGTAAAATACACATAAAAACTTAACTTTAATAGTTGCGTCGTAGCAGTCCTCACTAGAATATTCTGTGTCTAGATGACAACTCAGCAATCAGATATGTCTCTGATACAATTTCTTTGACATCAAAATTAATATATTAAGAGAGCTTTAGAAAATGATAATCATGTATTTAGGTAAAGAGGGATCGCTATAGAAATAACTTAGTTAAATAAGAGTTACTTGGGCTCAAAGGGGAAAATCTGACTGGACTCCAGCACCAAGTTGGATTTATACTTACTCTGCTTGGGGTTATAGTCATGTATACAGTCAGCAGTATATTATTATGCTGCTTGTGGTTGCAGTAGTGAAGTATTGGATTACAAAAAAAACATTATAGATATAATAAACACTTATGAAGTATACTTATTTATAAACAATGGAATGTTCTGGCTATAATATAAACGATAACTATTTAATCAATCACATATTTTAACGTTTCAGATCGCAGAGGACTCGAGCAAGAAGAGTGCATACGACAGCCTCATAGTGGAAGTGGTGAAGGCGCCCACGATCCGACCGACCGTCGAGTTCCAGATGACCATGGAGTACCCCTTCCCCAAACTGGCATACGATGCCAACAACAAGAGGAAAGTGGTCGAGAAACTTGCCGCGCTGTTCGGACAGAAGGACCCTTACAACATCAGGATACATAGCATTACGAATAACCCGACTACTATCATTTGGTAAGAATATTTTCTCGTCATCATATCTCTCAATCAATGGTAATTAGTCTATGCCCATTGCTGGACATAGACCAATTACCATTACCAATAATCCGAGTACCATCATTTGGTAAGAATCTTATACCATCAGCCTATCATAGTCCACTGCTCGACATAGACCAATTTTATTACCTTACATTACCTGACTATTATCATTTGGTAAGAATCTTTCATCATCAGCCTATCTTAGTCCACTGTTGAACATAGGCCTCTCCCATGCCTCAGTCAGGCCGATTTTCATCTTTACGTTTCCAGACACTGCGTGTCTTCTGTATGCTAGCCAAGCACGCTCCATAGTAGATTAATCATAACTTAAAGGATATCAGAAACCTTTATTTTTTGGCCGACGCTTGACCAAAATGGCGCTTATTTGGTTCAATATAAAAGTATTGCTATTTAGCATGGTAATTTCGTCAGCATGCAGGGCACGCTTCTGACTGATAGTAGGAATCGGGTAGTTAACCATCTAGATTACCTGTAGACCTTTATCAGTCTATAGACAATTCAGATGTGCTTAGTATAAGTAGTAAGTTTAGTATGTGCTGTAGTGTAGATTTTATTGTAAGTTAGTTGTGTTAATAAAAGTTCAGACTCGTTAAAAACGACATCAGCAGAAGGTGTATTGCTTTGACTGCCATACAACCTTTCCTATGTTAAAATTATTGTAATCAAATAATAATCTTCGTATTACCAATTTCAGGTACAACACAAGCCTACCAATGGACCGCTGTCCCAAAAAGGAGATCGAAGAATTACGCAAAATGATAATTGTGGACGAAAGAGGCACGGGCGGCGGCGCTCTCAAAGAAAACGTAGACCACGTCTTCGACAAAGACCTTAAAGTCATGTCCATAAGGCTCATTCCCCTTGGCCTGTGCGCCGAACAAAACACCAAAGTACCAAAGACTACGATACAAGTTTATTCGGGGTCGCCAAACTCGGCGAACAGTAAGGCGGGACAGGCCAGTTCGAGTGAGAACAGCTATCTGCTGACGTTCATCATTCCTTCAGTCGTTATCGTCTGTATGATATTACTGGCCGCGCTTATTGCTTGTGTGCTGTACAGAAAACGACGTACAGGTAAGAAACTGAGGTTTTTACTCGCTTAGCTGACACTGTTGTTCAAATATTGACCAAGTGATTTCCCATAGATCTTGTTTTTCATGTTATAAACAAAGTAAGCTTGAAAAGTTTTACTTTATTTGTATATGTGCTAAAAATCATGCAACTAAGTTTTGGAAAACATTTAAATTTCATATAATTTTAATTGTATTGGACACATCGTGAACTGAAGATAAAATAGCAATAATTAAACTATTATTTTTTCAGACTTTATTAACAACTACAACTTTGAAATTTTTACATTGTTACAAGTTAGGTTTTTGTAATATTACTTGTTTAAAAGTATCATAATTTTAGTTTTGTACCAGAAAACAAGTATAATTTATATAATTAGAGTTGGCATTTATAATACCAGACCCGCGCTTCTACCGCCTAACTAAATCGGCTATCGCTTTGCTAATCCTGTCTGTATCATTTCAAGCGAAAAGAAAAGAGAGAGAAACATCAAAGCGATGACATTTTTCGTTCGGCGGTAGACCCCCTGGTATCTTATAATATTCTTGAACATAGCCGCAAAGTTGCAAATTTATCGTTTTTTGTCTTTATTTCGGAACGTATGCATTTGATCTGCATGATTTAATAAACACCTTGCCTTTTTCCGGCTATTCATAGCTCGAAACAGCAATATTGTCTCTCGGTTGACGTTTTAAAGACTGAACGAAGAGGTTTGACTCCACTTTCGTCATAACTAGGAGTAATTAATTCCCTGATATGTATAATCTGGTTGTCTTTGAATTGTGAGAGCGTCGCTTTCTTGTCGTGCAAGATTGCAAACCTATGATGAACAAAAAAGTATATAATTAATTTTAAATTTAAAAAAAACTGCAACTAACATTCAGGTATTCGTTCTATAGGAGGAGTCAATGCCAATGCCAATGCTTGAACTTAAGGTGAATCGAAATTGAAATGATAAATCACAAAGCTACAAAAATCACTAAGAAATCTAGATGTTGTGGTATGCTAAACACGGTATTTCACATAGCAGCGTTTCTCAAAACACGATTATCGCTTACTATCATGATCATGTAAATACACTACGGTGTTCACGATATATTACTATCTATTATTTGTACTATCACTTGCATCCCATCATAGGGCTATCATAATTATATCATAGACAGAGAAAGAAAAGGGTTTTAGGGTCCGATAAGGATTTGCATATCACTATGCATGTAGAGCTTTAAACACTGGTAAAAATGTTACTCAAAAAAGATATGAAGTACAATTAGATGGCATTTCAAGAAAGATCAATTAATGTTACGTAAAGAAATTAAAAGCACTACAATTTTTGTTTTATGTCACCAGAAACAGTGCCATTTTTAATACTGGTAATCCTACCAGAAAACCCCTCTGTTTCATAGTAATGCAATTGTTTTTTTTAAATATTAATTTAAAGATTTAAGTACAAGTATTTAGGTTATAAGATACTCTAAATTAAGCGTTAAGCAAAGGTGTTGTGCCTCCCAAAACAAAACAGTATATTGTTTTCATCTAGAGGCTAAAAAAAATACTGTTTCCTGGTTGTTAAAGTGAGTTTAGCCATTAAAAATCACTTGGTAAAGCAATTCGTTTCCGTTCCTCAGGCAAAATGAGCGTCGGCGACGAAGAAGAACGTCAAGCGTTCCGCTCGAAAGGCATTCCGGTGATCTTCCAAGACGAGTTGGAAGAGCGAGGCGACACGGAGCCCGTCCACAAGAGCCCCGTCATCATGCGGGAAGAGAAGCCACCTCTACTACCCCCCGCTCCAGACTACAGGCCGGGGGACGACGCCCCTTACCGACCCCCGCCACCCTTCGCAGCTTCCCGCACTCCGCCCCGGCCTAAAGCCACCCCCACTTACAGGAAACCACCCCCGTACGTTCCTCCTTAAGAACTAACACTGCCATTTATCTTAGCTTAGACGGATGGGACAAAAACACACAATTTTACCAATACTTTTTTGGGTAAAATGGAATCCATTCCGTGTGTCATTCACGCTTCACTCTCATCGAAGCTTTACGGTTCGATTTTTGTTTGATTTGAACATCGATCCATTCGTGTGGATAGTCTTGTTAAATAAGGTTGTGGATCTGTTCTATAAGAAATTCCCGTATATTGTGTAACAGTATTACATAATGAAAGTCGAATCGTATAAAAACCGCTGGCTCGAAACTGATCGCGAGCCGTTATTTATTTTTCTAAGACATTGATATTACTCTCGCAAATCTTTATGAGCTCTCGGAAGCAAAAAATGTGTATTTGACCCACATAACCACGTTTCGCCGCATGTTAGTGTGAGCTATACGTATACATACACACACAAGTGCACGAAAACAGGTGATTTTGTTTCGTGTCTTACTTCCGAAAGGTCATACAATTTTGCGTTGACTATATCTTGAAGTTTATTTATGGTAGCTAGTCGGCACTAATGACAGACTTCTGTAATTATGAATGTAATTTTTTTCTAAATAAAGAGCAGCTTAACTTACATTTGAAGCTGCTACAAATGCATTTATAAAATTAAGTAACACACAAACCTCGAAAAACAAGGAATTGTGCACAGTACGACGCGTCTACGAATTTTTATGTAAGTAAATCACGAATTAGATGCGAATAGTGTTTATAAAGTGATTTAGGCAGCAGTTTCAATTATATGGAGACTTCACGGGATGTGTACTAGTGTTATTGTTAAAATAGAATGTTACATTAGCGCCTAGGGTAAGACAATGTTGAATGCGTGTTAGGTGACACATTTATATCAATTTACACGGATTTTGAGGAACTTCAACTCGTTCTAGCACTAAAGAAGTACTAAGCATTGAACTATAAGAACTAAGTACTAGGGGTGATAGAGCATTTCAAAACTATGTTCAATTTGACATCGACGCCTGTGATAGTCTGTTGTCAACTTATCACTATCATTCTATTATACTAGATTACTGTGGGGCTCTTACCAACTTTACTTTTTTTCATCCATAAATCTTATTTTATAAATTGCTCACTTGGCTTTAGATATCAATGGCAGACTATCTTACCTCAAGCCATCTAAGTTTCATATATAAACATCAACTTGCATGATCCTACAATACTTCCTTGGAAAGTATTCATTTTAGAATGATCTTTGCAGCAAGCTGTGCGGTCATCTCTATGTTTACCCTGTAATTACTAATTCAGTTGTATTAAGTTGTATTTATGTTGCTAATAGACCAAAACGACACGAAGGTTTGGCTAAATTTGTGCCATGTTGGGAGTTGTCGGTGTAATTTAAAAGTAAACATATCGAAATGTAACATTTTAGCCTTTAGCGTAGATCTTCCATACAAGATATACATTTTATTGGTAGCGCGTGTGTATACCGTAACCGAATTGGGCAAGCCACTTCTACATGTTCGTCAAACACCCATTTGGGAGAGACTGTATTAAGAAACTTTTATTTTCTAAGATATAAGCAGTCGTGTACAAACACTGCTTCATATGATGTGTCTATGTTGGCCGAATATGTACCTGTGGCATTCGCGTTCAAGCGATTGTTGCTCGAATATAAATCGAATCGCTCTTATGCATGGATTGTTCTGGATTAGCTAGTGTACACTATTAATACTTATTCTATTGAATTATACAACTGACTCTAGTTATAGGATACGAATATTTTTAAGAATTAAGATATCATTTTGTACTTGTCTAATTACCATAGGGTATAAGGTTAACAAATTGTGCAAACTATGTGGACTATCGAACGAAAAGAGCTAATTTAGGTAACATTTTTTAATTTGGATGTATTTTTTTCTAATGTATACTCATTTAGAGTTTTGCATTTATAGATCTTCTTAGTGTTAATATTATACAATTTTATAGGATTGCTAAAATGTGGTGTTCATTTAGTTCATCGTTTTGTTTTAATTTTTCTAATGTAAGTACTTAAAGTGTCCATTGAAAACCGTACCGTTTCATTATTTATACTATCATTTCATTCGGCTACATGTTTTGTTTTAAACACATATCTTTAAAACGCACATAATTTATGTAATTAATGAGCTTTTTATTTTAAAATAAATAAAAGTTCTAGTGACCAAATGTGTTTTATTTTTATATAATACGAGTATATGCAGATATAGGGGATCTTCACACTGCCTTGCACCACGTAGCGTAAAGCGTGAATGCGTGTTCCATCGTTGTATCTAAGTATCTCCGTTTGTATAGAAAACACGCATAGTCCAACACTGAAAATGCACGCGCGTTCATGCAGATCACGCACCTGCATGTGCAGAAACACGCACCTCCACGCGTGGCGAGACTCGACTACATGCCGACATGAATCCACAAAACGCAACAACGCGCGTGACTGCGTGAAAAACCCGCACGATGATGCAGATCTGCACCGTAGTAATTTACATTATCTTTGATCTGCACTCCCGCAAGTAGGTACGCGCATAGATGCATCGACATGCAGCGTGGTGTGTTAGCACAGTCTCTTAAACGTCGTTCGACGAAGCCGTCTAGACGGGGCAATCGTGCGGGGTGAGACGCGGGAAGCGCGCTCCTGCATTGCCTACATTACAATGTTAGTATTGCAGGAGCGCGGCTCAGGGCTGACGTCTTCCGCATGTTTTAATTTTATTTTGATGCCACGTTTTTAATATTGCGACAACCCTACCCGTGTCTAGACATAATCGGCGTTTCTCCCAAGATCAAAGGCGATGAACTAGGTACTGGTAGTATTTCTTTGTACTGTGGTCAGGGCCGAGCCGACCCCCACCAGCGCCTGTGTGCCAAACCTTTATAGCGCCCCTTTTTAACCTCCAACGCAAAAAGAGGGGTGTAGAGGTTTGACGTCAATGTCTGTCTGCCTGTATGTCGTGTCGGTGTGTGTGTGTTTGTTTGTGGCATCGTAGCTCTCAAATGGATAGGCCCATATAGGTAGATGCAGTTTTTTCATTTAAAATCCATTTTCTTTGCGGGGTAGTTCTTATCTATGTTTGGTTAATATCGATTCATGAAGGCCGCCTCCACAAAATGGCGAATAAAATATTCCTTCAAAACTTTCTTCAATATGGGTATCAAACGAAAGGGCTTGACTAGTAGAATACTATACACCGTAATGAATTTAAATTCTAAGATAACCGCCACCACAAAATGGTGAAAAAACCTTTTCTCTCACAACTATATCAATATCAAAGGTATCAAACGAAAGGACTTGATTAGTACTACAAAATACTATAAAAAATTCTAATCCAAGGTAATCGGGGGTAAAGCAGAAAGCAGTGCTCCATGGGTTTACCCGCGCAGTCCCCACATCCCCGATATTTTCCCGTGTTAGCCTAAGTGTGTTCTATTCCAGACTATATTATAACTGTGTTCCAAATTTCAACCCAATCCGTTCGGACGTTCCGACGTGATTGAGCAACAAACGTCCCATTTATATTATAAATTAGCAGGTCCCCGCGATCTTACTCACGTAGTTCCTGCTTGCGTTATTTTGCCGGCCATTTAGTCTATGTATTCTTCCAGACTATAATTTACCTGTACTCCAAATTTCAGCCCGATCTGTTCATACATTACTACGACGTGATTGAGCAACAAACATCTATTCATTGATATTTACGATATTAGTAGGATGTTAATACTTGAATGTTTGTTGCTCATAAGCGTCGGAACGACTGAATGGATCGATTTGAAATTTGAAACACAGATAGTTTTTTTTAAATAAAGAGTGGCGAGACGAGCAAGTCATGTGTCTGATGGTAAGCAACATGCCTGCCACATAACTGTTTACAGTCTGGAGTAGCATATACGCTACTTACTAATAACTAAAAAAAAGATAGTTCCTCTGGCAATAATAATAAATCAGCTAGGTATAACCCGCGAATTTGTCCGCATAGAATCTGAGATATGTGTAGAAATTTACTGTTTTATTCAAATTTTAAATTTTAACAAGCAACAGCTGCTCTAGACGGGAGAACGGCGACTTCCCGGGCCCTTGGGTTCAAATACCACACCCACCATTGTATAAGACATGTGCGTAATGCCGCTAAATTAAAAAGCGTAAAGAAAAACATCGCAAGGAAACCAACATGTACCTGGAATCTTTCAAAGTCATGTGTCATCTACCAACCCGCACTGAACCATGGTGGTGGATTATGACTTTGACTCTCTCCTTGCGAGAGAAGGCCCCGAGTCCCAGTAGTGGGAACATTTAGCGGGCTGCTAATCCTGCTAAATTTAAACTTAATCCGTTGAACCATTATTCCAGTATGATAAATAATAATATTAGTTTCTTAGGAAACTATATTTTTTCCGAAATAATAAGGACCTAAGTATTCTATGTAATATTTCACACTATAAAACACCTGTGTTTCAAATATCAAACTAATTTACGTGATAGTAGTATAAAATAACATATTGCTACTTTTTATCACAATAAAGTGAATGTTTAATTAACTATACGAGGGTCAAACTGAAAGTTCTTAGAAAATCAAAAACTGATTACATTAGCCAGTTATTAGTTTTATTATATCTTTTCAAAATATTGTCCATTCATGTCAATACACCGCTGCATGCGATGGAACCACTGGGAAAAGCACTTTGCCCACTCGTCCTTAGGGGTCTCTTCAATGGCATCGCGATACGCAGCCACCGCTTCTTCAGCATTCATAAACCGCTTTCCTTTAAGTTTTTCTTTAATTTTTGAAAATAAATAAAAATCACAAGGCGCGAGGTCGGGGCTATAAAGCGGGTGACCCAGTAATTCAACGTTTGATGTCGCCAAATAGTCGATCGTTCGCTTGGCGGTGTGCGATGAGGCGTTGTCGTGGTGAAGGAGGATCCTACTGCGAGGTCGTTTCTCTCGAACTTTTTCCAAGACAAGTGGCAAACAATTGGTAGTGTACCATTCTGCAGAAACTGTTTTTTGATCCTCTAACACAATTGTTGCGAAATGACCTATCCTTCCAAAGAACGAGGCCACCATTTTTTTCCCCGCACTTCGATCTCTCTTCCCTTTAGTTGGCAACTCCTCGAATGGAAACACCCACTGAGCAGATTGTCTTTTGGTTTCAGGATCATAACAGTAAATCCAGCTTTCGTCACCTGTTAGTATGTCGAACACAGCATTTGAGTCACCTCCGTTAAATCTTTCAATCATTTTACGGCACCAATCCACACGATGGAGTTTTTGAGCCTCAGTCAAATTATGAGGTATCCACCGGGCGCAAAGCTTCCTGACCGCTAAATGTTCGTGTAGGATTTTGTGCACTTGACTCATACCGACGCCTAAGCTTGTCCGAATCTGCTGATAGGTCACCCTTTTGTCAGTCTCTATCATACGCCGCACAAAGATGTTATCTTCAGTCGTCGCCGTAGAAGGCCGTCCCTCACGTAAATCATCAGTGAGATTAGTGCGACCACGTTTAAACTCATTAAACCAGTTGTAAACAGTCGCACGAGATGGGGCTTCATCGTGAAAGGCCAATCGTAGTCTATCATAACTTTCTTGTTGACTTAAATGACATCGAAAGTCATAAAAAATCATTGCACGAAAATTTTCTCGTGTTAAATTCATGTTGACGTGACACAGACAATTTTCAATTTGCCGCCAAATCGTAAAACAAATGACAAATGAATGAAGTATATACTCAGTAATATTGGCAAAGAGTTCTATTTTCAAATTATAGAATTATTTTTTTATTATATTGTTTATAAGTGGCCAGTTCTAAGAACTTTCAGTTTGACCCTCGTAACATCGGAATGGCTTATTCACAGATTTGGTGGAAATTTAACACGAATACTTTTAGTCTGGAATTGCACATTAACTACTTTTCAACCCAAAAAAGTGCAAAAATCTTTAGGGAACAAATATTTACCGTAACATCGGAACTACTAAGCGGATTTAGAAGGAATTTGAAACACAAATATTTTTTAAACGAACTTGCACCTTGCACACCCTTTCGAATAATGATTAATGATTGTTCCAGTATTTTGGCTCACTCGTTCATTAAAATCAGGGAACTCCTATGACACCATTCAACTTGCATCGCACATATTGTATCGAGTTGCGTTTATAATCTCAATTAAATAAACAAACTCCGGCGCGGTGGTTCTTTTGATTTTAAAAGCGAGACCGTAACGAATGTAAACCAAAACCCAAAACGTAAACATTATCTTGGGAGATACTTACAATAAACTATAGCAACTTAGCAATTTATGTATTGTTATTTAACTACATAGGCAAATATTGCGCCTATCCTACCTACTTACTTACTAATCGACGATACTCGACTACAAAGAACATGGTGTCGCTTAAGTGTAAAAACAAATTCGGTGGCGGCGCTGGCGCCCCTATGGTCCTGGCGCCTGTGTGCGCCGCACACTTCGCACACAGGGACGGCTCGGCCCACTGTGGTAGGTATTAGTGTGTGTGGGTCGCCTGAGAGCCAACGATTTCCTCGAGACTTATATCAGGCGAGTTTTTGGTATAATGGCTTGTAAGAATGATTCTTTTTTCTGTGTCCGATGAAAGACGAGGAGCGTGCAAGGCGTACAGCTGGCTATAGAATTTCTTCACTTCCGAGAGGATTTCTGAGAAGAAGTAGCGATATTTCTAGTTGCTGTGGTTAGCTTCGTCAGTTGGCTTCTATCAAGAGGGTTGACGAATACTTTGAACCTTGAACCCCTCGTTCTGCTCAACCGATTTTTCTATCAATAGCGAACCCACATCGAACAAGATTCGTGGTTTCAAGAATTCAAAGATGTACCGTAATTTTCCGAACGCTGCCTAGCCGAGTTGGATCCTTCGCCGAAAAATTGGTAGCCAATCGGTTTTTTATCATAGAAGAAGAATTGAAGATACACTTCGGAGAGTGTGCAACTGATTTGCATGATCTAATACCACCGTGTCTTTTTTTCTATCGGAATGCTCGTAGCTCGACAATGTTTCATGGTTGATGTTCCAAAGACACGAACGAAGAGATTTGACTCTACTTTTGTGATAAGAACGTCTAGGCTGTGGAATACGTTGCCTGAGTGAATTTAAGGACTTTATGTACATAACTACCGATTTTCCACCCGCTCTCAGAAGCTCAGTCGTAATTCCGTCGTCGCCAGGTGCCTTGTTGTTTATAATTTGTTTGAGGACCATCCTAATTTCAAACAAGCTTCGGTAAAGTGGCGATGACGGATCAGCTTGGCTCTGGGGTCTTTAGCCATACTAACGACAGGTTGTGCTTGCGTAGACGTGTACAACTTTTCACTCTCCTCCAAAATCCCGAACTTCAATGAAGTGACGTTACCACTATCAATCAATCAATCATTTATTGCATAATAATACAAAGCTGACAAAATAAGCTGAGCATTATTTACCCTGTTAGGTTTTTTTGAAGTGAAAAGTTCTTTTGGCACATCACACAGATTTTTTTCTGACGAAGGTGTGACAGCCTAAACTTCTATAGCACTCATAGATCACCAGCGTATCCAACGGAGAAAGAATTTTTGATTTCGGTCCAGCAGTTCCTGAGATTAGAGCGTGCCAACAAAATACCTCGACATCTTTATAATATTAGTATAAAATTTTGAAGTGAAAACTTGTTTTGGCGCACCGCAGACAGATTTTTCGTGGGCTGTGGATTGAGGTCAAGCGTCACGTTCGTAAAAGATAGAAGTGTTCAGGTAAACTAGGGACCCACACCACGCCCAACAACTACTAGAGAACGCAGACCGAGGAGAGGGAGGGAAACCGCTAACGACAGGGTTGAGCTTGCGTAGAGGTATAACTATAAGTAAGTACCTAATTGTTCATAGAACCTCTTAATCTCCTCCAAACGACGCTACCACTATTCAAACCAACTCTAATAAGTTTTCTTAACTGAGGGAAAACCCAGGCGGGTCTGTTCTCCTCAAAAAGGAGTCCATTCCAACAGACTCCCACTTTTCAAGTTGTGTCTGTTCCGGTTTCTGACCATCTCGAGCCAAAAGGCTCATAGGCAACACTCTTGTACGAAAAAGACTGCAAAGTCTTGAATGAGCCGAAAAATTGCTAGCTCGGCAATTTTTGTCGAATATACTTCGGAGAGTGTGCAACTGATTTGCATGATCTAATACCCACTTGTTAGTCCCGTAGGTATTTGCGTTTTACAATTTTGACGGGAAAACGGGTGTCAGGTTACCTAAGTGTCAGGCGCGGTCCTAGCCTCGAATTTTGGGGGGGGTCACCAGTACGCAGCCTCAGATTTGGGGGGGGGGGGGAGGTCACGAGTAGAATAAATTGAGTAAAAAAGACTTTACTAGTAGCGCCCCACGATTTTTCCCGCGTAGTTGACACTCCAGTTGTTTTCCCGCGTTTTTTTATTTTTTAACTTGAATAGGTTTACACTTGACCGCCATCTCGCCTGATGTTAAGCGACGATGCGGCCTACGATGAAGCGTGCTTACCTAGAAGAAATCGATTCACTCACGACTTGAAGACACCAAGATTATAACTATCGGGGAAAATCCACTCTGGTAGCTCATTCCACAGCCTAGACGTTCTTATCACAAATGTAGAGTCAAACCTCTTTGTTCGTGTCTTAGGAACATCAACCATGAAACGATGTCGCTTTCTCGAGCTACGAGCAGTCCGATAGAAAAAGAGGCAAGGTGGTATTAGGTTATGCAGATCAGTCGCACACTCTCCGAAATGTATCCGATAATAAACCGATAGGCTAGCAATTTTGCGGCGATGTTCAAGATTTTTAAGCCTTTTTCGCACAAGAGTATAATTGCCTATGAGCCTTTTGGCACATTTCTCGATCGATTCCAAAGCCTTGAGCTGATACTTAGCCGAACCATCGCAAAGGTGCGAACAGTACTCCATACAAGAGCGAATCTGTGCTTGATATGATCCATGCAACAGTTTACACTTGAAGTACCTTCGAACCTTTGAGAGGACGCCTAGTTTTTTTGGAGCTAATTTAGCTTTGGACTCGATATAAGAGCCAAAGTTGAGCGTAGAAGACAAGGTAACACCCAAAAGCTCGAGATGGTTGGTTACCGGCACGGATACACCTCGAAAAGAAGGAGTCTGTTGAAATTGACTCTTTTTTGCGGAGAACAGACAAGCCTGTGTCTTTCCCTCGTTAAATTTGGCTAGATTGGCATCGCCCCATTCAGAGACTGCCTCAAGGGCCAAGTTCAAACGCTCAATCATACTCTCTCTCAGTAACTAGGTTTAGGTATGAAACTCTCGCGCTAGATATGTAACTTTCTACAACAGTGCTATCGTCTGCGTACCCAAAGATACCGGGCTTCAACAGATCGTTAATATGTAGCAGAAAGAGCGTCGCAGAGAGTACTGACCCTTGAGGGACTCCGGCATTGATAGCATAGCCATTTGATCCGACTAGCAGCTATCCACGCAACAAACCCAGGAGACAAACCAAAACCAGAAAGCTTATAAGGCCGTCATGCCAAACCCTCTCAAAGGCTTTTGAGAAAGACTGCAAGTGCTTCTCCGTGTTTATCGATGGCCCACTCCAGATGTGAGTGACGTACGCTAGAATATCCCCGGTGGACCGGTTTCGGCAAAACCCGTATTGCCGGCCACTAAGGAAGTCATTAGACTCTAGGTACGTCAGGAGCCTGTGGTTTAAGACACGTTCCATAGTCTTGCAGAGTATGGACGTGACCGAGATGGGCCTGTAGTTGGCAGGGTCAGCACGACTACCTTTTTTGGTCACAGGTTGGACGTTAGCAACCTTCCATGATTTCGGTACTTGCGCAGTCTGGAGAGAGAGTCTAAACAGGCGCGTCAGTACAGGAGACAACTCAGGCGCACAAGCCTTCAACACTACGACAGGAATTCCATCCGGGCCACTGGCTTTATTCACATCCAGATTGTGTAGCGCTTTACGAACCTCTATTTGGCGAATGTGTATTTCCGACATTAAAGACGGACTGCCTGGTGGAGGTATCGCGCTACCAGCATCTAAACGTGAAGATTCCGCAAACTGAGATGCAAACAAGTTTGCCTTCTCTATTGCCGTGTGAGCCAGTGCCCCATCAGGTTTCAGCATTGGAGGCAGTGAGGAGCGGCAGAAGTTCGATTCGACCGATTTAGCTAGGGACCAAAACGCTTTGCCCGCAGGGTACGAAGCCAATTTGTTCCCTATTCAACTAATATGGTCAAAACGAGCCCTCTGAAGAGCCTTTTTGCATGCCTTGGTAGCCTTGTTAAACGCCTTCTTCTTCTGGTGTATGTATGTCTCTCGTCTTACGCTGTCGAGCTGCAACCCAGGCTAGGTAGGTCTCATGTTTAAATGCTTCTGCACTATAACATTGAGATCAAAACCAAGGGCGAGCTTTGCTGGATGATGGGACGTCAGAGTATGGAATAAAATATTCCATAGCCATTCGTATTAAAAACAAGAGCGACGGCTGCTCAGTCTCTAGATGGTGGTGGACTGCGGTGATATTGTTTAAAAATAGCCTATGTACCATAAGACATTTTTTTTAAAATCTAATGTATATGATTTTGGGGGGGGTCATGTCCCCCGTGACCCCCCCCCCTGGAGCCGCGCATGCTAAGTGTGTTGTTTGTTTACTCATATATGAAGTGCCGACGTACTTGTACGCGTTTAAGCCCATTATTCTCAAGAGCGTTTCAAGACGCTTCTAGCGGTATCTTTTGTTTATAATTAGTGTACTTGAAATGTAAACTAACATTTTTGACACTTGACTCAATTTTTTTTAGAGTTCTCAATTGTAGGTAGAGTGCTCGCAATATAACTCTGCGCGTAGCAAAATATGGAACTAATTGACAGGCCGTCAACTTCTTATTTACGTCAGTCAACGTCAGTTGACAAAAGTTTGTTTACGTTTGGTGTATTTATTAATTTCCAAAATAATTAATAGCTTTTATTATGCCGAAAGTGATTAAAAGTGCTGGCCGTGGCTGGTTCTTGAAAATCATTCGTGGTTGTGAAGAAGAACGATACAATAACGGGCCAAAAGTGCAGTTTTCCAAACGCAGAGCTATTTGACAACTAACATGTAGGGATACCATAGCAATCAAATCTCCACCTATTACCGGCATATTTTAAAGCTGAGGCTTTAGGTTGAGGTGCGGCTTTGTGTTTGATTGTTTTATCGCCAATTTACCCGTGGGAAAAAATGTGTGTTCTTAAGACCGAATGTGAGAAACTAGTTATAAATGTTTTTTTCTTCATAATATACAAATCAAAATAGAAAACACAGTGACACAGCAGTGAAGATCAGCTGATTGTATCTTTCTCGCTCGGGTACACTCGGCGGTTCCATGTTCACCCGATCGACCCTTTCACCTAACAGCGATGCGCCAAAAGAAATTTTACTTAATTTTTTTTTCAACATTAGCTTGGATGCTCTTTGATCCTTAACTCTGTATTAATTACTGTATTTTTATTGTAGGCGTTTCAGAATGTACTGTCACGTGGTAATGGACAACGCATTATACCACTGCACTCAGATAAATAAAGCGGCTACAATGGGCAATGTAAAAGAAGAAAACCAAAAGTGGCTTAAGAAAAATGAAATAGATTTCGACGATTGTTGGACAAATCCGCAGTTACTCGAATAAAGAGGCACAAAGAAGACCCACAATACCAAGTAGAATAACTATTAAAGGAATATGGACAGGAACTTTTGCGGTTACCGTCGTGATTCATCGTGATTTTAACCCTATTGAAAAAAGAAGATGATTCTATGGAAGCCAATGACTCATTAAAATAACGTTTATGCGCCAAATTTTCAAATAGTGTTATATAAGGTCTCAATAAAAGATTTACAAGTTTAAATTAAATTCTTGTTATTTCGATGTTGGTGTAGGTTGAGAATGACAGATTTTTTATAATGTAATAAACTATAATAAAGTATTCCTGGTGGTAAGAGACTCAGACAGCCTGTACCAATTACCAATGATACTTGGTCATACTGAACCAAACCAGCACTTTGCAGTGCTGGTTTGGCGTTTATTACTTCGAGACATTCGTTCTTGAGCCTCAGTTGTCGTGTAGTTACTTAAATTGCTTCCTTGAAAAATCCCTTCCCGTACCTGTTTTATGATGTTGTACGTTCCCAATGAACGGGAAGGGAACCTATTAGCTTGACCTGGCAACATTAAGTACGCCACCAGTCGCGCGCAGACTTATACTGCGAGCACTATAAGTATAAGATTTTAAATTAGTGTTAGAAGTTAGAAGTTAAACGTAGGTACGTAGTGATTTTATGTTTTAAATTTGTTGTATATGATATAACAAACATGAAAAAAACAAAAAACTGCATTCTATAGCATCAATTCGATTATTGAAAAATATTTCAATACTTCGGGACCATTTTCCCGCCAAAAAATATTTTTTTGTTTTTTTTTTTCATTTTACGATGTTTCTATGTACGACAAAATAAAGACCAGGGTAGCGATTCTGAAACCATTCGGTTGCATCCGACACGGAATCTCATCTCTCGGTCTTTGTCATACTAAACAGATAAGACAAAGACCGAGAGATGAGATTCCGTGTCGGATGCAACCGAATGGTTTCAGAATCGCTACCCAGTTCAAGGAGATGTCATTACACAAAAAAAATTGGCAGTCATAGGAACTGCCGATAGAAGTGAAAACTTAAAACTCAGAATTTGATAGGTTAGCTTGGAAACTACACGGGTGTAACCAGAGGGCGTGGCCTCGCCATCATGACATGGCCATCTAGAAATGCGTCAGCAATTCCCATTGGCTGATGCGTTTCTAGATGGCCATGCCATGATGGCCTGTTCAAGCCCTTTCAGCATTTACCATTGGCTGACGTATTTCTAGACGGCCAGTAGCCATGGTCCCGAGTTTACCCGAAGCTTCTTATCATACCCGAGCGTGACGAATGAATTCAATTCACAGCCCACGAAAAATCTGTCTAGGCGCGCCTAAAGAAGTTTTCACTTCAAAAAATTGGCAGTCATAGGAATTGCCGATAGAAGTGAAAACTTATAACTCAGAATTTGATAGCCTACTTTGGAAACTACACGGGTGTAACCGGAGGGCGTGGCCTGGCTATCATGGCATGGCTATCTAGAAATGTGTTAACATTTCCCATTGGCTTACACATTTCTATATGGCCATGCCATGATGGCCAGGCCACGCACTTTCAGCATTTCCCATTGGCTGACGCATTTCTAGATGGCCAATGGCCATGGTCCCGAGCTCCCGACTTTACCCGAAGACTTATTAACATACCCGAGCGTGACGCTAGAATTTAATTCACACCCCACGAAAAATCTGAAAGAAGAAGAAGCGCGCCAAAAGAAGTTTTCACTTCAGAAATATGGGTATACCTTCCCAAATAGAAATACGATTTTTTTTGGCACCAAAAACCTAACCGCAAAAGATAAGCTTGTTTGGTTTGCATTAGTGGTCCCCAAAGGGACCAAGGAGTTTTGAGCGGATACCACCTTGCCCTTTTTGAAGTGAAAACTTCTTTAGGCGCGCCTAGATCGATATTTCGTGGACTGTGAATTGGATTCTAGCATCACGCTCGGGTATGAAAAGAAATCTTCGGGTAAACTCGGGACCATGGTTATTGGCCATTTAGAAATGCGTCAGCCAATGGCAAATGCTGAAAGAGCGTATCTTCGTTCGTGTCTTTGGAACATCAACCAAGAAAAAGAAATGCTGACGCATTTCTAGATGGCCATGCCATGATGCCTAGGCGACGCCCTCCGGTTACACACGTGTAGTTTCCAAAGTAAGCTATCAAATTCCGAGTTATACGTTTTGACTTCTATCGGCAGTTCCTATGACTGCCAATTTTTTTTGATCGGAATTCTCGAAGCTCGAAAAACCATTTTTTTCGATTTTTTTTTAAATTGTATCATGGTTGATGTTCCAAAGACACGAACGAAGATATTTGCCTCTACTTTTATGATAAGAACGTCAAGGCTGTGGAATACGTTGCCTGAGTGGATTTTTCCCGATGGTTACCTACAATCTTTGTGTCTTTAAATCGAGAATGAATCGGGTTCTTCTACTAGGTAAACACACGCCATCGTAGGCAGCATCGTCATTAAACATCAGGCGAGATGGCGTTCAAATGTAAACCTATAAAAGTAAAAAAGAACGTTCATTGCCCGTGTTACTACCCGTCTTACTACCAGTAGTAACACGGGCAATTATTTTTGCCCCTGTTACTACTAACAGGTCCAGTAGTACGACGGGTAATTTATTTTTACCCGTCGTACTACTACAGCCTTTTTAAGATAGGTACCTCTTTTGCTTAAACAACAAAATTACATCATTGTACCTCGTTAGATTGACATCGCCCCCGTTTAGACACCGCCTCAAGGGTCAAGCTCAAACGCTCGCTCAAACTCTCAAACCTGAGTTTACTGCCCACTGGTTCTCGCGCTAGATATGTAACTCTCTACAACGGTTCTATTATCAATGTACCCAAAGATACCGGCCGGATTCAACAGAGCGTTGATATGTAGCAGGAAGAGCGTCGCAGAGAGAGAGACCCTTGAGGAACTCCGGCATTGATATCCATTTGATCTGATCCATCAATGACGACTCGTATGGATCGAATTCAATTTAACGTAAAACATAAGAAAGTATTGTAATAAGGCCATCATACCAAACCCTGTCGAAAGACTTCGAGATATCCAGGGAGATCGCAAGTGCTTCCCCGTGTTTCTCAATAGCTTCACTCCAGACAATGCAATGTAATGACGACATGGGGCTGATCTGATGATGGAGCTAAAAGATCGCCAAATGAACTTAGCAATGAAACGACAACCTCATCGATATTGAGCTCGTTCTATTCGTTTTGATGAGAAGGTACTTTGGTGCTAGATGATAACCAGGGTCTGATAATGCCACTAGAAGATAGCCATAAACTTATTAGTTTGTTGAAGTGAAAACCTCATGTGGTGCACCATTCACAGATTTTTTGTACTTAGACTATAATAAGTGAAGCCGATCCATGACGCTGTGTGGTGAAAGGCTCCAACGGGTGAGCTCGGACCACTGAGTGTACCCGAGCGAGAAAGAGACAGTCAGCTGTTCTTCACTGCTGTGTAGCTGTTTGCTATTTTTACTTGTATAGATAAAAAAATATAACTTTAATTTCTGACTTGTTTCTCATTTATATCTTACTAATATGATCATTCATCTATACTAATAGTATAAAGCTCAAGAGGCTGTTTGTTTGAATGCGCTAATGTCATGAACTACATCTACTACTGGATCGATTTCAAAAATTACACCGTTGGATAAATAATATGTACGTGATCCCTGTGCTATAATAGGCTATTTTATTATGAACCACGGGGCAACGCCGGGGCGGGCCGCTAGTAAAGGCGCGGGCCTATACCGCGCGGAGAGGCTATACACGTGTATTAAGCTTTGCTTTATAAGAAAATATATATTGTATCTACTGGAACCCACGGAGATGCTACGCATAAATTGACATCATTGAAACAGGCGTAGCTTCGAATAGGGGGTTACATAGCTCAACGCTGTCGACGTGGGTACGTTTCCACTGGAATACACGAATATGAATATGACCCACGACTATATAGGTACAGGTCGCTTATCGCAGTGCAGTTTTCAGTCACATGCCTTGTGAAACGGCCCCCAGTAAAGCCCATGTCCGTGGATTGCAGTGTTACATGCATAGCCTCTCCATGCGCCGTGCCACGCTATTATACATAGTCTTCATGTACTCCAGTGGAAACGTTGTCAAACAAATTAATATTCGCAGCTAAAATGCGCTATGCGCCCCAATACAGCATGCGCCGCTTTGGGCCCGCGCCGTAATACTATATAATCCAGATAATAAAGTATTCACTTCTTCTTTGCAGTCTTAACCACATACATTTTTTATTAACAAGTCGCCAATAGTGTCCAAAAAGATCAGTGTTACACCTAACGAGGTACTAGTAATGATTTCATTTTGTTGTTTAAGCAAAAGAGGTAACTATCTGAAAATGGCTGTAGTAGTACGACGGGCAAATAAAAATTACCGGTCGTACTACTTGACCTGTTGGTAGTAACACGGGCAAAAATAATTGCCCGTGTTACTATGTACTAGTAACACGGGCAATAAACGGAAAAGAAGACAAATTATTTAGAGCTTTCAATGTCAACGTCGACCTACTTCTTAAGTTCTTCTCGATGTCTTGTCAATGTCAAATTATCAATGTGAAACTGTCAATGTCACATATAATTTGTTTACAATTTTGATCTTGCTGCTGAAGTATAGAATCAAAATAAAATTATTTTCTTCTGTTGCGAGAATAGCTTTTTACATTAATTACCGTATAACATTAATTAGTACTCTACTAGTATCTTAGAGTACTCATATATATTTCAGGATGACTGAAAACAATCCTTCCAAAAAAACGTTTTGTAAAATGAATCTAAAAAGCTTGCGTTTATCTCTGAAGTATCGGCCAAAACTTCTAAAACTTGTTCTAAAAATGCGCCAATGTATACGAAAAAGAAATTCCTTGGTCAAGTCTCTGAAACATCGAATAAAACAATTGGTAACTAAAATTAACTAACCTAAAATTCTGTTTTTGATGTATTTATTTAATTGCTCTTATGTGCTATAATTTCCTTTTATATTTTGAATGTTATAGGAGACCGCAAATAGTGAACAGAAAACCAAAGTAGATTTCTCAACACAAACATACAATGATGAAGATCAGGGGCAAGACAGTAATCCTGTCATCAACACAGAGACTAGTAAGTCTAATGAGACTAAAGAGAGTGGTTGGGGCCTCACAGAGAATGGCGAAGCTGAGAAAAGCATAGCTGAGCAAGTGAAGGAAGCAGCTCAAAGTGTGCTGCAAGACACGGGAATGGTGTACGTAGAGTCTGCTGGGATGTACTATGATTATAAAACTGGATATTATTATAACTCTGTAAGTAAGACTATCCATTGTTTCCATTCTGTTACACCAAAGTTGGGCTAGTGAGAAAGGTTTAGGCTTAGCATAACTCCTTTACTGACAACAACAACTGTAACATAGCTCAAAATAATGAAGTAACTTCAAACTCACTATAATATACTGATAGAACCAAGCAGTGTGTAATTTGGTTCAAAAGAATATTGTGAATTGGACTTATTTCTTCAACTGACCCCAAAAAGCCTGAAAGTCTGATCAGTGTTATAAAAATAAGAAATAAAGGAGAAGTCATAGTAAATGGACCAATTGTGTCCATTTCTAAGTTTATAAATGAAAAATTAATTCAGACTGGCAGATAAATGGATGTATGTTTGTTTTTTGCAAAGATTTATATAAAACTTATTGTAGTATAGCTATTATTAGGCCTTTTACTTTTTTTACAGGGCATGCAGTTCACCAAAAATATCAAAAAATGGCCTAAAAACTAAAAAAAAATAGCCAATTTGGTAACTTTAACAAAATATTTTAGACTTATATTGTAATAACTTTCAAGAATAGTGTACCCCCGAAAAGCATGAGGCAAAAATGCCTGGCTACCATAATTAATAAAAAAATGTATGGTTTCTTTTTCAGGAGCTTGGCCTCTACTATCACACAGAGACTGGTTGCTACTATTACTACTCTGAAGACAAGCAGTTTGTATTCCACTCATACCCTGACATGAGTAAAGTTAATGCTTCGCTTATTGCTCATCAACAGAAGAAGGCTAGAAAACTCAAAAGGGTATGGTTTGCAAATTTATTTTTATGCTGTTTCATCTTACTTCTTACTAATTTTTAAATGTGAATGTTTAGGTATTTGATGCGCATTCACATGTTGAAATGGCTTAATGTAATTTGGCTGTGTTGTAATTGGGAACACAGATTATACCCAGGATTAGCATACAGACTATTTTTTATCTTGGGAAAATTACTCTGTCCATCTTGAAAAACAAAATCTCTTTCAAAACATTTTGTACAGATTTTTAACACAACTTCCATTTATAACAAACAAATGAAACGAAATTATTTTAATCCAGATTAAAAATCCTCATGACATATTGAATGAAATACAAAACCCAATAGGTACATTTAATCAAATTAATCTTACATTCTATTATAATGTTAATAATTAGGGAAATTAAAATTTTATCTATATACTATAATTTTATTCTTTTACAGGAAAGAAAACCAGAAGAAGGCATAGATAACCTGACAAAACAATTATCTCAGGTTTCTCTTCAAGCCAACACCGCATTAGGTAATAAAATGGTGACCAGTAACTCCCCAATACCAAAATGAGCAATATTTTACAGGACAAAGAAGAAGATGGCAGCAACCCTAAGAGACCAAGAAAGTCGAAGAACAAGAAAGAAAAAAGAAAAGACAAAAAAAAGACTAGAGGAGAAAAGAAAAATGAATCAGAAGACAAAATGGAAGTTATTGAAGAAAGCTCTGAAAAGCCTGAAGATGAAGATGTTCCAATGGAAGAGAAGGATACCCCAGTTGAAGATAAGGATGCTCCAATTGAAGAGAAGGATGCTCCAATTAAAGAGAAGGATGCTCCAATAACAGTTAAGGATGCATCAATTGAAGAGAAAGATGCTTCAGCTGAAGAAAACCCAGTGCCAGCTAATGAGAAAAATTTAGATAATTTTTCTAAAGTTGTGGATGCTTCTAATGAAAACAAAGAAAACCATAGCCATGTTCCTGAAAAAATAGATGAGGGTAATGCTGTAGAAATAAATGCCAAACCACTGAAAACCACTGGTGCCAATGACACTGATGATACTGAAATGATAGAGAAACCAAATAATACAGAAACTACACTTGAAGTGGAACAAGAAATCAAAAATACTAGTGAAATAAAAGAAGCAGAAGATGTCACTAAAGTAAACCCAGAAGAATTAGAAGATGGAGAATGCAGCGATACATCTAGTGAAGAATCTGAGTCTGAATCGGAATCCGATGCAAGCACTTCTACTGTCAGTGATGAGGGTAAATCAATACAATTACAAAATATTTGTGTACTTGCTTTTTCCACAAACATTAGCATTTCAACAATTTCATGTCAGATTTAGATTTTAATATTGCAATGATGAATGAGACAATTTGCAAGAGCATCATTAACAAGTTTGATGTATAAGTACCTCTATAATCCATATTCCTGTCAGCAATTGATACCATTTTGAACCGAGTTCAACAGGGCGAGGTTATTATCCTATAAATTGAACATGAAATATTTAAATCATTGCCTAAAACTCTAAAATATGTTTAGGTTTTAAGCCAGAACATAATAACGTTTCATGGACATTTTAGTGCTGGCTTGAAGACAGAGTATTCTTTTACAATTTCAGAGATGCGCTCATAGTAAAACTAGCTCATAATTATGTTTTCTTAGCATTATGTAGTACTAGCAGCACCCCGCGGTAATACACGCACAGTTCCCGTTCCCGTTATTTTCCAGGTGTAAAAACATTGACATCCTGCTTAATACTATAAATGTCAATGTCTGGATGTTTGGATGTTTGTTGGTCAATGACGTCGTAACGGATGAACGGATTGGGTTGAAAGAGGTTTGGGTAAAGTAGGCGGCGCTATTTCCTTTAGCGGCCAAACATCTGTTATCACTTTCTTGTAACAATAAAATACCCTGATGCTATCTGTGCAATCAGATTTTCTCTAAGTCATATGCTGAGTTATGGCCTGTCAAAGTTATTTATTTTTTGGATTTTTTGTATGGACAAGTGGCGTCGTTTTCTTTTAGCGGCCAAAGTTTTTTGGGTATTTTTATATAGACTAGTGGCGCCAGTTCCTTTAGCGGCCAAACATCTGTTGTCACTTTTGTGAAACATTACCTTACCTCAAGGGTATTCATGCAAACAGATTTGCTGTAATTCATATCGGAGCTGAGTTATGGCCTTTCAAAGTTTTTTAGGGTTTTTCTTAAATGGCTTAGTGGCGTCATTTGCTATAGCGGCCAAAGATTCGTTATCATTTTTATGAAACATTACCTTACTGAAAAGGTACAATAAAAGTGACAACTGATCTTTGGCCGCTAAAGGAAATAGCGCCACTAATGTCAAAAAACCAAACTTTGCAAGGCCATAACTCAGCTCCGATATGGTTTACAGCAAATCTGATTATTTTTTTTTAAATAAAGAGTGACGAGACGAGCAGGACATGTACCTGATGGTAAGCAACATGCCTGCCACATAACAGCACAGTGACACGCAGCTATTGGAACATGAAGAGTCCAAATCATTACCTAGCACTGCACTGCGCTCGTCACCCAGAGGTCTAAGTTGTTATATCTCTAAGCCCTGTAATTTCTCTGGAAACATTGCCCTTCAAACCGGAACACAGTAATGTTTGCACATTACTGCTTGGCGGTAGAATAATTGGCAAAGGTGTGGTACTTCCCCAGGCAGACTCTGCTAAGAGTCCTACCACTACAGAAATACCTTTGAGATAAGGTAATGTTTCAAAAAAGTGACCACAGATCTTTGGCCGCTAACGCAAATGGAGCCACTAGTCTATATAAAAATACCCAAAAAAACTTTGAAAGGCCATAACTCAGCTCCGATATTACTTACAGCAAATCTGATTGTACAAATACCCTTGGAATAAGGTAATGTTTCAAAAAAGTGACAACATCTCTTTGGTCTCTAAAAAAAAAACGACGCCACGAGCCCATACAAAAGTACCCAAACCCCTTTGAAACATGGTTAGATTATAGTCTAGATGTCTAGAAGAACACATAGGCTACATTTTACCCCGGGAAAATAACGGGAACTCCGCGGGTAAAACCGCGGTGCGCTGCTAGTTTATAATATTAGTAGGATAGTAGGATTAAGCCAAAATGTGTTTTATGTGAAGAATAGAAGGCATCCCATTCCATCCATCAAATAAGATAAAAGCACGGCTCACTTATGTTCCCACAGTGGAAACTCGGGGCCTAAGGCCACAATCCACCACAATGGCCAAGTTCGAGTTGGCGGATGACAACTCGAACTCGAAAGATCTCGTTCTTACGATGTTTTCCTCTTACCTAACAAACGATTTATTTAAATATTGTAAAAAACCTAACTGTTCACAACAATGAGTGCAACATACCTCCAAGGCTTGGTATAATTTTTCTGTGTTAATGTATAAAAAGCCATATATTTCAGTTTTATACATTTGTATAGTATACATACATTGGCATAGTTGGTAAGTTTAGATTAAAATAGGCCCTGCGCCTTCTGCACTAGCCCACACTTTGGTAGGCAGTAGAGGGCATTCGTCTATTCCAATCATTCAAAAGTCATGTCCTCATCGTCATCATCATCAGTTTTCTGTTCTTACTGCTATGCACAAATATATCCTGTCTAAGTTTGACAATCAAGTCTAAGTTTGACCCTCGATAGTAATAATATCGTCTACGCATCTTGCTGTTGGTGGATGTCCGACGCTCACTTACCTTACATCGGCCCCCTGCAACTTTCATAAAAGAAATCCAGTCATAGGAACTGCCGATAAAAGTGAAAACTTTTGACGTGATAACGTCTTATAATTCGGTGAAGCCGGCTGCACGCCCGCAAAACATGACGTCATGTAACGTTATCGCCGTTACTTCGCCTTATTACTTTTCGCACCATCTAGTGAGTGAAATGTGTATTACGTTCAAGGAGTCTGTCCATGTTTTAGAAAAGCGACGATATGAAGTTAAGAACTTGTGCTAGTACAATGATGTACCCAGAGATGGCGCTTTGAACAGCTTTTCAAAAAGCTTCAGAATGTTTTACCTAGATGGCGCTTAACACAAATACTAGACGTTGTCACGTTAACTATCGTCAGTAAACCGACTTTACAGACAACCATTTTTTTTTAGTAAAAAAAGGCCTATGTACAATAATGTCAATGGAAATATTGGCATTCAAACCGGAACTCAGTAATGTTTTCAGTAGAATACTTGCAAAGTTGTGGTACTTCCCCAGGTGGACTCTGCAAAGAGTCCTACCACTACAAAACTACTTACTTCCAGTCTGAACCTCCAATAGTCCTACCACTACAAAACTACTTACTTCCAGTCTGAACCTCCAATAGTCCTACCACTACAAAACTACTTACTTCCAGTCTTAACCTCCATTTAATTTATTACAGATTCAGTGGCGAAGCACCACCCGCCGTGCATGCGAGTGATCGTCCGAGACACGAAACTGCCCAAGTTGAAGGTGGGCAGTTTGTTCCTCGTCACCAAGGACGGAGGCACCGTCGGTCGCGAGGGAGACAAACACGTGATACTGCTGAAGGACTACAACGTTTCTAGGGTGAGGTGATATACGACGATTAGATATTTTACAATTTAGTTATAATCCGTAGTCCGAGTAACATTGATGTTAAGTAAAAATAGTCTTAGGGCCGAAACTGCGGGTATCAGTCGCATCTCACCACGCGTGCACCCGTGCGTGGTCTCAGTGAGCACGCAACGGTCGACATGTCTAAGCCGTGGTCCTTTCCTAGACTTTGCAAAGAGTCCCAACACTACAAAAAATTACCATCACGAGAATTAACAACTTCAGTTGCAGTTTCTAAATAGTCAGGACCCGTCAGTTTGGACCGCCGACCCGCGACGGACCACTTTCGTATGGAACTGCGACCGTGCCCGCGTCACGCAGTATCGACCATTACTTAGAATGCCACACTAAATTTAATGTTCTCACGGGTGGAACTCGGGACCTTCTCTCGCAAGGAGAGCGCCAAGTCCTCCACGCTGGCCCAGTGCGAGTTGGCGGATGACACATGTCTTCGAAAGATTCTAGGTATAAGTATGTCGGTTTTCTCACAATGTTTTCCTTCACCGTTTTTTAGTTAGCAGCATTTCGCATATTACTTTGAAAAGACAGTGGTGCGTGTGGGATTTGAACCTGGGGGCTCCGGATAGGAGCTCTCCGTTCTCCCGACTAGACCAGCCGTAACTAGTGTTTTGACTCCCGATCATTAATGATACCTTTTTCTCTATGCAAATACTTTATTCTATAATTTCTTTATAAATACACATACAAAACCATCATCATCAATGAAAGTATCAGTGTTATTTTTTATAGGTAGTAAAGATATAGATTTACGAGACGAGCAGGATGTGTGCGTCATGGTAATCAACACGCTTGCCCATAACAGCAGTGTCACATAGATAGATAGATAGATAGATAGATCTTTATTGACACACCAAAGAAAAAGAAATACAGAAAATAAAGAACAATACATTTTAAAGTAGTGCGACAATGGGCGGCCTTATCGCTGAAAGCGATCTCTTCCAGGCAACCTTAGGATGGATAATAATATTAGGACAAGTATACGGGGTGTGCAAATAAGCTATTGGAGTCCAACTCATCTCAACTCAAGGTGTGGTATTTCCCCAAGCAGACTCTGCAAAAAGTCCTACACCACTACAAATTTAACTATTTGCTCAAATAAACACTTAAAATTATATTTATTTATCTATCTTGTGTCTTTCTTACAGAACCACTTGGACATAAGGTACGACATGGCGCGAAAGACGTACCAAGCTACCGACCTCGGCTCCAAAAATGGTAGCGTACTCAATGGCGTCCGCATGTCAGAAAGTCAAGAAGTTAGCTTACCTCTGGATGTAAGTATGTCTACTAGAAAACGACTATTTGAAATCATATTGTAGATAACACAGGACTTAAATCATGATCGAAATAATTATTTAATCACCTCGACGTTTCGGCAGCGGTACAACCGCCGTGGTCACGAGAAGTCAGACCAACTCGCGGAATTGTTTCAAAGCAAATGTTACTCTAATATCTGGTATAAAATCTGGAAACAAATAGTCTAGTCAATAAGCGCTTTTTAGGTCAACATTATTTTGCCTTCTATCATTATGAGTGAGGGCAACCGTTTTCGGACGTATTTTCAACCCTCTGGAAAAGTTATAAATATTGATTCTACAGTTCCAGGACTGAGGACATTTGTTTTGTAAATATCCACTTCTTTTTAATCTTTTATTAAAATGGAAGTATCTTAAATAGTTTTTGACATATTGGCAAATAACAGAACACTATTTTTTATTTTCGCTAAATTGTTTATAACTATTGCAATTTTTGCGAGAGGGCTTCGAAATTTCTCAAAAAATATCCAAATTCCATTCCGAATCGAATGACACCTCAATCATAATGATAGGAGAAGGCAACAAAATGTTGACCTAAAAAGCACTTGTTGACTAGACTTAAAATGAAATGTTCCGGAATGATCCATATTAGGTGAAGTGAGAAGAGGGCTATATGTACATTGTTGTGAATTAACGTCTCTACGTTAAGTAGAGTCTCTCGCTAAGTAGACTCAATACCGACTGAGCCCCGAGGTTATTTGTCAGTTTGTTCTTAAAACTTTATGACATTTGAAACTAGAGCCTGGACCTCGACGGTTCCTACATCATGGTCCATTGTTTCTCCAGATCCTCCACGGCAGTACTATACAGTTGGGCGAGACAAAACTGCTGTGCCACATACACCCCGGACACGCGACGTGTGGACAGTGCGAACCTGGACTTCTAATGCAAGGTAAATAACAAGTCCTACTCAATCTGTATCCAAATAAACCACAACACTGCAAAATTTTGCTAGCTTATCGGTTTTTTATCAGACTGAGTACACTCTCCAAAATGTAATTTTTTTTTTAAGTGAAAACTTCTTTAGGCGCGCCTAGACAGATATTTCGTGGGCTGTGAATTGGATTCTAGCGTCACGCTCGGGTATGATAAGAAATCTTCGGGTAAACTCGGGACCATGGCTATTGGCCATTTAGAGATGCGTCAGCCAATGGCAAATGCTGAAAGGGCGTGGGCTCGGCATCATGCCATGGCCATCTAGAAATGCATCAACCAATAGGAAATGCTGACGCATTTTTAGATGCCATGCCATGATGCCTAGGCTACGCCCTCCGGTTACACACGTGTAGTTTCCAAAGTAAGCTATCAAATTCTGAGTTATAAGTTTTCACTTCTATCGGCAGTTCCTATGACTGCCAATTTTTTTTAAATTAAGAGTGACGAGACGAGCAGGACATGTGCCTGATGGTAAGCAACATGCCTGCCACATAATAGCACAGTGACACTCAGCTATTGGAACATGAATAGTCCAAATCATTACCTTGCACTGCACTTCGCTCGTCACCCAGAGATCCAAGTTGTTATATCTCTAAGCCCTGTAATTTCTCTGGAAACGTTGCCCTTCGAACCGAAACAAGCATTACTGGTTTGGAAATCACTGTTTGGCGGTAGAATAACGGGCAAATGTGTGGTCCTTCCCCAGGCGGACTCTGACAAGAGTCCTACCACTACAAAATTTGAGCACGGCAAAAGTGAACACTTCATAATAATAATAGCAGTGAAAAATGGCTGTTTGTATATCTCTTACTCGGGCCACACTAGGCGGTTCCGATTTCATCCGATGGTGCGTTTCACCTTTTCTTTCTCTCTCATGTATCTATTTGCAAACAGCCCTGGCGCCATAATCATTTTTTTATTCTAGTATGTATTCTCCAAAGCTAAATTAGCTATCAAAAAGTGGGTGTCCTGTCAAATGTGCGAAGGTACTTCAAGTCTGAACAGTTGCTTATCTTATACCAAGCACAGATTCGCTCTTGTTTAGAATACTGTTCGCACCTTTGGGATGGCTAAGTCGGCTAAGTACCGCCTGGAGGCTGTTGAATCAATTGAAACACGTGCCAAAAGGCTTCAAAGTCATGAAGATCGCCGCAAAACTGCTAGTCTATCGGGTTTTTATTTTATACATTTTGGAGAGTGTGCAACTGATCTGCATGATTTAATACCATCTTGCCCTTTTTTCTATCTGACTGCTCGTAGCTCGAAAAATAGACATCGTTTCATGGTTGTCGTTCCAAAGACTCGAATCGAAAGTGGAGTCAAACGACTATCGAAGTGGCTTTATTAAAATAAAATAAATAATTTCTTTGTTTGCTTATTCTAGTGGAAGAAGAGAAGAAAGTCGCATACACGCGTACTGTAAACGTGAAGAAACAGCACGAACTAGAACTGGCTCGGTTGAAGAATATATACGCGCCGCAGCGGTTGGCCATCGAGGAGAAACCGTACAACGATCGGGCGCAGGCGCGGAGAGAGGCAGTGGGCTCAACTAACCACGCTGAGAAGACGCAAGCCACTGATCTTGACACGTAAGTGGTAACTTGATCTTTTAAAATTACTGTATTAGGTTCATATTTGGTTTGCGCAAATATGATGACATGTGTCCCATTCTAAACTTAAGTAATACCTAAATGTGGTTTATAAATATAAACCACGCTGAGAAGACGCAAGCCACTGATCTTGACACGTCAGTGGTAACTTGAACCTTTAAACGTATGATATTAGTTTCATATTTGGTTTGCGCAAATATAATGGTATGTGTCCCATTCTAAACATAAGTGATAAGCCTCGCTGAGAAGACGCAAGCCAGTGATCCTTACACGCAAGTGGTAACTTCAACCTTTAAAATTATTGTATAAGGTTCATATTCGGTTTGCGCAAATATGATGACATGTGTCTCGTTCTAGAGTTAAGTAAGGTTAACCATTCGTCTGCGTCGTAATGCTCCTATTCCGTTTCTTTTGTTAAATATTCTAATTTACCATGTTCTAATATACTAGCTGAAACGTGCGCGCGTTGCTACGCCATCTATCGAAAATTGGTCGTACCAATTCAAATTTTGAACAAATTCGGTTATCTTAGGACGCAACCTTTAAAAAATAGACACATGCTGTCACGCAACGAAAGCTCTCAAAAAGGAATATTTTTCCCCGTTTTTGTTACATTTTCCATTCATGCTCCGCTCCTGTTATTATCCTATCCGCACATTACGCTACTATCAAGTAGCGTAATGTTAAATAGCCTATAGCCTTCCTCGATAAATGGACTATCCAACAGAGAAAGAATCTTTTAATTCGGATCAGTAGGTCCCGAGATCCTAGCGTTCAAACAAACATACAAATTCTTCTGGTTTATAATATTAGAAAAGATTTTAATTTGTTTTGACAGGTCAATAGCGCCGGATAACAAGGGCTTCAAGCTGTTGCAGAAGATGGGCTGGTCTAAAGGCGAGGGACTCGGGAAAGAAAGCCAAGGCGACACCGAACCTGTGAGTCATATTCACTACATTTATAGCTTTATCTTTACCACATATAGCTCCAACTAGCGGCCCGTTCCAGCTTCTCTCGCTTTAGTAGTGGTAGGACTCTTAGCAGAGTCCGCCTTGGGAAGTACCACACCTTTGCCATATATTCTACCGCCAAGCAGTAATGTGCAAACATTACTGTGTTCCGGTTTGAAGGGCAATGATTCCAGAGAAACTACAGGGCTTAGAGACATAATATCTTAGATCTGTGGGTGAGGAGCGCAATGCAGTGCTAGGTAATGATTTGGACTATCATGTTCCAATAGCTGCGTGTTACTGTGCTGTTATGTGGCAGGCATGTTGCTTACCATCAGGCACATGACCTGCTCGTCTCGTTACTCTATGCTATAAAAAATCAAAAAAATCTTATGTATAAAATTCTCGTGTCACAGCGTTAGTTACCATACTCCTCCGAAACGGCTTTACTGATTTTTACCAAATTTTATATGCATATTTAGTAGGTCTGAGAATCGGCTACTAGCTATTTTTCATACCCCTAAGTGATAAGGGTTGTTCATCCCTACATTTTTTATAAAAATTTTTGGACAACATTTTTGTTTTTATTTTTTTATAATGTGGCATTAAAAAATACATATAACCCAACATTTTTACTCTTTTACCACCAACCCCTATTTTTTAATAGCCATTTTAGTAATTTAATAATTTGACAGTGAACTCCTCCTAAACGGCGGGCGGCGGGACCGATTTGATAAATCGGCGGGACCGATTTGATTAGGCAATCCATAGAGAACGGATCTATGGCAAATGGTCTCAGATTGTCAGGGGTCATTGAAATGTCAATATGTAATGTACAATCTCTTCCGTCTTTTGGGCTATTTTTTTTAACCCCCCTCCAAAAAAAAGGGGTGTTATATGTTTGACGTCGATGTCTGTCTGTCTGTCTGTCTGTGGCACCGCAGAGGTCAAACGGATGGGCCGATTTCGATACGGTTTTTTATATGAAGGTTAATTTCCGTGCTATGTTTGATTGATATCGATTCAAGATGGCCGCCTCCACAAAATGGCGGACAAAATATTTCTTCACAACCTACCTCAATATGGGTATCAAATGAAAGGGCTTGACTAGTAGAATACTATACACTAACAAATTTCAAATCCAAGATGGCCGCCACCACAAAATGAATTACATTTTTTTTACATTAGCCAATTACTCTAGGGCTAGGGAGGAAAGTAAATTTAGGTTTAGAACATCGTGTGCATTGAGTTTGTGAATTCAAAACATCATTAAACCTACTTCTACCTCCTTGGCGCCGACTTTATCATACAACTTTTTAATTTGTTGTAAACAATTTTCTTTTCACGCATGAAGTATAGTTTTTAGTCATATGTATTGTTATTGTTAAAACCTTAAGTTAAAAACAAGAAATTTGAAAACGTGTGTATATCCTAAAATGAGTTATTCTAGCTTCTAAAAAGTTTATTTGACGCCATACAGAATTTACTGAAACTGTTAATAATGCGCAAAGCATTTAGTAATTTCCTCGTTGAGGTGGAATTAAAAAACTAACTATTATCTCTATGCCCTACTTTCACTGGAAACATTGCCCTTCAAACCGAAACACAGTAATGTTTGCACATTATTTCCCATGTGATTTTTGGAGTGAAACCATATTAGCCGCGTTCAGCACTTGTAGGGGAAATTTTTATGAATTCGCGATCATAATTCGTCGTAGTAATGAAAAACTTACTTTTATGTTGTGATAATAATGTACTTGTATACCTGCACTTGTAAAGTACTCAAACAAAACCAAATAAATAAAATTGAACTAAAATAAGATAAGTAGGTATAATACGGCTATCAAATAGCGTCGTACATCTAGGTATATAATTATATTTATAGAAATGATATCCATAATAAGGAAAATTTAAATAAAAATATGACTAAGTTCTCACTAAATCATTTGTAAAAATTCTTAATCGTCCGTGTAACCATCAGTCATCACCAGGTCGCCATTTATAAAACTCGTCAAATATATAGAATGCACTCGTCGATCTTCTGAGTTTTTGCCGAAAAACCTCAAAAATAAATAAATTGAAATGCCACAGAAGTGAGTTAGAATGAATTACATCTCCATTAGGATTTGACGTGAGTAATTAGCGCAGACAGAATAACCTTGCGGCGCAATGATAAAGTGCCAAAAAATGGGCAAGGGTGAACAGACTCAAGTAATTTAATGTTCCGTAAGTTTAACAGTGACTGTAACTATAGAAACTTTAAAAAGTGTACAGTTGGTAAAGCCTTTGGTCAAGCAAGAATAAGTCTATTTAATAGTAGATATTTATAAAAGTTAAAGTTTTTTTTTTCGGGAAAAATATAATTAGGTAAGTATGTTATGTACAATCCAATCAGTTGGTCTTGAAGTAAAAGTTGTTTTATGCGGCCCTTTCGGCTTTAATTTTACATAACCCTATTGTCATTGCGTTGACTATCATGTAGAACCTTGGTTCAAATTGGGCTTCACATTCCTGACACAATAAACAAAGTGTAATAATAAACAAAAACTAACTCGTCATGAGAGTAAAATAACGTTTTCAGATGACGGTACCCTAGAGTTGCGATGCACTTTTGTTCGTTTTTCGTCGTCTGTAGGTCAGGCGGGCGCGCGCCTACCTGTCCATACATCCATTTGAAACAATTTTCGAGCGTTTTTTCGCGTCGCGTCGGTGCTCGTTGACTCATGTACATTGTATCTACCTACTTAACGCATTCCATATTTAACGGAAGCTATTATTATAGTTTACTAATTCGTGGCAGTATTTTATTACATGGAGCTATGGAAATTGGTATAGTAAAATCGTTCGCAACACAAGGACAGTAATTTTTACTATTTATAAATTGCGAACTTTCTATCTTTCATTTGTCTTTCATCAGCGACGGTTTTGTTACAGAATTTAACATTAGGTACATGTAAATAATAATAAAACAGGCATTCGTTTCGTAGTTATATTTATGCAGGTTTCGCGGTTTTGAAAAAATCTAGCCTGCTTTAGCTAGCTTTAAATAATACAAGCTATAATGCGTACAAGCGTTGCTTAGTTTGGGGTCGGATTGTGTTGTGTGTGAAATGTCCCAACCAATATTTCTTTATTTTATTTAGATAACCCAACCTTAATGTGAATGTAGTAATGACTCTTTGCAGAGTCCACCTGAGGAAGTACCACACTTTTGATGGTTATGTTATTCTCCCACCAAACAGTAATGTGCAAACATTACTGTGTTCCGGTCTGGAGAAATGATTCCAGAGAAATTAGGTCAAAAAATAAATCATCTTAAGATGTCGATCAAATCACGCCGGCGATCGGGGGGTTAGGCAGTGATTGAAGCTGTTCATATTCAAATAGCTGCGTGGTGCTATGCGTGGTCCTTTTACTTTTTATTTAAATAAAATGCTGGGACAACATTCCCTATTACCAATTACCAAAATAAAACTTGAGCAAGATATAACTGATACATTAAGATATTACATGTTAAGAGACTTCAGTTGTAAACTCTCATATACCACTTTACCCCACTAACTAAATCGCAAACACTTACAAGACATAACTTACATCAAGATATTTCCCATAACAACAATTTGTCTAGTGACACATTACAAATTTGGTCGACGTTATCCTCATGCATCGGTAGTTGCCTCAACTCTTCCTGTGGTGAAGCGAAAAGCTTACATGTTTAATAGAAGAAAATTACTAGGTAGGTACAATAGTGATATGCGGGCAGCCTCCTTTTCTTCTCCAATCCAAGATTCATGTAACAAAAAAAGAAAACGATTGACAAAGGTCACGGACCCCGGAGTCTGTGGAGCTGTAAAATTTAAATAAAAAAAAAAAAAAAAAAAAAAAAAAAAATAGTGATATGCGAAATAACTTTGCTCAGCTATAGCCAGAACATTATGATGAATACGGATATTTGCGCTGTGGCTGGGTGTCTCTAGTCTCTGTCTCATAAGTACCTACGTGTTTAAAAACATTAATGTATTACATCAAGTATCTGGTTTCCATAGTAAAAATTGCATAGCAGATGGCACTGTGGCAAAAATACCAATCTTTTTTTCTGGTCATGATTTTTTCTTAAATTATGTAAATCAATTCCAATAAATACACCATGTATTATTTTATTTCGCAATAATTTGTACCGACATATTTTTTGAAGGGATTAAAAATCTTTATCACCTAAATTTTTACGGGTATTATTAATAAAAAACCTATAAAATATATCGTACATCAGATCGACCTTCACAAATCGCAAAAATACAAAGAAACCAGAGACGTGTGTCCGATTTAAAGCCAGAAAAACAAATAAATTAGCATTTAATCACCGGATTCAAAGTGCACTAAATAAACAGCGAAGATCAGTCATTTGTCGTGTTTTATTAATGTTGTCTTTGCCGAGATCATTCGAAATCCACCAGCTTCGGTGATTCATTTGACCTGTCGTTTTTTCAAATACCTACAATACCTCTATAATCATACAAGCCACAGAATAAACGTAAAATTATTTAGTGAATTGGCACAAAATTTAATTTATTTAATGTTGTGGCTATGAGGTAACCGTAAACTTAACAACAGTGTGGATCAGTTCCAGATTTATCGTAATCTTAAATGTATATAAAATTCTCGTGTCACAGTGTCAGTTACCTTACTCCTCCGAAACGGCTTTACTGATTTTAACCAAATTTTATATGCATATTCAGTAGGTCTGAGAATCGGCTACTAGCTATTTTTCATAGCCCAAAAAGTTTTTTAAACATTTTTGGGCAAATTTTTTTTTTTTTTTTATAATGTGGCATAAAAAAATACATACAACCCTAAATTTTTACCCTTTTATCACCAATCTCTATTTTTAGGGTTCCGTAAAACGTTAAAACGGAACCCTTATAGATTCGTCATGTCTGTCTGTCCGTCTGTATGTCACAGCCACTTTTTGCCGAAACTATGAGAACTACACTGTTGAAACTTGGTAAGTAGATGTATTCTGTAAACCGCTATAGGATTTGTACAAAAAAAAGAAAAATTAGGGTTCCCCCCCATACTGAGAACTGAAACTCAAAAATTTTTTTTCATCAAACCTACACTTCTATAAGTCTTCAAAAATGATGTTGAGGTTTCTAAAATAATTTTTGTCTACACTGAATAATTTGCGCGAGAGACACTTCCAAAGTGGTAAAATGTATCCCCCCCCCCCCTCTAACTACTAAAGTAAGAGAATGAAAAAACTAAAAAAAATATATGATGTACATTACCATCCAAACTACCAACGAAAATTGGTTTGAACTCGATCTGATGAGTAGTTTTTTTTAGTTCGTCATAAATTCATTTTCATCTACAATTACAAACTAAAACGTACACTAAATGACTTTATACAACACAAAGTAATACACACACACACACACACACATATTCTACAAGTACTTGTAACACTCGACGAAATTTGTATTTTGTAGAACTGGCCCTATTTACCTTATATTATATCGCATCTACCCACAAATTAAGGAAGGAAAAAAAATGTACTCGTGCTATGAACCACAGGCCTTGTCTTGTTTATTGTGTTTACCCACAAAACACACCCAGACACAGTACAAATATTTGAATTCAGATAATATAATATAATACACATAAGTATGTACCTATTATTCTAAAAACATATCCATGATTCATAGAAACACAATTTCGTTATAATATATGTAAACGTAATGTAATATACCAACCCGCACTGGGCCAGCATGGTGGGTTATGGCCTTAACTCTCTCCTTGCGAGAGAAGGCCCCGAGTCCCAGCAGTGGGAACGTTTAGTGTTGATGATGATGATGATAGGTAAACGGTTATGTTTTAGTAATATCGTTTCTATGGTACAAGCTTAGCTAAGGTAAGGGTTAGATAAGTGGGATCCTGAAAAAATGTTACCGAGAGTCTTACGCTAGAATACATTTACTACATGTCACACAAAATAATAATAATTATCGATTTTAAAAAGTAGCACTAACACTCTACAAAATAACAGAACAAATCTACTCCAATTATATTCCTGCAAAACAATTGTAAATTCTCGTAACATTATTAATTTACTCAAGGGATGTGACATCTACGATATCTAATCTCAATCGGGCCGCATATTTATGAAGCTGAGTACAGACATACATCAATCATGCACAAGGTCCTGCTTAATGAGGCCCTTTGAATTCCGCACCAACGTTGAGGCAAAGTTTATGTTTCAGCATTTTTAATGCGTTTGTGTCGCCGATACGGCCGAGTCATATACCGGTGAATGCACATTTTGATAAGTGTTTTTGCAGTGGTGTTATGGAAAGTACGCTGTTGAGTATGCGCGCTTCGATTGTTTTTACACAATTAAAAAAATATGTTTTACTAGCTGTTACCCGCGACTTCGTCTGCCCGAAATAAATATTAAGGTAACTCAGGGAGTAAGTATTTGTACACCCATAAAAATGTACGGTTACTAAATACAGCTTATACTAAAACATTTCTGTACAATTTGAGAATGAGAATGATACAAACAGACAGAGTTACATTAATATTAATAATATTTGAATGGATTGCTTAATGCCAAGTGTCTAGATATAAAGTTCTATGGGTTTATCTTCAACAATGACGAAGTACCATATGAACTGTCATCCCTTATTTCATACCCGTACGGTTCGGAATTACTAAAATTGCTAGAACAAACATTTATTTGATTCGTGTCAAGTGTCAAGATACAAAGTTTCATGGTTTTATTTTCAACAATGACGAACTTGCATATATTATTATAGATAGTACCTGGGTGACCGAGCTTTGCTCGGTTTAAATACTTAGATACCTACAGATAAAAGGATCCAAGTAATAGATTTTCAAAAAAAAAAAAATACTTGAAAAAATAGAGAAGCCGTCTGGATTCGAACCCGGAGCTACTAATTCGTGACCGCCATGACCGCCCGACTTCCCATCTGAGCTATTATGCTATCGCGTCACACGGCGAAATTTACCTTCGCATTCTAACTCTAAAAACTGTCACATTCTAATGTCTAATGTGACAGTTTTTCATTGTCTAAAAATGCGCATAATATGCAGTTTACCTAGTTAGATCGATTTATCGTCCCCGAAACCCTCTGCATACATAATTTCATGAATATCATTCCAGCCGTTTCCGAGATTCAGATTATATGTATATGTTACGGCTAAAGGTGGGTGTGAACATAAACTTAAGATTAGTCGGCTAAACTTAGGTTTATTTTCGAGGAGGTGTTAATGTTAGTTCCTTCTATCTTTAGCCGGCTAAACTTAAGTGTAACTGCAGGCCCTTGGCTAAAAATGTAGAAAGAAATGAAAAAGGAAACAATGTAATAATGTTTACTATTTTGACACGATTTTTTTTATAAAATATAATCACTCTCATTACACATACTGTTATGTACCTATGTAGGTATTCAAAATTACAATTACAAAATATTAATTACACCTAAGACATAATATGGTGCACTTTTTGACTCCGGGGGGTCTACCGCCTAACGAAAAACGCTTTGACGCTTTGATGCTTTGGCATTGCCGTCTCTTTCATTTCAAGCGAGAAGAAAAGAGACAGCAACGTCAAAGCGTCAAAGCTTCAAAGCGTTTTTCGTTAGGCGGTAGAGGCCCCGGTGGGCTCCCGCCAGAAGCTCTGCGGTCAGCCCTGAGTTCTGCGCTCGGCCTGCGCTCCACTACGCTTGACCTCGCATGGATCGCTCCACTCAGGACCTCCCTTGAGCTTCTGGCTCCCGCATTTTTTAAATACACTCTAGGGGTAGTGGCGTCAAGACTAGGTGGAATCGGGGTGCTCCGAGTCGGATCTGGATTGATGATGATGTCTCCCGTGCGCGCATTGTCTCCCCACCTAGCCCTAGCCCTAGTGCCTCAAGCCCTCCGCCGACCCGGCGCGTCCATCGAATACATTTTTAGCCGTTTCGTTTCGGTTAATGTGCACATTAGCCGGCTAAAGATGGAATATCACGACGCAAACTAACATGATATCGAACATTAACCGCTTCTCGAAAATAAACCTAATTTTAACCGGCTAATCTTAAGTTTATGTTCAGACCCATCTTTAGCCGTAACATATACATACATAGAATAATTGCTCGTTTAAAGGTATAAGATTCATCCCCGTACAGTTTGAAGTAGTAAAGTTGCTAGAACAAACATTTATTGTCTTCGTGTCAAGTGTCTAGTGTGACAAAGTTTCATGGTTTTATCTTCAACAATAACGAACTTCCAAATAGACTTTCTCCCCCCATTTCATCCCCGTTCAGTTCGAAATTACAAAATTGCTAAAACAAACATTTATTAGCTTCACGCCAAGTGTCTAGAGACGAAGTTTCATGGTTTTATCTTCAACAATTACGAACTTCCATATAAACTTTCATCCCCCATTTCAACCCCTTTAACTCTTTTTCCGTATTAAAAGGTAACTTATGTCCTTTCTTGAGATCGAGTCTATTTATCTGTGTACCAAATTTCATTCAAATCGGTTCTGTGGATTTCATGCTTACAACTTTGAATATTACGAAATCTTCATACAACCTTTCGTTTTTAAATATTTTTATAGATTTGCTTCCGAGTCCCGTCTTCTTACCCTCACACTGACATCACACACCACGGACACGGAACCAAGCCTCTCAGTCTTTGTCTTATCCGTTTAGAATGATAGACTAGGATTGTTAATCCGTGCCGGAAGCGTTCCGACTGCGTTGTGAATCCGACTCTGATCCAAGAGATCTAGATTCCATATTTTGTATAAACCTGACCGCGTTCGAGCAGCGACTCAACTGATAATAGGCGATGGTCAAAGGTGAATGAATGAATGAAAATTCTTTATTGTTCACAACTTAAAAATAACACATATAACATTGGAAAACAGTAAATCTTGTGAAACAGCTGGCGGCCTTATCGCTGAAAGCGATTTCTTCCAGGCAACCTTGATTATCTACGTGATTCACGGGATTCAAAATATTTACTCTGATTTACCTTAGAAATTTCTAGCTTAAATATCTTTCAAGAAATTAACTACCCGTTTAGCTGCTCGAATGAGGAAGGAAGAAATTGAGGAAAACTGAAATCGCTCCGTACGTTTTTGCACGTACAACGTACATTCACTTCTATGCAAACGAACGAAATTTTAAAACTTTAATGATGGTATTTCCTCTTACCTGTTATTTTTTTCCAAATGAGTGTATAATGCTGAAGTAAACATTAAAACCCATATAACAGAATGTAATACATATGTTCGATCACATAAAAACCTATGTGAGAGATCGTTACGCTCTTTAAATATTCGAGCTTAACTGAAATACACAAAATAACCGATTAATCTCTATTCTACAGAATTTTGCAATGTATAAATTTTTTTATGACTGTTCTTTATTATCTAATAAAAGCAGCATCATCACAATTTTCAATCTATTACTGTGGAGCTCTCTTCGTGTACACCACTTGTCACGAAAAAATAAATCGTATTCCTAATCATCATCATCATCTTCATCAGCCGCAAGACGTCCACTGCTGAACATAGGCCTCCCCCTAGATTTCCACAACGAACGGTCCTGCGCAACATGCAACCAGCGGTTTCCAGCGACCTTTGTGAGGTCATCTGTCCATCTAGTGGGAGGCCGTTGAAACCTCGCTAGTTGGTTGAGTTAAAAGATAGAGAGAGTATCCAAGCTAGCTCCGGTGAACATGAGTAGAAGTAATTATAAGAGTTGTTAATAAAACCGCAAGTTTAACTAATTAGATTTTATTATCGTATAAGTTTACAGTTACCACTGGATGGGTGGTCTAAATGTAGTGGTAGTTCTGGGGGTAGTATAAGTAGAATTAAAGAGAAGGTCGGGGTCGTTTTGCAATTCGAGTGGATTATAGTGCAATTCTGGTGGGACACACTGGCCTGTGTAAGCCGCGGAGGGTCGGGTCGCAGTCCTTCTGGGGGGTTCAGTGGTGGCAGCTGGACATGGCGATGGTGCTCCTTGTGTCCTACACGGGGTAGCTCCTCTGTCTCGTCCGAAGGGTGTGCAGGCTACTACTTCAAGATTGATAGTTCCCTCTGTGCATCAGCCAGCCGTAAGAGTGGCCGTTAGGGACTCAACCCGGTGCTGGAACCCTGGAATTGGTCGAAGGTGACCATTAGAATGCCGTCCCCCAATACGAAGATAACTGCGACATCCGCGGCTTGCTTCGTCGAGGCGGAACAGGACCCAAAGTGGTCCGCTCGTGATTGATAATCATGATGAGGCAGTTATCTTTACATTTTGGTTGTACACTGAGTAAATCACACTTACATAAAGAAGCATAAGTATGAGAAATAGCAGGAAAGTTTATAACGGTCGAAAGAAAATCAACCGTCATTCACTTTTCTAGACACAGGTAGGTCAATGACCCTTGATTCCGACTTATCGAACTCGCCGGCCGTTGACCCCGTGTTCGATTGTCATAATGTAATTTGCTGAATCCAAACGAACATCGTTCTGTCGCGGGGTCTCCCGTAAATCATCGGCAGACAAATTCGATGAGCAGTAAAAGTAGCACAATTCATACACCATATGTTTTACACAATTGTACACGCAATATGAACAGTGATGCAACAGCGATACATAATGCAAATTGGAAATTGGAACACTTACCCTATGGGGTTACATTGCACTTATGGCTTTTTAAGCCTTCGGACAGTATTTAGTTTTATTTCACTTTTTATAGTTATTAGAAAAATTATTTGTAAAATGGCTTCTGCCTCAAGTCAGCTTCTCGTTTATAATTTTATGTCCCTCGGCGTCGTCTCTCGCCATTGGGCGATTTGAATTTTGTCGCGTCCCGATTGGTCCGCGACACCGTTCCGTTTTACCATCTACGGCCGTTTTACGATTTAAAGGTTTCCTAAGACGGCAAGTCTATTTTTGATTACTTTAAGGGAACGGTGGAATGGAACACCGTTACATACCCCCCTTTTTAGGTCAGGATTTTTCCTAAGGAAAATCCGGAGAAAAGTTTCTTGAACTTTTCGGCTGTCTAGAGAGTATAACCTTCTGTGTTCCTGGTATCTGTAGAGTGTTGTAAGGACAATCATTAGCTGGGCTTCGACCTTTAGGGTCAGCTGTAGTTGTAGACTCAGGATTTTAGAGATAGTCATGCTATCTAGGTTTAACATCGGGTATCAAACACTTTTAGAGGTTTGAGTGACCTTGGATGTTAAAAGTTTGTGAATTACGCCGTTAGTGAGCGTATTCACTTTAAGAGTTTGTTAATGTGATCGGTGCTCCCCTTACCGACTTTCCGGGCACATAACAAGTTAGGCTTAACATCGGGCACCCGAACACTTGTAGAGGTTCGACTGACCCTGAATGTTAAAAGTATGTGAATCACGCCTTAGAGGACGTATTCACTTAAAGAGTTTGTTAATGTGATCGGTGCTCCCCTTACCGACTTTCCGGGCACATAACAAGTTCATTTGCGCCTAGGGCAAATGCAAATCCATGCTGTGACCGACACCACACTCGTCGATTTTCCGAGCACTAGCATAGGATTTTTAGAGAAGGTGACACTATCTAGGTCTAACATCAGGCATTCAACACGTTACAGGGTAGACTGTAACTGAATGTTGTTAGTATGTGAATCCGCCGTTAGTGAGCGGTATTCACTTACACCTAATAGTGTCAGAGAACCTGTAACTACGAGTACACTCCAGCATAATGTTTTGTCCCCAACTTAGACGGAACGTATAAAAAGTTATTTATGTTTAGATTATTTAGTATTGGATATTATTATTAGAGAGGTTGATGGAACAGCATCAATTAGTATAAACAGTATTTAATGATTATTGAAGCAGCATTATTTAGTCAGACTGCATCAATAAGTTTAGGTAGTATTAATTAGTAGAACAGCATTATTTAGTTTAGACTGCATCAGCAAGTTTAGATAGTATTAATTAGTAATAGACAGCATTAATTTGTTTAGACTTTATTTTATTTAGTATAGACAGTATGATTTAGTTTTTTTAGGTAGTATTATTAGTTTTAGTCATCAATATTTAGTTTTAGGTAACATTATTAGTTTCAGATAACATTATTAAGTTTTAGGTAGCATTATGAATTTTAGATAGTATTATTTAGTTTAGGTAGTATTATTTGTTTTAGGTATCATTATTTAGTTTTAGGTAACATTATTAGTTTCAGATAACATTATTTAATTTTAAGTAGCATTATTAATTTTAGATAGCATTATTTAGTTTAGGTAGTATTATTTAGTCGAGTTATAGGTTTACTAAGTTCACCTATACTCCCACGAAGCTCAACTTCGTAAAGTAGTTCAGTTTACGAGTACATTTTGTAGCTTAGGTATGTGTTCCAATTTGAGTACAACAATAGAAATGTAAGGTTGTCATAGTAATGACACAAGGTTAATTGCAGAAGCAATTTAATATAATTAAAAGTTAATGTGGAAATATCCGATTGGGAAATCATCCTTCAGGTAGTTAAAAAAGTTTTGTAAAAGAACCAAAGTGTTCTTACAACTTAAAAAAAACTGTAAAAAATTTAAAAAAATTAAAAGGATATATCACACATTCACTAGTACCTAGAAAGTATTAGGCTATTAATATGCAATATCACAATGCAGAAGTACTATTGGTTTAACAGCAATAGCAGTGGTGAGGTAGGTCACCCTAGAAAAAATATAAGTACCCTATAATAAGAAGTACCCGATGTGTGGTCATTAACTACTAACTTCCAGAAGAATCTATGAAAAAAAATTTTATAAAAATAGTTGTGGGTATAGTAAAGAATATAGGTAAGTAGTTGAAATTATCCACACACAAGGTAATTTTACACACAAAAATTGCCTTAGATCTAGAAGATTATAGCCAACACCATAAATTATCAATAGCACACCATAAAAAACAATATAAAACCGACTCGATTGCAAACTTTAGTAGTTGGGCGCCAATGAAACCTTGGTTCCCATGGCTGGATGGCCAAATTTAGTCTGGATATAGATCCACAAGTAGTAAGGGTTCGTCTGCAAATCGAGAGATTCATATGGCTATCTAGGTGGGACACACTGGCCTGTGTAAGCCGCGGAGGGTCGGGTCGCAGTCCTTCTGGGGGGTTCAGTGGTGGCAGCTGGACATGGCGATGGTGCTCCTTGTGTCCTACACGGGGTAGCTCCTCTGTCTCGTCCGAAGGGTGTGCAGGCTACTACTTCAAGATTGATAGTTCCCTCTGTGCATCAGCCAGCCGTAAGAGTGGCCGTTAGGGACTCAACCCGGTGCTGGAACCCTGGAATTGGTCGAAGGTGACCATTAGAATGCCGTCCCCCAATACGAAGATAACTGCGACATCCGCGGCTTGCTTCGTCGAGGCGGAACAGGACCCAAAGTGGTCCGCTCGTGATTGATAATCATGATGAGGCAGTTATCTTTACATTTTGGTTGTACACTGAGTAAATCACACTTACATAAAGAAGCATAAGTATGAGAAATAGCAGGAAAGTTTATAACGGTCGAAAGAAAATCAACCGTCATTCACTTTTCTAGACACAGGTAGGTCAATGACCCTTGATTCCGACTTATCGAACTCGCCGGCCGTTGACCCCGTGTTCGATTGTCATAATGTAATTTGCTGAATCCAAACGAACATCGTTCTGTCGCGGGGTCTCCCGTAAATCATCGGCAGACAAATTCGATGAGCAGTAAAAGTAGCACAATTCATACACCATATGTTTTACACAATTGTACACGCAATATGAACAGTGATGCAACAGCGATACATAATGCAAATTGGAAATTGGAACACTTACCCTATGGGGTTACATTGCACTTATGGCTTTTTAAGCCTTCGGACAGTATTTAGTTTTATTTCACTTTTTATAGTTATTAGAAAAATTATTTGTAAAATGGCTTCTGCCTCAAGTCAGCTTCTCTTTTATAATTTTATGTCCCTCGGCGTCGTCTCTCGCCATTGGGCGATTTGAATTTTGTCGCGTCCCGATTGGTCCGCGACACCGTTCCGTTTTACCATCTACGGCCGTTTTACGATTTAAAGGTTTCCTAAGACGGCAAGTCTATTTTTGATTACTTTAAGGGAACGGTGGAATGGAACACCGTTACACCGTCCAACACTGCGTCTTCCGGTTCGTGGTCGCCACTCGAGAACCTTTCTTCCCCATCGGTTGTCAGTTCTGCGAGCGATGTGGCCTGCCCATTGCCACTTCAGCTTGCTTACTTTTTGAGCTATGTCGGCCACTTTCGTTCTTTTGCGAATATCCACATTACGGATTCTGTCGTGCAAAGAGACTCCGATCATAGCTCTCTTCATAGCTCGCTGTGTGACTTTGAGCTTTGTTATGAGGCCCACAGTTAAGGACCACGTCTCAGTTCCATAAGCCATCACTGGCAACACGCACTGGTTGAAGACTTTTGTCTTTAGGCATTGGGGTATTTTGGACTCAAAGATGTGCCGAAGTTTCCCGAACGCTGCCTATCCGAGTTGGATCCTTCGCTGGACCTCTTTGTCGAAGTTGGATCTACCTAATTGAATCTTTTGACCCAGGTAGACGTATTCGTCAACAACTTCGAGTGTGGTATTCCCAACATTAACCGGTACAGGTGAGACATGAACATTTGACATAACCTTCGTCTTGTCCATATTCATCCTCAAACCTACCTGTTGGGATACTCTACTGAGGTCCCTGAGCATAGCATCGAGGTCCTCCAGTGACTCCGCCACAATGTCTATGTCGTCGGCAAACCGAAGTTGAGTGATGCATTCGCCGTTGATATTGATGCCGTATCCGTTCCAGTCCAGTAGCTTGAAAACATCTTCCAGCGCGGCAGTGAACAGTTACGGAGATATAACATCTCCCTGTCTCACGCCTTTCTGTAGCTGGATATGTTTCGTGCACTGGTCCTGTAATCGGACAGACATTGTTGCTTTGCTGTAGATACACTTCAACACTTCGATTTAGCCGTAGTCGATGCGGCATCGCTGGAGAGACTGAAGTACTGCCCAGGTCTCGATGGAATCAAAGGCTTCATAGTCCACATACGCTATACATAGTGGCCGATTATACTCCTCGGTTTTCTGTATAATCTGCCGAAGCGTATGAATGTGGTCTATGGTACTATAGCCTTTTCGGAAACCGGCTTGTTCGGGTGGCTAGAAGTCGTCAAACCTGCGTAAACCTGTGTATTCCTAATACCTACCGCCTACTCTATTTTTAGAGTAGGGGGTGCCTACCCCCTTTAACTATCATGCCTTTTAGGCATGATAGTTAAATAATTTGATATAATTTTTTTGATAATATGATAGTTAAGTTACGGCTGGTCTAGTCGGGAGAACGGCGACTGCCGATCCGGAGACCCCGGGTTCAAACCCCACACGCACCACTGTCTTTTCAAAACCATGTGCGTAATGCCGCTAACTTAAAACGGTGAAGGAAAACATCGTGAGGAAACCGACATGTACCTAGAATCTTTCGAAGTCATGTGTCATCTACCAACCCGCACTGGGCCAGCGTGGTGGATTATGGCCTTAACTCTCTCCTTGCGAGAGAAGGCCCCGAGTCCCAGCAGTGGGAACGTTTAGTGGGCTGTTGATGATGATGATGCTTTAAATAATTTGGCTTGTCCCTTAGGACAGGTGTCGGCAACGCGCGGCCCGCAACGGTCTTAAATAATTTATTCCTGGCTCAAAAATATCCTTTATATTATGTATTTCACAAATTGCCAAATATTTACCTATACAACTAAATAAATGTATTAATCCCGCTACTTATGTTATCGCGAACGCAGTTATTTCATGTGGCCCATGGCTCCTGAAACGTTGCCGACCCCTGTCTTAGGGCACAGCTTCGTTTTATTACTTCATATCGCCACAGAGCACCTCGACATTCGTCAATCAACCATAATTTGAAATAGAACAAAAAAAAACACAACTATATTGTCTAAATCTCCAAATAGTTCCTGTTCAGTATTTTATCCAGAAATTACCGTCCTGGGGCCCATAAGCAGGACTTAAACAATTATATATGCCGTTATACCGATTTTAACATTTACTTCCCTGATTGCAAACCGAGTAGTGCAAAGAAATGACTTACCTGAGGTTCCCGGCGTCGTCCAAAGGTCCAGTTTGGTCGTCAAGGAATAAGGAACGGGAGCAAGGGGAATTTGGAATACCAAACCAGACAAGATTCCGTAGCGATCCCTCGCTCCAGCACAAGCAACGGTCCCGCGTTGGATAAGGGGCCAATCCAGCAGCCCGCTTTCGCAAAATGGTCCAGCACTAATCCCGTAGCGATAAATAATGTATTCCCGCACAATATTACACTTTTAACCAGAAAAGCAAACCAGATTATATAGATAACAGTAAAACGCGTCTTTTTCGTTCCAGCGAAAAACAGACAACGTCACTTCACAGCCGGCTGTCAAAACCATAGATCCGCTATGATTTTTAATGTTGCCCGATTATACGGAACAAAACCCCCGACCAATTGAACTCCTGTTCAATTTTAGAAAACCAGTATTTAGCAACTAGTATTTAGCAGTATCCGGACCCCAAATAAAAACAAAATTCCCAACTTTGACCCGAAAGTGGAAATCAAACCAAAAAAAAAAACTTTATCACAAATAGTATTAAAATTAAATAAAATTTTAACCATGAAAAATACGTATATCTAATAAAGGGGCAAGCGTGCCAGAGAGGACACCGCGCGCTGAAGTCTGGAACCAGAAACCAGAATCTCCGCCACGCGGGGTGTGCCATCAGTACCAGATATCAATTTTAAAATACGTCCCCTACGCCAGAGTTGGGGGGCCAAATTTGTCTCTTTTAACAATACTAAGTCCCCTTCCCGAGGGGCCTCCGTCCTATCTGTCCATTTTACCCGTTGTTGCAACAGATGCAAGTACTCGGCCGACCAGCGCCTCCAGAAGTCTTGACTTATTTGCTGCAATAACTGAAAACGGGACAGGCGTCCGGGCCGCTCATCCTTCCAGGGATACTCCGGCAACGCGGTTAAGGGCTGACCGATCAAGAAGTGACCCGGCGTCAAGACTTCTAGATCGTTAGGGTCAGGCGAGATTGGACAGAGAGGACGGGAATTAAGCACTGCCTCCACGCGGCATAGTACCGTGACTAACTCTTCCCAAGTTAACACGGTCTCCCCGATGACACGGCGGAGATGAGTTTTAGCAGACTTCACCGCAGCCTCAAAAATTCCTCCCCAGTGAGGACAGGCTGGCACACTAAATTGCCAGCTGATTCCCCGCTGGGCGAGAGCCAGACTTAAACTATTATTACCAGAATTTAAAAAATTATTAACTTCGCGTAAATAATTCGCCGCCCCTCGATAATTTGTGCCATTGTCCGAACGTATTAAAGAGGGTACTCCTCTTCGCGCTACAAAGCGATCCAGCGCCGCGACAAAGGCCTCCGTAGACAGCGCAGAGACCAGCTCCAGGTGGACTGCTTTGGTGGCCAAACACACAAAGACGCACAGGTAGGCTTTAACGACCTTGGCGTTACGCAACGTCGATGACTTGACCGAGAAGGGCCCAGCGAAGTCCGTTCCGACCCCGTCGAACGGCCTCGAGGGAGAAATCCTATCCGGAGGAAGATCTCCCATCATGGGCTGCATAGTAGACGCCTTGAGCCTATAACAAGGGACACATCTAAACAGCACCTTTCGGACCGCCCTGCGAGCCGACAAGATCCAGAATTCACGCTGCAACACAGCGAGAAGCGCGCCACATCCAGCGTGCGCGTTACCGAGATGCCGATCGGAGATCAGCAGGTCCACCAGAGGACCTCCTTTAGGTAGCAACAGGGGGTGCCTGCTGCCGTACGGCAGGTTGGCTTTCCGGAGCCGACCTCCTACGCGCAGAAGACCATCCTCATCTGTGAAAGGGTTCAACTTGGCGACCGCACCCTTCAAGCGAGCGCGACCGCAGCGCAGCGCCTCAAGTTCCGTCGGAAACCTCTCACCCTGTACCAGCCGAATGAGGTGCAGCAAGGAACTCCGACGCTCCTCCATAGTGGCGATCTGGTCACTCCTCCTCTGACGAGGGTGACGACAGTTGTGGATGAAGCGCTTAATCCAGCTAGTTACCCCCAACAACTTATCCAGCTTGCTGTAACGACCCGTCAACCAGTCAGGGTCTGGGGGCACTTCCGCCACAATCGCATGCACGCGGACTCCGGGCAGCTCCGCTCGCTCCGAGTCCGCGCCGAGAGCTGGCCAGGAAGCTTCTGGCTCCCGCAGCCAGCCCGGACCCCACCATAAGGGGTGATCAACTAGCTCCGGCGCGGAACAGCCGCGCGAAGCACAGTCAGCGGGGTTCAACTCACCCGGGACATGTCTCCAAACCATGTCCAGTCCAACGTTTTGGATTTGGGAAACCCGATTTCCCACAAAAGTCTCCAAGGTGTGAGGGGCTGCTCGTAACCAGGCAAGTACGACCTGACTGTCTGACCACGCATAGACCTTCCGGATGTCTATCGAGGTGGACAGTTCCTGATATACGTGCTTAAGCAGCCGAGCAAGTAATGTGGCTCCGCTCAATTCCAGTTTCGGAATAGTGAGTCGTGTCCTGATAGGAGCTACCTTGCTCTTCCCCAATAAGAGCGTGAGATTGACGTGGCCTCCAGCGTCAACTGTACGCAAGTACACAGATGCGGCATAGCCCAGCTCGGACGCATCACAAAACCCGTGCAGGCTTATCCGGCTACAGCCTGGTGGCAGAATGCGACGGGGCAACGCCACTCGATTGACCGTTTCGAGGTCAGATATAAAACGAAGCCAAGTGTTAAGCGAGTCTCCGACCAGGGGGTCGTCCCAGGAGACCTTCAGAGTCCAAAGTCGCTGTAACAGACACTTGGCTGCGAACAGAACCGGACTGATCCAACCGTTTGGATCAAACATCCTGGCGATGGTGGACAAAACCGTCCGTTTTGTCCACGCGCGTGTGGCCTCCAGCGCCACCCGAAAGGTGAAGATGTCAGCAACCGGTTGATACTGCATGCCCAGAACCGCAATCCCGTGCGGATCGTCACCTTCCTCGAAGAGCCCCGGATCCTGCTGGTGATCGTCCGGGATACCAGCCAGGACGTTGGGGTCGTTAGAGAGCCATTTCCGAAGCTCATAGCCTCCAGATGCGAGAAGCTCTGTAAGCTCATCCCGGAGCAACAGAGCTTCCTCCACCGTCTGCGCGCCAGTGCAAACGTCGTCCACGTACAGGTCGCGTTCCAGAACTGCGGCTGCACGTGGGTACCGAGCCCGTTCTTGCTCCGCCAACTCCAGCAGTGAGCGGATCGCAATGAAGGGGCTTGATCTCAACCCATAGGTGTTGGTGTTCAACTCATACCATCATAGGGTCCTGAGGACTTTCCCGCCAGAGGATCAACTGGAACCTCCTGTCCTCGGGGTGTATGACCGTTTGTCGGAACATCATACGGATGTCCGCTCCCAACACCACCTGATGCCTACGGAAATTCAGGATGATGTCTACAATATCCCGATGTAACTTCGGTCCAGCGTGGAGGCACTGGTTCAGTGACACTCCTGTCGAAGTCGGAGCGGATCCATCGAACACCGTCCTGAGTTTGCCTGTCGACGCTTTCAAAACAGCGTGATGAGGCAAAAAGTAGTGGTCCATGGTCGACCAGTCGTCGCGAGCCGGAGACATGTGGCCCAGTGCCTCATACTCCCTCATGAACTCGATGTACTTTTCCCGAAGTACAGGATCTCGAGCCATGCGTCGCTCCATGGACCTGAGCCTTTTCTCGGCCAATGATCGAGACTGGCCCAGACGCGGGGGGTTATCCCGGAAAGGCAGCCTAGTCTCCAATCGCCCAGAAACCATTCTCCGAGTGTGAGCCTGATAAAAGTTCTCACACTCCACGTGCTCGGGACCCAGCTGAGACACGGTAGGCGGCTCTTCGATCTCCCAGAACCTCTGCATGATCTGAGCGAGGGCCGTTCCCGTAAAAGAAGCCTGATTCGACTGCTGCCACTCATCCACCATTCCCAAAATGGCGTTCCCGTAGATGGTGGGCAGCGCCATCAGCGAAGACTGGTCCAACAGTCTAGGCTTCCCGTTCATGATGTAACCCAGTACATCAGAACCCAACAAAAGGTCTACCGGACCCGCCATCCCGAAGCGGGGATCCGCCAACCTGAGACCCTTAGTACAGGACAAAAGATCCGGATCTATGTCCGCCTGAGGAAGCCAACCGACAACCGAATCCATGACGGTAGCCCTGACCGCAATCCTTTCCGAATAGGAATGTACGGACGAGAAGGAGAGGCGGGTCTGTCCAGCCGACCGCACCTCTGTGTTCCCGACTCCCCGCAACGGAGTCGGTGACGGAAACCTAGCCAGGCCCAGGCGATGAGCAACCCGGGTTGTCAAAATGCACCCCTGGGACCCTGTGTCCAAGAGCGCTCGTATCCGGACGTAGTCGCCTCTTGGACCCCAAACCCTTAACCAGAGGGTGGGCAGCAGGACCACCGGTTGATCCTGTGCCAAGGGAACGGAGGCTAGTCATTCCCTCCGAGGCTCGTCCGAACCCGTCGGACTACAGGGCCCAGCCCAATATGGCTGCCGAGTGCAAAGGGCCATCGGAGGGGGGGCATATCCAGCTGCCCTGCCGTACCTAAAGTAGGGCGGGTGATAATCCAGCCTCGGGTGCTCATGGAGGGGAGGCGTGTACGCCCTCCATTCTATTGGTCGCGGATCCGGAGGCGGAGAAGGATAACGCTGGGGAGGTGGCCCCCGTGGTGACTCCTGTATCACCCTTCCACCTCTCCAGTTCGCCCGCGTCCGCGCGGGCTGTGAGGTCGGTGACCGAGCCGCGTGCAGGACGCCCCTTGTTGGGCTGCCCGGTGCTGCCGTGGGTTGGGGTGGAGGGGGTGTGCTCCACGCTGTAGCCACTTCATGGTTGTACAATGCGTGGCTCTGCGTGGGAGCGCCCCCGCCCGTGGAGGGCCCCCTCCCTGAGGGCTGTCGACCAGCACCATCGCTCCTGACGCACAAGAGCTGATGGTGTGGTCCCCCACACCCAGGACACGGCCGTGCCGTGGGGCAGTCATTGTACAGATGACCCCCCAGGCACCCGTAGCACCGACGCAACCGCCGAACGATCCCTCGTCGTTCGGAGGTCGTCCGCGCAAGCAGGGCCGGACACTGCACCAGCGCGTGGAGCTGGCCACAGTTCGGGCACTCCTGCTCCGACGCACTCGTCACCGTCGCCGTCCGCTTCACCGCACCCTGAGTGCGGGAATTGGTGGGTCGCGGTCCTGTTCCGGCAGGGCCACGAGCTGACGCGACGGGCGGTGCCTCCTGAGGCGCCGACTCTGCCATCCTCGCCTCCCACTCCAGGACCCGAAGTAGCTCCTCAAACGTGGGGAAGACCTTCGGGTCGCCGTGAAGGCCCCTTTCCCGCTCGAACCGGGCGCGCAACTCCAGCGGCACCTTGCCCAGCAGGATGTGGACCAGCAGGAACGACCAGTGTTCTACTGGCAGTCCCAAGCTGCGCAAGGCGTTGTACGCCACCTTCACGGGCGTGAGGATTAGCGGCCGCAACTGAGACCTCTCAGTCACCTTCGGCAGCCCCAGTATTTGGGACACGTGAGCGTCGGCGAGGAGCCGAGGGTTTTGAAACCTCGTTTCCAGCAACTCCATCGCCGTGCCGAAGTTGTCGTCGTCCAGCTCCAGGTGCTGGACCAGGGAGAGTGCCTCACCCTCCAGTGACGTGCGGAGATAGGCCAGCTTCTCCGCCCTCGTCAAGTCCTTGCGTGAGTCCACGAGAGAGGCGAACATGCTTCGGAAGCCGCTCCACTCCCGCAGGTTCCCTGTAAACCTGGGCAAGTCCAGAGTGGGAAGGCGTCCCACTACACCCGAGCCCGCATCCCTGATGACGGGTCCCGAGCTCGCCCTTCCCTGACGAGACCTCTCCAGCTGGCGAACCCTTTCGGAGACCTCGTCGTAGACATCCAGGATGCGCCGCATGTCCGCCTCGATCCTCTCCATCTGCTCCTCAGGTGGAGACGGCCTTGCATCCCGCAGCGATCCTGCGCTCCTCTCAGCGACCTCCAGGCGCCTGTCGAGCTGTTCTGCCCTGTTTAGCAGCGCCTCCTCCCGGTCTCTCCGGCCGACCAATCCTTGCAAGGATTCGAACCACCGGAGCTGGTTGGCCAAATCCGAAGCCATTTTTAAATTTAAATTTAAACTTTAAATTAACCTAAGTTCGGACAATGTCACAACAAATATCAAAAACAACAATATATCCGCAACCTAAAAAACCGGATACCACTTAATACTAAATTTCCCGACAGTTTGGGGAGAAATTATAAACTGGGAACCCCCAAATATTCGGCTTACCCGGTATTTTTTGCCAGAAAATAAAAACAAAAAGGGAGTAATTACGGCCAACTACACTCTGCTTACCAAAAAATGTTCAGTATTTTATCCAGAAATTACCGTCCTGGGGCCCATAAGCAGGACTTAAACAATTATATATGCCGTTATACCGATTTTAACATTTACTTCCCTGATTGCAAACCGAGTAGTGCAAAGAAATGACTTACCTGAGGTTCCCGGCGTCGTCCAAAGGTCCAGTTTGGTCGTCAAGGAATAAGGAACGGGAGCAAGGGGAATTTGGAATACCAAACCAGACAAGATTCCGTAGCGATCCCTCGCTCCAGCACAAGCAACGGTCCCGCGTTGGATAAGGGGCCAATCCAGCAGCCCGCTTTCGCAAAATGGTCCAGCACTAATCCCGTAGCGATAAATAATGTATTCCCGCACAATATTACACTTTTAACCAGAAAAGCAAACCAGATTATATAGATAACAGTAAAACGCGTCTTTTTCGTTCCAGCGAAAAACAGACAACGTCACTTCACAGCCGGCTGTCAAAACCATAGATCCGCTATGATTTTTAATGTTGCCCGATTATACGGAACAGTTCCTTATTTTACAAAACATCTAGCACATCATTTATCAGCAATTTTCCTAATAACTCACGAAATACCGTATCTTTAACTTTAAGCGTCCAAAATTCGTATTCGCCAAGTGGTTCCGCAATCCATATTCAATGCACCCAGCCCTATTCAAAGCAGTGACCGGGTAATTTAGAAAAAACGATTTATAATGTCATAAAATACCTATCAAATTGACCGTAATTAAGTGCTACGGTTGGCAGCCCAGGCAGCTTACTGTGTATTTAGGCATAACTGCAGTCTAGAAATTTGCGTATCGCTTAGTACTTTGTCGCTCTTCATGTTTTTGTGTTGGTAGGTTAAGAAGAGTTTGTGGCTGTGGAGACGTGTTTTAAGAATATCAGTATACTCACCAACCACAGTATTTTTAAATTATATGCAAGCGGGCACTTTTCAGGATGAAATTATGTATTGATAAATGTAGAAAAATGTATGAAGATACAAAAATCTCATGTTCTACACATAGTAACGCATATTTGTCCTATGCGTATCCACTTAAAAAATGATTTGATAATTTGGATTAATTTTCCACGTGCAGGCCTATTCATTTTATGGCGATATAATTAAACAAATCTTGGTCGAATTTTTCTCACACAAAAAAACGTCTACTAGGAAGTGTGATTTCTTCAAAGTATGTTTTTATTGGCTGAGCTGACTTTTTATACCCGTAAAAGCTACAAATAGAAAAAGAGAAGAGCCAGAATAATGCTCTGTTCAATTGTTCAAACCAGCTCGAGTGTATTTAAAAACGATCCCAAAATGATCATTATGTATCATTCAAATGATTAAATAAATGAAAACTATAAGTGAATCTCGGTGCTCCTGCCGCCCACTCTGTATAATTTATTTGGGCGATTTTTTCTTGTTTGTCAAATTCAGCACATTTTGTGTCGTATGTAGTAAATTACATATATTGTTATTTCTGGTGAACTGACAGACTGACTGACTGTCTGTTTTTCTGACTGTCAGAAAAATACCAGATATTAATCTACTAGCTGAGACCCGCGGTTTCACCCGCGTCTATTTGAGGAAAATCCCTACTAAAATTTACATTGCTTTAAAAAGCTATGATCACTAAGAAAACTATAGAAAAATAATGAAGGAACGCTAGGTAAACGTACTGGGATATACTAAAATGTTTTATATAGTAAAGTTATTTAAAAGTAGTTCTGTGTATATGATATTTTTAGTTTTTTATTTCTTACGGTAGAAGCACAAATTTGTTATATCTGTTATCTGATGATCTTGATAACGCAACAGATACCTAAGTAGTTGTCCGTATGAAAAACCGTCTTTGCGTGAATCGATTCCTAGGCGCTTAAGTGTTTGCCCCTGTGCTTTAGTAATAGTTACAGTAAACGACTCCTTAACGGGAAATTGTATTATTTTGAAATTAAAAAGCAAATGGTGCCATTTTATGTGGAGCCATTTTACCATTCCGCTTGAAGGGAATGGTCGATTTGTGTCAGATTCGACATGAGTGGTACCGACTAAAACCTTTGCCGTGGACACGGGTATGCTCTGGCACTCTTCTGCGAATCCGCCGCGGATAATGCACGCCGTGATCACCTTGGTAACCAACTGCCTCGTCGGTGCCAGATATCGTCACGTCTAGACACCCTTTGTATCAGGCGGCGGGACTAATGCCTACCATCATCCGGCTGAAGAGGACGGGGACAGCAGCTCACCGATATATCAGCACTCTTCATCCCCTACAGCCCCACCGCGTCCACCATCATACGCTAACGACCACGCAAAGCCGCAGTGGGCAAGGAGAGCGGCGCACTGTTATATCGTTATTCCTCTTCAGCCGGGTCTTTCCTCTACGGCCACGGTTCATCACGGCACGTCTCAGTCGCGCCGGCATCGTCTACGCCGCGCAACTCCCCCCTGACCGAATTGCTTGGACCGCAAGTTTTGGAGCCCATGGTCACGCATTGACATAGTGGGATATGTCGGGATCGATATTACGTACGGATATGGCAACCTTACCGCTCAAAACCCATTACTTACGACAGGTTTTTCCAGCCGTGGGGTTGGCAGCAGTCTCGGGACCGCTATCGCATTCGACTGTGACTCAATCTGCCATTGCCGCCGCCTTTTGCGGGGACACCTCATGGGAGACGTCCGAACCACCGCATTTGGTTCCAGTGATGCATTAAAAACCAGCGACGTGTCACGACCTCGGGAAACCAGATCCCTAGGTGCGATGCCGGACCGCCCTAAGCGTCCGACACCCCAGACCCTCCGGTGGAAACAGGATGCGAGTCAAGTGCGTCTTTAAGATCGCTCTCATGTCCACTTTCACGTCATTGGATGAGTGACAGGTAATGGCCTCCTCTCGCTTCTCCAATTCACAGGACTTCTCATTGTTGAGCGTCTTGGCTAAGATCGTCGAGTGCGAGAGGTTCGCCCTCACGACCGCGGCTAGTGATGGCCGCGGTTCCCTCTGTGGCTACATCGCGTCGAGGAACCTCAGCTGAAAGACAACGCTAAGAAACATCATTGGACCACGTGCCCACAATAAAGTGGTCTATTATTTTGTTTAAAACTACGAAATTTCCTAAGAAATTCATTAAAATAAAAAACATCACGGGCAGTTTTGTTCAAAATTATATATTTGTGATAAATAATGTATTTGTTCAGATACATATTAACATCATGTTTATAAAACAACCTCCTCCAACAATGCATTCTTCTCTCCTTCTTTTTTCTTATGGCTTCCATTCGGTAATAGAAGGTACGTTTCACCGCAATTTTGCCGACGTCCAGCGTTTGAACATTCAGAGCATTATTCTATATGCACAGATTACAGAAATGATTCTTCATTTAGGTGATCAGTCTTCTTTAGGTAATCTTGAGCTTGATTATCGAAAACAGCTTTGGTGTAAAATCGAAGCAACATGGTTCTTTCTTCAAGTACTTCTAATGTACGATTGTATGTGAATAGTTATGTTGGTGTAGATAATTTAATATAAACAATATTACACAATATAAGATTAGAGATATTTTTAATTTACACGTAAAAATGTAATAATGCATTTTTGCAAATTTGTTTACATAAAATGACGCAACCTTCAAATCTGTGACACGTGACTTCTAAAGTCTATGACACGTACTGCAACAGACTTCAACCCACGCCAAGGAGAATGGTACACGCAGCTAAAGCTCTCAAAGAGAAATATTTTTCCCCGTTTTCGTTATATTGTTCAACCCCAACCCTTTCTCCGCAATAAAAAGTAGCCTATGCTTTGTCTCGGAGTCTAGTCTATCTGTATACCAAATTTCATCAAAATCGGTTCACTGGTTTAGCCGGGAAAGCGTAGCAGACACAGAGTTACTTTCGCATTTATAATATTAGTAAGGATAACCATATATTTATATTTGTAAATTCAAAGTCCTTAATTATCATAAGTTACTTATATAATACGGAATAATTATAGTAATCAACATCGAACACACTCCGATATTGTAAAATATCAAAAATAGACGCTCAACAAGTCCGCAAACTTTTTAAAACGACAAAGTACTGATCACAAACCTAATTATCTGAGATTGAACACATTTAAATATGGCTCTCTATAAATGTAGCCACGTACCAAAGTGATTATTAATATAAGCATCTAATCTGACTGGGCGACGACATATCAAATGTTGCACGTAGGTTCACCATGATTTTCAGCAAGATTTGCAACAAACCTGGAGTTGCGCTCAATTTTCTCTTTGAGTTCATTTGACTTAACACTCCAAAAAAGGCCATACTGATTAGGCTTCACTCAAAAAAATATAACATTTTGGCGCCCCGCTTTGCTAAATCTTATGCATATGACGGATATATTTATGTACATAATTTATCAGACGCTTATTTTAGACATTTACAATCTAAGTTGTAAAGACAATCCAAGTTGTAACTGAGACAATGCTGAATGAATTCGGTTTAGTATACGATTTGCTTAGTGATTATGAAATAAATTTATCTCTATTTTTTTCCTAACATTACATACTAACTACCCTCTAACCTACGTGTTTATCGATTAGTATCTTACAGATAAATCCATAATCTATATAATGATTTGATCCGCTCCGTATGATAATTGATGACTGGCCGCGTGGCTTAGTGGGTAGTAGCTCTGCCTGCGAAGCCGAGGGTCGTGGGTTCGATTCCCACCCAGTGCAAATATTTGTGTGATGAATTCAAATGTTTGCACTGTGTCTGGGTGTTTCTATGTATAATAAGTATGTATTTAAAATTATATAAGTATTATATCAGGTATCTGGCCGCCATAGTACAAGCTTTGCTTAGTTTGGGGTCAGATGGTGTTGTGTGTGATGTCCACCAATATTTATTTATTTATTTTATTTAATTTTGTCAAATGTATTTGTTAAATGTTTAAATGTATTTGTATTTCTTGTAAAATATGGCATATTTCCATGCGGAAATCTGTATCTTTCAAGTGGTGTAACATTTATTGATTTTAGTGCTGTAGTTCCGAGAACTACTTCACACGCATAAATGCAACTGACAAAATCGGTACAATATCATTAGTGTAGACTCTGTAGACTGTAGATATTATGTAGTCTAACTCTACGATAATTATTGTCGTACAGTGAAATGTTCATTTTAAACTTTGAAAATGTATAGATACGTAGTATTTGCATGCTCTTTCTTTTGTTTTTTTTTTAATATTATTTGACGTGTAAATTGTACATTTAGGAATAAATATGTTTGAGTTTGATTTTCATCAGCTACATTGTTGTGTAGTATTTGTTAGTAATTTGATGTTAATTTAAAACGCCAGTTAAAAAAAATCCCAATAATCGACTTATATTTTTTCGCATGGACACCGCACGCATCAGCAAGTCTCTCACATAAAACATGTACCGTTATTTGTTCCGAGGCAATTTAGTCATACGGCTGTCTGGAGTGGACAGGCCGCAGACGGCGCAACATTGTTGCAAAAGACGCTTCGCACGTCATATTTCATCCTCGAATGAGCTACGTCCAGGTTCACCACTCTGACTTAGCTTAGCGCTGTAGTACCTCACAGTGACTTAGCTTCCACGATTTTTACAGAATTCCCAGGCGTTATGTAGGTACCCTATTTTCATTTAGCTTCTCTGACTTCGTCATATTAATCTAACTTCTAGGACTTCTTGAAGCTGTATAATCGAATTAGTGACTTTGCACATTATTTTTGTTTGAGCGACAACCTCGTTAGTGCCCGAGCTACACGAGGATAGTTTTTCAAACTAGGATAGCAAGCTAGTGTTAGCTAGCTAGTACTTCCAGGACGTCTACTCTAATTCAACGAAAACGTAATTTCGAAATAAACTCGCGATTTTCCAACTCCGATTCTACTTCGATCCGTCGATTTGTCCGTTTAAATGTTCTAAGCCTACTCATTAGAGTATGCTTAGAACATTTAAACGTCGAACAATGTTGTATCAGACGAAACGAAGTAGAACGAGAGTAGGAGAGTCGCGAGTTTTTTTTCGAAATTTCGTGTTCGTAGAAACAAAGTAGACGTCCAGCTTCGTGTAGAAAACGTTACGCAGCGCTAATTTTATCTACACGAAGCCAGAAATACTAGTTTGCTAGCTTACACTAGCTTTCTATCCCAGCTTGAAAAACTAACCTCGTGTAGTTCGGGCATCACATTCATAAACATGTGTGAGCAAAATTAATGTTTTATTAATCTAAATAAAACCAAATATATCTATGGGATAATACGGGATTCCTTTTCGAGATAAATGTTAGCTGGCACGTATGTTATCGCGAAGGAATGATTACTGATTTTAAAAGCATGAGTGAATATTCACTGCTAGCCACATATAGCTAGTCTGTTTCCCAGTAAGATGACAACTAACTTAGCTAAGTAATGGGAACGAAGACAGTACAGTACCCGGCGATAAATATTGCACATCGACACCTGGAAAGAGACAATCGGCCAACTTCGGCTTCGTAGAGCGTCATCTCTGTAGCACGAAATACAAACAGTGCGGTATCTATTAGGAGCTGTTAAAACAATTTTAATTTGCTTCTTTTAACGAACGAACGAACGAACGAACGACCTCCTCAGAGACCAGCAATACGGGTTTCGCCGAAACCGGTCCACCGGGGATATTCTAGCGTACGTCACTCACATCTGGAGTGAAGCTATTGAGAAACACGGGGAAGCACTTGCAGTCTCCCTGGATATCTCGAAGGCTTTCGACAGGGTTTGGCATGATGGCCTTGTAAGCAAGCTTTCTAGTTATGGTTTGTCTCCTGGGTTCATTGCGTGGATATCGGACTTCTTGAGGGATCGATCCATACGAGTCGTCATTGATGGCTGCTCGTCGGATCAAATGGCTATTAATGCCGGAGTCCCTCAAGGGTCGGTACTCTCTGCGACGCTCTTCCTGCTACATATCAACGATCTGTTGAAGCCCGGTATCTTTGGGTACGCAGATGATAGCACCGTTGTAGAGAGTTACATATCTAGCGCGAGAGCCAGCGGGCAGCAAACTCAGTTACTGAGAGAGAGTCTGATCGAGCGTTTGAGCTTGACCCTTGAGGCGGTGTCCAAATGGGGCGATGCCAATCTGGTCAAGTTCAACGAGAATAAGACGCAGGCGTGTCTGTTCTCCGCTAAAAGGAGTCCTTTCGAACTGACTCCTACTTTTAGAGGTGTATCCGTGCCGGTTTCTGACCGACTTGAGCTTTTGGGCGTTACTTTGACATCTACGCTCAACTTTGGCTCGTATATCGAGTCCAAGGCTATACTAGCTGCCAAAAAACTAGGTGTCCTCTCAAAAGTGCGAAGGTACTTCAAGTCTGAACAGTTGCTTACATTATATCAAGCACAGATTCGCTCCTGTATGGAGTACTGTTCGCACCTTTGGGATGGATCGGCTAAGTATCAGCTGGAAGCTCTGGAATCGATCGAGAGACGTGCCAAAAGGCTCATAGGCAACGACACTCTTGTGCGAAAAAGACTCCAAAGTCTTGAACATCGCCGAAAAATTGCTAGCCTGTCGGTTTTTTATCGGATACACTTCGGAGAGTGTGCGGCTGATCTGCATGATCTGATACCACCTTGTCCTTTTTTCTATCGGAATGCTCGTAGCTCGAAAAAGCGACATCGTTTCATGGTTGATGTTTCAAAGACACGAACGAAGAGATTCGACTCTACTTTTGTGATAAGAACGTCTAGGCTATGGAATACGTTGCCTGAGTGGGTTTTCCCCGATTGTTACAATCTTTGTGTCTTCAAATCGAGAGTGAATCGGTTTTTTTCTAGGTAAACACGCTCCATCGTAGACCGCATCGTCGCTTAACATCAGGCGAGATGGCGGTCAAGTGTGAACCTATAAAAGTTAAAAAAAAAAAAAAAAACTTTTTATTCTTTGTATAAAATACACCAATAAGTGTTCTATAAGTGATGGCTTTAGGTTCGAGTAAAATAAAATAAAAAAGTAGCCAAGTGCGAGTTGGACTCGCCCATGAAGGGTTCCGTTGCAGCAAGTAACATAATATACATAGTACACAAACATAGTTCTTGTAGTTCGTTGTAACTTTGATCGAAGTTTTATTAATAGTGTATTTATGACGTACTAAAAAAAAAAACAATTTTGGCAAAAGTTGTAGAGAAAAAACCGGTCTTAAAACATGGATTGATGCGTCTTATTTATATAAATATCTCAAGAGCTATCAGCAGCGATAAAAAACTCGGTTCATTAAATGGGCCGTAAACGGTACGTTTAACAAAAAGTTTTGGGCAACAAAAGGTGTTAAATTATACTTTCTACAATAATGACTCCAATAATATTTGCCCTAAAGTACATAGTTCCCGAGAAAACGTTTTATTCAAGATGACGCTTAAAGATCCACCTGAATCTGTCAACATTTTGTTATTTTATGCTCAGTAAGTGATCATACACCTTATAATAAATAAATTGGGAACGAAAATTTGTAAGTTAAATTATATTTTTACTGGCCTTTAATATGAACTTTCAGATTTGTACGGCGTTAACTTTTCTTAGTCATACATTAAATTCAAATAAATTATCAGAATGTCGTTAAAAAATCGTACCAACTATCACCCTAAAGTACATTTCGTCATATGCAATGTTCTGGAGGTTTTTTGCCATTTACTGACTTTTGGACTAACAAAAATGTCCGGCACGTATAAAATTTGTATCTATGGACAAAATACTTTCGGAATAAATTAATTTTACGTTGTGTCAAACTACCTCTCCGGATCACTGAAAAGAGGAAGTTGAACCCCCGATCATTTTCTCTTGGACCGTTATTTTTGTACGGCCTTGCGGAATAATGGGTTAGAAGAGGTATTGCAACTGTATGGAATCGATGCCGTACAGTATCAAATGACCAAATTTTCCCTCAAAAATTCCGGATTATCAATAATGTTTCCGACTTTGTGGATCACTATTTTTGTACGGCACTACGCGTTTACTCATTATTTTTCACGGATCTATGGGATGGTAAGAATGCCGTGCAGAAACAATTGATCAAAATGTACCCACTCTACTTGCACTTTTGAATTCTCACCTGCACTCAGTTGGACAGCTTACAAGTGACGGCATAGTGCTGAATCTTATTATTTTGTACCCGTCTATCATCCCACATAGGTCTCCTGCTGGTTCATTTGACCCGTAAATTTTGTTCACGGGCCTGTAGTCTATTTCCCTTTAGTGTGGGATGTATGTATGTAAGACTCATCCATGTAGACGATATTTTTTCCTCTTTCGCGAAATTTGCGCATTTTGTCGAGATATTCCATTCGTTTGAGGCTTACATCGTGCTTTTCCATTAAAACTTTTCGATTGTCTTCCATTTTAGTGAACCGAAATCCCATCTCGTGAAGTATTTTTCTCAACGTCTTTTCAGACCCATTGTAATTAATAGCTTCACATAATTTAGCTTTTAATGACTTTATTGTTGGCAGTTCATTAAATCGTAAGTGAAAATCATACACCATTCTTTGAACAACATCATAATCAAAATCGTCCATATCCAAACGAAATTGCTTTTTTGGTCTCCCTTTTTTTGGAGTGCTAAACTTAATTTCAGTAGAATGTGTTTCAGTACTGACTTCGTTTAATATATTGTTCAAAGTTCTTCTTGAAATTCCAGTGGCATTTGCAACTCGCGCTTGAACCTTCTTAAAATAACAACTTACAGTTTTATCTTCATTTTTTTGAAATCTGTCAGCTTAAAAATATTAAAAAGGTTAGAAAATATTTATAAACATTGTAGATAATTTGGCGTGACTGACCTCGTAAAGGTTTCCCTTTTTTTCCTAAAGATGCCATAGTACAACTTTAAATTATTTAAATTTGGGGGTGTTAACAACTCTATATATATTTTTTTAACTGGACGCGACCGCACTCTATCGCACTTGAACAACGACTGACAAAACGTCACATAGGTAGTGTGTGACGGAGATAATGCTCTACGAAGGCGAAATCAGCCGACTGTCTCCCTCCAAAGGCCGATGTGCAATACTTATCGCCGGGTACTGTAGTTAAATTTCTGTGTTGACATATCCGAGAGCTAATAATCCTAAAGCTCGAAGTTTACAAACTTGTGTTTTCCCGTCATTGTAAATAAGCTAAAAATCGTGTGAGTCAAATTAGACCGACTGTGCGAACATCAAGTACTGCGACTTTGTAGTGTATTTAAGCCCACCACCGCCTGTATGATTATGTATCATTAGTACAAATTATTGTGACTATTCTGTACTTTTTGTGCGACACTACAGATGATTGACAGGTTTACGTGGTAGTGGATTCTTTTGTGATTGAGCTGTTGGTAACTGCAATTGTGTATGATTTTTTTGTGAGGACGGTTCAACAATGTTGCTGTTATGTACAAGTTTTCAAAATGACTACGAAGTTACAAAATTTGGACTCTTGAAACCATACTTAAAGTCCGTTGGATTTTAAAAATATATCTTACAAATTTGGCGTATCCCTTAATCTGCATGAAATCATAGCTTTTGAGATAGCATAGAATCGCTTTTGATGCAGTTTTTTGTCAAATTTCATTGGATATAAAATGATAATTACCTGACATTGCAAGAACAAATTCGTTCTTGGTTATACTTTGTATTGTCTACGTATTTTTAAAGCACTATTTATTTCATTGTATTTATCATATTATTTGCAAAATTGTATTGTAAAACATCCTTCGGAGGTTTGAGAATAACTTCGTCCCTACCGTGGCTCCTCTCAGATACAGTACTGTTATTTTAGCACTTTCAAAACCAACGTTGCCTTTAACAGAATAGAAGTTGCGTCCTCTTAGCGTTATACTCACTAGTACACTTGGTCTCGTCACGCAGCTTGCCAATGTGTTATTGAAAGGCCTTCATTGTTTCTGTCACCTCTGCTTTCATAAGAACGAGTGGTTTGTCAACACGCTTTCAGAGTCAATAGTCAATGCCCGTATCGGTGGAGGCCACAAACATGGCTGTTAAAGGAAATATCATAGAGAATTATTTCGTGATCGTCAAGCGATTTCGACCGCTGTGCCGTCCTTAACTCGGATACCTCGATACTCAAAACTTTATCGTTCGATTATGTCTATAATTAAATCGATTTCTAATAAAAACCAAACAACTGAAGTCAAATTAGTCAGCGAGTTTTCGGAGTAAATGAAAATATCATCGACACTATTTAGATATTTCTTGATTTCAATAAAATGTAAAAGGGACCACCTGGGAAGTATACCTTTTGAAACAAAAAAACATTTTCTTGGTTCATGTGTGTTCAAGTAAACGGTGAACATTAAAAAAATCTAACCTAAATTGAGAACCTCTTGTTTGATGTTTGTTACAAAAGCCGCTTTATAAAAGGCTGGATAGCCTTTCCGCACAATGATTTGTTTGAATCAATCAGTTCGTTCTTTATGGTTCGTTTTATGTAGTGGTAGGACTCTGGGCAGAGTCGGCCTGGGGAAGTACCACACCTTTGCCAGTTATTATACCGCCAAGCAGTAATGTGCAAATAATACTGTATTCCGGTTTGAAGGGTAATGTTGCCAGAGAAATTACAGGGCTTAGAGATAAAATCATATAATCTTAGATCTCTGGGTGACGAGCGCAGTGCAGTGCTAGGTAATGATTTGGACTCCTCATGTTCCAATAGCTGCGTGTCGCTGTGCTGTTATGTGGCAAGCATGTTGCTTACCATCAGGCACATGACATGCTCGTCTTGTCACTCATTATTTAAAAAAAATTAGTCACCCGTTATAAAAAAAACACGCCTCTAAATTTATTCAGAATTGCATTATTATTATCGTCATCCACTCTTTAAAAATCCCCTTTCTTATTAATTAAGGAGTTACTCAGGTACTTATCACGTGTTTTACATATGATGACAGATACCTGTTTGGTGTATGTCATCTATTTTGTTCGTGCAATTGATGAATTCTATAATTAATATGAATTCGCTATAAATACACAATGTAACAAAAACGTATTAAGTTCTTATTCAAGATTGAACCAATTAAAGTTGTATAGAAATTAACCACGACAACCTCAAGTAATTTATGCTCATAATCTGCTATTCATTATGACAGCGAAAAACATTACAATTTAACAAAGTTGCTGCACAAATGCTACATGACATTCGTCGGCGCATTATAATATGAAAAGTGGTTGGTCTGGGCCGGAAACTGCCTTATTAGGGATCCCTAACACTACTACTGAGTATATTGTAATAAACCAAACAGTCCATTGTTGGCCAAAGATGTCCGTACACTCTTTTCACTAGTCTCTAAATGGAGATACAAGAAGCCTGCCTTTTGAAAGAAAAGGACCGCCCTTTGATTGTGGTTTCAGATCTGATGCAACATCGTTTCTGTCCTAGCACACATTTGAGCCAAAGAGCATCTGACATACGGCATACATGTTCAAGACAATCCGAAATGCTTAATTTGATTAGAACTACATTTAAAAAAATCCTAGGGTGCATTTATCTTTCCTCTCCTCATTACCCACAACTATCTTATTGTAGTTTCGATTTTGTTGCTCTGGTATAAAAACGTATAAGAAGTAAAATATAAAACAGATATCTTAACGCAACAATTTACGCGTTCAAAGTCTGGGTACGGGTCATCCTCTCAGTCTAATTCAATCTCCACAGCATTCGATCCAACGGGTTGACCACTCTGAAAGATTGCATGTCAAGACAAATCAAAAAGTTTGAACCACACCGACAAGCTATTTCATTTTGTTATGTGTAAAACGATTAAAAAATAAATATAAATTAATTGGTAGCTACGATTAAATAGGTCAAGAATTTTCCATTTATGCCAATATATACTCCAAAACAAACCACAACAGCCATGAATATGTCACAGATAAACCATGATCAGCAACATTAATGAAAATGTTATGACGATTCTGTACAGAAACTCGTGCTAATTTTAACTAATTAATAATTATGTATGTTTGTGATTGACATTACAAAACAATTATTTCATTTCATACAGTGATCAAACTTCGAGACTATCCTGTAATGCTAAAATTAATTATAGTTCGTTTAGGACCAGCTTGTTATACGGAACTAACTGTGTATGATCAGACGCACTTGGATGCATTTTATTTTATCTTTAAAATAACACGCTGCGCCCACGCCGCCGACAATAAACTTTATTTTGGGACTCCACAAAATGCGATGTCTTAAATATTTTTACTTTTACCAAAACCGCCTTTTAACCGGTTTAAGCGACATCCGCAGTAAAATACCCGAATAAAATGTTGAAGACTAGCTATGTTTGCGGCCATACCGCGGTGAACTACAGGGAACTTGAGTAGCCATTTTACTAGATTAGAAGTTCTTCCTTTATAAAGTTTTAAATTTTTGTCTGGACCTGGCTAATCTATTTTCGTCTGTGATTTGGTGGTTCATGAGAAACCATCATGATTTAGTCTTTTGTCTGATATAATCTGAAATAAATAGTTTTTATTGTTAATTTTATTCATGTATATATGTAGACACACGGCAGTGTGGCCAGCCAAGTTTATTCAATATTCTATATACTAACATCTAGAAAATGTCAAATAATAAGTGTACTAATGAACCCAAGTTTGGACTCATTAATTTAGTATCTGAGATCATGAAAGCTCCGCCCGAAATTACGCATCAGACTACGATAAGATGGCCACCACCACAAAATGGCGAATTTTTTTTTCATAATTCCCTTATTATGAGTAAATTGAAAGGGCTTGAATAGTATGAAGAATGAAGAATGAAAAATTGCAAATCCAAGGAGCCGCCACAAAATTCACGGGTTTTTTATTTAATTAGCTTGTTTAGATTTATTTAAATTTATGCATAGAATTGTAGTTATGTCCGGTCTAAGCGTCTAAGCTTGGTTAGAAGCGGATGTTAGTGCAGCTAATACGTATGTCTGAGTGAAAATCGTAAAGGTTGCAATTACGCTATTACATATAATTCCCATTATTTGTCGACTATTATTCTACCTTACTATTAGTTGTTCCTAGCTATTTACTGCAGGCTCTATAAAACAGTGATACTTAAGCCTGTCGAGGGCTTTAGAATGCTGAACTGAAGAAAATGTATACAGATTATTTTTTACACTAACTGGTGAAAAAAAGTATTTAACAAATTTACTCCTCACTTTTTTTTAATTGCATATACTCTGTGCCTGGCGGTGCAACTCGCGGCTTAGCAATTTTTCACGGTAATTACGATTAAGAGGTTAATTTTTTATAACTTTGTATGTTATTGGCAGTGTGCGATCTGTCTCTTACTGTCAAACAACTGACAGCAAACGTGCTTAGCGAAGAGTATAAAACGCTGAGGCTAAGGGCTACTTTAAATAAGTTTTTAATAAAGAAAGTTGATAAGTGTTCTTAAGTTTCAGCACAATTTTATTATTTTTATGTACATGTTTGAGAACAGCTTTTCTGACGCATCGTAGATGCAAGTTATAGATTGCGTGACTAGAAAAACAGGAGTTAATTTTTATACGTATTGATTTTTTTTTCTTATAAATAAAATTTCTAAGAAAATTTGGTGGCACAATTTTGGACTATATAACAATATTAACTTTGAAACCGCTGAACGGATTTTGATGAAGTGTAGCTATTAAAAATCCCGACTAACATAACAAAAATAAACAAAAAAAAAACTTAATCGTTTCATCCACTCGGGAACTACGATGCCACAGATAGAAACACACTTGCACAGACAGACACGTCAAACTTACGACACCGCGTTGTTTTTTGCGTCAAGGTTTAAAAAAAGAATTGAAGACGAAAAAAAAACACCACCTAGTCTTCTATTTATAGCAAACGTAAATATATTTTAAATGTACGTTGAATATAAACTGGAATGGAAAATTACTGACGATCAAGCACACAAACACTGACCTTTAATATGGGCGTCAGTCAGATGTAAAAAGCTGGTAAACCGCGGAACCTCATGCGCTGTTCTCGGGTGTTTCCTCGAGGCGATGTTTGCTGCGCCAACATTGTTGCAGCCAAGAGGTCGGCTAGATAATTGTGAAACGACGCACGCACGTCATGTTTCGCAAGCTCTAATTACTTGTATAGTTAAACCACACTTATCCGGACAATATCGGTGTGATCGGTAGTGTCAAAATGAACATATTAAATGCTTTGTGGTTAGCAACATCACCAGTCTGCTGTACTCAATCCTTTTGATTAAAAAATTATGAGCTTATGCAATATATATATTTTTGAAATTCATTCAAAATTGTTCCACTGCTGGGCAAATCTTATGAGACGAGACGAACTTCTTAGCATTCCATGGATTCACCGTGCGGGTGCCGGGTCCATCGTGTGGCAGAGAGAGAAATCTCGAATAGACCCCAAGACTTGTGACTCGGGCGTAGGTTTAAAAGGGGCCCGTATTTTTAGATATTCAATATAAAATGTAATAAAAATGAAAAATTCTACTTAAAGCCTCAGAGTCTGTATTCTGGCTGTACTCTGAACCAACGCACAATACGTACATATTATCCGGTTTTCTGACCAACTCAGACATATCGTATAAAAATGGTTAAACCCTTAAGAAAATCGCTTCACTGCTTGTCATTGTTGCATTTAATAAGTCTCTGAGAAAATAATTTTAAAGATAAATTGCCTTTATTGCTTCTAGATATTTCAATGAACGTCGACGTTGTATTAAATGTGTTTTGGAAGAATATGACAGTAGCCGATTAAATAATTTACCTTGGTAATTGTTTATGTGGTAATTCATTCTCCGTCATTAATTTTTTGTTTTGTAGTTATCACAATTAGTGTTCCGTTCGACTTCGTCCAGCATTGACCGACTGATCAACGATATATCTAACCTACGGTTTACATTTTTAGTGGTTATGTTTATCGTTTCTGATTTATACGATAGCTCGACATTTGTACATATTATATTAATAAATAATATACCTATTATACCCATAAACATTCCATAGAAAATCCTCATTTTCCGTTGATGCACATGCAAAACCTCAGTTTATAAGCAATCGTTAACATGACACAGAATTATCTAAAATGTTAATAGGTGTTATGCTTGACTGTTTTAGTATCTTCTACCTCAATAGTCCTACATTTTATGTCCCAAATATTTTAATTTAAAGATTCTTCTTAGTGTTCTTAGTCACAGCACAGCCCCATTGATTATTTCTTAGAATCAACGTCTAAGGAAGCTCAGCCCAGGCTGATTCACGAGTAGAAAAAAATTATCTTTATTATAAAGTGTATTTAACCTTTATGTCTGTATTTTTTATTAAAATCAGGGAACTCCCTGATATTTGACTGCTAACGTATTTTATTATTAAACAATAATATTTACTAGAAAAAATTGTGGTTGGTGGTTTCTTATTAACTGAAGTATTGATTGAAAAATCTGTCAATGTTTACTTTTATCTTATGCAAAATAACGTTTTCTTTTCTAATACGAGTAAACACATACCTTCTCATTCCGATTTTCTCCAGGTACTGTTATTAAAACATAATTACCAAAACTTCCAGTGTACACCAATCTTTGTGTGTAGTCGTTTTGTCGTCATAACATTAGGCATTCGACTAACAAAGTGTCCTCTAAACTAGGAAACGTGAGTTTGTCTGTTTGCTTTTGCTATTGACTAGATGCATGACCTAACTATGACATTTGCACTAACGCAATTCTGAAATGCCTATTGCCGTAGAATTTGTCTACGTAAATTCCTTTCGATTGATCATCATGATGAATATGATTAGTGAGTTCTATAACTCGCGTATTCTAAATAAAACTAATTTAATGTCTCTCTGTTGAGGCCGCGTCTCTATTTAGGGGGTGTAAAGCTTTATATATTAATTATGCCAATTGTAGGTTGAGAAAGACTGACATCATCTTCGGCCTATCTTAGTTCACTGCTGGACATAGGATTCTCCCCATGGCAGTTTTGCACATTGGTGTGTATATTTATTGTATAACGACATTTGCTAATAGCTTTTTCGTGTTTTTATAGGTTTACACCTGACCGTCGACTGGTCTGATGTTAAGCGACGATGCGGTCTAGTAGCGCAGCGAGTCGAAGTTTCAAAGTAGTAAGGATAGAGTAGAGTGGGGAAGAAGTAGAGCTATGCAATCGTTACGCGATTTAGGAAACTCGTACCACCACATAACCAAGTTAAAATTTGTAATAAATATGACTGGCCTTGTGGCTAGTAACTCTGCTTGCGAAGTCGAGGGTCGTGGGTTCGATTCCCACCCAGTGCAAATATTTGTGTGATGAATTTAAATATTTGTACTGTGTCTGGATTTTACATTTATATTGTACTAGCAGCGCCCCGCGGTGTTACCCGCGAAATTCCCGTTCCCGTTGTTCCCGTTGTTTTTCCAGGATAAAAACCTGTTTTTTCAAAAAAAAAATTTCAGCCCGATCCGTTCAAACGTTAGGACGTGATTGAGCAACAAACATCCATACATTCACATTTATAATATTAGTAGGATTCATAGAATACACCCCCTCTATGTAAAATAAGTATGTATTTAAAACTATATAAGTATTATATCAGCTATCTGGCTTCCATAGTACAAACTTTGCTTAGTTTGCAGGTGGTGTTGTGTGTGAATTGTCCACCAAGTCCATACCATCAAGTCCCAAACTAACTAACGCTTATACTACAAAAGCCAAACAGCTGATATATCTAATATTATAAACGCGAAAGAATGTATGGGGATGTGTTTGTTACTCTTCCTCACAAAAATTAGTCAAGGGATTTGGAGACACATTTTTATCCCGGGAAAACATCCAGAAACATCCAGACACTAACAAATATCCGTAATCAGTCATCACACAAATGTCTGTCTTGGGTAAAGATCGAATCTACGTCCTGTGACTTAGCAGTCTCACTGACGAACCGCGAGGCCAGTCAGATGACTTTTATTTACTAGACCCTAAGGTAGTGAACAACCGTAATTGATTACAACAATGTTAGGCATGAATTTGATCCACTCCCGGGGGTTTTTGAGATAAATTACTCGAGCATGTTCAAGAAAATGACTGTGTAGGATTTTGGACCACAACAAAAGTTTGTGGCCGGAATCCGAAGATAAGAAGGGCCCGATACGAGACAAGCAATTTATACAGCATGACAGTGCAACCGCTCAATGCAACAATGTTGCGCCATTGAGAGAGCTAAGTTCTTCCGCACACCTTAGTGTTTGCTAATGCAAATATCTTTCGAGTGTCGATGCTCTGAACTTCAAATGTATTGCCTTAAAATAATAATTCTGTTAAACAGAAATTTGGTTAGGTATATGTAATACGTATGACTTCATATAAATTATTTTTCTCTAAAAATCGAACTAGTAAGTAAGTAGTGTTGGAGAAAAATGGCAACATTGGTTTGCACATAAATGTTTACTCTATTGCCCCCTGGTAAGTTGTCACCGTAATACTTATCTAAGAACATGAACCAGTATTACTGAAAACTGCATCAAAATCGGACCAGTAGTTTTAGAGAAAAATGGCAACATTGTGTTTGCACAAACATCCTCTCACCCCATATGGATATACCGTCTCCGTTCCGTCGCGAGTAAAAACCCAAACTCAATTTAAAAATTAAACTTAAAAAAGACGATTTTGAGAAGTAACTTTAAAAATCTGCTTACCAAAACTTAGTGTAATTTAAAATGATCTGACAAATCTGATCAAATTCACAATGTTTGATGCTTCTAATAATTATACCTACTAAGTATCTACCAAACCGCACTGGGCCAGCGTGGTGGATTATGGCCTTGACTCTCTCCTTGCGAGAGAAGACCCCGAGTCGCAGCAGTGGGAACATTTAGTGGGCTGTTTATGTATATTAATTTTTTATACTCAATCGAATGCTATAAATTCAAAAGCCGTCTAAAATTGCATATGTTGCTACAGTATGTACCGTTTCGGGTCTTATAAATACCTTCTTTGCGACTGCTATGAAAACATTACAATTATTGATTACAAACGAGAGATTCGGGAAAGTAAATAAAATACTTTGAAAATTGAAAAATCAACGTTAATATCTAAATGATTAAATGTATCACAAACCGGCAAAATCCAAAAGACTAAGTGAAGGAGTACTTCGATATCAGGTACGTTTATCCTTGATCGAGACATTCAATTTACAAAACGTCGCGTCGATAGCAACTAAGTTACAATCCCCGGTACTGAGTTACGACTCTGGATACCTTGACAAATGATGACCATCGCAAATAATTCAAGCAGTTAACGGGCGAAGAAAAGATTTGGTATTACGTGAGAACAAATCGATTTTTGTAAATACGTACCTGTTGTATTCATTGAATAAAAAAACAAGAAGTTGGACTCGGTTCAGTTGCAGTGGTAGAACTCTCCGTAGAGTCGCTGATCGCGAGAGATTGTCCAGCAGTATTCCGGTTTGGAGGGAAATGTTTTCTAAAGAAATATAGGGCAAGGAGATAAATCATCTTATATTTCAGGGTACGAGTACTGTGCAGTGCTAGGCCATAGCTTGAACTCTTCATGTTCAGTGGCTGCGGTGCACTCTGCTGTTGTAAGCACCCGTGTTATATTATGTGCATGGTTTGCTCGTCGCTGAGCTCTTAAATAAATAAAATGTGGGCTTTTTATAGCATAGAGTGTTGGGACGAGCAGGACATGTAAGCAACAAGTAAGCAACAGGCCTGCCTATAACAGCACAGTAACCTGCTATTGGAACATGAAAAGTCCTGAGAAAGAATCTGAAGAATCAGGAGAGAGAAGAGTAGTGGTAGGACTCTTAGCAGAGTCCGCCAACCTTTGCCAGTTATTCTACCGCCAAGCAGTACCTAATGTGCAAAAATATTACTGTGTTCCGGTTTGAAGTACAATGTTTCCAGATAAATTACAGGGCTTAGAGATATTACAACTTAGATCTCTGAGTGACGAGCGCAGTGCAGTGCTAGGTAATGATTTGGACTCTTCATGTTCCAATAGCTTATGTACGTAGTAAGTAGGCAAACCTTGTAGTTAGGAAGTATCTGTCTACTACCTGTAACACTTGGCTGGCTTATTTTTATGGTTTGGCGTAGCAGTTAGGCTACTTCCAATCCAGACAAATTACAGAGTTCCTTAAAGAAAGATATTTCTTAATTTTTTTAAAGACTTAGATGATAAATAAAAATGGAATAAAAATAGTAATGCATACTTAAGATAGATAGTTGGTACTACAAAATTGATGAATAGATTTCAACACAATATTGCAAGTACCAAGTAGACATTTTAAGGACCAGCAAAGTGAACCTTATTGCGTGTTGTCAATCAAATTAGGTTGACAATAACAGCTACCTATTAAAATAGTAACTGACCTGCCCCACCTTCGAGACAATTACCAACATTGCAGTGTCAAGTGGCGTACGAAAATAACTCACTCAACTAGAGTTTAAAGCTCTTTGCAACTGTTTTGTATTCATGGAGTCAAGTAAATGAACGGATAAAGTAGTCGCTCTGATAATAATGATTCCAGTTTGCTCCATATTTTTATTGGAACCCGTAACCGCTTTGTAAATGCTAGATATAGATAATCTTAATTTTAATACGGTTTAATAAGTATTCTACCAGTTGTGCGGTTAATCTCTACTAATATTATAGATGCGAAAGAACTAGCTGTCTGTTACGCTTCAGTTTTAGCTAAATTTAGTACATAGATAGTATATAGCCTGAGAAAGGACATACATAGATTTTTTAACGAGAGAAGAACGGATGGACGATTGTAACGTTTTTTTCCAAAGTCCAGTCCAGTCCAGTTCAAATACACACCTCACTGCGCTCGTCACCCAGAGATCTAAAACCTAGATTTTTTTATCTCTTATAGGCCTGTAATGTCTCTGTTTCGGGCACTTTTAGTTTGTAACAAGAATAAAATTAAAAATTTTGATTTACCCCTGACTACATCGGAGTTGTAATCTGTACTGTACAACATTCTACTAGTCCCCTTTCATTTGATACTCATATTGAGGGAGTAGTGAAAAAAGAAATGTATTTCGCCATTTTGTGGTGGCAGCCATCTTGGATTTGAAATTTGTCAAGATGTATAGTATTTCACTAGTCAAGCCCTTTCATTTGTTACCCATATTGAGGTAGGTTGTGAACAAAATATTTAGTGGAGGCGGCGATCTTGAATTAACCAAATTAACCAAACATAGCTAGGAACCACCGCATGGAAATTAACCTTCAAATAAAAAAAACGCATCGAAATCGGTCCATCCGTTTGAGGTCTACGCTACGCTGACACAAACACAGACTGACTGACAGACAAACTGAACCGTGCACGCGTTGCTATGCCATCTATTGAAAATTGGTCGTACCAATTAAAATTTTGAGCAAATTGGGTTACCGTAAGTTCTAATAACGCAACCTTTAAGATAGACGCTGTCACGCAACGATAGCTCTCAAAAAGCAATATTTTTCCCGTTTTTGTTAAATTTTTCACTCATGCTCCGCTTCTGTTGATAGTAGCGTAATGTATTTAACATTATCCTTAGCCTTCCTCGATAAATGGAGTATCCAACAGAGAGCATCTTGCAATTCGGACCCAGTTACCGAGATCCTTGCGTTCAAACAAACAAACTCTTCAGCTTTATAATATCTTATATATAAAATTCTCGTGTCACAGTGTTTGTTTCCTTACTCCTCCGAAACGGCTTTACTGATTTTAACCAAATTTTATATGCATATTCTGTAGGTATGAGAATCGGCTACTAGCTATTTTTCATACCCCTAAATGACAAGGGTTGTTCACTAAGGCAAAACAACGTTTGCGGGGTCTGCTAGTTAGTATATATAAGACATTCAAAGCTTGTAAAAATGTTAGTCCTTACATGTAAAATCCCTGCAATAGTTTAGGTACGCCATGGAGTAACATCGCGGGACTCGGCTAGTAGTTAATATTTAAATCTTCTTTATCCGCGCTATTTATCAAGCCAAGTTTATTGGCCATAGAATTAAGCCCATAACATCTTGGTCGTAAGGAAATTAATTCAAGAGTTGAAGATTAATTTCTGATCAGAATACAATATCACCCGTCCAACTAGCTTTACTAAAAATAGATGCATACACACTTACGTATAATCACGCCTTTATCCGTGGAGTAAATATTTTTTTTATCGTAATTAGGTTTGGCTTTGACCATCTACACTTTATTTTCTTTGCTGTGATACACGTCTTTCACTTCTCTCATCATGGTTTTTTGTATGCTACGTACATAAAATAAAAAGCAAGCCATTGTAATTAATGTACCTATTAATTGTAAGCATAAACAACTGCAACTGCATAACGCATAACTGCTGCACACTGTACTACTGCTGCAACTGTGAACGACATATATCTTCGAAATTCTACTACGAGTAATATTATAAATGTCAAAGTTTGTTGCTAAATCACGTCGTAATGTCTGAACGGATCTGGCAGAAATTCGGAACACATTTAGATTATAGTCTGGAAGAACACTCCTGCTACTTTTTATCCCGGGAAAATAACGGAAAAGGTTACTACGCGGGCAAAACCGCGGGGCGCTGTAAATACGTAAGTTGTAGATAAAATAATGTAAGTTGTAATTATACTAGTGTGTTGTCCATCGTTTATACTAGTTTATAGTTATAACTAGCGGCCCGTTCCGGCTTCGCTCGGACATAACCTAGACACTGTCTGCAGCGCCATCTGCCGGGCTTATTTGTGAATTTAAACCATCTATTAAACACACAAAAAAAAACATTCAAATCGGTTCCGTCGTTTAGGAGTTCACTGTCAAATGATTAAATTACTAAAATGGCTATAAAAAACAGGGGTGGTGATAAAAATTTAGGGTTGTACGTATTTTTTAACGCCACATTATAAAAAAATTAATACAAAAAAAATTGACAAAAAATTATAAAAAAAATGTTTGGGGTGAACAACCCCTAACACTTAGGGGTATGAAAAATAGCTAGTAGCCGATTCTCAGACTTACTGAGTGTGCATATAAAATTTGATAAAAATCAGTAAAGCCGTTTCGGAGGAGTAAGGAAACAAACACTGTGACACGAGAATTTTACATATAAGATTTTTAGTGTAAACTGACAATTGTTGTACAACTAGCAGTCCCCTGCAGTTTTACCCGTTTAGTTCCCGTTATCATATTTTTCGTAATAAAAAGTTGTCATTGTGCCAGACTATATTCTAACTTTGTTCTAAATTTCAACCCAACCCGTTCAGCCGTTCCGACGTGAAGGAGCAACAAACTTTCGCAATTGTCATTTTGGTAGGTATATCAGTTTTGTAGTTAAATAGTAGTCTTCAAGAATGTAAGCGTGCGCGTGGTCTTATTCGTGCAAACGTCGAGTTTTAACGTTAATGGACGTGCGTTTTGCATGTTCTCATACATCCTCAATTACATGATGTCCAGCGTTTCACTTGTAGTGTCTCGGAACGTCAATCCTGCGCGGCTGATTGATGCCGGATAAGCAATCATCAACCTTAACAACCTTACTTATTTTAAGGTATCATTTAAAAAGTCCACCACTGACGCATATTTAGTATATTTGAAACGTTATTTGTAGACACTGAAATGGTTCACAGAAGGTGTGCTATTACGACGAATTAGTTGCAGTTATTGAAAACAGCAAGAATTAGCAGCAAAAGGTTAATACGCTTATCTTAGTATGTCCTATCCCAATAATCTATCTATCTTCTTCTATATATAAAAGCGAAAGATCACTCATCAAGGAATCTCAGAAACTATAATTGCTAGGAATCTGAAATTTTGCATGGAGGTCCCATTTAGCACGTAGGCGCTCGCTAAGACGGGGTTTTGCGAAATTCAACCCCTAAGAGGGTGAAATAAGGGATGAACGGATGTATGAAAATTCGTCTTTTTAAAGTTATCAAATTTTGTGTCTAGACGCTTTACACGAAGCAATTAAATGTTTGTTCAATAAATTTTGTAATTTCAAACTGTACGGGGGTGACATTGGGGTTGAAATGAGGGATGAATGTCAATATGGAAGTTCCCAACCGTTGAAGATAAAACCATGAAACTCTGTATACAGGCACTTGATACAAAGCAAACGAATGTTTGTTCTTGCAATTTTGTAATTTCGAACTGTATGGGGATGAAATTGGAGTTGAAATGGGGCCCGAATGTATCTTACGCTTTCAGATCTAAACAACTGAACCAATTTTGATGAAATTGTACACAATTATTTTTTATAGCTGTTTTAGTAACCGTAAATGTGACTGGGTAAACAAATAGGTACTGCCTGAGCTACCTTAGTATTTATTTCGTGCGGACGAAGTCGCGGGTACCAGCTAGTCCTACATAAGATTACGAATGTGTAAGTTTGTTGCTGAATCACATGATAACAGCTGCACTTACAATAGGTACGTTTTCGCAGTCTAGTGTCAGTCAAGTCACTTCAAAAACAAAATTTTTTGGGCTCGGTTGTAATAGCTTTGTAATCGTAATGGAGATCCGTCCTGGAACTACGATTGTGATAAGACAAAATAATGCAATCCTTAATTATTTATTGTAGTAGCCGGCTATGCGGCGTGTATTTTTCCAATGTTCAGGGACGCACCACCATTATGGATCTCATTTTCATATACGTAATTATATGGCTCTTTTTATAATTAACGATGCCATCAAGACTTGTGTAGACTCCAAGATATGTGTTTATGAGCTGATATTAAACACATCTTAGTTTATATCTCGTTTTGTAAATAGGCGTTATAGGAAAACTTAATTTGATTCACGCCTGTGACACTTGCCTACGCGAAAGAAGTAGCGGTTTTTGCTAATAGAATTTAATTCATCATCTGTAGGAAATACGCATATTTATTTATTTCTTCGTAGACAAAGTCGCGGATGACAACTAGTGTAATAATAAACATCAGTCCAGAGCAAGACTTGTTAATATATGTAGGTGCGGATCAGAAATGAAAAAAATAAAATGAATGAAACAATTGTAAGAAAAACCAATAGATGGTACCAAATTAAATTAATCCATCGTTTCTTTTTGCCGCCAAATAGTTACCTCAAAGGCTTGAATATTAAATGAGTTAAAGGCTGTGCAATTATTATCTAAATATTCTATCGAATCTTAAGTCATGATTGACAAATCCGAATATATTATACCTTTAAACCTGTTAAATATTTACTCATAAATACTAAATGCAGTCACTTATTAATATATGGTAATTGGCTGGCCACCAATTTAGTGCTTTTGATACGGCTGTCGGCAACATTATGCGTTTTAGTAAATTTATATGATACTGTACTGCATCGTCCAGGAATTGTTGTATTCGTGTAAAAGTATCATGTACAATACAATGTCCAAGTGATGATAGCAGACACAGAGCATACAACTTTCGCCAACTTTCAATTCGATTACGTGAATTTGTTCTAGTTTACATATTTCGTTTTAGAGTAATACCTTCCTAACTCCCGTCACGTTTTTTTTTACGAAAATCTGACATTTCAGTATGTCGTTAACTAAACAATGGTAACAATAATAATTAAACAATGATTTATATCGTGATTAAGCCCCGTACTATATAAATATTATGTGTACAAATCGCGAAAGTTTAAGAAACTATATGTCGTTAACTAGCAGCACTCCACGGTTTTACTCGCGTAGTTCCCGTCACCGTTTTTTTTCCGCAACAAAAAATGGCCGATATGCGATTCTAAACTATAACTGTGAAAAAAGCTTTAACCCGATTCTTTAAGCCGCTACAGTGTGATTGAGCAACAAACATTAAAGTTTCACATTATAATATTACTAAGATTTCACCTTAGTCATAGGTACACGTCAATAAATTCATGAACAAAATATGTTAGTTTGCCTATTGTAAGCTTGATTATATTTTGCACAACACCTTGTGACCCTATAGATGAGGTGTGAGGTTCTAATTCTGAGACTGCAATTTACATGTTAGTGCAAAATAACTCAAGTAATATACATTACCATAGGCTATTAAAATATACATTCCTGTAATTAGCCAAGGCTAGTAGAGGTCACGAAAGTCGCCTTTACTGTGAATATTTTACCCGACAAACGATCGAAGTAGGATTATTTTAATACAATGTTTCTGTTTGTATTCGTTTGTAGCCTGTGAAAGAAACCTGTGTATATTCCTAAAAAAAAAAATGCGTTTTCTAGATCGATACACAACGCGTATGTAAATCGACAAACTCAATTGATTATGGTCTGCCAGTTGTTTTCTCTCTAATTTCGAGCATTATATGAATCCTACTAGCTGACCCCGCAAACGTTGTTTTGCCTTAGTGAACAACCCTTACTTTAGTCACTTAGGGGTATGAAAAATAGCTAGTAGCCGATTCTCATACCTACAGAATATGCATATAAAATTTGGTTAAAATCAGTAAAGCCGTTTCGGAGGAGTAAGGAAACAAACACTGTGACACGAGAATTTTATATATAAGATTATAACGAAAGCGCAAGGGTTCTTACAAGTCTGGTAGGTGGTAAAAGCGCGGGTGGCTTATTAAAACTCCGACTATAGAGTTAGTTCATCGTCTATTTGATCTGTCCTTTGTTTACATACATTATTGTAGACATATACCAGCTAGCTGTATGACTCTAAAATGTAGCCTAATAAAAAAAACGATTTATTAATATGACATAAAAAATCTACCATTCGCCACCATCTCACTAAAACGGTTATGGTTTTGCTCTGTCGTTAATTTCAAGAGAAAAGAAAGAAGGAGCAATTATTATGCCAATACCATTTTAGTTAGGTGGTAACACATAACATAGGTCGTAAGATCCCCTTGCCTGAAAAAATAGTACTGGTGATGTAATGTACGTATAACGTGTAAAATCTGTGTGCTTAGAACCTAAATGGAATCAATTATTATTACCTCACAGACCTGTAAAATTTCGGTAGTATCTATCGATTCCGCAAAACAATTTAAATAAGCAAAATAATGCGACATACAAAAGTAAAAACATTTTTATAATATTTTTTAAAAGTTTTCATTACACAACAGTAAACGATTCGACGTTTATGATATTAGTGTCTAAAACAAATAGTACTTATAAAATATGTAAACTAAAATAAATCAATAGAAATAAAGCATTAGATGCCGCCACGATGCCGCCATCTGTAAAATTAATTCGAGGTGGTGTTTCCATTTTAAAACCAACGCGCATTTTTTATGTGCAAATGTTTACATGTTTTCAAACCAAAACTCAATCACGGTGGTCCATATTTTGGACACCTAGACCTCAAAAAATCTTCGAATCGTCGCTCTCAGGAGCGTAATAAGTAAATGATAAACAATTGTCATCTTACATTAATTTCAACAAATGTTCCATATTTTCTAACGTGCCAATGTTTCTATACTAAATAAATAAATATTGATGGACAATTCACACACAGCACCATCTGACCCCAAACTAAACAAAGCTTGTATGATGGCGGCCATATCTGGCCGCCATCGTACAAGATGATCAAGCTGATATAATACTTATATAGATATTACCGACCGACCGATAGAGGTGGGCTATTGCTTATTTTAATATGTATTATAGTAGACGAACACTTTTCTGTATTAAAACAAATTAGCCTTTTGTGACTCTGATGACGTTATAATTTAATTTTAACGTGTTTTGTATCTTATGATAAGTTTATTTTACTAGTAAACGTGTAATATGATATGCCGCGCCGTAGATGCGCAGTCCTGACATTTGGACGCCGCCGTTTACGTTTATTGCATTACTTTAACTCTGCGATTTCGCAAAAATCATATTCATTGTGATTTTAGTGCAAATGCATTCTGGTTTTAAAGTTTTTAAATGTGGCCTCGGTGTGGGCAATCATTTGATGCTGCTTTTAGCGAGGTTCTGTATAATCGCAATACATATATGAAGCAGTAAGGGTTAAAACCAAGAAGGGTTGAAACAGTCTACGAATTGTGAATAATTCGGCTGATATTATGATATCGTGCCCTACTCGCACCTTCGCTGACTGTAAACCGATTCCTGTGATTATATATTTCGATATTACTCCCGTTTTATTGACGAAATCGATTTAATTGATCGACCGATCGATTTCTTATAATTTAATACCCTCCACTGTATTCCTGTAATTAATTCAAAATGTACTATGTCGTTATATGGTCAACGACACGAAAAAAATCGTAGAAGTATGCGATTCCGTAAAGACAAACATTTTAAAATGATAAAATATTATTTAAACAACACATTCCGGAACAGTATGTTAAAAGATAATGTCTATTTTAAATAATTTTATAACAAAAAAAAATAACGGCTCGGCGGCGTTCCACCATTTTTAAATAGTATAAATTGGTAAATACTCCGTAATTCATTTTAAGTTTATGTAAGTATACCCTTATTTGTATACAATTAGTTGACTAGAATGCGTTGCCTAGGCAAGTTTTCCCGATGGATACAATTTTTGATTTCAAGTAGAGAGTGAATTGGTTTCATTTAGGTTATCACGCTCTATCATTTAAGTGTAAGTATCAATGGTTAAAAAATGTTAAAGCAAGGCGGCTATCCCACCTATTTGACTATCCTAAACGCCATGTTGGAAACATCATTTTTTTTAAAATGAAGATTGACGAGACGATCAGGTCATGTGCCTGATGGTAAGCAACATGCCTGCCACATAACACATCATTTCTCATGACACTAAAATTCAAGCGTTTGCAAGCCATTTTTGTATGGCGTTTGTTCCTGAATAAACGTACCTATCGTTAACCTGCTCTACTTGTTCGTCTTTGTGTCTTTCGTTCGTGTTTGCTATTACTTCCCCTTTCAGAATCTGAAAAAAAATTGCAATAACCATACTGTTTTACCAATATAGCTTCTGAAGTGTGCAAAATGTAGGCCCACCGACACTTAAATCGAAACTTTACGGTTGTCTTTATCGAAGCAATTGAACGCCTTAATGCGAAAACACACGGGCGAACGCGAATGGAGTCTCCGCTCGTTACGGACTTATCTAGCCTTTTATTGTTCATACGGAACTTTTTATTCGGTCCTTGGCACCTACGTATTACTAAAATGATAATATATTTTTTCCAAATAAAACATGACATATATCCAATGTATCGCAAATTTGTTTGGATTGAAACAATCAGTAAAATCAAATAAACTAAAGGTATGATTTAGAACTGCTTTGGGATGCAATTAAATTTCAGAAATAAAATTCAATAACTGGGGTGAAAAATAGGAAATTTTGGAAAATGCGATATTTTTTTTATCTTAGAACGAAATCGGAATAATATGGAAGGGAATATGCATGATTTTTTTTATATATTTTTAATTCACTTATTACATTATTATAACGTTACGGCTGGTCTAGTCGGGAGAACGGCGCCTGCCGATCCGGAGACCCCAGGTTCAAAATCACGCGCACCACTGTCTTTTCGAAGCCATGTGCGTAATGCCGCTAACTTCAAACGGTGAAGGAAAACGTCGCGTCGTAAGAAAACCGACATGTACCTAGAATCTTTCGAAGTCATGTGTCATCCACCAACCCGCACTGGGCCAGCGTCGTGGATTATATAGCTTTGACTCTCTCCTTGCGAGAGTCAAGGCTTTTTATCCCGGGAAAATAACGGGTACGGGACCTACGCGGGCAAAACCGCAGGGCACTGCTAGTCTTAATATATATAAATCTCCTGTCACGATGTTTGTCCGCGATGGATTCCTAAACTACTTAACCGATTTTAAATTAAATTGGCACACCGTGAGCACTCTGGTCCAACTTGAGAGATAGGATAGTTTTTATTTCGATTAATAGTCTTTAAATGACAATATCCGAGCGCAGCCGGAACGGGCGGCTAGTATTTTATAAAATATGGCATTTATATGAAACAAAATCGAATAAGTTAAATTTTATTACTCAATAACGATTTTTGTGATCTTTGTTTTTTGAATTTGTCTTCGTCCCAAATAACAGATATTACCACAGAAATCTAAATAATTATTTAGATTTCTGTGGATATTAGTGATGATAGTGATAGCATAGTGAGCAGTGTAGCAATACGGAGTAAAATGACATAAATGTAAATAAAAATCTTTTGATTCATGCACAAATCTACATAACACGGGTGTAAGTCAAACCGCGACACGAATCTAATATTTACAAAAAAAAAATCCCCTCGCAATCCGAATGAGCTGCAATTTTGTTGCAGACGTTTCGTCAATAGACTTTATTGTCAGCGATATAGAGGCTGTAAAGTGGGCGAGGAAACCGGCCTCGTTACGTGCCATCGATGCTAATGGCCGTGTTTGTCGTACATTAAAGGGATTACTAGTTTCAATGTCAAGTAAATAAGTCTCTAATATGGCCCGGGTTACGTTGGCGCGCTCGCATATCTGCATACGAATGGACTGCACCATGCAGCTGGCAAAGATACGGTGCAGCTAGCTACGTTTCCAGTAGTTCATCTTTATGAAACAATAGATGCGCCCTGCGATTTAATAGGTTACCGCGATATTTATTACCCAAATATTATTCATGCAAATTATCTATCAATTCAGCTATCTGGATCTCATAATACATCTTTGCTTGGTTTAGGGCTGATTAGTATTGTGTAAAAATGTCCAACAATATTTATTTGTTTAAAGTGAATAATTTCAATAAGTATCTCACCGGGAACACTAATATTAACGAATTAAAAAGTAGCCTAAGTGTTAATCCAATACATATGTTACAATATTAGTGATATGGCTTCGTAGTTATTTGACGGGCAGAGCCTTTACTAACAACACTACATTGCAATGAGAACCACACTATACTACATAATATATATAGGTACTTCGTAGTTGATTGGGAAATTTTATGGTGAAATGTAAGATAAAAAGTATTGCGAAAAAATAGAATACCTACAATATAATATAACATTCTCATTTTAACCTGTTTCCGTTTGAGTTAAAGACACATTCCAAAATAACATGATAATGAAAAACCAAAAATAAGAGTTAAATACTAGTGTTCTTATGTAAGAAAAATGCTTGCCGCGAATAACTATGCACCTTCAAATATAATATTGTTATATTTAACCTGTTTACATATTATGCGCTCTAAATCGAAAGTCACATTCCAAAGTCATTCGATTCCATATTCAACTGAAAATGCATGAAATCCCTCACTGCCAACTACAGTACTTTATAGCAGACTCAACAACACACGCCCGAGTGACGAACATGCAAACACTAATTCGTTGAATATATGCACTGCACCCACTGATTGCGTCGAGACGGTCCAAATAAGCATTATGCTTTTTACCAGACGTGTACCTGTGCGCGAGGAATTACTTTTACATTATGTATGCGGTCACCGCATAAGTTTAACCTTTGCCATGCCTCGCCGGGTCCGTCAGACCCAAGCCCGTGGAGATAATTTGTTGAATTTTGATAGTTACTTTTGAATTTTGGTAGTGACGCTTTGAAAAATTTGCATATCATATCAAATCCTGTCCACTTTAAGATCCCACTGCTAGAGCTCGGGACCTTCTCTGACAAAGAGAAAATCAAGGCGAATACGCTATCACGCTGGTCGAGTACAGATTGGTGGTATACACATAATATCTTGGAACATGCCCGTTTCGTCACGATGGTTTCCTTCACCAATAAAGTCAGTGATGATGATAAAATCGTATCGTGCGGGGCTCAAATTTCGTTGGAATTATCTGTAATGAAGTTGTATGATTTCTGGACAACAAATGTGATCCGTCCCACCTTATTTGACGCGGTCCTTGGCTTCCACATGGTTTATAAATTCATTTAGAAAAACTAATTACGTTAATTGCCTCTCTTTTACATATTTTTGTAACGGACTTCAAAAAAGGAGGAGGTTCTCAAATCGATTGTATGTCTTTTTTTGTATGTATGTTACGCGATAGCACCGCGTTACATGAATTAGGAAAATAACCTGTTATATTCAAAAGATATAGAAAAAAAAACGCAATATCAATATCCAGGTCTAACAGACTCGTCAGACACAGCACGTAACATTTTGCCGCTAGTCATACCAAGGGTTAAACGCCAGACTGGCTAAGGACATGTACTTGGCCGGGAATAAATTGGCGTCTGTCCAGCGCATAATTTTTCAGTTCACTTGGACTGCAGACGAGTCAGTAGGTACTTACACATCTGTCTTCTTTGTATCCAAAAGATTAACCAGAAATGTTGGACTAATTTGTGTTTTTTTGTAGTATATAGTTTCGGGATGAGCTGGACATGTGCCTGATCATAAGTAACATGCCTGCCCATAACAGCACAGTTTCACGAAGTTATTGCAACATGGACAGTCCAAGCCTACCACGGCACTGGAGATATAAAATGATTTTCAAACCGGGATACAATAACGTCTGTACTGGACATTACTGTTTGATGGTAGAAAAACTAGCAAAGTTGTAATTCTTCTCCTACCGGACTCTAGAAAGAGTCCTATTACTACAAGAAAATAAATTAAGGTATCATGATTTAAATGATCAAGGAATACGTTTAGTATTCCACCGCTGCTCAAACGATTTAATTCAAATTACACTGCATCCATCAAAGCTTGTATCTTATGTCTGTATCTGATGCTATACGTATTTATAAAGCTAACTGATGCATGTCTGCACCGTCTGTCCGTCTATCTTGATTGTAAGGACGTTGGGAAATAATGTATCCACAAGTTTAATAGTAAACTTAAATCTATTATATTTTTTACCCGACTACAAACTGCGACAATCAGACAGGGTTGTCGCGTCTGCAATAAATAAGGTTATCTAAACAACATCACACGCACTCTCAGAAATATCTTTAAAGCCTTCTTTGAGATTTTTCCAACGCAAATGAAGCTATCAATTTTTTTTTGATCCGCTCCATATAGAGCATCGAATACTTTTCGTTTTTACGGAATGCATCGTTTTTATTTCAGCTCATATTTAGTTTTATGATATCAGATTCATATTGAAATTGTAAATTCATTTTTTAAATATAGGTAGTATTTTTAAAACCTTTGGTAACAAGACTATATTACAATGGAAACTACACTACAATACTTACCTAACTACTACTCACAGTAAGCACATCTAAATTATCCATAGCCCGATGAAGGTCTCAAGGTAGTCAAGTTGATCAAGCCTACTAATCTTTGGAATTGTGCCCAGCATGCTGGCGGCATAACTGTGCTGAATGGTTTATGGTAATTCTTATGCGTTGAGCAAATAAACACCAGGATTTCGATCACGCATCACATCGCAAAAATTAAAAAAAAAAAATTAGCTCCTGGTCCCCACGGGCCTAATTAATCTCTTAACACTAATGCATATCATTATTTTTGTAAGATTTTCCTACTTTTGTTGTAAAATATAATTGTCTACATCTCGTTAATAAATTTTGAGAAAATTAGCTACTCCCTACACTATGTTTCTCAAAATTCTTACAAATACACAAACACGGACAAACGAATGAAACTATATTTTTCGTAAACTATCCAAACATCTGTTTTATAAAAGTTATCGATAATTAATTTAGTTTTCGTTTTTTTACATGTCTCCATACAACACGGCTATGTTTTTGCTAATATTTTTGGAACGAAGTTTCGGTAGGCTTGGAGGGGATAGGAATTTTGCTGCGCTATCGAACTGAAAAAACATGTGAGACTAAACCCGTAAGAAAAGCATATAACGGAAGTGACGCGTAAAAACTGCTCGTGACCAGTGTTGCCAAATTTATTTTTCAGATGATCTTACCATAAATAACAAAATTAAGCACTTTTTTTTTGCAAATTGTGTTGCTTTTATGTTACCCGAAAGATCTTCGTTCCTAGGTTCCTACCTGGTGCCCCATGTGTACTGACAATCATATAGAAAATGTTTCAAAAAACTATTGCATACATCTCACGAGGGAAACGTTATGAACATAATTATTCAAATAAACCTCATATAATTTTATTTCATTTTTAAATAAGGACTTTCCATGATAGAACGCATTGTCAACATCAACATCATCAACATCAACAGCCCACTAAACGTTCCCACTGCTGGGACTCGGGGCCTTCTCTCGCAAGGAGAGAGTTAAGGCCATAATCCACCACGCTGGCCCAGTGCGGGTTGGCGGATGACACATGACTTCGAAAGATTCTAGGTACATGTCGGTTTCCTCACGATGTTTTCCTTCACCGTTTTTAAGTTAGCGGCATTACGCACATGACTTCGAAATGACAGTGGTGCGTGTGCGGTTTGAACCCGGGGTCTCCGGATCGGCAGCCGCCGTTCTCCCGACTAGACCAGCCGTAACTTACTAGACCAGCCGTAACTTACGCATTGTCACTTAATATCAATCAGGTTACGCAATGGTCAAACATAAACCTATTATTATTAGTACAAAGAATATCGCGTAACAATCGGTTACATCTCAGTAACTAGTTGGTAAAATAATGAAACTGAGAACCCGTCTGGGATGTCAGGTCGTTCCTTGATCTTGACTACCGGAGGCAGCTCAAACCGATTATGCTGTACCGTCTGAGATGCCGTAGCGCGAGTCGTCGCACGAGATGTAGTACTGGCGGTGCTAGTAAACTTGTAACTTCGGTAGGCAAAGACCACTTGCAGCAAATTGATATAGTCCGTAAAAAATATAAAAATAGATGAAAGTGAGAATTTATTTCTCTTACCCATTACACACTTTTGTCTTCAATTCTATAAAAAAATGTGTTTGAAGCGCCGCAGCCAAAGGATCTGACATTTACCTGCACCACGTAATCGCACCATCTTAATATCTCACGTACACTTACCACCCGCAAAAATTATCTTAATGCCCATATTAAGACTTTTGTGCATTTTAAATGCATACAATTTGACGTCGACATCTTTATCTGGCGTTTCGGCGGAGACGGCTGTGCTTGCATTGCCTTTTCGGTAATTTTTGTGAAGTAATGAGTAATTCCGAAAATGTTTTTATGTTAGACCTTTTAGAGTGGGCAAGTTGCTGAGAAAAATGTATTACTTCGATGGCCTTATAAAGGGGATAAACATTTATGTAATTTTAACGTTTTAGTAAAAGCGTCTAGAAATATTATTTAACACAACATATTGATGGACGTATTTTACACAACAGTTTTTAACATTAAAATATTTTTTGGAATGGTAGGACTCTTGGCAGAGTCCGCCTGGGGAAGTATCACACCTCTGCCAGTTATTCTATCGTGAAGCAGTAATGTGATAACATTACTGTTTTCCGGTTTGAAGGGCAATGTTTCCAGAGAAATTATAGGGCTTAGAGATATAACATCTTAGATCTCTGGGTGACGAGCGCAGTGCAGTGCTAAGTAATTTGTTGGACTCTTCTTGTTCCAATAGCTGCGTGTCACTGCGATGTTATGTGCCAGGCATGTTGCTTACCATCAGGCACATACCTTGCTCGTCTCGTAAATTCTTTATTTAAAAAAAAGCAAAGCAACTTGGAGCCATGCTTTTTGTCGTCAACAATTTATAAATTTTCTTCAATACAAACCTTGTCCTGACAATACACAAAACAAAAAATTATGTGTAGGTACAGTCATTCAAAAGTTATGAGCGTACGTTTCGAAGATCCATCTTATATATAAAATTCTCGTGTCACAGTGTTTGTTTCCTTACTCCTCCGAAACGGCTTTACTGATTTTAACCAAATTTTATATGCATATTCTATAGGTATGAGAATCGGCTACTAGCTATTTTTCATACCCCTAAGTGACAAGGGTTGTTCACTAAGGCAAAACAACGTTTGCGGGGTCAGCTAGTTTTTATATATATTTAGATCCTACAAATGTCATAAATTTCAAATTTTGGATGTTTGTTGCTCAATACCTCCAAAACGGATCAAGTTGAAATTTGGTACACAGATTATGGTCTCGAACAGCATATTGGCTATTTTTATCCCGGGAAAATAACAAAGCGGGTAAAACTATCCAGTCGCTGCTAGAATCTAGTTTAAAAACTAAATTTGCAATAAAATGGCTAAATGGTCTAGTCCTTAATTTTTCTTTGTCTATTAAAATTAAATAGTTATGCATATAATTATGTGTCTGTTTGATAATCAGTTAAAATATTTCCTAATTATGACATGCCGAGATGTCGATGCACCAAGTCTCCGTATTCGTTTTTATTTATTTTTCAAGTTATGCAGTATGCTTCTCGTTCAAAATTTACCGGAAATTAACCTAATTAGAATTCCGATGGTCTCATTATTTACCAAAAATTTAAAACAATGTTGCATTATCATAACACTGCATTAATTTATTATTAATCTGCTTGAAGAAGTTACATTAAAATTCTTATTCTGCTCTGGTTCCATTGGAAAATTTTATTCCGGATCTAGTTTTTTTAATTCGCCTGAGAATAAGAGTTTTGACACTTTATAATAAATTTAAAGAAACGACACTGTCGAAGTTAATATTGACCCCGTCTAATTTCTCCTACGCTGTCTATCACCTAGGACTCTAAAATATTTCGTTGGATGTAACTCAAGTCGTATTTGTAAAAGTCAAGCCTCATTTGGTGTCTAAATAGCTTCTATTTAAATAAACATTGACTAGAAACAGACGTAACTATGAAATTTTATGGATATGGCGTCAGTGTCGATTGTATCAATCTACTTAAGTTTACTCTAAATACATACTTCACAATGGGTTTAAGCTGCGGTCAGTTGGCAAATCGACGAAGGCGGAGACAGTTCAATCAGCAATTCAAATCGCCTCTCGGGCATTGAGACTCGTGCTCTATAAACCTGCGCGACAGTGCAACATTGTTGCATCCAAATCTTGATGTAGTTGTTTGTCACAAAGAAATTTGTTCACACAGTGAATTAGTGCACCACACTCACACACCAACTCTCTCTTCTTTTTTTAACTTTTTAATGTTTAATTTAATTTAATTTAATTAATTTTTAAACTTATTCTGTCAATATTTTATAAGATTTTTTAGAAAAATGTAATTTAATTTTCTACAGTTCAAATGTAATTAAGTTAAATTGGTTTGTCATACGTGATTGTAAATTGCAGTATTTATTATTAGTTCTCATTTTTTTTATTATCACTATTATTGTGTATTTTATTTTTAATTCTATCAAGGCATACTGTCAACAGCGTTATTTTAATCTGGAATTGATTTTGAAATTATTGGGCGCCCAAGACACAGGCTTTGCCTAGTTTGGGGCCCTCCGATACATCTATAAGATACTAGCTGACCCCGCAAACGTTGTTTTGCCTTAGTGAAAAACCCTTGTAACTTAATGATGAATGGGTATGAAAAATAGCTAGTAGCCGATTCTCATACCTACAGAATATGCATACAAAATTTGGTTAAAATCAGTAAAGCCGTTTCGGAGGAGTAAGGAAACAAACACTGTGACACGAAAATTTTATATATAAGATAAAATTTGTGTTACTCTTAATCATGTATTTTTGTATTGTGCTGTGCTGTATTTTGGAACTAAATAATTTTTATTTTATTTTATTTAAGTGAATTAGTACTGCTACAAGCGAGCTGTTTTCTTTCAAACATAGGCAATCTTGTTCTATTAGTACGTATGGAAAATTACAAAAATGTTTTTGAAGGTTACGTTACGCTGTAATCAATTAATGCAACTTCTTACACCTTCCTGGGCTCGATGGGTTCGATAGTGCAAATATTTGTGTGTTGAATACAAATATTTGTATTTTGTGGGTGTTTTCTATATTTAGTATGTGTTTAAAATATATATATGAATATATGTGTATAAGTATTATATCAGCTATCAGGCTCCCATAGTACAAGCTTTGCTTAGTTTGGGGTTAGACGGTATTGTGGATGAAATGTCACCATTCCCAGTCAATATTCAAAACCAATATTAATTATATTTATAATATTTATATTTATTTACTTATTTTTGAATTTCAACAGTTCTAAAATATCGGTACCTATATGTTATTTAAAATGTACTACTCTAATCAACATATCTAAACATAGTATATACATATATAGACATAGTATAGATAAATAATTGTAAAATCTTTGTGGATATCATGGTCAGAATTTGCGCACATCCCTAGCGAAGGAGCAGCTTTGAGACGTTAGCAACATTATCCGGAATCTACATGACACCAGGCTGCAACACAAATGAGTTCTATTGTGATCCACCGCAACAGCTTGCAACATTGTCGCGCGACACGGCGTCGGATTGTCCACACCGGTCTGTGGTAATCCGCAGCCAGACGGTTCTAAACTTATCATATCAACTCTTCAAGATTAAGATGGGAAGTGGTCTGCGTCGGCGGCCTCAATTCATTCCACTATATTGATCTCATTGACAGTATGTGTCTGATTAGTTGAGCTCCGCGGTTTTAGTGGTATTTAATTTGTCTTAACTTATCTAGAAATATTTCAGGAATAACTATTCCGATATATAGTTGAATCACAAAACTTTAAGATTCAAATATTTCGTGACACATTTAAAAATTTCTACCAAAAATAAAGTAGCCAAGTGCGAGTTGGACTCGCCCATGAAGGGTTCCGTTGCAGCAAGTAACATAATATACATAGTACACATAGTTCTTGTAGTTCGTTGTAACTTTGGTCGAAGTTTTAATAATATGACGTACGTATTTATGACGTACTAAAAAGAAACTACTCATCAGATCGAGTTCAAACTAATTTTCGTTGGTAGTTTTTATGGTAATGTACATCATATATTTTTTTTAGTTTTTTCATTCTCTTACTTTAGAAGTTAGAGGGGGGGGGGGGACACATTTTACCACTTTGGAAGCGTCTCTCGCGCAAATTATTCAGTGTAGACAAAAATTATATTAGAAACCTCTACATCATTTTTCAAGACCTATCGATAGACAACCCACACGTGTAGGTTTGATGAAAAAAAAATTTTTGAGTTTCAGTTCTCAGTATGGGGGGCACCCCTAATTTTTGTTTTTGTAAAAAACTTTTGTAAAAATCTTAATGCGGTTCACAGAATACATCTACTTACCAAGTTTCAACAGTGTAGTTCTCATAGTTTCGGCAAAAAGTGGCTGTGACATACGGACGGACAGACAGACAGACATGACGAATCTATAAGGGTTCCGTTTTTACGTTTTACGGAACCCTAAAAAGACGTGTGGCACTCGGGGACTGCCGCGGTAAAGCTATTGCATGCATTTTTTATCAACTTATGCAATTATATTTTTTTAAATTTGATTTCTACAGTATTTTTGGGATAATGTTGAGTCTGAGTCACATTTGTTTTTATCATAATCAATCTATTCTATGTCATAATGCTGGAAAGGTTGAGTACAAAATAATATAAACTCATTAAGGTAAAATTTCTACAAAAGATTTAATACAAAATGCTACCTATTTACATTAAGGTTAAAGTTGTACAAAGAGATTAAGTACAAAATATTACTTATTTACAGCAATTATTCAAAACAATCTCAAAATCAAATGAGTCAAACAAACTCTCTTACATCATGAAAATCTGACCCCAAACTAAGCAAAGCTTGTACTATGGCGGCCAGATAGCTGATATAATACTTATACAGTTTTAAATACATACTTGCTACTAGCTTTACCCGCAACTTCGTCTGTGCAAAATAAATATTAAGGTAATAATACAATTTCATCAAAATCGGTTCTGTTGTTTAGATGTGAAAGCGTAAGATACATTCGTCCCCCATTTCAACTCCAATTTCATCCCCATACAGGTCGAAATTACAAAATTGCTAGAACAAACATTTATTTGCTTTGTGTCAAGTGTATATATTATACAGAGTTTCATGGTTTTATCTTCAACGGTTGGGAATTTTCATATTGACATTCATCCCCCATTTCAACCCCAATTTCACCCCATACAGTTCGAAATCACAAAATTGATAAAACAAACATTTAAGTGCTTCGTATCAGGTATCTAGAGACAAAATTTGATAACTTTGAAAATCACGAATTTTAATACAACAGTTCATCCTGGTTTCACTCTCTTAGGGGTTGAATTTCGCAAAACCCCGTCTTAGTGAGCGCCTACGTGCTAAAAGGGACCTCCATACAAAATTTCAGATTCCTAGCATTTGTAGTTTCTGAGATTCCTTGACGAGTGACCTTTCGCTTTTATATTTATAGAAGACTAGCGGCCCGCTCCGGCTTCGCTCGAATAATATCCTAGATATCAGCTGCAGCGCCATCTGCCGAGCTGATTTGTGAATCTAAACCTTCCAGGGTCCTACCCAAATATATACAAAGAAAACATTCAAATCGGTCCAGCCATTTAGGAGGAGTTTACTAACAATGAAAAGTGGCATTGATTTATATTTATATAGATAGATAAAATATGAAGAAACACCCAGCCACAGTGCAAACATATTTTTTTTATAATGTGACTCATCACTCTATATTATAAACGAGCAGGACATGTGCCTGATGGTAAGCAACATGCCTGCCACATTACAGCACAGTGACACGCTGCTTTTGGAACATGAAGAGTCCAAATTATTACCTGCAGCACTGCGCTGCGCTCGTCACCCAGAGATATAAGATGTATTATCTGTATGCCCTGTAATTTCACTGGAAACATTGCCCTTCAAACCGGAACACAGTAATGTTTGCACATTACTGCACTGGGTGGGAATCGAACCCACAACCCTCGGCTTCGCAGGCAGAGCTACTATACCCACTAAGCTCATGGCTTCTAATTCGCTCGCCAGTCTAATTCACTAACATAAGATTATTTTTATTAGTTTATTATTACATCATTATACAACTGTTAATGTTTAATTTTTTTTATTTTCCTGTTCAATTCAATTCATTTATTCGAACCATAAATCCATAAGAACATGTGGTAACGTCATTCACAAAAAATCAAAGAATCTGTGTACATAATAAGATAAAATAACTAAGGTAAAAATTAATATAAGCAGCTGTAAAGGAGCCTCAGCAATTTAAAGCTGTGAATTGTGTGTGAATTGTCCACCAATATTTATACAGTATACAGATACCTACTAAGTACATGATTGAGTACAAACAATGTTACACCAAAAGTTTTATAAATCTACTATTTTACCTTACTACAAGATTCAAATTTCAACACATTTCTCTTCCATATGTTATCTTTTACTTTGACTAACACTTGACTTTGTTGCCTTGCTCAATAGGTTTTTATTTCATTTTTAAACTTGATTTCATTGAGAGCTTGTGCAGGGATTGCAATAATATAGAAGCGTAGGAAATACAATTTTGTGTTTATGGTGTGCTTTAGGATTCAGATTTAATTTCTGCCATTGACTTTGATTTTTTCTTACATACATTATACATTGATAAATATATGTACAATGATCCCTTCATTGCTATCATACTAAAGTTGTTATGTGGTGAAAAGGTCTAGCTGATAAATTATATAAACCATGGATTGCTCTCTTTTGCAATATGAAAACATAGTTCCTGTCCGCAGCCTTTGGCTGTAGCTTCTTCCACAGATTTATCATAGGCACAGGTATTTTCAGATGAAGCTGCTCCTTATCCCATATCCAAGGCTGTTTCATATTTTATTGTGTTCAGGACATACGCGACATTTGACAGTACACACATTTAGATCTCTTTTTATTTGGACATATCCAACAGCATCATCGCATAAGATTGAATCTCTTGAAGATCTGAAACAAGCAAACAAACGCTTAATATATTTTATAACATATTTGCTCGTAAAGGGTCTCTTATTGGACCAATTTCTGTATCGTAATGTATCTTATTACGCACTAGTGCTGTAATGTGTAATGTAAAACGCACGGTTTCAAAATGCTCCGTCCACAGACTAGGTAGAGAGATATGCTCCGTCTAAAACGAACGGTACCTTTTTAAATCTTAGTAAAGAGTTTTTATGTCAGAAAAGTGTGGTCAACATTTTATGAATAAAATTAACTTTGAAAGGAAAAATATAATAATGAATTATTAAATTCGTTAATTTAATTAATTTAGACCATAAATTACTTTAATTTTTCTGTAACAAAACACAAGAATATTAATTTACTTTATTATGGCATACAGGCTGGTTCTGTGCCGTTGCTTAAAAAAAAAGGCGCCGATGCGCGCGCATTGCTAATCTGTGATCCATAGTGATTACTTTCTCTGTGCTGTGGTCTGTGATCAAGTAAATATTATTCCGCGCGTTTTTTTTCGCTGTATTGTTTTTATTTGAAAATGTCGTCAGAGTTTTGTTTATTTCCTCGCAAATATGTTATAAAACGTCGTATGACATACGTGCGCTTTGATAATTACAGCCTCTGCTAATTATAGCTCTCGCCTTCGGCTCGAGCTAGCAATAAAGCCTCGGCTGTAATTATCAACTTACCGCACTTATATCATAATGTACTATTACGCACATAACCTAACTTTGTAAACAGTGTTAAAGATGAAGTTCTAAGCCGAAAATCATCTATTACATATTTATGTACTAGGCTGCTTTATGTATTATACATAGGTAAATAGTATTAAACGTAAAACTGTACTTACAAAGATGTTTTCACGTTCATGAATTATTCTGAACTACAAAAGTCTTTGTTTCTTGATTGCAAAAAAGTTTGCCTTCTTTGGTAAATTGGAACTACCTATTCCCTTTAGTAAATCCAGATTCCATATTGTTAAGCCAAAACATCTCAATTATAGCACGCTTCTTGGAACATGAAGATTTTCAGCTTTTTCACTATATTTTGCTTTTATGGCACTTTGTTTATTCATATTTAGTGACAGTGACATTCATGTACATCCAAAAATTTTAAACGTCGCGAAATCAGTGTACTCAAAATATTTATCCCTAAACTTCATCATCATCATCATCATCAGCCTATCTTAGTCCACTGCTGGACATAGGCCTCTCCCATGGCTCGCCACTCAGCCCTATCCTCGGCTATACGTCTCCATCCACTGCCTGCTGTCTTCCGTATATCGTCACTCCATCTAGTCTCAGGGTGTCCTACACTACGTTTACCGATTCGTGGTCTCCACTCAAGAACACGTCTACTCCAACGGTTATCGGTTCTTCGACAGATATGGCCGGCCCATTGCCACTTCAGTTTGCTAATGCGTTGAGCTATGTCGGTTACCTTGGTTCTCTGACGGATCACTTCGTTCCGAATACGATCTCTCAGAGAAACTCCAAGCATAGCTCTCTCCATAGCTCGCTGAGCGACTTTAAATTTGTGGACCGCTTTAACTGTCAGTGTCCAAGTTTCGGCACCGTAGGTCATGACAGGTAGGACACACTGATTAAAGACTTTTGTCTTTAGACATTGTGGTATAGACGACGAGAAGACACGACGTAGTTTACCAAATGCTGCCCAGCCCAGCTGAATCCTTCTCCTGGCCTCACTCTCGAAATTGTGCTTGCCTAGTTCGAGCGTCAGCCCTAGGTACACATATTTCTGAACAATTTCTAGAGGGACGCCATTTATAGCAACCGGTCCCGGAGTTATACGTTCGTTAACCATGATCTTGGTTTTATCCACGTTCATCCGGAGACCTATGCGTTGAGAAGCATCAACTAGGCCATTCAGCATCGACTGTAAGTCCTCCAACGATTCAGCCATTATGACGATGTCGTCAGCAAGTCGTAGGTGAGAGATGTACTCGCCATTTATATTTATGCCACGCCCAGCCCAATCCAGCGTCTTAAACATATCTTCGAGAGCGTTAGAGAACAATTTGGGGGAAATCACGTCCCCTTGTCTCACTCCTCGACGAAGATGGATATGGTTCGTCTGCTGGTTTTGGACTTGGACTGTCATCGTTGCGGCGTTATATAGACATCTCAGCACCTCGATGTATCGCCAGTCGACTTGACACCGTTGTAAGGACTCCAGAACAGCCCAGGTTTCGATCGAGTCGAATGCTTTCTCGTAGTCCACAAACGCTAAGCATAGGGGCCGATTATACTCTTTGGTCTTCTGTATAATCTGCCGCACTGTGTGAATGTGATCTACGGTACTGTACCCGCTTCGAAACCCGGCCTGTTCAGGGGGTTGGAACTCGTCGAGTCTTCGCACCAGACGGTTTGTGATAACCCTTGAAAACAGCTTGTAGACATGGCTTAGCAAGGATATCGGTCGATAGTTTTTCAAAAACGTCTTCTCGCCTTTTTTGAAAAACAAAATGACCACGCTGTTATGCCATGCCCTCGGAGTTCTCCCGGTGAAGAGGACAGTATTAAACAGGGCTTGGAGCTCTTTTATCAGCGGTGTTCCACCGGATTTCAAGAGCTCGGTTGTAATACCATCCTCCCCCGCGGCTTTTCCATTTTTGAGCTGTCTAAGGGCCAGCACAATTTCGTCCAGGCTTACGTCTGGCAGATCTTCCGTGTGGTGGCGAGTCAGAGTAGCCCTGCTGTCTTCATTTTCCAGTGAGAGATGAGGAGCGTGCGATGCGTACAACTGGCTATAGAAATTCTCCACTTCCGAAAGGATTTCCGGCTTGGAAGCTACGATATTTCCCGTCGATGTAGTTATCTTTGTCAGATGGCTCTTACCAAGAGTCTTGGCGAATACTTTCGACCCCCGATTTTGCTCAATTGATTTTTCAATCAAGAGCGTATTAGCGGATCGGAGGTCGCGTCGTACAAGCTTGGTGATTTCCTTATTGAGCGTGTCTCGTTCTGACGAAGATAACGTGGGATTTGTCCGTCGTTCTTCCATTAACCGCAACGTTTCCTTCGATAGTTTCGATTTTTTACCCTTATGTCGCAATTCGCAAAACTTTTTGCCCTCGTCTCTTAGCACTTCAACTACCCGGTCGAGTTTCTGATCCACGTCGTCTGTGGCTTCCAGAGCAGCGAATCGGTTTTCTAGCTTTAGCTGAAACATTTCAGATCCAACTACGGTTTGGAGAAGGTTTGGACGGAGTGTTGACGTCATCAAGCGACTACGTTCCAGCTTAAAATCGATATTCAGAGTGCCTCTTACCAACCTGTGGTCACTTCCGGTATTAAACCTAGTGAGCACTGAGACATCTCTGAATATACGCTTTTTGTCCGCAATGATGAAGTCAATCTCATTTTTCGTCCGTCCACCGGGGCTTTGCCATGTCCACCTCCTTTGGGGTTGCTTCTTGAAAAAAGAGTTCATCAAAAACAACCCCTCCTTCTCGAGGAAGTTAACAAGCATTTGCCCTCTCTCATTTCTTCGACCCAAACCGTACGATCCTATGACCGATTCACTACCAGTATTTACCCCCACTTTAGCGTTGAAATCCCCCATAACAACGTTGAAGTGTGCTCTGGAGGTATGGCGTAGAGCCTTGGTAATGTCCTCATACAGAGTCTCCACCTCAGAATCTGGGTGTCCCTCCCAGGGTGCGTAAGTCATAACTACCTTAAGGGTATACCTCTCGGTTAACCTGACAATAATGTACGCGACCCTAGAAGACACACTGGCAATTTCTAAAACGTTGTTACAGAGGTTTCTATGAACCAGGAACCCGATTCCACCTTGAGACAACTGATGGCCTTCGCGATAGTATAAAAGATGGCCTGATTCTAAGGTTATGGTGTCCTCCCCCTGTCTTCGGACTTCACATAGCCCCAGAATATGCCATCTTATTCGCGAAAGTTCCTCTTCCAGCTGCACTAGCCTGTCGTCTTGCCTTATCGTTCGTCCGTTATACGTAGCCAGAGTCAGTGTCGTTTGGCGGCCTCCGGTAGCCTGGGGATTCTTAGCACCCCTTGCCCTGCCGTAACCATAGCCGCCGCCTTGGCTAGGAATAGCAGGGCGGCCAGGAACTAGGGGCCTTTCTCTGTTGTGACTTGTCATTTAGGGAGGGTTTGCCCGTAGTCGCCACGCTGGGCATGCGGGTTGGCGACCGCAGGGGCGTAGTTTCTTGTTTCGATGACGCTGCTGCCCGTTATCGGCCGGAATTTAAACTACGCCGTCTTTCAGATGGTTATACCGCCATCAGCCGGTGTTCCTCCAATAGTGGGCTCTTACCACAGGCAAGAGGAGAGCCGGTGCCGCATTCTATGCCCGGACACCAGGGCCATCCCTATACTTCATCCCTATACTACATCCCTAAACTTAAGTTAAATTAAAAATCCCTAAAATTGATTAAATAGTGAGCTAGTGAGCTTTTACGCTGACATTATTGCTTCATTGATATACCTATTCCAAAATATGCTATGATAATAGCCGTTAGAAAGTTATTTTCCCGTTCTCTACGTACTCAAATCCACTACGTATCACGGGAAATCCGTTAAGTTGGCAACACTGCTAAGAGCATTTAGTCTGTAAATGTAAAACCATAAGATTGAGAGTCGAATGACCGAGTGGGGAGGACGGCGTGACGGTCTTCTCTCCCTCTTTTTTTGTGAACATAAGAAAGAGATGCACCATTAGTAACATTCGGTCTCCAGGCCCGCGATAAAAGCTATGCAATAGCTTAAAATTATTGCGATACAAAAATAACTCTGCTGCCTTATTACCCGACTAAAAGAAGGGTAATGTTTTTCGCGCATATCATGTATGTTTGTAAATTTATTTATACGAACGTATCTTCCAAACGGCTGGATCGATTTCGACAATTAAGATATCGTTAGATTCTTAGGTAGTAAGTATATTGTATCGGATAATGTTTTTTACAGTCGGGTTTTTTAAATTAAAGTTATTATATTACTTCATCTAGATTAAATTGATCACTTTCGGCGCAAGTTGTCATAGGTACATCTGAAATAGTGCCCAATTATGTACCATAAACTGTAAATTATATTTTCCGTAATATGATGTTATCGGTGGATACAATTCATTTGTGTGCCTTCAATTCCAGCGTGAGTGAGTGTTCAGTTCTTTCTAGATATTGAAAATTCAAATTACGTTGCGTATCAACCCGATATATTATTTTCAACGTCTCTATGTCTCCTGAATACTATGTAGCTACGTCACACCCCGGACACTCGGCCTAAACTCCAAACAAACGGTGAAGTCGACATACCTACACTCACACAACTACGCATATGTCGTTCGAACACATTTACGCATGTGTGCGTGTCATCTAGGGTTACTAAATTATTTTATGGAATAGCTGTGACCCGTGAGTTCACCTGCCTGTGGCTTACAATCTTACCTAGTTAGTGTTCGATCTTTAATGTAGGTAAATATAACGTTCATCAACAATCAGAAGGGAGAAGATTTAAAACAAAATAGGAGATAATAAAGGTACCATGTACGAATTGATTTTTAGTTAAGTACACTTACCCAAAGATTTCTCTTTGCGTAAGTGTATTCTGACAATTCAATTCTGACAACGAAAGCCGCAGTTTAAAAACAACGAGTTTAATAATTTCGTCACAGGACTTCAGTGTTGGCGCGTACTTCTAACCAGAATAGCTTAACACAGTTTATAATAAAGTGGCCAAGTGCGATTTGGAGTCGCCCATGAAGGGTTCCGTTGCAGCAAGTAACATTATATACATAGTACACATAGTTCTTGTAGTTCGTTGTAACTTTGATCGAAGTTTCAATAATAGTGTATTTATGACGTACTAAAACGAGTTCAAACTAATTTTCGTTGGTAGTTTACATGGTAATGTACATCATATATTTTTTTTAGATTTTTCATTCTCTTACTTTAGAAGTTAGAGGGGGGACACACATTTTACCACTTTGGAAGTGTCTCTCGCGCAAATTAATCAGTGTAGACGAAAATGATTTTAGAAACCTCAACATCATTTTTGAAGACCTATCGATAGATATCCCACACGTGTAGGTTTGATAAAAAAAAAAAAGTTTCAGTTCTCAGTATGGGGGGGCAACCCTAATTTTTCTTTTTTTTTAATTTTTCTGTTGAAATCTTAATGCCGTTCACAGAATACATCTACTTACCAAGTTTCAACAGTGTAGTTCTCATAGTTTCGGCAAAAAGTGGCTGTGACATACGGACGGACAGACAGACAGACAGACATGACGAATCTATAAGGGTTCCGTTTTTACGTTTTACGGAACCCTAAAAATGATTCAATCTTTGTAGAAATTCTTATGAAATTAAAAATCTCTTATTCTTGTTTCGTATAATAGACGAAAAATTTGGTACCATTTTGTTAAATAATACAGCATCATGGTCGTATTCTCATAGAAAATTGTCGTCCGATATAACCCTTCGTTGAGTGCTTCTCGCGTTCTTGCGGGGTAGGAAGCTTAAAACTGGCGGGGGGTGGGGAGTGTCCGTTCTATCTGTATTATCTATTCTATGGCTACGTGCTAATAACCACGTGAGGAAAGAGTATCAAAAGCAATGGACAGGATGACGACCCGACCACCTCGGCGACAATTCTAACTAAAGAATTTAATTTAGTAATTAAAAACAGACTAGCCATATCCTATTATTCATGGGTGGCATTGAGAGCTCCTTACACGGAGTTGTTTTGATACATGCCGTTGCCCCACAGATTTTAAAGTCACAGAGTAATAGGTATACGTAGAAAGACATCCCGAGAATCTCATTTTATTTAAATGTATATTCTATTTAGGCACGAATTCAAATCATTATTTTCCCACAAATATAAAAAAAACGGAGCGGGCTTCATTGAACATGTTTCATTAGAAACGTCAACTAAAGGAAACAAAATGCAGTAACTGTATTTTTGAGTAGTCTTGTAATAAAACTTTCAACAGTAGGTTCTATTTATCTACATTAATATTATAAAAAGGAAAGATCTGACTATTTGTTATTAAGTTCCTAAATAGCTTAAACGATTTGAACGATTATTTTACCTTTAGAATCCTACATTATCTCAAATGAACAAAGGCTATAGAAAAAAAATATAGGTCCGTATGACAACTTCTTTAATATTACCTAGGGTGTGAAAAAAAAACTTATATCGCTTACTCTGCAGAAACTATTGATAGTAGAGCAAAGTAAATGTACCACAGTTTTATAGTGAAGATCAATATCTACAAAATCTGTAATCTATGTCTAAACACACTTATAATTTAGATAATGGTTCCTGTATGTGTAAATAAGTGTACTATCACGCCCATATCCTTCACGGGGAAGCCAGAGCATCAAACAGTGTATGTAATGAAGATAAATCTAATTAGTCTATTACTTAAGTATCATTTAAGGTAGTTACTGGTTGTAGTTGGCGTTAATTAACATTAACTGAAACCATGCTGGTTCTTTTTTTCTGAGTCACTTAGAGGGTACCTCGCCTGACAATTCACGCCACTCTCGGGTGACTCGTCCCGCGGAGCAGTATTTAACCGATTTCGCGCCGAGGGCGCACGTCACTTCTTTTCGCGCATTCTTAAAAGTAACTTATACTCCAGCTGTTTATAAAGTTCGCCTCGCACCAGTTAAAGTTACCGATTTGTACCGCACCGCACCACAAGATTATTTCGCAACACACAATTCAAAGGCAGCTGCTGAAGGAAATATAATTGAGGAAGAAGAACTGCCGCTCAATCGCCCGGAGGACGCTGGATTCTTAAGGTAGGACCTTTCTTTTGTGTTTCTGGAGAAAGGGCCAAACCCCAGGGTCTTCCACCCTCTTATTGTTTTTGTTCCTATAATTTAAATTCCACCCGCTCCGCCGTCACGAAATCTCATAGATATCCAAGAGTACCAGCGCACCGCTGGTGACGAGAATTGTTATAATTAATAATTAATTTTCTTCGCCATTTAATGGTCCTTCGAGCCGGATGCCTTGTTTATCCTGAGATTTCGTGGCTATTTACCCCATTCCTATTAATTTATTTATCTACCGCCTATTTTGTGTGTCTCTCGTTTGAAGTCAAGTTCGTTTTGTAGTGGTAGGGCTCTTGCCAAGCCCGCCTGGGGAAGTACCACAGCTTTGCCTATTATTCTGCCGTCAAGCAGTTACCTACTGTGTTACGGTTTGAAGGGCAAAGTTTCCAGATATACGACTGGGCTAAGAGATATAACACCTAAAATCTCAAAGTGACGAGCAGTGCAGTGTCAAACAGTGATTTAGACTCTTCATGTTCAATCAACTTCGTGACGTTTGACTTTTATGAACAGATTTGTCGTTACCCGTCTCGTCACTCTAAATAAATAATATTTGCTTATTTAAATTATTTAACATTCAAAAGTCAAACATTGCCTTTGGTTACCGCATCGCCTAATAAACTCGAATTTCGCATTTACACCGCAATTTTTATAAACCGTTTTCAATTCTGTTAATGACTACCTACATAAATCACTTATAATTACCAACGCATTATATTATCTCGTTCGCCGTTGGAAATTATTTATTTACCTACCTCGCATTTTTGTTATTTTGTACGATCACTTTAACATTTGAGTTTGGATCATACCTATTGTCTGGATTTGATCACGATGACGTCGTCTAATGATCAAAAATTAAAATTATTGGAATGTCAAAGACAAGTATATTTCGAGCGTCTTCAACAAATATACGATAAATCGCGTGCTAATTTGAATGACCCAGAATTATTGGAAGAATTTCTGTGCTCGGTTGAGACTTTACAAGAAATCAGGTGTAACTTTCAGATTTGCGTGAAAGATATCGAATCTTTATTATTGAAAATTGATAAGGATTCAGTTCCGGATTTCAATCAATGGCTCGCATTTGAAGATCTTTATTGTCGTGTTAAACGTAAACATTCTCAGTTTATTACAACCACAGCGCTCACACCAACGGTTAAACCAGATAAAACATTTCAAAATATTAAGCTAGCTCGTATAGAAATACCGGAATTTGACGGAAATGCAAACGACTGGCCTTTATTTTATGCTACTTTCCAAAGGGCTGTACATTTAAATTCATCGCTTTCCGTAACGGAAAAAATATTTTATCTCACTAGTAAATTGAAAGGTCGAGCGAAACAAGTATACATTGGATTCGTACCCTGTGAAGAAAACTATGAAACAATATATAACGCGCTCGTTTCTAAATACGAAGATAAGAGAAATCTCGCTAGTACTTATTTAAACCAAATTTTCTCATTGAAGCCCATTGTTTCCCCCACCGCTAATAACTTAGAATATTTAATCGACCAATTTTCAAATTCGCATCTCGCATTAATTAACTTAAACATACCCGACTTGTACGATTTTGTCATGTCATACCTTTTATTACAACGGCTGGACAGAGATTCGGCACGTTTATTCGAAATGGATAACCGCGATTCGGAAATACCTGCGTTTGATAAAATTACTAAATTTGTTCGCGACCGTATTAAGGTTTTGAATAGGACGAGTGAAAACTCAAGTACTTGTGTGAGAGCCAAGCTGTCAGAAAACTACATTCCGAAAAATAATTCACGCGCATTCTTAGTAAGCGATAACATTTGTACATTATGCAATGACAAACACGACCACTTGTATTCCTGTAAAAAGTACAGGACTTTAACCGCTCGAGAACGTTACGAACATGTAAAACAATTACGCGCTTGCATTAACTGTTTGAGTTCGCAACATAATTCAAACGCATGCCGGTCTAAGGGAACTTGTGCAAATTGTAAAAAAAAGCACCACACTTCACTCTGTTTTCAAGCTGATAACAGTAGAACCGGTCCGTCGAGTGATAACAGTCGTAGTCCAGTAGTGGCTGCTCAGAATAATAACGCTACTTCAAATTTATTTTTGAATGAACCGACGAATAATGACGCTTCATTTTGTAGTATGAACGCAAATTCAAAATCTTTGCGAAAAACTCAAAATGTTTTGTTGGGTACCGTTCTTGCTGATGTTCGCAAAAGAGACGGTTCCGTGATTCAAGTTCGTGTCCTCGTGGACAATGGATCGCAAAATCATTTTATTTCCCGCTTCGCTTGCAGGAAATTAGGTATTAACATCTTTCACGATGATACTGACCGTTTCGTAAACGGAATTGGTGGCAGCTACCAGTCTATATTAGGCTATACAGACGTAACGTTGGTATCTAAATATGACAGAAACGTTAACTTGCGGATTAAACCTCTCGTTCTTAAAACCATTTCAAGTTGTTTGCCCAGCTGTGAATTTGACATCTCACCGCTGTCTTATATAGGTAAACTCCAGCTGGCAGACCCGCATTTTAATAAACCCGCCGAGATCGATATTTTGTTGGGGGCTGAAGCCTTTTTACAGATATTACGACCCGGAAAATTGCTGGGTCCACCAGGGCGTCCCGATCTTTTGGAAACTGCTTTTGGATACGTAATATTAGGATCAATAGCTACGTTACAGGCTCATAATGGATCAGACAATAATGAAAACAATCACTCATTTTTCTCGTCGAGTGAGGGTAATTCAATTGAAAGTTTAGTTTCCAAGTTCTGGGATCTCGAATCGGTACCCACTAAAACTTATTTGTCTGAAAGGGATCAAGAATGTGAAAACTTCTACGCGTCAAACACGCATCGCAATAAAGTTACTGGACAGTATGTTACGGCTTTACCATTTATAAAATCAACCGTGACGTTGGGTGATTCATTAACCGTAGCCTCTCGCTGTTTTTCATCCCTTGAACGAAAATTCCAAACAAATACCGCCTTAAAAATTGAATATGACACTGTTTTGAAAAATTATATTAGTGAGGGAATATTATCACCTGCACCACCGCTAAATAATAAAAATTATTACGTTATTCCGCACCATGGCGTCTTCCGGGAGGGCAAAGCGCTACGTATTGTATTGAACGCGAGCGCAAAATGTGTTGACACGAACGCTTCACTCAATGACTGTCTACATTCCGGCCCTAATTTACAAGCTAATCTAACCGCGATTATTTTAAAATTTAGATTGTTTCCAATCGCACTGACCGCTGACATCAGACAAATGTTTTTAGCAATAGGAATCCGCGAGGAAGACCGTCGTTTTTTGAATATTCTATAAAAAATTGACGGCGATTCTACCACCAAACTATATCACTTTAATCGGGTTTGCTTTGGCTTGCGATGCTCGCCGTACCTCGCTATGAAAACAGTCAAACAACTCGCTCAAGATGAAACTGATCTTCCAAACGCATCGGAAACCGCTGTTAATAATTTATACATGGACGACTTGGGAGCTTCGGTAGCTACCGCTGAGGAAGGTGCTCAGCTGGCACAAGATTTGATCGAGTTATTTAAGCGTGGTGGGTTTGACTTGGTTAAATTTGTGAGCAACTCACCTAAAGTGTTAAAAGCGATTCCACTGGAAAATCGTTTATCTTCGAAAATCGAATTCGACAAAGAGGATAATATGAAGCTTTTAGGCCTAATTTGGTCTCCAGTCGAAGACGAGTTTTCTATTGCCGTAAAATTTAACCCGCAGTCAAAATGCACAAAACGCCTTATGCTTTCGACGGTCGCGAAATTATGGGACATTAACGGGTTTTGCGGTCCTGTTATATTACACGCAAAGTTATTAATAAAAGCTGTTTGGACGGCACGCGTCGACTGGGATTCTACCCCACCGCTGGACATTTGTTTAGCGTGGAAACGCTTCTTAACGGAGCTCCCTACGTTACATAATTTTAAAATACCCCGTTTTGTAGGTATTAGGCCTAACTCTCGCGTCATACTCTTAGGGTTCGCGGATGCTTCAGAAAAGGCGATGGGTGCCTCCGTGTACCTTGCCACTCAACATACCTCGGGTAATAACCAGGTCCATTTGATAGGCTCAAAGAGCAAGGTCGCCCCGCTCAAAATTGTCTCTTTAGCTCGTTTAGAGCTGTGCGCGTTATTATTATTATCCAAATTGCTTCGATTTATGATAGAAACTATTTCTTGCCGCTGTCAAATAGATGAAATTTTCGCGTTTACTGATTCGACAGTAGCCCTTCATTGGGTTCATTCGTCTCCGCATCGATTCGACACTTTTGTTGCCAACCGTATCTCTCAAATACAGGACAATCTTCACGCAAACCATTTTTTTCACTGTGAAAGCGCACTGAATCCTAGTGATTGTTTAAGTCGCGGCCTTACACCTGGTCAATTTTTAAACCATAAATTGTGGCTACATGGCCCCCCGTGGGCTTTAAATGAAGTACACACATGGCCGATTAATAGATTTATTTTTAATCCCGCACAAGATGAAAAACTGTTAGAGCTTAAAAGGCAGGCAAACATTTTTCTTGTCACCGATGATCCAGAACCTTTTCTATGTTCTCTAGCTAAGCGCGTTTCTTCTTGGTCTAAGCTTCTCCGCATCGTCGTTTATATATATATATTTATTAGGAAACTTCCCCGCACTGATAGAATGCAACTTACACATTTACACTTTGCTGAGACTGCGATTATAAAAGCCCTTCAACGACAATATTTTCAAAATGACATGAAAACTATTTCAAAAGGTCAACCAGCCTCTAAGAAACTTCTCCCGCTTTCTCCGTTTTTGAAAAATGACATCCTCCGCGTCGGTGGACGATTACATAATTCATCTCTCGAATTCGATAGTAAGCATCCAATTCTTCTCCCGAAAAAGGATCATATAGTCAATCTTATCATCGACTATTATCATCGCAAATACCTACACGCAGGGCCACAGTTATTATTGTCGTTACTGAGACAGAAATTCTGGATTATATCCGGACGCAGTACTGTCAAACAACGCTTTCATTTTTGTAACAGCTGCTTCAAAGCTAAACCACGCACAGAGACGCCGTTTATGGCTTCTCTTCCCGCTGTTCGCGTAAACGAAGCATCAAAGCCCTTTCTTTGGACGGGCGTAGATTATGCGGGTCCACAAGATATTCTCATTAGCCGCTATCGTGGTGCACGAAGGGAGCGTTGTTATTTTTCGCTATTTACCTGTTTGATAACCCGCGCAGTACACATAGAGATTTCCGTCGACTTATCAACAGCTTCCTTTCTTCGCGCCTTTCGTAGATTCATAGCACGTCGAGGAAAAGTCCTTTCGCTATACTCCGACAACGGAACAAATTTTATAGGCGCGAAAACAAAACTCAATGAACTTAATAAATTTCTTAAATCCAAAACATTCGGTGATTCCTTTACACAAGAAACCCTTTATCAAGGTATAAATTGGGTTCTAAACCCACCATCCGCTAGCCATATGGGCGGACCTTGGGAAAGTATGATCCGGGTTCTAAAGGTCCACCTGCGCCGTACTATAGGAAACGCTCTCCTCACGTACGAAGAAATGCTAACAGTAATAACGCAAGTCGAGGCTATCCTTAACTCAAGACCTATAACCACGTTAAGCTCTGACCCCTCGGAACCTGAAGCTTTAACCCCTTCGCACTTTCTAACACAAGGTCCATTAGATTCTTTTCATTCCGATCCGCGCATAGATTCCGTAGACTTGATCCGCAACAAACGTCTAGTTGACAGCATAGTTCAGAGATACTGGAACCGTTGGAGACGGGAATACCTCAACACGCTCCAAACTCGTGTCAAGTGGAATACTAAAACTAACCCGGTAACTAAAGGCACTGTAGTTTTACTTAAAACAGAAAATTCACCGCCACTACAGTGGCCATTAGGTATAATTGAAGATATTAAATCCTCTTCGGACGGCATCGCTCGTATTGTGGAGATACGCACAAAAAATGGCACTTACATTCGACCAGTGGTAAAACTGTGTGTTTTACCCTCCCAATAATTCGCACCTTTTGTTTTTCTCTTACGCATGTCTACTTAGCATGTGTAAATCTAATTCACACTCTTATTTTTTTTCATTCTCTTTTACATGCGTATTTAATATTTATTTATTCCAGACATCCGTGATTAGTCACTGGATGCATTATTACCCGCACCCTTGCTCCAACCCGCACCCTTGTTTTTTACCCGCACCATTGATTTTACCCGCATCATTCACCCAACCCGCAAGTTAAACAATTTATCCGTTTAACCTATATCCTATCCACACTATATGTATTTGTATATTTTCCGCATCTAATACTTATTTGTATTGTCTCCTATTCCTATTTCCCTTTAGTTCAGGAGCCTACAACTCCTGAAGGCCGGGGGGATGGTTCTTTTTTTCTGAGTCACTTAGAGGGTACCTCGCCTGACAATTCACGCCACTCTCGGGTGACTCGTCCCGCGGAGCAGTATTTAACCGATTTCGCGCCGAGGGCGCACGTCACTTCTTTTCGCGCATTCTTAAAAGTAACTTATACTCCAGCTGTTTATAAAGTTCGCCTCGCACCAGTTAAAGTTACCGATTTGTACCGCACCGCACCACAAGATTATTTCGCAACACACAATTCAAAGGCAGCTGCTGAAGGAAATATAATTGAGGAAGAAGAACTGCCGCTCAATCGCCCGGAGGACGCTGGATTCTTAAGGTAGGACCTTTCTTTTGTGTTTCTGGAGAAAGGGCCAAACCCCAGGGTCTTCCACCCTCTTATTGTTTTTGTTCCTATAATTTAAATTCCACCCGCTCCGCCGTCACGAAATCTCATAGATATCCAAGAGTACCAGCGCACCGCTGGTGACGAGAATTGTTATAATTAATAATTAATTTTCTTCGCCACATGCATAACCATCAATTATAATAGTTAAATATTGGTTATTACTAAAATAGAACATCGGAACCCCAATCGGAAATTTATAGAATTTTAAGCCATAACAATTATAAAATTTGAGAATACTCAATTGTAGAGTTGTATCAGCTCAGCAGCTAGAAAATGAGTTAATATAACAACTCTCAAAAAGGACCCAATCACAGGACAGTAGAAGCTAACCTACTGCTTGTGAGTGTACTGTGCCCGCATCCTCCATAGTGCGGCGTATAGCACAGGAAATCTGGACTTCCGCCCGTCTAGGATATTCACCCGGCTAGACAATGAATCGCTAATAACACATTGTCTTTACGAGACGACCACATTGTCTGTCCGTCTGTCTGTCGTTCGCTCGTAATTGATGCGTACTCGCTCTTTTATGGTCTACCGATTGCGATGAACGCGCTTTTTGTGGCGTATTTGTAACATTGCAAATGTGATGCTAAAGTATAGTGGCATTTGGATTAAACGGACGATTAGAGGTGCTCTACGGTTTTTACAGACTTTTCTAGCATAGATTAGTAGTAAAGTATCCTGGAATGCCCGGCTCGATGCTTTTTGTAACGATGCAAGGGTTAACTATTTTTTTTAACCAGTCACGGTTTGATAAGCGCGCTGCGACTTAAGATACCTCAAAATATTAAAACCCTAAACACGTTCATCGCATTAAAAGCCTTACCCGAGCCGCTATCTCATAGTTTATTGTAATCTTAATTTCAATTGACATCAAAGGGCATGTGTACGGCGCGGGCGTTCGCGCTATCAAAATGGGCTTCCATAATTGGAATTAATTTACAAGATATTCTTAATCGTATTTTAAGTAACAACGATCGGAAGACGGACATTTATTGATATTAAATTATCTCGTTAGGTAAATGTAAAATTTTGTATTATTTATTTAGGTCAAAATCTGCACAAAAGTCAGTAAAATTATATTACAAAAGTTATTATGTTTTTGTTACTATGTTTATACTTTAAAATACAAGACCTAAAATGATTTCAGGCTGTTTTCAAGTTCGCAGGTTGTATTTCCAGCAGGGCTCATAGTTGAACGATGAATATAAATGCCTCAGTCTTAGTATTTACTATACAATTTAGGATATGTTTCCTTGGTATTCACGTCACAGTAATTATAGTGGTAATAATATTAATTTAACAATATTGTTTAGTTATGTTGATAGAGCCAAGAAATTTTCGATTATGTTGTAAATAATTTTTTGACATTTTCTTACACCTCCATCCCCAACCAGAGCAAAGCTTGTGTGTAATGGAAACGCAGAACTAAAAATAGCTATAGTTTATCATAAATCCGCGAAATATTTTTTGTACTATTAAATAAATTTCATGGTTTTCTTTTTTATCAAACCGTTTTGTCACCATTTTACAAATCATTGTCATCATAATAATGCAATACATTTTTCAGACATAAGATATACTATGTTTTAACCATAAAGGTACTACTAGTCATGGACATGTCTAGCTCTACAATTGTTTATGTATTCGCAAAGTTTTAACTAAAACTCTGCTCTATCGCAATAAAGTTAAAGTCTAAAATAGTAAAACTAATCTAAATGTATTATTCCAGGTACCTCTAATCAGTAACGAAGGCAAAGCCGGCTTGGGCACGACGGGGGCCGTCGCGCCTCCCTCCAACACTCCCAGACCACGGGTCATCAAGAACAACATAGCGGCGGGCACGATGCGCCTCGCCGCCAGAACTAACATGCTCAAACCTCCCGCGAGAGCCTTCCAGAACGAAGACGACGAAGAATCAGAGTGAATAGGCACGATGACTAAATGAAAAATATAAATTAGTTCGTTAGGTAGATTAGGAAAAAATATGGGACACGTATTTTTTCTTTTGTTTTACAGACAACAAATGATGAAGATATACTGCTTAGAAGTTTGGAGTGACGTTACTTTAATGTACGGTTTTACGAATGCGTGAACGTCACAATTTCAGGAGAATGCTCACTCCGAAAGTTTAAGGGTTATACATCTTTGACGATTTTCAGTAATTTGATAAAACGAAAAATACGTGTCTCATATATTTCATGATTCCTGACGAACTAATTGAAATACTACTAGTATATTATATATTTTATTATAAATTTGATTCAGTCATCATCGCAATATAGCACATACATTCAAATAAAATATATTGTTAAAACACAAATAACATGCTTAAACTTCGACTGGATACGTCGACGAGCTAGAATGAGCTTAACATTTACAATTAGAACCTATCCTGAAGGCATATCTCAAAACAAGAACAAATGATAAAATATTAAGGTGTCGACATAAATTACTGTTATTGTGACTAGATATATGTATGAGATAAAGTTAGCTTTTAAACATAAAAAACCGCATCATAGTCAGTCCATTTGTTGATTTACGAGGCTAAACGGATTCACATAATAGATGTCAAAGTTATAACATTTATCTTTTTACGTTTAGTTTTTACCCATCAGGAAATGTAACTAAAACATTTCAGTCGTTGAGACATTGGATATAAACTTTAAAATGTAATTTAAAAACAGGTAAATGTTAGAATGTGTGAATTCAAATTTTATTTAGACCTTTTTACCAAAATAATTTAGAGTGTACAGCTAATATAATATAAAGCTAATATAAAAATAATAATCTACGGAATCAAATACCACGAGTACTTTGCCCTATTTCCTACCAGACTGCTTGTAGATCTAAATAATAACACTGTTTCAAGATTGATATCCCAAACGCTCCAACGAGCAGATTTATTAGTACCTAATCTGATCGTCAAAACTGGAATGTCTTGCCTATGTGCGTGTTCCCTGATGGGTAATATGGTATAATGTGCGTCTTCAAACCGAGAGTGAAACGCGTGCTGTATCGTAAACCGTATCATCGCCTGATATCAGGCGAAATGACGGTCAAGCACGTTTGATAAAAAAGCGGATCAAAAAACGTCATATTTTGAATGCACATTCTAAATGACGTGATAGTATCGCTGTTGATTTGTAAAAAGCTGAAGGACTTTTGATTAGCATTTTAATACTGAGTTATACCTTCGTAATGGGTTCTAGTATGTTAGTGGAGCTCAAACTCAACTAAACTTTTCGTAGTTATTTAAAACTTACGAGTATTGTATCTATATGATATCTTAAGTATACCTAGTGAAAATGCGTATGCATATTTTTATTGTAATTAATCTAACCGGAAATAGTTACAAACTGTTATATTTATACACTGTTTTAGTACATAAATATTAAGTTCGTAAGATAAGTAGGTACACTATGTCGTTCACCCTTACTTGGCAAAAAAAAAACAATAAAATTTGGCATAAAAACGAAATTGTATAACACTTTCGAAGTAAACATGATTAATCGTCTCTGATAGCCGTTTAAAAACCAACGTTACCATTTTACATTCGCTAAAATAAGTTCCAAAAAAAATTTACTCGAAAAATGCCATAACATTTTTCAATCGACCAATTGACTAAAACTATAAAGGTGATTTTTTTTATTGAAAACATTGACTGTGTTGAAATCTCGATCTAAATAATGATTTTTTAAATTTAATTACCTCCCGGCGCTTCGGTCGCGCTACAACAGCCCCGAGAAGGCTTTTAATGTTTTCAACACGAGTATGAGTTCAAATAGAAAGTTTAAAAGCTTTAGTCACATTTTTTAAATAAAAAGGCTCTTTGTGGCAATATTAATAATTGTTCTCAGATGAGACAGATGGCAGATAGGGAGAGATCTCCTATCTGCCAAACTTTGGGCTAGTTTAACAAAAATTAGGAAATGAGGGACGGGATGCAAAACTTTTATGCCAGCTGACGGTGAACTGTTTTATGAATTGCGTTTAATGTTTTATGTACACGGCAAACTCATGTACACAGATTATTTATTTCTGTTAATAACAATAATGCCAAGCGTCGTTAATAATTGTAAATATAACGACACACGAATAAAGTTTCACCATTATTTATCTGTAGTTCTGTTTTCGTCAATTATAGTTTCATGGCGATTGCATCCTACGTTTATAACGAGAATAACGTCCAGTTATGAATTACACCGGTGACAGTTATATATCACAGTTATCGTAATTTGAAGTGGAGATAGTTAAGATATAAATTATTTGATTTGTTGTTACGGAATAGGTGACTAGAAAGAGTCAGCAAAATAATGTAGAACCGACGTATTGAAAAAGTTTGCTCAGGTATTATTAATTGCAAGATTTTTACCTTGGATTTGGTGGAGTCGCCGATATTTCAAAACACTCTCTGGCACCATGTTCACAGGTCATCATGGTGAATGAAAATACATCGTAATATTGAGGACTCTTAAATAAATACGATAAATATCCCGCATTTAAAAGTTGTCGTCTAATATGTCAATATGGACGACGTTTACGTTACGTTACGTTTGGTAAAAACTGTCAAATTTTTAGGAAAGTCCAATCAGTATCAAAATTATGGACGTTCGTTATATAAATTGAATCCAAAGAGATAAAATTGAGCTTGAGTTAGGTTTTGTAATACGGCAGTTAAACACGTTTGATTCCTCTATTTGAAATAAGGAGTCGTCGAGTTATAAAATAAATGATTGCTCAGAAACTTCATGTAATTAATGGAAACCTGATTGATGCCCAATTGTGTCTCATTAAATTAGTTTTTTTGTCACGAACATATTTTTTTCACTTAAGGTACAGTACCTACAGTAGATTTTTTTTTCTTAATCTCGAAGATCACTCCATAGTAAACATTGCATAGGTAGTAAGCTAACACAGTTCCTGCGTAATCATGCCAGTAGTTGTCAACGTTACTTATAGTATGCTAGCGGTCCGCCCTGACTTCGCACGTGGTAGGTACATATAAAATATAGCCTATAACACTCAAGGATCATGTAAATATCCAACGGTGAAAGAATTTTTGAAATCGGTCCATTAGTTTCTGAAATTAACGCGTACCAACTAATAAACTCTTCAACTTTATAACATTAGTATACATAGATACTCAAATAATATATCCGGGGAAACTAAGGGGCCGTCAAATCGCAATACCTTAAAGGCACTTAGTAAAAATGTGTCCGTGTATAATACAGTCTACTCGGGAATATCACGTTACCGTCAAATGGCAATGCCTTAATAATAAGTACTTGGTAAAAATCCGTTAGTGTAGATTTTCAATTTTCCTCAACGTTAAGCGTTTTCATTTCGGTACGACTATTTTCAATGAAAATAGGTATTTTTTATTTGGTTTTAATTGCTTTCGGAGAATAAGAAAATCTCATAGATAATTAAAATACAGTAAACACAACTCGACCCATGCGATTGCTGACGCTCTAAACGCTCGTTCGAGAACTAAGTGCTGTGGATTGAGGAAGCCCAACATTAATGTGTGCGTCTAACAGCTTCGAAAGGCAACAATTAATCTATATTCTCGGGGAACAGCAGTAAATGACAGCTTGGAAACCATTACGTTTCCTAGAAGCTGCAAATGTTAGGGTTTTATCTGGCGAGCTCCGCCCGCCTGTCCGCGCCTCGGTAATTTAACTCCCAACAAAAAACTGGACAGTTTGGCAGGAAATTGTGACTCGAGGTTCTGTAGCTTTTGTGTGAAATATATTTTTTCAGTAGACGAAGTCCGAATACTACCGTTTCATATTAATTTGCATAAACACTAGCAATTATATAGAAAACTAGCGGCGAGCTACGGCTGCGTTCGGGTCGATAAAGAAAGCTTAGCTGTCTTTATTAACAATAGATACTAAATAATAACGAGAACTACACTGCACTCAATACCTAACTAGTTACACACTTCTGATTATTATCTGTAGGCCGGTGAAAGTCTTAAGTTTTTACGCTGGCATAAGATGCACATCAAATATACATTTACCAGTTAAACTGTTTGGTGTTGAGAAGTTGGGCTTGTGGAGGCCGGGAGTACATCTCATTTTCAAAAACCAGTCCGAGCATTTGGCCAAAGTGACGCTTGTTCAAAATGCTGACGTTTATTTGGCTAAACATTTAAGCAGTGCCATTCACCGTGGTAACGCCGCCAGTGCATGCCCCCACTGGTAGTGCGTTTGATCATCTTGATTATCTTTAGACCTTTATCGGTCTATGAGTAATTCAGATATGCTTAGTGTTACTAGTTAGGTATCTAGTGTAGTATAGCAATTTAGTTTTGTTAATAAAGTCTCAGCCCTTATTATAGTACAGTACTGAAAGTTGAGTAAAACTACTATGTGTAACATCGGTCGGTTTTCAAACGACCTTCGCTGCCGATTTCAGCTGTCGCCGTCACTTCGGAATTGTTCCGAAAACACCTGACGGGTTTGCGAGTTGGCGGAACCCCAAAATTGTTATTGAAACCGCACAGTAGTCAGTGACATGTCGTAATACAGCAAATAATTGCAACTCGCACGGAGGAAATGCAAATGGCTGCTACACGGGAATTATGTAAAATAAATACATGTTAAATGCTCCTGCGTATTATGGAAGCCCATCGTTATTTGTGGAGGCATTCGTAAAAAATAGCAAGGAAGATTATTTATTTCATGTAAGTATTTATTTTTTCTTTATTGCTAAAATACACTATTTTTCGATAAACTAGGTTTTTAGGTTACAATAATGCATTAGCCATATTTAAAGGGCTAGTGCGTTATTGTATTTTTTTTCTATTTAGCTCGTTGATGTCTTTTGCAGGGATAAGTTAAGGGAGATGTTGAATTATTGTTTCCTAGGTTCGATAGGTATTGGTATTTTACTAGTGTATCGGAAATAACGGCGTGAAACTGAAGTTGAGTACCTATATTCCTTTCGGTGATCTATGTATGTATGTAGGTACATATTTATAATAAAGTATGTACATAATAGGGGCTAATTGAAGCAAAGTATTGTACTAGAAAACGTACGTGTGTAGATTTTTGTAAATTGTGCAGCATCATATGGACCAAAATGCATGAATGAGAGCAAATCCTCGAACCGAAAAACAGCTACATTATAACTTGATTCTTCGCTTTTAGTATATAATTTTAAATTAACATTTCTGTAAAGTCATAAAAATAACTTTTAATTTGAACAATGTGTACAGAAAAATCTAATTCTTAGCTAAATATCTAAATGAGGGAGTCTTACTAGTCCAGGAACATTAGTCAAATAAAGGCATGCATCTCAGAATCAAGGATAGTCAGCTATTTAATTGTACATATATAGGTATGTATATGTATATATCTTTATTTTGGTAGGTACCTTAAAACTTGTCTCAAAACCTACCACCTATCGTAGAGTGTCCGTGTCTTCAGATATCTCAGCGTCATAGGTCAAGAACTCTATTTTTACAATAAAAAAAAAGATTTATTATTAGGTACAGGTGCATAAAGGTACTATATGTCAATGGTTCTTTAAAATTTTCTTTGACTGTGTGTGTTGGTATCGTTTTCATTGTGTTTTTTCTAGTGTGCGTATTTGAGTATGTATTTCTGACTATCTGAAAATACTCTTTGTCATGCCCACGTTATACTCTATTTCAATAGTAATAAAGTCGGTACGCTTTGAAAAACGATGCATTAGATGATCACTTAAAAGGGGACTTAGAGACGACTAGAACATTATCATAATTATTTTCAACAGAAAAAAATATCTTCGATTAGATATAAGTACATACGTGCGAGGTGCATGCAGTTTCTGAGTAAGTACTGGGGAACAATATTCCTAGTAACAGCGCACCGTCGACCGTCGGCTGTTGAGGAAGTCGGTAATTAGTATAATGCTGGCTGGTACGTATATTTAGTAAAATCAACTCTCTAAACAGTGTGGCACCGACAATTCTCAGCCGCGAATAGGCGAGAGGTGGAAACCAGACGGGATGTGGCGCAGACTTGCGTGTGTACACCACCTTAACTTGTAGGGCTGCCGTGGGTAGGTACCCATCTACATTGTTGTCACAAGAATCTCCTCTCATGTATGTATTTAAATCGATCGAGAGACGTGTCAAAGGGCTCGTAGGCAAACTTGAGACTCATAGACTCTTGTTCGATAACACTGCGAAGTTTTGCATCATCTTGCAACATTGCCATAAAATACTAGATTATAATTATTTTTTTCGGATACATTTCAGAGAGTGTGCAACTGATCTGCATGATCTAATGCTACCTTGCCTTTTTATATCGGACTGCACATGGTTGATGTTCCAATGACTCGAACGAAGAGGTTTGTCTACTTTTGAGATGAGAACGTCTGGGCTGTGGAATGCGTTGCTTGCGTTAGGGTTTTCCTATGGTTACAATCTCGGTGTCTTCACATCGAGATTGACAGCGCGCTCCATCGTCGTTTAACATCAAAAATCGATCGATGAATCATTAGTTTGTGAGTTCACCGTGCGCTAACAACGTGACACGATTTTAAAAAATATAATATAAAGATATTACTTACCCCGTTAAACCTAGTGTTTCCAGTAGTGCCAAGCGGTAGTGTCAAAGGAAATAAACGTTTATTAAGGTCCTTATTACACCGTGAAGCGCAGCTAGCATATATCCTGTAATATCCCCGGGCACTACTCGACTGCCTCGCTCAGTTCGAGCGGACGCTCAGCTTTACTGCAGCAATCAAGTTACTCGAAGTCGATCTATCACTGCTTACTTCCATAGAATTAGCCATTGATATTACTAGAACATTTTTTATTCGTATCCAATGATCGAGTCGTGAAGCGAGCAGTCGTCAGCCCTAGGGCAGGGCATGTAGTTCCACAGTGCAGGCGTGTCATTACGGTGCGCCGGCAGTTTTCAATAGTGGCATGTGATCACGCAAATGACCAGTAAAATGCAAAGCTCAACCTACTACTAGTCTTATACTTTTTGAACACTTTGCCGGAAAAAATGTTGACGTAAAGTCGAAAAGTAATTTCATATTGAATTATAATACATTTCATATACACTGTAAGTAGTATTTTAATGTGCATGTCTTTAAATTTAGAGTTAACATGGAGTTAACAAGTATCTTCCATGTGATACCAGTTCATAGCTTTCATTCCCTGACTTCTACATTACGAACCACCGAGCCTGGTCAAAAGTTAAATCTAGGAACATAATCCTGTGTCCATAATATTTACAGGCTAAGTAGGAAGATGCTCTAAAATATTCAGTATTTCTGTAATCCACACCCACAGACTAAGTAGGGAGTCCTATAATCTGGTTGCAGTTACGTTTGCTTTTTATTATTTTAATTTTATTTTGTATTGTATTGGTTAACGTGTTTTAAGAACCGAACGACGAGGTTTAATAATGCCAGTTTAGTTATAATACTGTGGAATACTTTGCCTGATTAGATTTTCCCCGATGGGTACAATTTTGGGGTCTTTATATTATCGAGGGAATCCGTTATTTTTTACTTTTATAGGTTCACACTTGACCACCATCTCGCGCGAAGATGCAGTCTACGATGGAGCGTGTTTACCTAGAAGAAACTAATTCCCAAAACCCACTCAGACGTCGTATTCCACAGCCTAGACGTTCTTATACGTCCGTTATTTTATGTGAAGGCGTTTCAATGTAGATTACATATTATACAACATCAGGTTAAATATCGGTCAAGTGTAAGCCTATCAACGAATTAAAAACAGCGTGTTGCACTCTAGGCCGCTGTGTTACTAATATTCTACAATTTCTCAAACGATTGAGTTTAAAAAAAGTACAGACAGCGGAAAAAGATTCATTTCAATAGTGAAAATAAAACATATTTTTCATTGTAAGGGTGTGATTTTTTCAGAAATCCTTGAAATGAGATCTACAACTTTGTGATCTGATATAGGTATTATAGTGTTGAAGACCTATCGTTATTTTAGAAAGGATAATTTTGATTTTTAAAATTTGCATTTATTATTTTAACTTATAATTTTGGGTCTACAAAAAAAAAAGTAGAGAATCCTTTCGAAAACAATTGCAATCGAAAATTGCACTCGATCATCGGTGCATTGTAATCTTGACATTAAGAGCTCCTGGGTTTTTTCTTCTTCAATTCCGAAAACGCGTGAAGACAAATTTGCTGGTCATTTATATAGTGACTAACAAAAAACCTTCTGCGAAATCATTTGTCCGGAGACTTTGGCTGCAGCGATAATTAAATAAATGCCTGGTGTCGAATCCGGGTCGGAGATATAAAACTCTTTGTTTACGAGCGAGATATTTGTGCGGCGGGAAACTGTACCTACTCAGGAAGATACTGTTAAGAAAGGGGCGCATTTTGTAAAAAATGGGGTACAAAACGATGTTTTGGGCCAAATCTCTGTTAAATATATTCTAGTCGTTCAAAATGGATCAGGGGAAATTCCTATGTCTCGAATATACTTAAAAAAAAGCTATTACCTAAATCTCAGATTTTGTTGCTAAGTTGTGGAACCGTTTTATTTGGAACTTTGCAAAAAAAGAAGATAGTTCTCAATTGCGCTCAAATATAGCGTAGTTCTAAAGGAGGTGCGTGAAAGCGCGAAGGTGAAGTTTAAAAGAGCTGAGATAGGTGATTTGCGCTCTTCCGATCTATTTTTGAAAGTCCTAAAATTTACGTTTAATTGTTTGTGTCTAAAGTACCAGTTATGTCATTCTACAGCGGCATTCGGACACCGATTCCGAAACGAGACTGCTTCTTATAAACGTTTATTGCTTTATAGGATTTTTTCTATTTACTTTGACGTACTTGAACTTATGAGTTTGAGCTGTTGCGTCTTTTTTATTTAATAAGCATACCTACCATATGCATGTTCAGCGTAGGTACATCTAGTTTTCTAGTCACCCCGTTTAGTAGTGGTAAGAATCTTTGCAGAGTCCGCCTGGTTACCCAGGCAGACCAGGACAGGCGGATTTGGAACCTAAATAAATTAGGTGCCATTTAAAACGCATTTTTTCCCTAATTGACTTTGTCATAATGAATGTAGCATAATATATAGTGTCATAATGTAACTTTTGCATAATCGTTTTATGACATGTGTTTTAAGCATAACAATCTATTGTACCTACCCCTAGAGTGTATATAAAAATGCGGGATCGACCTCCGTAGTGGAGCGCAGGCTGAGTATGGAGAAGCGACACGCAGGGTAGACCGCAGAGCTTCTGGCGGGAGCCCACCCGGAGTCAAAAAGCGCACCATATTACTTACCGTACCGTACGCCGTACGCTTTTCTCAATGTACCTTTTATATGCTAAGTTGTCTTTATGCTATATATGGTTATGTGTTTAAACTTTATGCTATATGCCAGTAAAATATATGCGAAAACAGTTATGCGTTCAGACGTTATGGTAAATTATCATTAGTCATACAAACGTTATGCCTATGCTATGCTATAAATTGGTACAAAAATTGTTATACTACATCTAGACCCAAATAAATCATCTTATAAACCTGGGTAACGAGCGCAATGCAGTGCTAGATTTTGATTTGGGCTCTTCGTGTTCCAATAGCTGAGTGACATTGTGCCGTTATGGGCAGGCGTGTTGCCTACCACCAGGCACATGTTCTGCTATCGAAACACTACCAATACTAAGGAACGGACGTAACTTGATATATTTTTAAATATATATGTCAACTTCCCCCAAATTCATCCTGGCTCCACCCGCCGCCGCCGCGCCGGTACGAGATACGGGAGCTCCGCGGATACGATTCGGCCCAGACATCATTAGCAGGTAGCATGACTGCATGACTCACTCAATTTTACGAGCTGCGTTTTTATCGACGTTTTGCATAAACCGGCCGGAATGGCCTATCTAGACGGTCGAGAGACTGAGACAAACCTAACCTTATCTCGAAGATTATCGTACCAGATAGGCGCTACTTTTTGTTTTAGTTGCGGATAAGATCAGCTGACAGGATGAAATCCTTTAAGCTTTTTATAACCTGGTAGTATGGTTTCTAGGAATTTATTTTCTGAATGATATGAGATTCAGATGTGTATTACATAGTGATGGGACTTTGCTGAGTACCAGATCTTTGTCTTTTTCTGGTTTGAAAGGTAATGTTGTACAGAAAATATCACAGGGGAAAATTCAGCTGATGTCTCCGGGTGACAAGCGCAGAGCAGTGCTAGGCAGCGATTAAGATTCTGCGTGTTCAAATAGCTGCCACCACACCAGGTCACCAGGTGCATATTTAGTTCGTCAAGTCACTCAATTTTTACTCTATTAAAATGTAGGAAGTTATTGTCTACGACTGGAAATTGGAGCATTGCCTGTTAGGCTGGCTCGCAAAGACTGAAGTTGCAGGTCTCGATTCCCACTGAGCTACATTTGTTAAGATACCTACATGTATTTATTCTAGGGTCCGAAAACATTATTTCGACGTTCTTTATTTATAGTACGTACTTTTGTCAAACAATCCTTTTAACACCACCTGTCTAATCATGAAGGTAAGATGCCTACCAATGCGAACAGTAGTAGTACTGAACCAATCAAACATTTGCGTACTACATCAAGAGCCTACTAACGACAAAAGTCTCCCAAAACTGGCCTAGACGCGTTAATTACTAAACACAGGGTGGGGGTGCTCACAGGAAGCAACTCAGACGGGCCCGCCGGCGCATACTTAATACGGCCCTGAAGAGGGCACTGTGACCTTTCACCGCCTTATTTTTACTTTTATAAAATATGGATTCATAGTTGCCACCAACAACAACATTTATATTTTACTAGCGACCCGCCCCGGCTTCGCACGGGTGCAACGCTGATCCTATACTATATATCCTACTAAAAATAAACTAACTACTAAATCATACCCGAGCGTGACGCTAGAATTCAATTCACAGCTCACGAAAAATCTGTCTAGGCGCGTCAAAAGAAGTTTTCACTTCAAAAATATATATGTAGATTTGATGTAGATATACAACAATACCTACATCTGTAAAATTGTCTATGAATGTGAACTTACATTTTTCTAAAGTGGTCATCATCGCTTGGAATCATTTGTCAAAATAAATCAATTTCATCCATTCATCTTTGGAACAATGACCGTCTGGTCATTCTTCCACTGTGATGATACATGATTGTTCGATTATTTTTAAAGCGATCTTTGTAAGTCACCAGGTATCAAATAAATCTGCTGTGGCAGTTCTTTTGCAATGTCCATCGTTGCCATTTATTCTGCCGCCAAGTAGGAATGTGAAGTTACTGGAAACAGATTACTCTTGAGATCTTGACAAGAGCAGTGCTGTACCGCCAAGTACCTACTTTTGAAACTCTTGTGCAACCAAATCGCTCGGGATACGTGTCATGCGTATCTCTATACACTATAGGTACTGCTAAGAGCAGGGGTCCTTACCAAAATTACCATGCAAAACTTAGGATGGATAGAAATCCCTCCATGCAGATGTATAATATGTAGCATAGTCAGGCATGACACGATGTCCTCACAATGTTTTATTTCACCGTTTCAGCCATGACAAAAGCCATGTCAAGCCATGGCGATGACAAAATAGTACATCTGCACTTGGAAAAATACTCATAGTGACAACACGATTGAGAAATGGAATATTCTACTCACTACTTCGCTAGGCCACCAAGTATAAACAGCCCACTAAATGTTCCCACTGCTGGGACTCGGGGCTTTCTCTCACAAGGAGAAGAGTCAAGGCCGTAATCCACTACGCTGGACCAGTGCGGGTTGGTGCACGATGACACATGACTTCGAAAGATTCTAGGTACATGTCGGTTTCCTCGCGATGTTTTCTTTGGCCGTTTTAAATTAGTGGTATTAAGCACTTGACGTCGAAAAAACAATGGTGCGCGTGGTTTTGAACCCACCCCGGTTCAAAACCACCCAAAATCTCACCGCTCACCCACTCCGGATCGCCAGTCGCTATTCTTCCGACTAGACCAGCAGTGTCTTATTGCTTATAGCCCACATCATAAGGTCATCAAGGCTTCAATCATCTCCGCAGCTCCTTTCACAGCTAGAGACCAAATAAAAACGAGGGTTTGTTAATTATTTTCTGAGATGGCAGGAACACTGTTGACGGAAAATAATCCAACGAGCACCGTTTCAAACTTTTTAGCCAAAATTATCCATTACCCAACATTTTAGCATCAATGAGGCCGTTCCATCAGTTAGGTCTACCTGTTCATTCTTTCTATATAATATTTAACAAAAAGACAGGGTGGGTAAAGGGTGTCCACAGGAAGTTGGTCAGACAGCACCCGACGGCGGCGCATACCAAATGAGGCACTGAACAATCGACCTTCCATACTTGGAAACGTGGAAACTCGAGGTCATATGAGGAGAGAGAACGAATTGTGGACTTTTCTTGGTTTTCTTTCTAGACTCGAGTTCAGACTTGGAGCATTGTCTAGTATCTAAATTTCAAGAGTTGAAAGTTCACTTTGGAACGGAACACCTCCTTTAGGCAGTTGTCTCACCGGCATCGATGAACGAGTAGCGAGTGTTATCTTGTGTATGTATGTATCTTTCATAGCTCTTGTCGCTCGGCGACAAACTCGTGAAGCGACTGCTCGCCGGCAGTGTGCGAGTGAGGCGATCTTTCAGATCCGCACTGTAGATAAATGACCGCTGGTTGCTCTCTCGCCGAGTAATCTCTAATCACTTAGCGAGTATTGCAGTGCGAGTTTTATCTTTCACAGCTCTTGTCGCTCAGCGACAAACTAGTGAAGCGAGTGCTCGCCGGCAGTGTAAACAGTCAGCGATGAACTATTTGTGTTTGCATCTTTTTTATTTACTCGGAATTTGTATCTATTGTACGTTTCTTGAGCGAGAAAATAGTCGATCGTTACTCGTATTCACGCCAGTGGTGGGACAACTGCCTTAGCGATCCCAGCTGATTGGCAACTGCACTTGTATTTATCAATCACGGAATATTACACATGGAAATGGAGCGAGTTACCGATATTTCGAAGTAGTTTAATGTGCCCTTTTCATAGGCAGACTCGGAACGTAGAAAGCGGAATTAGAACGAAATGATTGAAATGAATAGGCTAAGCAAGTAATTAAAATCGCCAATTTACTTGAATGAACTGTCTGGCCACAATGCGGTGTGTCTAGATATCCACGATCCAAGTTATTTGCCTAGCTGTTTGATCTAATAACAGAATAAATGTAGGTATGCCATTCACAGCAGCACAGCTAGGCTATTAATTAAACGGCTGACTGTGCTAGTTGGCTGCGACTTACATACTATATTGTGTATGTACCTACATACCTATAATAGATACACATACCTACATCTGGTATTTTTTGAGATTGTATATAAGATGTAGGTACATATTGTAACCTGGTGTATAAGTATGTACCTACATTGTACATTTATTGTGTTTTCACTTCTATCGATACTCCCGGAGTGATTTTTTTTCGTCATATCATAGTTGAACCCACTGTAAACGTACTAGTCGTAACTACGATTACACAAGAATTCATAGACAAATTGTTAAAGAAAGTTACCTCACCGACCACCTTGCGTCGTAAAACTCCCGTCGAACAACTCAAAAATAACGCAATACACTTTACAGCGACTGAAATAACTTCAAACCCGACTAAATATACACTAAATTTAGATCGTGGAACATAAAACAGCATTCGAACGCGACCTTTATTTGATTTCGTCGAATATGCAGTAAGAAACATTCTTGAACAGACGGTTTTAACTACGTACTTATAGGTATTTACTTTGTGATTGTATCATGTGATTTTGTAATTGCACACGGAAAGTTGCATTTTACCTACAAATTAATGAAATTAACATACAATGAAAAGCAGAAAAAGTTATGAAAAGTAAACTTTTCTGAGTTCTATAAACTGACAAAAACAAAAAAAAAACATAAATTGACGAAACACTTATTGTGACAAAAACTTAACCTAAACCTAATATTAAAACAATCTTTATACCCCACTCTGAATACACGGCTCAAAGTTAAGTTAAATTAATTAAAATAAAAAAAAATAAAGACCAATAACTTTGAATTACCTAATAATTACAAAATTTAGAGACTCTTAGTAGTGGTAGGAAGGACTCTTGGCAGAGTCCGCCTGGGGAAGGACCACACCTTTGTCAGTTATTCTACCGCCAAGCAGTAATGTCCCAACATTACTGTGTTCCGGTTTGAAGGGCAATGTTTCCGGAGAAATTACAGGGCTTAGAGATATAACAACTTAGATCTCTGGGTGACGACCGCAGTGCAGTTCTAGGTAATGATTTGGACTCTTCATGTACCAATAGCTGCGTGTCACTGTGCTGTTATGTGGCAGGCATGTGGCTTAACATCAGGTAGAGGTATATGCCCTGCACGTCTCGTCACTCATTATTAAAAAAAAAATTAGGTCGCCGTCTCTTCTGAATACAGAAGTGACAAGGATAATCAATGTACCTAAACCACAATTCTGAACATAGCTACTCGTATTTATACATACTGTCTGTTGGCCATCAAACATATTGTGTAAAATGTATTGAACAGAAATCATAACTAAACACCTATGATAGGTAGTTAGTGTTGTAGGCTTTGATGTAATTGCGATGTAGTTTCGCACAGTACGATATGGAGTAGTTTTTGGTTTCATACAATACATGCGGCACCCACAGACAGGACTACGCCTGTCTTAAATACAAATATTTGTTCAAACTAGTATCAAATCCATTTGAACACACAAAAAATGACATCAAAGTCGAACCATCCGTCTAGGAGAAGTTTATACAAACACACTTACATAAGCGTTATAAGTTGGATTTTGACTACTAATTGCCTTTTGATAAGTAATTCCGCGGCCTAGGATGTACCACGACTTACTTAGAAGAAACCTATTTACAGGTAGAGTAAGTAAACGGTAGACTGTTTTGGAGTACCTAAATGATAAATGTGGATTCAAAGCATTTGAAATTTCAGAATTTCCAATATGAACCGATGGCGTTTGAATCATGTTTGTTTGACTGTATGATAGCAGTAAAAAGAATGCGGTATCTAGTTATGCAATTCTTGCGTAAGTTTCTCAAAATTATGGTAAGTAATATCATATGTAGAATTCAAAATAAAGTCCAGAGAAATTACTGAACTAAGGGATAAAATACTTTATATCTCTCGGTGACGCGCGCAGTGTGGTGATGGGTAATGATTTAGAAACTTCATGTTCCAATAACCGCATGTCACTGTGCTGTAATGGTCAGGCATGTTACTTACCACTAGGCACGTGTCCTGCTCGTCTTGCCATTCTATACCTACTACAAAACAAATGGAAAAATAGCAGTTATAACACGGCTTTGACAGTTCAATGCAGCTGTAAAAGGGTATTTTCAGAAAAAAAAGTAGAGTAGAGTACGCCGATCTCTCCTCTTGAAAATAACAGAGGCAAATTATATACAAAAGCAAAAATACACAGACTAATATAATCCATAATTAAGTGCCATGTATTGTGTGCAGTGCGGTGGCAAGGTGCTACAGTGAATGTACTCACAGGGCAGACAGGTGCGAGCCTAGAGCCAGACAGGCGACAGACGGCCGGCGGCTGACCTTCGGGATAATTACCCTACGCATACAGCCACGATAACTGAACTTTGGGCCGAAACACACGAGCGACAGGCGCGACCTGTCGCACCCGAGCTGAAACTAACGAGAAACACTATAATTTTTTAAAGAAAAACATGCTTAGGCGCATTTTCAAATGAGAAAAAACAATTGACCTAACGACTCTGTTAATGTTATCGACACTTTTGTATATAAGTATGTATATACATTTATATTCTGTTTGTACGTACGAAGATCGACATACGTGTTGACATTTTTTGAGACGGGGAAAACATGAACACAGTACGAGTATGCACATATTTTTGTGTTTTGTCTTCTCAGTAGAGCAAACCCGAAGTGCCGTGAGAAGTGAAAACTTATACTTAACTCTGAATTTGATACCTCACTTAGGAAACTATGCGGGTGAACCGGAGGGCGCTGCTAATCTGGAATAAATCTTCAAAGCATTGTCGTTTAAATAAGTCTTATAAGCATGGCCATCTAGACTAGACGGCCATGAGCGTGACGGCGTTCATGGCCGTCTAGAACCGAAGATTTCTTTCATTTAAGAGCGTGACGTGAGTTTAGTTCACAGCCCACGAAAAATCTGTGTGTGGTGAGCCAAAATAAGTTATCACTTCAAAAATAAGAATATACCTAAATTTGAGAATGAACAGTTATAAAGCCTATTTGCTACCTTTGTTAGTAGTGTTAGTGCTTTGTTCTTCCCCGTCTGATAGATAGATAAGTTAGTAAGGTAAGGTAGTTAATTGCACTTAGTTGAAAATGAACAAAAAATACTCAAAATAAAACAAAATACACAATTAATTGGCAACCATGCCACTAAAACAACCTTTTCTAGACAACCGTACGATGGAATGAGAGAATTGAGAATAGGGAGACGGCCCGTCTCCCTATTCTCAATTCTCTGTAATTCTGGCATGGTTGCCAATGAATTGTGTATTTTGTTTTATTTTGAGTATTTTTTGTTCATTTTCAACTAAGTGCAATTAACTACCTTACCTTACTAACTTATCTATCTATCTATCTTAAGTTTAAGATTTAACGAAATAATTCGTCTTAAAACCTATATTTTAAACAAATCCATCTGGAAACAGGTCCTTCAGTTTTACAGTTCATGTCTTCGTTTTGCAACAGTCTTCTATCTTCATTGTGTTCAGCACATGTCGTGTACTGTATACCTGTTTAAGTGAAAAAAAAAATAAACAAGTGAACATCCAAGGTTGACATGCCAGACTGAACGACATCCAGTCTGTATTCAATGAGATTCATGACTTGTGACTGTTAAAAGTACATAATAAGTAGGTATGTAGTTTACCAAGAGTGTGGCGAGATAATTAAGACTTATAGAAAAAAATCACACTATTCTTTAAAACAGCAATTAAAATAGGTTTCTGGACAGAGGACAGAGGTACAAAATCAAATAGTTTTTTACATAAACAAAACATAGTAAACAGTTTTTTTTAGAAGAGCAAACAAGGCTAACGATGTTTTTTTTAAACTGGTATGATATGTGTATTACTATTTATATTAAGATACCAATGCATTAATTTCAACCATACTCCTTCAGTGCATTTTGCTTGATGGGGTAACAATTTTCTATACATTAATACTTTCACATTTACAATATTAGTAGGATTAATATTATTTTGTAGTGGTAGCCTGGGGAAGTACCACACCTTTGTCAGTTATTCTGCCGCCAAGGAGTAATGTGCAAACATTACTGTGTTCCGGTTTGAAGGGCAATATTTCCAGAGAAATTACAGGGCTTAGAGATATAACATCTTAGATCTCTGGGTGACGAGCGCAGTGCAGTGCTAGGTAAATGATTTGGACTCTTCCCTGCGTGCCACTGTGCTGCTATGTGGCAGGCATGTTGCTTACCGTCAGGCACATGACCTGCTCGTCTCGTCACTCTTTATTTAAAAAGGATAGTAGGATAATTACTGCACTGAACTTATTCCACTGACCAACTTTTCCGAACGTGGGGTTTTCTGGCTGCCATTCTTAGGATGTTTTGTGCATCTTGTATGACGCAATCACCCCAATCTGGGTAATTATTTCTAACAATATTTTAGTACCTAGTTGCTGCTTCTTGTAGTCTTCTTAATATTTAAAACTACTATTAAAAGAACAGTCAGTCAGTTATTGGTACAACTTTCATTTGTTTGCTCACGATTAAAAAGACAGTGTTGCCCAGATCATCTCATTTGGCAATAACAAAAAAAATAAAAAAAACTTGCTATGCAAACTAACATGCTCGGGGCCAGAGTGGTGAATTAAGGCTTTGATTCTCTCCTTGTCAGAGAAGGCTCCTACTCCCTCCTGTAGGAACATACCTATTAAACTTGGCTGCTTATACTAAAAACTATGTATGCACGATTATATTTATGGAATTATAAACAAAGAAAATTATAAAAAAAAAAAACATGTATTAGTTCACACCTGCTCTTAATAATACTTAACTTGTACAGAACCTAATGCCCATTTCACACGATACGATCAAAATATACTTACAAATAATACATAAAAACCAGACAGCAAAGAATTTTGCTAGTCATTTTACAAACGAGACAGTAAATAGTTGAAACGCAGAGGAAATCACAACATTTGATTACAGGACCGTAATGAGGTAACGAGACACAATAGAGCACATTCGTCATGGCTGTTACATGCGATCATCGTCTGAATCACGGTGTATCCGACAGGCAGTAATCACTAGTCTGCCCCAGAGACAGCGGCAAGGATCGTCTAGAGGGCGAGAAATACTAACATTTCGAAAAATGTCTACGACTTAAAACCATTGTTAAAGAGAATTAATGAAGTATTTTGTATGGAATTTGAACCAGAACTCAAAAATCTGTTGGGTTTGTGCTTTAATACTGTAGAGACTGTCTCCTTCTGACCAGGTATTTCAGAAATGTGTACAGGTATTTTTGAAAAAAATGACGATCATTAAACGTTTTGAAGTATCGCAGTTGCTCTATATGCAAGTTTGAATGAAACAAAACCATCAGCTATAGCAAGGGTAGTTAGTTTACATATACCTAGGTTAAACCAACCATTGTATTGACCATGTTGTTCGTTATTTTAAGTATGTTAATATTCCACGGATTTATTTTATTGAGTTTTTAATTTTTGGTTTACTACAAATGTAAACCCAAAAATACAAACAGAAACTTGATCCTTGATCCAATTGTCTAGCGAAAACTTTTATAATTTTGATCGAAGCTTTTTGCTTTATAGCAACAGCCTTATGGCTGTTCTCTGAAGCGACTGTCGAGACTGCGATCATCGAATCAACATCTCACAAACATGGCAAAAATACACATTCGCGGTTGTAAAGGTTCTTGGCAATAGAAAACCCCGACAATCTTATAAGTTAAATTAAAAACCTACAAAAATTCAAAATATCTAATAGTAGGTACATACACTATTTTCTAACGCGGGAAAACAACTGGAACGGCAACTACGCGGGTAAAATCGTGGGCCGCTAAGAGTAATGTATTTTTTTACTCGATGTATCGTATTTCTACTCGTGAACCCCCCCCCCCCCCCAAATCTGAGGCTGTGAACCGATGACCCCCTCGAAAATTCGAGGCTAGAACCGCGCCTGACCAGAGCACAGGTGTAGCCTGCAATGTTTTGCAAACAACTGACGGACCTTGCTATCCATGGCGTCTACTACTTCAGTAAGCCAAAGGGGTATATTATAGAGTATAAGTAGTATCTACATTAGTACGTGGCTTGTTGCCGTCTGCCACACAGGTTTCTTAACGAAATCTGCTGAAATACTCAATGACTGTGACATATCAAGCTATTTGCTGGCCTTTTCTTCGGTAAATAATCTCTGATAGTATTAAATTCTCAAAATGTATCCCGGTTTTCCCGCTAAATATACCTGGTTTTCAACACCAAACTCTGTCTTGATTAGAAAACTTAAAACATCTGTGATCTAAGTATAGTAGAATCACAACCACCAAAATGTCTTCTCGGTGTTGCTAAACGTTCACCCGAGCTTTGAAATCATATCATCTATTAAATTGGTAATAATCCGTCCGGTCTGAAATGAATATTACTGTTCTGAGCCTTCCGGACAGCACAAATAATACTTGTTATTAATATCTGCAGTATTAATAAACAGACTGATTTACCCCAACCTAAGTACATCCATGACTTTGTAAAGCCTATGTGTACGGTCATTTGATAGTCCGACTCTACATAGATATCAGAAGAGTTCACACGACCAATCTAGATGTGGCAACTAAAAATATTTTTCTGGACTTACAAAAAAATGCTCAGTTCTAGAAAATTTGCATCATGAAATAAAATAATACATAGAACAAGATATTCGCCTAATAGTAGGTCACGCAGCAACAATAAAATGTCCAAAAAACTGCGCTCCTTGCTCAGAAATTTCTTAGACATTTACGATACTAATCCTAATTTCTAATTTCTTTCATAACTTTCCCACAGGTATGTTAATCGGTCTGGGAAATATTATGTTCTGATTTGTGTGGCATTTAGATTTAATTTGTATGTATTTTATCTGTTTGAACATAGAGCTAATTATGTTAAATAAACTATGATTTCTTCAGACTCACCTACGAACATAAATTTACCAATAGTTTTCAAATTCGATTGATATTCGTAATTATATTCTTGCTTATTTTGACAATAAAGTGTACTTAGTGTAAAGAGGGTAGGGACGCCTTTGTCCAAAATTGGGACATGTTGAGCTGGCAACAATAACGAATATTTAAATAAGTCGTTCACATAACTATTAAAAAAACCATCAACACAGATCATAAACAACGTGGTATTCAGGAGCGGTCGCAGCTTCTAATTTGGGGGGGGGGTGTCATCAATAGTAATAGGTACTATAAATGTCGAGTAAAAATACTTTTTCATCCCACCAGCTCGGAAAGAGTACACTTTTGCTCCTCGATATCAGGGCGCAAAAGTCGTTTTTACCCTCTAGAGGGTAAAGTAAATTTGAATTTAGAACATCGTGTGTACTGAGGTTTTGAATTCAAAACATAATTTAACCTATTAATTTCTACCTCCTTGGTGCCGAATTCATCGTACATTTATTTTTAATTTGTTCAATTCAATTCATTTATTCGAACCATAAATTCATAAGAACACTTGGTAACGTCATTAACAAAAAGGCATAAGAATCCGTGTACATAATAAGATAAAATAACAATGTCAAAATGAATAAAGCTGTAAAGGAGCCTCGTCAATCAAATGCAGCTGTAAAAAGGCTTTGTCAAAGGCAAAATAACAAATAATTAATACATACAGTATACAGATACTACATGAGTACAATGTTCCATCAACAATTTTATAAATCTATTACTTTACCTTATTACAAGATTCTAGTTTCAACACAGTTCTCTTCCATACGTTACTATCTTTAACAAAGTCATCTATATTATAATATGCCTTGCTCAATAGGTAGCTTTTTATTTCATTTTTAAACATTGTTTCATTAAGACCTTCGACTTATGCAGGGATTGCATTATAGAAGCGAATACCATTACATTTGAAAGAGTTATTTGTTTTTTGAAGTCTGCACTTAGGAAATACAATTTTGTGCTTATGGTGCGCTTTTGGATTCAGATCAGTTAGTTTCTTCAGTCGACTTCGATTTTTTCTTACATACATTATACATTCATAAATATACAATGAAGGGACATAAATATGTTTATAGTTTTGAAAATCTCCCGTACTGAATCTCTAGCTGATAAATTATATAGACCACGGATTGCTCTCTTTTGCAATATGAGTTTCTGTCCGCAGCTGAACCCCATAATAAAATCGCGTAGGACATAATGCTATGAAAATAGCCAAAATAAACAAGCCTAGCTGTTGCGACGTCCGATATTTTTTTAATTTGACGAACAGCGTGGGCAGCTGAACTAAGTCGGTCAGCCAGTATCTCTATGTGAGGACCCCATTGAAGCTTTGAATCCACTGAAATACCCAGAAATCGAGTAGATTGTACAGGTTCGATGAGTTCATCTTTCAGTCTTATATCAAGTTTACCGCACATTACATTGCAGAGTGAGAATTTTATACATTTCGTTTTAGTTGGATTAAGTACTAGATTATTTGCATCAAACCATTTGTACGCAATGTCTAAAATTACGTTAATTTCTGTAAAATCGTTTATTCCTCTCTTCACTTTGAATAGAAGTGATGTATCATCGGCGAACATAACTATTTCTATATTTTTATGTTTCTTAATCATGAAAGGTAGATCATTTATGTAAATAAGAAACAGGAAAGGTCCAAGTATGGAACCTTGTGGTACACCCATTCTTATAGGCGACTCATTTGATTACACACCGTCAACATCGACTATCTGTACACGGTCTTTAAAATATGAAGAAATAAAATTTAGAGCTGGTTTCGATACCCCATAGAACTGCAGTTTCTTCAAAAGAGTTTCATGATGAACACAGTCGAAAGCTTTTGATAAGTCACAAAATACTCCTAGAACGTCATGATGGTCTTCCCAGGCTTTCAATATATAATTGGTTAGTTCAATACCTGCATCGGTAGTGGAACGTCCTTTTGTAAATCCAAATTGGTTACTATGTAAAAGGTTATTAATATTAAAGTAAGACAAAAGTTGCTTGAGAACTAGTTTCTCGAATATTTTGCTGATGCAGTTAAAAACTCATTCTCGGAACCTCCTTGGTGTACTTTTTTTTAATGCTTTGCGCGCAATTTTCTTTTCACGTATGGAGGATAGATGTAAAGAATGTTATTTCAAATGGCAAAACATTTTAAAATGCTATGAATGAATCAATTGTAATCGAATTGAAGTATGCCGAGTTGCCGAGTTAAATAATTAAATATTATTGACTACTAAAATAGTAACTAATAGATAATTTCAACTACTTGTGCTTACAAAATAATGTAGTAAATATAACATCAATTAAATAATTACTATTTTGAGAAAACATGTAGGTACAATATATTTTGAAGTCAAAACTTCTTTTGGCGCGCCAAAGACAGATTTTTCGTGGGCTGTCAATTTAATTCTAGCGTCACGCTCGGGAATGATAAGAAATCTTCGGGTAAACTCGGACCATAGCCATTGGCCATCTAGAAATGCCTCAGCCTTTCCCATTGGCCTTTTAAAAATGTGTCAGCATTTCTAGATGGCCATGCTCATAGCCACACCCTCCGGTTTTACACGCGTAGTTTCCAAAGTAAACAATCAAATTCTGAGTTATAAGTTACCACTTCTGTCGGCAGTGTCTATGACTGCCAATATTTTTCTTTCATGAATTCTGAATAGTACATTTATTAATTTCCTTTAAAATGTACCCTGATGCAAATTTAGCGCTACTATAATTTAATGCATTTGGGCGGACACTTTTTCATGTACACATTTGAAACTCCTTACCTCAATCGGTCAACTCTCCATATTTTCATGTCATATTTTTAAAACCATGGCTATAAACTTAAAGTTTAAAACTTATAAAATTGAATACAAGTGAAAAACCGAAATACCATAATAATCAGTGATTCTAGCGACCAAGAAGTTTATTTGACGCCAACAGAATCGACTGAAACTGAAAATGCGCAAAGCGTTTAGTAATTTCCTCGCTAGGGGGGGATGAAAAATTACGTGTTACACTCGAGTGCAAAGATTTTTCACCTTGTGCCCTTTTGATTCCCTTGCTACGCTTAGGATTCTAATTTTTGAATCACGAGCGTAGCGAGGGATTCAACTTTAGAATCCTTCGCTTGCTCGGTCATCAAAATTGAGCACGCGGTTAAAAAGCCACTTTGCACACTTTGCACACAACAAATAACTATTATAGGTTATGTGCGTATAGTGTGAAATATGTCTGAGCGTAGAGTTGTGTGGTTTGGATATTAGGTCCTTACATATATTATGAAATTGGTGTTTTGTCTTACTGGCAACTTTACTCTCAAATATCACTTCTTTAGTTAGAAATTCCGATTTGAAATTTATACAGCTATTTACTCATGCTTTTGTTTGCTGAAAACTGGTTTACAAAAAAATGGAAAACTTGAAATATCGCGTTATTTGCGAGTACGAGTTTCATCTTGGCACCAGTGCTGCAGAAACGGTTCGAAGGATTAATGATGTGTTTGGTGGCGGTGTCGCAAAAGAAAACACAGTAAGCTTTTGATTCTAACATTTTCGTTCTGAAAATCGTCTTGCAGAACAAGTTCCGTGGATGGCCGGAGACCAAAGTTGATAATGAAAAATTAATGCGATGTTAGTAATAAAACTGTTTTAATCTACTTGAAGCAAATTGGGAAGGTGTAAAAACTAGATAAACCTCATGAACTGAGTTCAGCAAACCGACAAACGCGCGTCGACTCAACTTTACTCAACCGGCACAATAATGAAGGGATTTGAAATCAAATCACGTGATGAAAAGTGGATCCTGTGCAATTATCGGAAACGCTCATAGCAATGGCTGAACCCTAGTAAACCAGACAAATCATGCTCCAAGCGAAAATAGACTAACAAAAATATTTGTGAGTGTATGGTGGATTAGTGCCGGTGTCGTTAACCATAGCATTTTTTTAATCTGGCTAGACGATTGCGGCAGATGTTTATTGTCAGCAACTGCAAACAATGATTTAAAAGCTAGCTGCTAAACAACCAAGGCTGGCTCTCGCTCTAGGCCTCTGCTGCTTCAGGACAATGCTAGACCACATACGGCACAAAAGAAGGCTCCCAAATTAGAAGAACTTCGATTGGAATGTTTAATACATCCAACGTGCTCCCCGGACCTTGCTCCAACAACTTACCATTTTTGTCAAAATTTGGATAAATTCGAAGAAAATGGAACTATCTATACTAAATATTATAAAGCTGAAGAGTTTGTTTGTATGTTTGTTTGAAAGCAAGGATCTCTGGAACTACTGGTCTGAATTGAACGATTCTTTCTTTGTAGGATAGTCCATTTATCGAGGAAGGCTATTGGCTATTTAACATTTCGCTACTATCAACAGGAGCAGAGCAGGAATGAAAACTGTAACAAAAACGGGAAAAATATTGCTTTTTGAGAGCTTTCGTTGCGTGACAGCATATGTCATATTTTAAAGGTTGCGTCATTAGAACCTAAAGTAACCAAATTTGTTCAAAATTTGAATTGGTACGATCGATTTTCGATAGATGGCGTAGCAACGCGCGCGCGTTCAGCTAGTATAATATAAGAAAGAAGAGCTGTGAACTCAATGGAAACATTCAGGTATTTTAGCCTCCTTTTGGAGGAGACTGTCATCTCGGTAGTATTATGTTTTATTTATGTTACATGATAGCTCCTTCAATTTTGCTGAATCTTTTTTGGTTTGGTAGATCGTACTGGACAGTTGGTTCCATATTTTTTTTATCGATATTGGTGCTGCGGTATTAGCAATCAAATCAAAAACCTTTTGACCAAACCAAAATTGACTTACCTTACGACGTACTGGTACTTCCTCGCTGTTTCATCGTAAGTTGAATTCACAAAAATTATGAAATTTAGTCTAGTTTCTATGCTTAATTTCTAATTGAAAGTCAGTTTCGGTTTATCAAGAAAGTTAAATTATCTCTTACAATAATTTATCACTTACAGTTACAGTCCTACTAATGTAATGCCCGGTTTACATTATTCCAGTCCAACGATCGAATCCAGCGCTGGATTGCTTACTGGTAAAATGTAAACCGGCACTGGAAAGCATCAATGCTTTCCAGTGCTGGTTTACATTTTTCTACATTGCTGGATTCGATCGCTGGACTGGAATAATGTAAACCGGGCATTAGAACGCGAATGTTAGAACGCGAATGTTTGTAAGTATGGATGGACATTCATCTGAATATTTGTTACTCTTTCACTTAAAATCTACTGAACAGATCGCACTGAAATTTGGAATATAGATAGATTATAGTTTCGAAGAACACAGACTACATTTTATCCAAAATAAAGTAGCCAAGTGCGAGTTGGACTCGCCCATGAAGGGTTCCGTTTCATCAAGTAACATAATATACATAGTACACATAGTTCTTGTAGTTCGTTGTAACTTTGATCGAAGTTTTAATAATAGTGTATTTATGACGTACTAAAAAAAAACTACTCATCAGATCGAGTTCAAACTAATTTTCGTTGGTAGTTTTCATGGTAATTTACATCATATATTTTTTTTAGTTTTTTCATTCTCTTACTTTAGAAGTTAGAGGGGGGGGGGGACACACATTTTACCACTTTGGAAGCGTCTCTCGCGCAAGTTATTCAGTGTAGACAAAAATTATATTAGAAACCTCAACATCATTTTTTAAGACCTATCGATAGAAATCCCACACGTGTAGGTTTGATGAAAAAAAAATTTTTGAGCTTCAGTTCTCAGTATGGGGGGCATCCCTAATTTTTGTTTTTTTAAAAAACTTTTGTAAAAATCTTAATGCGGTTCACAGAATACATCTACTTACCAAGTTTCAACAGTGTAGTTCTCATAGTTTCGGCAAAAAGTGGCTGTGACATACGGACGGACAGACAGACAGACAGACATGACGAATCTATAAGGGTTCCGTTTTTACGTTTTACGGAACCCTAAAAATGTTTGTCTGTAAAGTCGGTTTACTGACGATAGAACGTGACAACGTCTTAAGAAAATACTGATGGAATGGTAGCATTTTTCAAAAGAAAATTTTAATTTCATTTGTTTAATAGATTTGTATGTATAAAGTAATCAGTAGAATTTAGTCATTTTCAATCAAAACAATGCAAAAAACAATGCAAAAAAGCTTTTAGATGCCGGGGACCGAACCCGGGGCATTTCACATGCAAAGCGAACGCTCTACCACTGAGCTACATCCCCGCTTGAACTACTGGTCGAAATAATTAATACAACTGTAACAAACATGCGGCGAGGTAACGACCGACGGTAACGACCGACGGTAACGGTACATGACGTCATGTTTTGTGGGCGTGCAGCCGGCTTCATCGAATCATAAGACGTTATCACGTCAAAAAAAAACGGGAACGGCAACTACGCGGGTAAAATCGCGGGGCACTGCTTGTGTAATATGTAGTACCTAATATCTGTGATGATGCCAGATCCAGAGCTCCTAAATCTCGGTCCTGCCACAGCCAGACGTGCACTTAGCATGTTGGGAGCCTGGAAACGTGATCTCGCACGTTGCTCCGTGCTGTCTAGACGCCGCGCCCGGGGCGGCCGGTCTGCGGCCGCTGCCGATGCCCATACAATACAAACAATAACTATCACCCACTCGTCATTTGTAAGCTAGTGTCATGTTACCATAAAAACAAAGATTGGTTTAAACTCAATTATTCGCTTATTTGTTAATAGTAGCGCCCTACGTATTTTAACGTAGAACTTACATTAAAAGTAGTAGGTAGGTACTTTCTAGGTCAGAGAGCGTCATCTTCGACCACACCGTCGCTTACCATCAAGCGAGCTGGAAACTATGCGACTATTAACTATGCGAAACTATGCGGAATAAAATAAATGGCAGTCGTAGGAACTGCCGATAGAAGTGAAATCTTATAACTCAGAATTTGGTAGCTCATTTTGGAAGCTATGCGGGTGAAACTGGTGGGCGTGGCCATGGGCATGGTCATCTCTTCATCCATCAGATTTCTTATCATTCCCGAGCGTGACGCTAGAATTCAATCCACAGCCCACGAAAAATCTGTCAGTGGCGCGCCAAAAGATATTTCACTACAAAAAATACTGTTCTCGTTATTTTCCAGGGATAAAAAGTCAGTGTTGTTCGAGACGATGTTCTGATTGTATTCCAAATTTTAAGCTGATCCGTTCGAACGTCCCAACGTGATTGAGCAACAAACATCCATACTTTTGCAGTTATAATATTAGTAATATGTGTCTCTGAGTCGGTTTTACGTCACAGTATAATAAATAGTTATAAATATGTAACATATTTTTTAAATTTCGCATGCCTTTTAGGCTGAAATTGTGCAGCACCAAACCATAGTATTTTAAGACCTTATTTGTAACCACCATTTTTGGCGAATAAAACTACTTTGACTTTTGACTTTGAATATTTTCGTAGCGATTTGATTTTGCTCAGAAATTTACTTAACAGGTTTAATCAGGTAATTTAAGGGTTGAGTAAATATTGGGAATACGTTGTTCAAAATTCTTATGTAGGTACTTGACTAAACTTTTATATAAAACTAGCAGCGCCCGCGGTTATTCCCGCATAGTTCCCGTTCCCGTTATTTTCCCAGGATAAAAAGTTTATGTGTAATCCAACTGTGTAATCCAGAGTATAATCTAACTGTGTTCCAAATTTCATACGTTATCCTGTATCCGTTCATGCGTTACGACGTGATTGAGCAACACACATTCCAAAATACAAACATCCAGCCATTGAAGTTTATAATATTAGTAGGATATAATATTAGTAGAATTGTATAAGGTTATGCGAAGATTTTTGCGGTTTAATAAACTAGTTTCACTGACATCCAGCATACTAATTGTTTATGACATTGATATTGTTTATTTGGTGTCAGCGTTTCATTCCAAATTCTTAATTTTCCAAGTTCTGGTATTGTCCACATTATTTTTTATCCAAAATATTATTTTTTCATATTCTTTATTTTCCACATTATTATATTAACACATTATTAATTTTACAAATTCTTAAAATTCCACATTAGGAATTTGCCTAAAGGAAGTACAATCGTGATAAAAAAAATCATCAAAAAATTTCAACTGCGGCTACGGCGGAATGTACGAGTATGTTGTATACTGTGCACGACGGTCTCTTTAGGTTATAAATACAAAACATAAGATAGGCACTTCAGGCATTGAAGTCTTAAAACACTACTTCAGGTATATAAATTGCTAGCTTATCGGGTTTTTATCGGATACATTTCGGAGAGTGTGCAACTGATCTACATGATGTAATACCACCTTACCCTTTTTTCTTTGACTTTTCGTATCTCGAAAAAGCGATATCGTTTCATGGTTGATGTTCCAAAGGCATGAAAGTTTGTGATAAGAACGTCTAGATTGTGGAATGCATTGCTTGAGTGGGTTTCCCCGATGGTTAACGTCTTAGTGTTTTCAAATCGAGAGTGAATCGGTTTCTTCTAGGTAAGCACGCTCCATCATAGATCGCATCGTCACTTAACGTCAGGCGAGATGGTGGTCGAGTGCGAACATATTATAGTTAAAATAATAAGTAAAAAAAATGCGATTATATCGGTAAGCCGTCGCATACGGAATTCGCTTTCGTGAGAAGTGGTCTATAGAACCTCTTACGAGAGCGAATAACATGGAAACTTTTTGGTTTTCAAAATAGAAATGCTTTGTTCTAAATTAAAATTTTCCTTCCCAATATTTAGTAGTCTTTTGATTTTAGTCATATTACCTTACGAATACGAATTATCTAAGTAACAACGTCAAACTAACCTGACCTATATTTTATGTACTTAACGTAAAATTATAATCCCACGTGTTTTATTATAAACTGACGGTGCCGGTGTTATAATTTTACATACCTAGTAGTGAAGTGAATAAACATTGCCTATATAGTATTTTTAAAATGTTTATCCACTTCACTTTACTTCTACATACATTCCTATCCACTTTATCTTCTGACTGATGTAATAATAGAATCTTATATCTTTGAGTGACGTGCGCTGTACAGTGTGCTGTGCAGTGTGCGCTAGGTAATCTGGACTCTTCATGTTCCAATAGTTGTGTATCACTGTGCTAGGCAGGCATGTTGCTTGCCGTCAGGCCTGCTCGTTTCGTTATTCTAATATAAATACTATTTAAAAAGTCTGGACGTCTTCAAAATCAAATCTGATAAGCACTGATCAATGGATATGTGAAATTAAAAAATAACTACTAGCAAAATGTCCAAATTAACGAATTTTATTACAGCACGGTAGTCATATTTTCTTACAATCAAAGCACTAATTATACTTTTTGATATACAATGTATCAAACTGTACTTGTTTGGAAAATTAAGAATTTGTATAATTTATCATTGTGAAAATGAAGAATGTGGAAAATTCGGAATATGTAAAATTCATAATTTAGACAAATAAGATTATGTATTATAAAGAAATTGGAAAATATATAATGCGGAAAATTAAGAATTTGGAATGAAACGCTGACATCGTTTATTTATACAGAGTAGGTACTTCTTCTGAGATACAGAGTGACAAGACGAGCAACACATAAGATGACATCTCTGCTTTTATTTTTTTCTGAAAACATTGAATTTTTGTTTTAGAAAGATATTAAAGAAACTGATACCAATACAACAATCAAGTTTGGTCAGCGATGACATGACACGATACATTGTAAATTTTCCAAAATTCGTATCAAACGGTTTGGATTCACTTTCGCCGTAGGTAGAGTGGAATAAATTTTCAAGTTATGCATCATCTACGATCACACCGTTACTGACCGTCGCGGAAAAAAAACGATTTACTATGGATTCTGTAAACCTGTAAGTCGTTCTTAAATACATTTATAAAGGAAGCATAACCAAAAAATAACGTGCCTACGAGTAAGTAGGTATCGTACGTACAAGTACACATACAAGTAAAGTATCAAGCTCTAAAAATTAAAGACCCCCTGCACCACTCATAGCTCATACTCAAAGGCGCCACGATCGTATTCTACTGATAACAAAAGTCGTTGTATTAAAGCCACGTGGTTCGACGATTTTGCCAGAGGACTTCAGAGATGGTGCGGGCTCTAGTATCCCTCATTACAGTCAGGCCATCAGTCGTGATTAGGGTTACCATATGTCTGGATTTTGCCCAGAGATTTCAGGATGCTTAGACTCTTCTCAGGATGGCTTCCGGATTTTGCAAATCTCATGAAAACTCAGGATTTTTAGAATTTTCAATAAAATACAGCTCACGTTTTAAATAAGTATCTGTTGAATAAAAAGTTTAAAAAACTAAAAAGAATATTCTTTTGGGTAATAATTGCATAATTCATGTCATGACTTATTTGTGTAGGTAGGTACTAATCAATTTTATCATATTTAATATTTTTAACAAAATATATAAATGATAAAAAGGTATCTTCACATATTTAACATGTGAAGATACCTTTTCACGAGATACGCAGTAGTATAACGCGGTAGCGTATAATAACGATAATATTACGACTTGTTAAGCGAATTGTTAAGTATTTTGAGAGAAAATTTTCAAACTGTAAAAAATCTCAGGATTTGTCAATGGAAATGAGGTCTTTTCTCCGGACTTTTGATATTTTCATCTGGTAACCCTAGTCGCCATGGATAGAAAAACCGTCAGCCCACGCGGAAACAAAAAGTGGCGCAGACGCGGATGTGCGACGGTCGGTAAAAACTGGCTGCATTCTCTTGGCGCCTCGAAGAACTTGGAGTGCACTCACACCGTTCATAAATAGGACCAAGGTGAAGGTTTAAATAAAGCTCTCCTTAAATTATATCACATTCTTTCTGTGTAATAAGTTCATTGTCACATTTTAAAATTAGATCAGAAATATTTTTTGGAAACAATGGCAGTACTTGTGGAAGCTGAACTTTATCGTAGGCAGATGCGATATCTAGCAAAGCAACTACAACGTACTATACAGGGTTATTGGTAATCAGCCTGCATCCGTTTAAGGGCATGTTCTGTATATTTAAACAAACAACTTCGTTAAAACTCAATAGATAACCCAAAAAATAATAGTGTTTGTTGCCCTTTTTTGTACTGTTTAGCGACTTTTTAGTGTTTATTCACTTCGGCACATCATTTTTTGCGCGTTAAATAGCGTACGCGCTCTTGTTACGAATTATTACGAAGAGTTCGAAGCTTTTAGACCGTGCAAATATTTTTTTTTTTTTGTAAAAGAAAAAAAAACATTTTTTTTTTAAACTTTAGAACAAAAGTTGACGTATTGAATGTACCTAACATCCCCTTAAAAGGATGCAGGCTGATTACCAATAACCCTGTACATCTTTAGTAGTGGTAGGACTCTTGGCAGAGTCCGCCTGGGGAAGTACCACACCTTCGCCAGTTATTCTACCGCCAAGCAGTAATGTGTAAGCGTTACTGTGTTCCGGTTTGAAGGGCAATGTTTCCAGAGACATTATTGGGCTTAGATATATAATATCTTAGATCTCTGGGTGACGAGCGCAGTGCAGTGCTAGGTAAAGATTTGGACTCTTCATGTTCCAATAGCTGCGTGTCACTATGCTGTTATGATGCAGGCATGTTGCTTACCATCAGGCACATGTCCTGCTCGTCTCTTCACTATTTATTTAAAATAAAAATATACTACAAAGTAATTTTGGCGCCTGTAAGAACTTGGAGTGCACTCACACTGTTCAAAAATAGGACTAAGGTGAACGTTTAAATGAAGCTTTACTAAAATCCTATCATTATTACGCGTTCTACCTTCCTCAATGTTTTTCCTAACTTTGGTTAGTAGGTGCTAAGATGAACCTCGTTATCGCGTATAGTATCGCTATCGAGATTTAAACTCATTACAAAGGACTTGATGGCGATCTTTATACGGTGGGTGCTGTGTGTCATTGCGACAACCATTGATAATGATTTATATCAATGGTGACAACCCTGCAATTTTCTAAGACGAAATTAGGGATTTGGATATCTCCTCATTCTACAATGAGGAGACCCGCAATTTTAATATGTTGATTTGATAATTAATGGTATCATTTGAGTTGATATGAATTTTAATATTCGAGTTTTTTATGGTTAACAACGTCCAGATATCCTTCCAAATGCATAAGCATGCGATATCTTTCAGAACCTTCTCTGCATTCAGGAACGACTTATTATGTATAGGGCATGTACTTACGCAACGGATTTAAAAAAGGCTCCAAAGATATTCAGTTGTGATGCATCTTTCAAAAATGTATCTTAAGGTGCGCTTATACCGGCGACTAAAATTGCTCAACATCAACAGCCCACTAAACGTTCCCACTGCTGGGACTCGGGGCCTTCTCTCGCAAGGAGAGAGCTTAGGCCATAATCCACCACGCTGGCCCAGTGCGGGTTGGCGGATGACACATGACTTCGAAAGATTCTAGGTACATGTCGGTTTCTTCACGATGTTTTCCTTCACCGTTTTAAGTTAGCGGCATTACGCACGTGACTTCGAAAAGACAGTGGTACGTGTGGGGTTTGAACCCGGGGTCTCCGGATCGGCAGCCGCCGTTCTTCCGACTAGACCACCGTAACTTACTAGACCACGTAACTAAAATTGCTCAATTCCAGTCAATACTCGTCAACTATGACGTCACGACTACATCAAGCAATTTACGGCAACGGCAACAAGCATCAATACTGCGCAATACAATATTGAGCGATATCGCGCAACTTCATCAACTAGGCAATACTGTCCTACACGAGCATTTCAGTATTCGCTCGCTATGGACGACATTGTTCTTGCTGCGGCGGCTTGTAGCGCCACCCGACCTCTCGCTCTCCCCGCGGAAGCAAGACGGTAAGCCCCAAACCAAACAAGTGCGAATGAGATATATACAAAAATTGCTAGGAATTTCCAAACCCATTGGATATTCGTCAATTCGTATCGGCGACATTGAGCAATATGAAATAGCAATTAGAAGCAATATTGCCGAAATAATTGCCACAATTTATTGAAATTGCGTTTAATTGCTCCATTAATTGCTCCAGATCGGTCCATTCGTGTCGCCGAGCAATTATTGCCGTCTTGCTTCCGCGGGGAGAGCGAGAGGTCGGGTGGCGCTACAAGCCGCCGCAGCAAGAACAATGTCGTCCATAGCGAGCGAATACTGAAATGCTCGTGTAGGACAGTATTGCCTAGTTGATGAAGTTGCGCGATATCGCTCAATATTGTATTGCGCAGTATTGATGCTTGTTGTAGTCGTGACGTCATAGTTGACGAGTATTGACTGGAATTGAGCAATTTTAACTGTAACTTTGATTGACATATCAGTTTACAAGAAAATCGATTTCCGATTCCCGCTACGATCATAAATGTTTTCCAAGGTGATTTCAGCTAATGCGACAGTTTTTACTTAGTTTTTTTTTTACAGTTGCACTAGCGTAGTTGTTATATTCTTATCTAAATATTATTAAACTGAAGAGATTTTTGTCAGAACGCGCTTATCTCAGCAACTACTGGACCGTTTTTTTTTCACTGGACAAAAATATGTAGGTACGTGATCCCTGAGTGCTTACAGGTTATATATTATGTACCACAGGCAAAGCCAGGGCGGACCGCTAGTGTGGATAATAAATATACACCGTTAATAACCGCGAATAGCTTAGTTTTCACGGTACTAACTACTATCGGTTATTAACCGTGGAAATTAAATATCGTGGGTGAACCGTTTTCCAAGTCCAATGTTCCAAGAAAATCATTTTACGAGTACCTACATCTGTTAACCATCAACCCACACTTGGCCAGTATGAATTGCGGCCTCGGCTCCCTTTTTGTAGAAGTATGCTGCTTATGTTTAAGAAATAGAGAAACACGATAATAAAGTAGGAAATTATGTGATAAAACATGCAACTTAAAACTAACACCTACTCAGTCATCAATTCAGTAGTAGGTACTTACGTACGTACTTATTAGATTCAAAATCGAACCAACATTACAGACGATATCTTATATATATAGGGGCTATTGACAAGATGCTATTAATACTTATATTACACAAGTAACGCTCCGCGGGTTTTCCCGCGTAGTTTCCCGGGTAAAAAGTAGCCGTCTTTATTTTTTTGTATTTCCAGAATATAATTTAACTGTGTTCCAAATTTGAGCCCGATCATTTCATACGCTACGACGTGATTGAACAACAAACATCTATACATTGACATATGTAGGTATATAATATTAGTAGGATTCAGTTTTTTAATAGATTGTCATTTCCACAATCTCTGAATTGATCTACTTTTCATTTCTCGAACGACCCCTTTCAGTGTAATATCGCCCTCTTTTGTTTGATCTATCCCGTCTAAATAGAAGTTATGTTCAATGCTGTCTGAGGATCAGTATTACCCCGCATGCTAAAAGCCCGTTATATCTCAAGTAAGTATCCGAACGAAATAGGCAAATCCTAACCCGATGAACTAAACCAATTTATCAGTCTAGACTCCGAAATGACCGATGCGAATGTTCATCCATTGTCAGGTAAATACGTGCCACAACATAAATTCGCTAAAACGCGGCGCCACAATCTCATGTCGTGATTATTTTCGGATTTTTTTCTATGAAACCTGCGATTCAATGTTTTTGTAGCAGGCTTTAAATGAGGGCATGAACGCCAATGACTTAGCTAAAGTCAAGTTGCTAGGCGATTATGAGCTGAAACATTCCAAACGTCACTTTTTGCTATATAACGTCATCAAACCGATGTGCTCGTACTGATGATGACGTTCATCATGTTGAGAATTAGGTACTACTTTGTGCCATTGTTGTGGCAGCGACGTTTGGTGGTTTGTCTTTTACTTTGTGTGATTTACTTTGCTAAGCAAAGTCACTTCTTTATTCTCACTTCACTTTTCTATACTAACTATCCTATTCACTCCAGTTCACTTTTTCTATCTTTGTTTTTTTGTAGAGTAAGTTTAAAAAACTTGTTTTTAAGTCTTGCGAAGATAGGTGCTGCGAAAATATGTATATCAAAATAAAAGTCTGAAAATAATCTACAACGAAAATAAAAAAATTAAAGTCTAAAATCTTCTTCTCTAAAAATTCTGAACTCGATAAAAATCATTTCTTTTTAAACAAAGTTTCTAACTCTTTGCGGTTAACGGTATGAGAACATTTGCTCTGTAAATATTTGAGTCACCAAAACTGACTTCGAGTCTGACTTTGAAGCTTAGTGGATACATATATATAATATCAGACAAGTATGTAAATTTATTATGCTGCAATTGGACTGAATGACAAAAGATAATACTTACCTATATATATGTATGTAGGTTTGTAGGTGACAAAAACTTCAGTCCGTATTTGTACCATTCTGAAGAAAAGCAAAAGCAGTGACTAGAGTAACCCAAGATCAAAAGACCCTATCTAAAAAGATTACTCTTGAAACCAGAAAATGTTTACATCCGTCAACAAAAAAAAAGATAGCCTAGCTGAGGCCAAAAGTACCGTAAAGTATAAAAACTGAATGCTATAGAATGTAATAACATGTAATAAATTCAATAGAATTAATAAAAAATCTCTTCTCAAAATCTAATGTCTGTGAACTCTACAATGTATATATGTTTGTCGCCTGGATATTAAATAGAGTGCCACAGCCATGTTAGATTATCTTCCTGCTTCATTTATTATCTTTATCATGCACTTATACTATCAGCGGCACCGGCTCAGTAAATATTAAACAATGAGATAATAGTTTCCAACGGTGCAATGTAAATAGAATGCTTTAAAATAATAAATAATAATAAATAAATATTGGTGGACAATTCACACACAACACCATCTGACCCCAAACTAAGCAAAGCTTGTATGATGGCGGCCAGATAGCTGATATAATACTTATATAGTTTTAAATACATACTTATCATACATATAAACACCCAGACACAGTGCAAACATTTAATTACAACGAGTATTTGGATTTAGATACTTAGAAGAAAGTTACACAATACATCTATTAAGATAAAATAACGCAATTTTTAGTTTCCGCAGCTAGGATTCATAATTTCATATCAATCAATTAGTATATATTGATTCCATCATATACAAAGCACATGCAAAAAAAAATAATCTAAGTGCACACCCTGTTAGAATTAACACACACACTAACACTATTAACACTGCGCTATCTATGATATCAAACTATGTGCCAGAACTATAAATGTAAATTGTGTTAATATTATAAGGACGCACGTACCACTACTAAGTTAAGTGCAAGTTGGTGGTCTTCGACTGTCTTTAAAAAGTGTATCTCTTAGAATGTAAGGGTTACTACTAAATATTTTTCTTTATAATTAAAACTTGTACAATGAAAAACTTAAAAGTCTGGTCTTAAAGTCTTCTAAGTCTTCTTCTTTTAACTCTAAATTATGTTGATGCAGTTTGATACACTACATGCATGGATAAATCAATTGACTTCAACTTGTAACCAAGGTAAATTTTCCATTACAGACAATTTTGAAAAACAAATCAGCTAAATATTCCATTAATTTACAGCCAAAAACAGGAGCTTATTATTTTAGCAGATTTGATAGAACCCTGGTAGATATTTCTGGTTAGAAATCTAGATGGAACCTAAAAACTTATGACGTCATATTATAAAGTTTATGCAGATTCAAATGATACTGTCATAACTTACGTAGTTATAACCAAAAAACTGTGATAAATATCGTCATCACGATACCCGTATCAATGAGTTTTTAATCAATTTTTTTTACTATGTCGATCTGAATTCTTTGCCTTCGATTACTCATAGTTACACAAATTTGACCAAATAAATCCGGAATGTAACTGTTTTTACAGAACTTACTTTTAGGGGCACTGACGTGGAAAATATCGTCAGATTTTAATGGTTCCTTTCATCATATCCTGTCTTATTTAGATAAGATCAAAAGTGTCACACTTAGAGTATTAAGTTAGCGTAATACTATAAGTGTGACAATTTTTATGTTTGAATGGTTGTAGTTCAATCATAACAGCTGAATGGATTAATACGAGACATGAATTATCTGAAACAGGTTTAAATACTACTTTTCGAAAAAACATAATCGAAAAAAATACACGCATACTATACTATTTTAGTATGTGTGTATTTTTTTCGTTTTTTTTTCGAAAAGGTAAAGAATAAAGAATTAATCTAACTTAATACTATAAGCGTAATTGCGTAGAGACGCAGACAAGGGAATATAAGTATGTAGACTTAACATTGATGAATATTTGGTACTGATGCGATGGGTTCACAGTGTAAATTTGCTATTTTAATGTGACCAAATAAATAAGATATTGACACAATAAAACTCAATTTTGGATCACTGAAAAACATACTTTTTCAGATATTAGAAAGTCTACCAGATTTTTTTTTAATGACGATGTACCTTTTTTTTAAAATAAAGAGTGACAAGACGAGGAGGACATGTGCCTGATGGTAAGCAACATACCTGCCACATAATAACACAGTGACACGCAGCTATTGTAACATGAAGAGTCCAAATCATTACCTAGCACTGCACTGCGCTCGTCACCCAAAGATCTAAGACGTTATATCTCTAAGCCCAGTAATTTATCTGGAAACATTGCCCTTCAAACCGGAACACAATAATGTTTGCACATTACTGCTTGGCGGTAGAATAATTAGCAAAGGTGTAGTACTTCCCCAGGCGGACTCTGCCAAGAGTCTTACCACTACAACCTACCTACCTACGTGGGAAATTTTCTTTGGAGAAACCATAACATCTTTGACTGATTATTATTTTCAAAGAGTTTGACTAGTTTTTTTGCAATTTTTAAACTTTGTTTAAGTACCCTTGAGAGCCGTGATAGCATAATAGCGAGAATGTCTGGTTTCACAATGTTGAGGTCGTAGGTTCAAAACCCGCATGCACCTTTCATTATTTGCTATGAACAAACTGAATAGCTGGCTTTAATTGTGTTGGAAAACGTCGTGAAGAAACTCGCATGTTCCCAAAAAGACTTCCTTCTAGGATAAATCCTTCTCGTAATCTCACCTGTGATCAGAAGCGGACTATCCTTAAGGCAAACTAGGCACGTGCCTAGGGACGCGAGGGTATAGAGCGCGCCAAGCGCATTTATAAAACTTTTTTTTTATTAAGCATTAATTAATTACGTAATTAAGAAACCTCTATAACACGCGTAATAACGCCAACTAGTCATTATTATTTTGATATATGTAGAATAGATTCGTTTATTTCCAAACAGAATATAGTACAAGAAAATACGTTTTACAATTTTGCATAGATTTTATTAACAGTGAGACGTGGAGAGCCCCAAACTAAGTGTAAGACTTGTATTTTGGTACTCGAGTGCAAACTTATATGTAGATTTTGCGCTGTAATGTAAAATAAATAACGCAGAATAAAAATTAAAATTGAATTTAAAGTAAAGAAACGGTAAAAATTAGTTATAAACGGTATTTGTAAATTTTTAGTATAAGGGCGCCGATAAGATGCTAGCCTACGGCTCTCTCGATGTTTAATCCGTCTCTGCCTGTGAGAGAAGGCTCCGAGTCCCAGCGGTGGGAACATAAAGTGGGCTGTTTTTGCTGCTTACAAGTAGCATTACCACTCCAAGCAGTAACTTAATAAACAGTATCTACTAACAGTATATTTTTTACTATGCCTACAGTTGATACTCATTACGAAACGCCGATTGGCATTTCATCGCGACCTTTGCTCAGTAGTCATCGCTACTAGCTCAAATAAAATTGGCAGGAACCCTTATTTCTTTTTGTCTGATTGCAGATCCATTAAAACGTCTGGACAAGCTCGTAAAACATGGTTAGTTTTTGCTAAATTACAACAAAGACCATGCAAAAGGTTGGAATCAAAAACATATTAAAACTCGATTATGCACATGCACACAGCTCTCGGCAGATGTGATCGCTATTCTAATTCACACTCATTATTATGAATGCAAAATTGTGTGGAAGTGGATAATGTCAGTGAGCCGCGGAAGGTGATTTTTCATATTTAACGAACAAACAACCAGCTTTTGTGCTCTATCGGTTTACGTACGTAGATACGTAAACCGATGGAGCACAAAAGCCGTAGGTAGCTACCTACGGCTAATGGACTTGTTTCTATTAATTTAGAAATCCTACCAATAGTACAAAACTACAACTTATAGTAGATCCAACCGTTTATTTTCTTTTGTAACTGAGCCATGTTACGCAAAAGTTCACTTTTAAATGCGAGGTTTAAAATTAATGACAATTGCTTAAATTTGCTCCTTGAACCCGTATAATAATCATCTTTGACAAATTGAGTCCATAGGTGCAGTAGTTTTTTTATAAATTACATAAAACAACAAACGTTTTTAAAAAATTACGTTCTATGGCTATCAACATCACCCATAGAACGTATTTTTTTTAAAAACGTTTGTTATTTTATGTAATTTATAAAAAAACTACTGCACCTATGGACTCAATTTGTCAAAGATGATTATTATACGGGATCAAGGAGCCAATTTAAGCAGTTGTCATATTTTTAAAACCTCGCATTTAAAAGTGAACTTTTGCGTAACATGGCGCAGTTACGTTCTATTGGTGCTGTCAAAAAGAAAATAAACGGTTGGATCTACTATAAATGTTTGTTGCTCCATCATGTCGGAATATCTGAACAGATCGGGTTGAAATTTGAAATACAGTTAGATTATGGCCTGGGTGAGAACATAGGTGGCTTTTTATCGCGAATATAACGGAAACCAAGCAGGTAAACCCGCGGGACGTTTGAAAGGATTTCAAGTCACTTTTTAAATAATGGTTGATAATATTAATGTATTTGTTCCAAGTAGGTAATTAAGTATTTTGATGTTTTTTAAGCCGAAATTAATGATTGAATCAATAAATTTTTATTATTTATTTATTATTTTTTGCGCGTTAAAGAGCGTACGCGCTCTCGTTACGAATTATTACGAAGAGTTCGTTTTATTTATTTTATAAAAGAAAAAAAAACTTTTTTTTTTAAATTGTAGAACAAAAGTTGACGTATCGAATGTACCTAACATCCCCTTAAAAGGATGCAGGCTGATTACCAATAACCCTGTATTTGCGTAATTTGGTAAATATTTGGCAATGAGTGTTATTATCTATAGTGGATATTGGCATTCAAATACTTTAAAGTTTAACGCTAATAGTGTAATAAGTAGTGAAAGAAATTATGGTGAATTGCTGAAGGTATCGGTATACCTTCAGCTCCGGCTTTAGTGCATGGCCATTCAGCGGAGTAATGCCAGCGCTGGCAATTTCACGCAGGGTTCAATAATTACGGGTCAATTCAATATCTTTATGTACCTACTTAATTAGACGTGTATATATTTTTGTTATCTTTATTTATCAGTTTTTTTTCTGAGTATTCTTGTCTTTGAAAATAACCCTACTACTCGTAATACCTTTTTTTTAACTTTTGTAGGCTTATACTTGACCGCCATCTCGATGTTATCGATGGAGCGTATTTACCTAGAAGATACCGATTCACTCTCAAACTCAAAATCATATTCAAAAATTTGAAGACACAAAGATTGTAACCATCGGGGAAAACCCACTCAGGCAACGTATTCCACAGCCTAGACATTCTTATCACAAAAGTAGAATTAAATCTCTTCGTTCGTGTGTTTGGAACATAAACCATGAAACGATGTTGCTTTTTCAAGCTACGGGCATTCCGATAGAAAAAAGGCCAAGGCGGTATTTGGTCATGCAAATCGATATTCAAGACTTTGAAGTCTTCTTCGCACTTTTCGCCTTTTGGCACGTCTCTCGATTGATTCCAGAACCTACTACTTAGCCAAAGGTGCGAACAAAACAAAATGCGAAAGTTATATGTTGTAAAAAGTTGAATGCGAAAGTTTGGATGTTTAGATGTTTGTTGCACAATCACGTTGGAACGTCTGAACGGATCGGGGGGTCTACCGCCGAACGAAAAATGTCATCGCTTTGATGTTTCTCTCTCTTTTCTTTTCGCTTGAAATGATAGAGACAGCATTAGCAAAGCGATATCTCATTTAGTTAGGCGGTAGAAGCGCGGGTTGAGCCTACTAGGCACCCAAAATACTGAACCGTTAAAAAAAAATTGGGTACAGAGATACAGATAGTGCAATCCACAAAGACGCGCCCCACTATTCTTCCTAACCGTTTATAGTATATGTGTGCAAGCTTCCGTCAATGTTTGAGTGTTATCGGTACACACTAATTACCTATGAATGCACACGCACACTACAATGACTGGTGAATGGTTCACGACTGACGCTCGGAGCAAACGCGATTGGTGGAAAACAAAATTGGTGGGGCGCGTCTTCGTGGATTGCACTATCTATAGTCTAGATCCTAAATAGTTCAGTAGGGGCAGACATAAAACTAGCCAGAAATAGAAAAAAATCCGGGGAGCGATTTTTTTTTTGTAAACGTCGAAGAGGGTTGTTGGAAGTATAAATCTCGATTTTCTAACTAATCCCGGTAGAGGGTTCGCCGCCATCTTGTTTTAAAGTATTTGTGAAATAACTCGTTAATTTTCAACTTTAGAGCAAAAATTATAGTAACCAAAGTTGTTGGAAATTTCTCACAAGTTTTTACGCTTGGATCAATATTTGCAGAGTTATACCTACTATCAAGTTTATCAAAAAAATCGTAATGGGTGGAATTTTATTTTCTTCAACTTTGGTTCTCGCACTTTTTTTTACTTATTTTATTTTTAGTATTTTTTGTTATAGCGGCAATATAAATACATCATCTGTGAAAATTTCAACTCTCTAGCTATCACCGTTCTTGAGATACAGCCTGGACATCTACTCTGTTTCTACGAACAAGAAATTTACTATGGTCCCGAGTTTACCCGAAGATTTCTTATTATTCCCGAGCGTGACGCTAGAATTCAATTCACACCCCTCAAAAAATCTGTCTGTGGCGCGCCAAAAGAAGCTTTCACTTCAAAAACGGACAACCGAATTGAGGACCTCCTTCTTTGTTGAATTCTGTTGTATATAGGTTCCTTTCAATCTTTGGATATTTTAATGTTTGTTGCTCAATCACGTCGTAACGTCTAAACGGAGCGGGCTGAAATTCGGAATACAGATAGATAGAATACATATCTAATTTTATTCCGAAAAACTAATCAACAACGGGAACGAGAACTACGCGGGAACAACGGCGGGGCGCTGCTAGTAATCAATATGCTCATTGCTCAGATTACACATTTTCCTAACTGAATAGAAAAGGGGACTCTATATCAAACTGGTCTCACTTAAAATCAATCGTTTTAACTTATCCAATCAAAGCCCTATAATCCTACATTATAGGCTGAGGTTGTTGCAATTCGCTGAATGATATTGCATTACGAACAGAATATCCACTTGTCAAGGTGAACCTGTCAAGCAATCATAGTCCACCCACATGAAAAGATTTAAGTCACAGTCATTTGGTATCCCGCAGAGTAGATTAACTAGGTCCTTTTATACCTACAATTAATACCTACATATTTCATTAAAATATCCGGAACAATGCGAAAGATAGGCGCCATGATGACAAGCAAAATGCACGACCTTTACAATGCCTACAGCTTGCCAGATTTGCTTCAAGTTTGCTTTACGTATTTGTCTAAGTATACAAGTATAGTTATACTAGTACTATCAATTTCGGCATATTTACGATAATTATAAGTAAGCAATTATAAGGAGTGAGTCCCCGATAATGAGTTTATCGGTGAACAATTCTGAACATGAAGCACAGAAATCGAAATAATGAATTATTTGTTTAGATTTCTGTGATAAAACTGCATTAAAATATCGAAGATTTGCACATTTTGCGATACTAGTAGTAAATAACTGTACAGCACAAAGTTAGTGTACGGATGTATCGTGCACTTCTAATTGACTAAATTACAAACAAACTACAGTAGAACCTTTTTAACTGGAACCAAAATAAATTAAAACCCCAACGAACTCGAAAAAATGTGTTCCCTTCCCTTCTAGCATCAAACCCTCCGTTGCTAGAAATTTCTATAAGCAGATTCAGTACTTTTTTGGCTAACTCAAATTATTTTTCTCAATATTTGATTTTACACACTTTTCAACTCGATTACGTATTTGAAAACTGACTTTAAGTACTAGAGACCCAAGGCAGCAAAACAAACAGTACCTAAGTACTTAGTGTTACAGATCATTTAACTAGCAAATAAAAATGTTTTATCTCTATTACTAGGATTTCAATTTATTTCACCTCTATAACTAACATACTTACTTAGGTACAAGTCGAAAGTTTGCTTAGAAAATTAGCTTTCGAAAACTCTACAATTTGAATTTGCTGGTCTCATCGAATCTCCCTTCGATTTCAACATACAGAGGTTTTGTACTTAACGAAAATTGCTTTTACTGGTTTTTGCTCTTTTTTACGTGGCAACCTAGTAAAAACAGCGGAGAACCGGATTGTGAGTCTATAAAATCACGTTTCTCTGTTCACCTGTGACTTAATAAATCCACTTCTCTGGCCTTGACTTTGAATATTAGGTCAGAAAAAAAAGTGTTGTTGCTACGTGAGCCGCGTACGAATCACGGTACTTCCTTTATTGACCGGATCCAATTGTCATTTGTGTGAATATACGCATATCTACATAATGCAGCAATTTAGAAGAAAAATACATTGATAGTAGAAGCTATAGTAGTGTTTTCAAGGTTATTATTCGAACTAGTTGCATCCCGCGTATGGTATAGATCCTCTTTTTGTAGTGAAAACTTATTTAGGCGCGCCTAGACAGATTTTTCGTGGGCTGTGAATTGAATTCATTCGTCACGCTCGGGTATGATAAGAAAGCTTCGGGTAAACTCGGGACCATGGCTATTGGCCATCTAGAAATACGCCAGCCAATGGGAAATGCTGAAAGGGCGTGGCCTCGCCATCATGGCATGGCCATCTAGAAACGCATCAGCCAATGGGAAATGCTGACGCGTTTCTAGATGGCCATGCCAAGATGGCGAGGTCACGCCTTCCAGCTACACCCGTGTAGTTTTAAAGGTAAGCTATCAAATTCTGAGTTATAAGTTTTCACTTCTATCGGCAGTTCCTATGACTGCCAATTTTTTTTTTTTTAGTAACCAGCAACATTCGACGGATTTACCCGTGTAGTTCCGGTTCCTGTTGTTTTCCCGCGATAAAAAGTATTAATATTTTCCAGGCTATTTATCTAACTACACTTCGTTTGGTGATTAACCTGTGGACCAATTACACCGTAATTTATGTACACACCGTGGTAATGACCAACCTGTACATCTAAACATGTAAGAATACTGGTGTTCGAATAAAAGATCTTTCGAGGACATGTGTTATCCACCAACCCGCAGTTGACTAGCGTGGTAGATTACAGCCTTAATTATCTGCTTGTTAATGCCCCGAGTCCCGTCAGTGGGGGCTGTAAGTATGCTACGCATGATGCCAATGAAAGACATCTTTCGAAGACATGTTTATTTGCTTATTTGTCAACTTGCATTTGACTGGTGTAGCGGATAATGCCCTAAACATGCCCCGAGTCTCGGCTGTGAGAGCATAGAGTGGGATGTTTATACTTATGCTGCCAATACAAGACATCTTTCCAGAATAAATGTGGATTATAGCTTTGATTATATGCTACGGCTGGTCTAGTCCTACGGCTAGTTTAGTCGGGAGAATGGCGACTGCCGATCCGGAGCCTACGGATTCTAATCCCACGCGCTCCACTGTCTTTTCGAAATCATGCGCGTAATGCCGCTAACTTAAAACGAGGAAGGAAAACATCGTGAGGAAACCGACATATACCTAGAATCTTTCGAAGTCATGTGTCACCCACCATCCCGCACTAGACCAACGTGGTGGATTATGGCCTTAACTCTCGCCATGCGAGAGAAGTCCCAGCGGTGGGAACATTAGTGGGCTGCATATTCTCATGAATGTCCCAATCTGTGGGAACTCGAAATAGGCTGCTCATGCTTATGCTGCTAATGAAAACATTATTTTTATGCTTGTTACGGCTACAATAGCGACATTCATAAACAATCAGAGTCGCAGAATTAGCAGACAGAGTGTTTCCAGGAGACCTTTCCACACGAAGGTTGCTTACAAAACATATCAAGTGACCGTCTCGACGGGCCTTCCACGTGATCTCTACAAACCAAAACAATTCAACAAAAACTAACCACCGTTTAGCGACTCGTTTCTGTGAAACAGGCCTTAAACTTCTATCATCAAATTGAATCTAATCATTACAATCGATAACCGAATGCTTAAATCAAGCCAACACATTAAACCATATGATTATTTGGTCCATAAATTATTTTAACAAACGTTCTTCGGCTCCGACTAATCTATTTCTTAATTTTCGTTATTTATTAGCTCATTGGAGGGCCAATTTTCGAACATTACTGAGTTATGTGCACAAAAAATAGTCGATTATGTTATGGGGAATGGACGTGACTGTCTGTAGAATGGGAGCCAGTTTTGAAGTGGTTGATTGTAACTACGAGCATTCTCTATGCCTTTACTTTGAACGATTACTTTGTTTATTCACTAGATGATAAACTCCGTGTTTTACCATAGCTGTATAGTGTATTATAGGTATGTTATATCTGTTGGTCTGTTCATTGTTTTAGTACCAACATATTTATTTTTATTTTGCTGGTAAGTACAGCTGCTCACTAAATGTCCTAAAGCTGGGACTCGGGGCTTTGTTTGCAAGTTATGCAGCGTACTGGAGGTATCTGATAAAATTGGATCATTTGTTCGTGTCGCGAATCTTGAATAATCTGGTCCAGATGTATTTCCGGCATTTTCTATTTCTGATTGTAGAAACTCTGTTAACTTAATAGTAAAAGCTTTGCTTAGTTTGGGGTTAGATGGTGTTGTATGTAAAAACTATAGAAATACTCAGAATTGACTCTCAGTCAAGTCCATTATCCACTACGCTGGCACAGTGCGGGTGGGTAAGACACATGACCTAGAAAGAGTATAGCTATACACGTATGTCAGTTTCCTCAAGATGTTTTCCTTCGTCGTTTTATGTTAGCAGCACTACGCACTTGACTTCGAAAAGACAGTGGTGCGCGTGGGATTTGAACCGGATCAGCAGTCGCCGTTCTCCCCGACTATACCACTCGTAACTACCAACACGTAGCTGGTACAATAACAACTAACAAATCGAGACTTTAAAATTAAACCACCTATAATAATTTGTGTAGTAAGTTTACATTTGTTCACGCAAATGTCATACACAAAAATGATGACATTTAATAAAAATCGTAGAAGATATAAAGAAAATGTTGCTCTTTTATTTGGTTTACTGTATAAACAATTCCATTCAGAGTTGTAATGCCGTCAGCATGCTGGTCACGCTTCTGACTGGCAGTGGGTTAGTCAGAAGCAGCAGCAGCGTTGACCATCTTGATTATCTTTCGATTTTCAGCGTTTTACCACTCTACCAGGTTGTAAACGAGAGGTGTCTGCGGCGGACTGGAAAAAAAATCAAAGTTGCTTCAGACGCATGCAACTTTGCATAGAGGCTGGTGGAGAAGTACTTTGAAAAGATTTAACAAAAATATATATATTAATTTTTATAGAGGGATGAGACGAGCAGGGCATGTGCCTGATGGTAAGCAACATGCCTGCCACATAACAGCACAGTGACACGCAGCTATTGGAACACGAAGAGTCCAAATCAAAACCTAGGACTGCACTGCGCTCGTCACCCAGAGATCTAAGATATTTTAGCTCTAAGCCCTGTAATTTTTCTGGAAACATTGCTCTTCAAACCGGAACATAGTAATGGCGGTAGAATAACTTTCAAAGGTGTGGTACTTCCCCAGGCGGACTCTGCTACTACTAAATATAAATATTACTATTTTTTTCTCATAAAACTTTACTACTAAATATAAATAGATTTTTTTTTCATGAAACTTTCTGAGTGTTGCACCTATGTAATGGTAGGACTGGTAGGTAGACTTTAACACCAAATAAATGAATATTATTATAAATAAATAATGGTGGCCATTTTACACACAACACCATCTAACCCCTAACTAAGCAAAACTTTTACTATTAAGTTAACAGAGTTTCTACAATCAGAAATAGAAAATGCCGGAAATACATCTGGACCAGATTATTCAAGATTCGCGACACGAACAAATGATCTAATTTTAACAGATACCTCCAGTACGCTGCATAACATGCTTCAGCAACTAATCGACGCATGCAAAGTAATTGATCTGTCAATGAATAAATCAAAAACGAATAAACTGACTAAACTAGTAATGATAAACAGAAAAAAAATGCCATAGAAGTGGACGGGAAAAACATTAAATGCGTTTAAACTTACACTTGTTCAACTCAACAATAATATATTTTCAAGATCAAACAAACACAGACATAGACAAAAGATCACTATTTTGTCTATGGCTGTGTATACTTACACCTTTTCACGTAGCAGCTTAAAAAATAGTGTTTACCTCATATATTTCTTCTTGTCTTACATACTTACATTAATGTACAAAAATCTTCTACGAAAAATAACATAGCAATGTACAGGGCATATATTTTAACAAGGGACAGCAAACTTAAATAGAACAAGATTCTACTACAAAATGGCAACATTGCGATGTCGCGATTGTAAAAGAAGAAGGTAGACAAGTAAAAATACGAATGGATGGATGCTTTGAATTATCTACGACAAAACCGCCTGGAAACAGGTGAAAGAAAGAGGCCTATGCCCTATGCGTCACATGATACACCAAACAAACTGAAACTCCGATTCCGAAAAACCGAAAGCCCAATTTTTTTTACTGTTATAGGTTCGCACTTGACTACCATCTCGCCTGATGTTAAGCGATGATGCGATCTACGATGGAGCGTGCTTACCTAGAAGAAACCGATTCACTCTCGATTTGAAGACACCAAGATTGTAACTATCGGGGAAAACCCACTCAGGCAACTTATTCCACAACCTAGACGTTCTTATCACAAACGTGTAGTCAAATCTCTTCGTTCGTGTTTTTGGAACATCAACCATTAAACGATGTCGCTTTTTTGAGATACGAGAAGTCCGACAGAAGAAAGGGCAAGATGGTATTAGATCATGCAGATCAGTTGCACACTCTCCGAAGTGTATCCGATAAAAAACCGATAAGCTGGCAATTTTGCGGCGATGATGTGATAACCTAGTTATCTTTTAAAAGTAGCAGAGCCTTTATTAACAAAACTTAAATACAATGAGAACTACACTACGCTACATACCTAACTAACTACTTACACTAAGCACATCTGAATTATCCATAGACCAATGAAGGTCTACAGATAATCAAGATGTTCAAGCCCACTACCAATCGGAAGCGTACCCAGCATGCTGGCGGCATTACCACGCTGAATGGCAATGCTTATGCGTTGGGCCAAATAAACGCCAGCATTTTGGTCACGCGTCGCGTCGACCAAGCGCTCGGAAAGGCTTTTGAAAATGAGGTGAGCTCCCGGCCCCCACGGGCCCAATGTCTCAACCCCAAATGGTTCAAATATGTAACCTCTTCCGAGGGTTGCATATTTGCGCCGTTTGAGTCGCTCAGCTGAATTAGCCGCTGCACCAGCCCTACTATGTGTCTCTGGAAGGTGTGATGGTGCCAGAGTATCGACGCAAGTTGCGTCCCACACTAGGGGCCGACCCAACTTCTAGTTAAGTTTCAAATATGAAAACTAAATAAGCTAACTTAAAATCACTGTCACGCTGTCGCATGGTTATCAATTTGCACTCATCAGTGTTTGGAATCAGATGCAGAGATCATTTTTGATTTTCCATTGATGGATTCGAGATTATCACGTTCAAACATTTCAACTTATCAGCTTTATGTAATTACGGAGTACAGAAAGTGAATGGAAAAGTAATTTCAAGACGTTGACGGTGCTCTTGGAAATCTATTTGCTCATAAACTGGGGAATACTAAATGGATTTTTAATACGGCAGTTATCTCGGATGCTGTGTTTTTTCATCATTTTATTTTCAGACATCCTGCTGCAGAGGTGAATGTGCAACTTAATGTGTCGGTACACTTGTACAAAACACTTATTAGTACATCCGTGTTGGGATTTTCCCTTGTATAGTCTGAATTAATTTTAATTGTGCTATTTTATTAAACTTAAGTGATGAGACGAGGATGTTTTGCTCCTGATGATAAAGCGCTAGGCTAGTTACAGAACAAACTTAGACATACAGGTACATACTATAACCACAGTCTATTAAATCATACAGTCGTTCGACGAGGAGCAATCGTCCCCGTCTTGACGGGACAATCGTGCGGGGCGTGCGGGAGGTGCGGTCCTGCATTGCCTACATTACGATGTTAGTATTGCAATTTCACGGCACACGGGGACCTTCACGTACTACGCTGACGACACCGACGACGCCATCGGTCGGTTCGTACGGCGAGCGTTGGCTGCATCACCGAAGACCATCCGAGAGTTCAACCTACAGATGGCCATCAGGGACAGAAATGCAGCCGTAGTGGAGGCTCTCGGCCGGGAGGAGGCGGCTTAGGCAAATGGCAATAAGGCAAAGAATCGATGTTGAGTCGATTACTAGCGGAATCCCAACCGGTAGTGATCGGCTCAACAGACGAGCACTAACTAGTATTAGGTTTAAAATGTTCCCAACTCCCCCCTTATTTTCCTCTTCTTCTAATTATCCAAGAAATATGTAAAAATAAATAAGTTTTGAAATAACAAAAGTCACGGACCCCGGAGTCGAGTCTGTGGAGTAGCAAATTTTGAATAAAAAAAAAAAAAAAAAAAAAAAAAACGATGTTAGTATTGCAGGATAGCGGCTCAGGGCTGTAGTCTTCCGTATGTTTTAATTTTATTTCGGTGCCACGTTTTTAAAATTGCGACAACGCTACCCGCGGCCAGACATTATCGGTGTTTCTCCCAAGATCAAAGGCGATGAACTGGTAGTATTTATTTATACTTCTTTATACTCTCTACATACCACGTAAGTCTTTTAGGTATTTCTGTAGACGAAAAGTATTTATTTACAATTTCGTAAACCTAACATTAATTGGTTCACATTATATGGTATGGTATTATAGTTGGCCCTGGTGCCCGGGCATAGAATGTGGCATCGGTCCCCCCTGCCTGTGGTAAAAGCCCACAAATGGGGAAACCGACTGATGGCGGTTAAACCATCACAACAAATGGCACAATTTAAATTTCGGGCGGTGACGGGCAGCAGCGTCACCGTTGCAAGAAATTGTGCCCTGCGGTCGCCAACCCGCATGCCCAGCGTGGCGACTATGGGCAATACCTCCTATGAAAAGTCCAAGAAGTAAAAGGCCCCTAGTTCCCGGCCGCCCTGCTATTCCTGGCCAAGGCGGCGGTCATGGTAACGGCAGGGCAGGGGGTGCGAAGAATCCCCGGGCTACCGTAGGCCGCCAACCCCAACTGACCCTGGCTGTACACAATGGACGAACGATTCGCGACGACGATAGGCTTGCGCAGCTGGAAGAAGAGCTGACCCACATAAGATGGCACATTCTTGGGTTATGTGAAGTCCGAAGAGCGGGAGAGGACACCGTAACCTTGGAATCAGGCCATCTTATGTACTATCGTGAAGGTCACCAGTTATCGCAAGGTGGTGTCGGGTTTCTGGTTCACAAGACTCTCCGTAACAACGTTTTGGAAATTGCAAGTGTGTCTCCGAGGGTCGCGTACCTTGTGCTGAAGCTGACCGAGAGGTATACTCTCAAAGTAGTCATGGCGTACGCACCCTGGGAGGCATACCCAGATTCAGAAGTTGAGGCTTTGTATGAGGACATATCAAAGGCACTGCACCATACCTCCAAAGCCCACTTCAACGTTGTTATGGGGGATTTTAACGCCAAAGTCGGAGTACGGACTTGCAGTGAATCGGTAGTAGGACCATATGGTTTGGGACGTAGGAATGACAGGGGCCAAATGCTGGTCGACTTCCTCGAGAAGGAAAGGCTGTTTCTAATGAACTCTTTCTACAAGAAGCAGCCCCAGAGGAAGTGGACTTGGCGAAGCCCCGACGGACGGACGAAAAATGAAATTGACTTCATCATTGCGGATAAACGACGTATATTCAGGGATGTCTCAGTGATCTCTAGGTTTGCTACCGGGAGCGATCACAGGCTTGTACGAGGCACCCTGAATATCAATTATAAGCTTGAACGCGTCCGTTTGATGAGGTCAACGCTCCGTCCGAACCTTCTCCAAACCATACTTGAGTCTGAAACATTCCAGCTAAAACTGGAGAACCGATTTGCTGCCTTGGAAACCACAGACAGCGTTGACCAGAAGCTCGACGGAGTGGTGGATGTCCTACGAGATGAGGGCACAAAATTCTGCAAAATGCGGCGCAAAGGCAGCAAGTCAAAGCTTTCGACGGAAACTCTGCATCTCATGGAGGAACGACGAAATCCCACGTTAAATTCGTCAGAACAAGGGGCTCTAAACAAGAAGATTACCAAACTTGTACGACGTGACCTCCGATTAGCTAACACGCTCTTGATTGAAAAATCAATTGAGCAAAATCGGGGGTCTAAAGTGTTCGTCAAGTCACTAGGTAGAAGCCACCTGACGAAATTAACCACCTCGACGGGGAGAGTCGTTGTATCCAAAGCGGATATTCTCTCGGAAGTGGAAGACTTTTACGGCCAGCTGTACGCATCGCATGCTTCTCATCTCCCACAAAACCAGGACAAAAGAGCCACTCTAACACGCCACTACACAGAAGACCTGCCTGAGATCAGTCTGGACGAAATTGTGATGGCTCTTGGACAACTGAAAAATGGAAAGGCCGCGGGCGAGGACGGGATTACAACAGAGCTCTTAAAGTCTGGTGGAACTCCACTGATAAAAGAGCTCCAAGAACTGTTTAATGCCGTCCTCTTCAACGGGAGAACTCCACGGGCATGGCATAGAAGTGTGGTCGTCCTCTTCTTTAAAAAGGGAGATAAGACCCTTTTAAAGAATTACAGACCAATATCGCTTCTGAGCCATGTCTATAAGTTATTCTCAAGAGTTATCACAAATCGTCTCGCCCGAAGACTCGACGAGTTTCAACCTCCTGAACAGGCCGGGTTTCGAAGTGGGTACAGCACCATAGACCACATTCACACGGTACGGCAGATTGTACAGAAGACAAAGGAGTACAATCGGCCACTTTGCTTAGCGTTTGTGGACTATGAGAAGGCATTTGACTCAGTCGAAACCTGGGCTGTTCTGGAGTCCTTACAGCGATGCCAAGTTGATTGGCGATACATCGAGGTGATGAGGTGTTTGTACGACGCCGCTACGATGGCGGTTCAAATTCAAGACCAGCAGACTAAACAAATTCCTCTGCATCGAGGCGTGAGGCAAGGGGATGTTATTTCCCCGAAATTGTTCTCAAACGCACTAGAGGATATGTTTAAGACGCTGGATTGGGTTGGACGTGGCCTAAATATCAACGGCGAGTACATCTCTCACCTACGGTTTGCAGATGACATCGTCATTATGGCAGAGTCGCTGGAGGACTTGCAGTGGATGTTGGATGGCCTGGCTAACGCTTCTCAACGCATCGGCCTCCGGATGAATTTGGATAAAACCAAGGTCATGTGTAACGAGTTCGTTGCACCGGGGCCGATTGTCGTAAATGAAATCACTCTTGAAATTGTCCAGAAATACATTTACCTAGGGCAGACGCTCGAACTAGGTAGAAGTAGCTTTGAGAGTGAGGCCATGAGAAGAATCCAGTTGGGCTGGGCAGCATTTGGAAAACTTCGTCGAGTCTTCTCGTCACCCATCCCACAAAGTCTTAAGACAAAAATGTTCAACCAGTGCGTTCTACCTGTTATGACCTACGGTGCTGAAACGTGGACACTGACAGTGAAAATGGTCCGAAAGCTCAAGGTCGCTCAGCGAGCTATGGAAAGGGCTATGCTTGGGGTTTCTCTGAGGGATTGCATCCGCAATGAAGTAATTCGTCAGAGAACTAAAGTCACCGACATAGCTCAGCGTATTAGCAGACTGAAGTGGCAATGGGCCGGTCACATCTGTCGCAGACCCGATAACCGTTGGGGTAGACGGGTTCTGGAGTGGAGACCGCGAATCGGTAAACGTAGTGTAGGACGCCCTGAGACTAGATGGAGTGACGATATACGAAAGGCGGCTGGTGGCGGTTGGAAACGCAAAACTGAGGATCGGGCTGATGATGATTATAGTTTGGAGCTAGTTCGTACCTATTGTGTACAGAATGTCCAACAATATCTAAGATTATTTTTATGTGTATTTATGTTAATAATACGTGTAACCGAAGTACTAAAAAATACTTAAGAAGCGGGTATCCCCATTCAGCAAATACTATTTTAGGTTTTCTCAATCGATTTCTTTTTATTGGATCAGTAACTCAAACAATACTGAAAATCTTTGGCAGCATTTTAAAGTTTATTTTATAGTTAAACAACAATAATAATTACTAAAGGCGAAGGACATACGTTAAGAAGTTCGGATTCCATAATCACAAATCATAAACAGTCTACTTTCTGTCTTCACTTTTAGAAGTCGGATCTATTTCTACTAGGAGAAAGTTATAGGTTATATTATTAGGGCCATAATCAACGCTGACCAAGTGGTAGATTAGCAGCTTGTCACAAATTCTGAAAGGATCTTTTCTTGCAACATGCCCGTTTCGTCACGAGCATTCCTTCATCGTTATAGCCAGTGATAATAATAAAGTATTAGATTTGTACTTACCTTGAAAAATAACTCAGACCTAGATGAGAATTAGACACGACCTCACGCTTGGACAAATGGCTCTTGTCTTTCTTATCTGGGTGCTTGCTGCTTCACCGCTTCATACTGCAATTGCAAACTCGATGAAGTAAAATTCAATAAATCATACTGTCGATTTACTGAATTTATCAAACATTGAAATTGGTCTGATGGGGAGGTGGGCCGTAATTTTGAATTTTTAACACAATTTTGAGACCTGTAAAACAGTGTATTAAACTGTGAAAAAAAATAGTTAAGGATCTAATCTAGACTAATTCGCAGTTAGTAACACGATTTGAAGAATTTCACTCGATAGAAAAAAATCCCAATGTGACCCCTTTTCATAAAGTTTGTTCAACTTTATGACTAAACTATTAAAGTTTTACACTTAATTTTTGTACTCAACGAAAGCCACTAAAAAGTTATGAGTTCGCAGAATTTGACTTGATAAAAAGTATCAGTTATTTACCATGTTTAAATAACTACAATATATGTAGCGCGCCGTTCGGCAGGCCCGATCAGTCGCGTTTTGGCGCTCGTGGACAACGGACTTGTGCTTGTTTTTGCAATTTTGATAACCGATAAATCTTTAATTTTACGATCATAGTTCCACAGAATAACAATATCAGTAGTTAGTCTCTTACTGTCAAATAACTGATAGTATTTTCTAATTACCTCATCAAAGAGCCGTCGACGCCAATAAAAAGAACCGAATTTGTTAATTTAAAAGTTAATTAAATTTAAATTTAGACACTCGACCAAATTTGATGAGAAGTTTTTTAGGCAGTGAAAATAGAATTTAACTCTGCACTAAATTTCCAATCCGTATTTATTTTACATAAGGTTTAGAAAAATTTACTGAGCATAAAATCACAAAATAATGACAGATGCAGGTAGAGCTTCAAGCGCCATGTCGAAAAAACGTTTTTGGCCAATATCTCGAAAACTATGTACTTTAGAGGAAAAGTCCTTTAGTCAGCCAATTATTGTAGAAAATAAAATTTCAGATCTTTTATTTCCAGCAAACTTTTTTTTAGAACTTACCGATTACGATTTATATCCCATATAATGGTAACAATGTAGAAAAATTAATATGTGAATTCTGTACCCAGTAGCTTAAACATTGCCCTTTTTACCCGACTGGAAGAAGGGTTATGTTTTTCGCGTGTATCTTATATGTTTGTTAAACTTTTATTTCCACATATCTTCCAAACTGCTGGATGGATTTTGGTAATTAAGATATTGTTAGACTAGTCTCATTCACCAAAGTGTCCTTAGACAGTAAATAGTGTTTTTAGGGTTCCGTAAAACGTAAAAACGGAACCCTTATAGATTCGTCATGTCTGTCTGTCTGTCTGTCTGTCTGTCCGTCCGTATGTCACAGCCACTTTTTGCCGAAACTATGAGAACTACACTGTTGAAACTTGGTAAGTAGATATAGTCTGTGAACCGCATTAAGATTTAAACAAAAAAAAAATTAAAAAAGATAAATTAGGGTTGCCCGACATACTGAGAACTAAATCTCAAAAAAAATTTTTTCATCAAACCTACACGTATGGGGTGTCTATCGATAGGTCTTCAAAAATGATGTTGAGGTTTCTTAAATCATTTTCGTCTACACTGAATAATTTGCGCGAGAGACACTTCCAAAGTGGTAAAATGTGTCCACCCCCCCCTCTAACTTCTAAAGTCAGTGAATGAAAAATCTAAAAAAAATATATGATGTACATTACCATGTAAACTACCAACGAAAATTAGTTTGAACTCGATCTGATGAGTCGTTTTTTTTTAGTACGTCATAAATACACTATTATTGAAACTTCGATCAAAGTTACAACGAACTACAAGAACTATGTGTACTATGTATATTATGTTACTTGCTGCAACGGAACCCTTCATGGGCGAGTCCAACTCGCACTTGGCCACTTTATTTTACGTGTTGATTTTTTGCAGTCAGGTTTTTTAAATCAAAGTTATTCTGTCATATTGTTCGTTGCTCGAAAAAACAATATCGTTCATCATCATGATTGAAGAGTCGAACAAATAGTTTTGTCTACACTATTGTAATAAGAACAACTAAGCTGTGAAACGTATTGTCAGAGTGGATTTTTCTCGTTGGAATGAACCTTGGAGAATTATTTTTATAACAAAGGAGACGGCCCATTTTCCATGGGCATTTGCCCCACAGAAAAAGTCCATGAGACTTGATCAAAATTGGATCATTGTATAGGATTTTTAATATATATAGAGGAAACGTTTATGTTTTTATCCTGCATAGCGGGGTTTAAAAGATATCAACTAAAACATTGAAAAAAAATAACGCCGCAAGTAGGTAATCAAGAACGTGATTATGTACTTACTACTAAAAGAAGGTAGTAAATTCATTACTTTGCGACGTACTGTGCTCAGAATAATGTCGACTCAACACAGAGAAGGACCGGAGATTCGGCCAAACCACAAAAAAATTACAAAACCTTTGGAAAAATAAAGAAATTCCATGTGTTGTGTGAGTTTCGAACGAATTTTTACTGTACGTAAACTTCAACTGAACTAAAATGAGAAAAACATGGCTGATAGACGTGGGCGTTGAATGAACGAACAGTTCATTTCAACTGTTTACTAAGCATGAACGGATAGACTAGTTTACAGTTCTCCGGTAAACTAGTCGAAGAATGAACTATACGACTATACGCGTAATCAAGCAAGCAGTCGACAACAGTCTTCTGTTGTCGACTTGTCGATGCTTTTTAACAAAGGGCGATGCAACGTGTGCGAGAGAGACAAAAATACTGGCGAGAGACGAGAGTCACTATGGCGCATTGGGATGAATTTTGTTGTACATTGCGCGCATAAACATAAAAGAGTAAAATACATTCATACTAAACGTTCTATGAATTGCAAAACTGAATATCCTACCGGAACAAGATAACCGGAGAAGAACAAGTATAAACTTGTTTATTTTACCGAGTAAACGCTTTCAAATCAAAATAGTTTCTAATGCCATATAAAAAGGTGCATATTTCTTTAAAACTTCTTGTGGTTTTGAATTGTTTTTATTTTTGTTTTTGTTTACATATTTTTTTTAGTTTCGAGTGAAATACGTTACGCGTAGGTAATGTAACTTGAAATTCGTCTAGAAAATGTACGTATCGTACATGGCTGACTTTGACTATAGCATAGACTATAATCTGAACACATAGGTACAAATGAAAGGAGTGTTCACCGTAGTACTTATTTATTGGGTACTGACCTGAAGACATAACACGAACTAAACCTTAACAGGCTTATTTAAATTCACATAAACTTCGCTAGCGTGTTTTAACGCCGTACAACGCCATCTAGTTTGGTTTTATGGAACTATAGTACCTTAATACAAAATTACTTATACATAGTCATTAAGGTACTTTTTAATCACCAATTTGCAATCCCCGCTTGGCAGGTTAGTATTGAATGTACAGTTTGAATTATTTAATTATATGTTATTTTAATTAAATAACTTGTTTAGGTCTCCGGGGCTAATTAAGTACCTAAACTTGAAACGACTTGGGGCAGAAATGAGCCGTCTCCTTTGTTTTTATTTCCGTTATTTATTTATATTACTATTTTTAAAGGATGTTTTTTTTAGTACTTCTTATTTACGCACCCCATATTCTGACTTGTCCACATGTTGTTTTCCATTCTAAGGTTGCCTGAAAGAGATCGCTTTCAGCGAAAAGGCCGCCCACTGTCGCACTAATTTACCATGTTTTGTTTATTTTTGCTATGTATTTTTTTATTGGTGTGTCAATTAAGAGTATCTATCTATCTACCTTGGGGTTTTCAAGTCGAGAGTGAATTTGCTTCTGTATGAGAAGCAAATTCCGTCGTAGACCGCATTATTTTCATCCACTATCATCGGCATCATCGCAACCGTATTATTAAATGGGCCATAAATCGTAAATGGTAAGTTTTACAAAAAAAACATACTGGCAACAAAAAATACAAAATCGAATTTTCTACAATAATGGTTTCCATAATTGTTGCCATTAAGTGCATAGTTACCGAAATATCGGCTAAAGCAGTTTTTTCAATTGGCGTTTGATGCTCCACCTGGACTGTGAGCATTTTGTGATTTAATGCTCAATAAGTGACGAGAAAATAAAATAAAAGTCTGTCAAAATTCAATAGAAAGGAGTATTCTAGGTTTAAAAAGAAAGGGTAGAGTGAAATTACAAGAAATTAAAAAGAGAACAAAATTTAAAAGTGCACACACAGCTTACAAACAGCTTAAATGGCGTTGGACGGGACATTATGTTAAGAGAAACTAAAGAGAAATGGACTAAATCAGTCACAGAATGGTATCCAAGAGATAGCAAAATAAATAAAGGTACACAAACCAAAAGATGGGAAGATGACTTCAGGAAAATAGCTGATCCGGTATGGACCCGTTTAGCAAGAGACAGAAATACGTAGAAATCATCAGAGGAGGCCTTTGTCGACAGACAAGCTGTTACACACAACTATCCAGTTGTCGATAATGTATGTGATATATTTTATTTAGTTATTATTTAAGTTATATATATGTATATATATATATATATATATATATAGATTAAATTAATTTAGTTTTTAGGAAGTAGGCATCTGTCAAGTAGTCATAAGAAAAGAAACAGCAATAAAGGCTATTTTATTTATTATTATAAGTGAGTTTTATAACACATTTGCCCGTAAAGGGTCTCCTATTGCGCCAATTTCTGTATCGTAATGTATCTCATTACGTACTTGTGCTATTATGTAATATAAAACGCACGATTTCAAAATGCTGTCTAAAACGAACGGTACCTTTTTAAATACTGGCCTCGTGGCTTAGTTGGTAGTAGCTCTGCCTGCGAAGCCGAGGGTCGTGGGTTCAATTCCCACCCAGTGCAAGTATTTGTGTGATGATTTCAAATGTTTGCACTGTGTCTGGGTGTTTTTATGTATAATAAGTATGTATTTGAAACTATATAAGTATTATATCAGCTATCTGGCAGCCATCATACACGCTTTGCTTAGTTTGAGGTCAGATGGTGTTGAAAAAAAAATCTTAGTAAAATTTTTTATGTCAGAAAAGTGATTAACATTTTATGAATAAAATTTACTTTGAGAGGTAAATTATAAAAAATAATTAATTTGACCATAAATAGGGTACCGGACTGGGTCAAAAATACACTATTCTAATTAGTCCGCCATCGCCAGCTAGATCATGGAAAAATAGGGGACACGTATTTTTTGTTTTTTCAAAATATTAAAAAATCGACAAAGATATAGAACATCAAACTTCGAGAGTGGAGGTCGCGACGTCACTCGTGAGGAAAAATCGTAGGCACGAGTGACGTCACGCGAAACTTCTAAGGGCTGTATCTTCGTAATTTTTTGTTTGTGAAACATAAGAAATAAAGTGGCCAAGAGCGAGTTGAACTCGCCCATGAAGGGTTCCGTTGCACCAAGTAACATAATATTCATAGTACACATAGTTCGTTGTAACTTTGATCGAAGTTTTAATAATAGTGTATTTATGACGTATTAAAATAAACTACTCATCAGATCGAGTTCAAACCAATTTTCGTTGGTAGATTGCATGGTAATTAATTTACATCATATATTTTTTTTTAGTTTTTTCATTCTCTTACTTTAGAAGTTAGAGGGGGGGGGTCACACATTTTACCACTTTGGCAGTGTCTCTCGCGCAAATTATATTAGAAACCTCAACATAATTTTTGAAGACTTATCGATAGAGACTACACACGTGTAGGTTTAATGAAAAAAAAATGTTGAGTTTCAGTTCTCAGTATGGGGGCAACCCTAATCTTTTATTTTTGTTGTAAAAATCTTAATGCGGTTCAACAGTGTAGTTCTCATAGCTTCGGCAAAAAGTGGCTGTGACATACGGACAGACAGACATACATGACGAATCTATAAGGGTTCCGTTGTTACGTTTTACGGAACCCTAAAAATACGTGTACAATATTTTTTTGCAATCTAACTGACGGACTAATTAGTTATTTTGAGGATTGTGCCCTATTATAATAATTTATCTGTAACAAAAAACAAAAATATTAATTTACTTTATTACTAATAGCATAAAGACTGGCTCTGTGTCTTTGCTTTAAAAAACGATGATGCGCGCGCATCGCTAATCTGTGAACAAGTAAAAATAATTCCGGGCGCTTTTTTTTTCGCTGTATTGTTTTTATTTGAAAATGTCGTCAGAGTTTTATTTATTTCCACGCAAATATGTTATAAAACGTCGTATGACATATATGCGCTTTTAAACATTACAGCCTCTGCTAATTATAGCTCTCACCTTCGCCTCGAGCTAGCAATATAACCTCAGCTGTAATTATCAACTTAGCTTACTTATATCATAATGTACTTTTATAACATATTTGCTCGTAAAGGGTCTCTTATTGGACCAATTTCTGTATCGTAATGTATCTTATTACGCACTAGTGCTGTAATGTGTAATGTAAAACGCACGGTTTCAAAATGCTCCGTCCACAGACTAGGTAGAGAGATATGCTCCGTCTAAAACGAACGGTACCTTTTTAAATCTTAGTAAAGAGTTTTTATGTCAGAAAAGTTTGGTCAACATTTTATGAATAAAATTAACTTTGAGAGGTAAAATATAATAAAGAATTATTAAATTCGTTAATTTAATTAATTTAGACCATAAATTACTTTAATTTTTCTGTAACAAAACACAAAAATATTAATTTACTTTATTATTAATGGCATACCGGCTGGTTCTGTGCCGTTGCTTAAAAAAAAAGGCTCCGATGCGCGCGCATTGCTAATCTGTGATCCATAGTGATTACTTACTCTGTGCTGTGATCAAGTAAATATTATTCCGCGCGTTTTTTTTCGCTGTATTGTTTTTATTTGAAAATGTCGTCAGAGTTTTGTTTATTTCCTCGCAAATATGTTATAAAACGTCGTATGTCATACGTGCGCTTTGATAATTACAGCCTCTGCTAATTATAGCTCTCGCCTTCGGCTCGAGCTAGCAATAAAGCCTCGACTGTAATTATCAACTTACCGCACTTATATCATAATGTACTATTACCTCATATGAAAAAATTGGATCAGAATTGCAGTTTCTGCGCATTTTTTTAATATTTTTGACAAACCTATGAAGTATTAGGAAATACTTTAAAAAGATGTATGAAATTGGCAAAGCTGTTCTCAACTTACAGCGTCACTAAAAAACAGGTTCATTTTGTGTCGTATAGAGAAATATTTCTTGCTTTATTTAGCAACAGAACTCTTATCACTATTATAAACAAAAAAATCTTGAATAAAAAATGAGTTTAAATTACATAGTTCAATTAAGTCAATATTTTACTGTTATTTCTGCACTGTGGCACCGATTCCACACAGAATGACGCGTGAGAATGGTTGCGAGAACAAGACAGCGCTAAATGCCTACTTTGACAGAAATACCCGGCCTTCTGTCTGTGGGTTAGTGGCGAGAACGTCCGATTAATAACCGTGAGTTCGTAAGTACGAATTTCGCGTATACCTTTAACTGTCTTCAGCAGTGAGACAACACAGGATAATTTAAAAAAAATGTACAACTTTCTCATCAACACTGGCTTTACCGGCAAATGAAACCATTGTAAGGATAGTATGCCATGTTCCAAAGAAATTCTTCCTAGACGCGACGTGTGATATTCGCTAACTCATACTTGATCGGAGCGTTGATGGTCTTGACTCTCTCCTTGACTCTAACTTATAAGCGAAGGCCCTGAGTCCTAGTGGGAACATAACAGTTTATTCTTATGCTAACACCTGCCCAGCGTAACTCTGTATTTATATTGCGCTGTATCCTCGCTTGCGTTGTTTGCTGTATCCGTCTAGACGCGATGACATAATGCTCGTCTGCGCCCGCGCCGGTCACGCCGCACGTCGCTGCACCTAAAACAAATATTTTGCGTGTACTTTTTGATTGCTTTAGCGTTAAAACACCTAATTCCACGAGCCAAGTAATTATTATAGCTACCGGATTTCAGTCTAATGGGAATAAAAAATGGTTGGGTACTTATTTTGTTTGCCTACCGAAATAGGCTCATTACGCGGGCGATTTGGAATTTTCAAGTTTTTGGTTTTCGTGGTTTTGTTTAGATATTTTTATCATTTTTAATTCCTGGCGCAAAAATGACTGGGATTTATAAGTTTGCCGTGTCTCTTTCGCTCTCTGTGTGTATGTGTGTGTGCGTATCTGTGGCATCTTAAGATAACATGTATTTACTTGCAAACGTATGTAAGGGAGAGTGGGGTAACTGCGAACACCTAAGGGAAAGTTAAAATAAAACGAAATCAAATTAAGTTATCAATGTCATTTAATAATCAAGCTTAAGTTAAACTAATCAACTTAACATTTTTATAGTAAAACATATTTTTTTTATAATACAACTTAGTTATATGAAAAAAAAAAAATATACGGTCGAATTGAGAAACCTACTTTTTTTTAAAGTCGGTTAAAAAAACAAAGCATGTGGTGTTCGAAATTACCCCACATGCTGTGGGGTAATCCCGGACATACTGTAATTCGCACAAAAATCACGTAAAATACGCTTCGAAGTGTTTTTCAAATTTTTCATGTGCTCAAAATCTACAATATCCAATCTTCGCTAATTGGTTGCACATGTATTTCAACACGATTCTGACAATTCTGTTTCTTTGCTCTCTGAAATGTTTCTTGCTTAATTTCTCTCTTTTTCACTTTTCGATTTGTTATATTGCTTATTCTTGCATGGATGATGATATTCTAATGATTCCAAATTATTCTCTCTTTTTTACTGTAAATCCTATTATTAACTTTAACCTATTTCTTTTTTATTCTAAAGCATATTTTATGCTGGCTGGAAGTCAACTCATTCATATTATTTTGTTTTTGCTTTTTTGGTATTATGTTGAAATCTCAAATATGAATTTGTATTTAGATATAATATTAAAAATGACGTACAAATATATACATAATACTAGCAGCGCCCCGCGGCGTAACCCGCAAAGTTCCCATTCCCATTGTTCCCGTTGTTTTCCAGGATAAAAAGCCTACGTGTTCTTGCAGGCTATAATCTGTGTTCCAAATTTTAGTCCGATCCGTTCATACGTTAGGACGTGATGGAGCAACAAACATCCAAATATCCAAACATCCATACATTTACATTTAAAATATTTTTATTAATTATTTCTGCACCAAAACACGTTACATATAAGTAATTTATAATTTCTATAAATTATTATATATTATACAATTTCTACACCTAGATATGTTAATGTATTTATTTTATGCCAATTTTCTGTAGGTATGATATATTAGTGTTTTTTAAATTATATTAACAAAAGTGTTACATTGTTAGCTCCTCATACATTTATTGTCCAGGGGTAACTGCGAACGTTTGTCTTTACCCCACTCCAATAATCCGCCATACCCGACTCGCCCAGGAACGCGATATTTTCTTTTTAAATTGAGTTTAGAGCCATGCCATACAAAATACGTGTGCTTCAAAATGTTGTTAAATTACATGTTGTTTCACAAGAAAAACACTATGCTCTTATATGTTTTGCAAATAAGATTAATTTGTTGTAATAACTTCAAGATAACTTACCTTGAAACGCAAGCGGGTCCTCACTTTAACAACTATTGTTTGATACTGGGTTTGGGTTTGGAGTCGACTTCCGTCGGCGTCGTTGAAAAATTTTTTTTTTCCTGTTCTAATATGGATAAACCTGTGCGTCCGGCATTACCCGCCGTCCGTGATTCCCCCACCCTCCCTACGTTTGACTTAAAAATTAAACAATCGTGTTATCGTGTTGAGGATTTTCTTAATATGTATTTCATTTTGTGCCACACAGAAAATTAAAAATTAACCTATAATTATCATACCAATAAACAGAAAATGAGGGTAGTAGTAGTAGGCTGGTTCTAGTAACTCCACAACACATCACATTAAAATTATAAAGTCATCAGTTTGTAGGTTTATAAATGTGTAACTATGTCTGTTCCCACTTCTCTCTGTAACTTTCACTCAGTATAATTTTTTTTTCCTGTAAAATTAGCTATTCCCGTAAGATAACTAAAATGTTTGTTTACTGAAAGTCGTATCTTTGAAATTGGTTAATTAGATTTGGATGAAATAAAATAGCGGACAAGTTAATTTCTTCGATTAAGATATTTATGACAATGAACGTTGTTGTTAACTTTGAGGTGCCAATAAAGTGTTTTGTATTGTGTAATATCGTGAGAAATTGTTCAGCCGTGGGTACAGGGTGCAGCTAAACTTTGTAAACTTCTTTTGAAACCAAAAGTGTTATCAATTGAGTAAAAGTAAACCAATTAAATAAATGTAAGAATTTATATTGACAACTGTTCGATCTTTCCCAAATTAAATTTCACAAAGGAATGCCAGTCACCGGCTTAGCTCCATCTACTTATAGCCCCGACGCCTTCAAAACTCTTTTTGAGACGGCGGGTAGAAGTAGATGGTTCCACACCGGCGCCCTCTATACTAAATTTTACTAGTCATATCCATTCTCTTTAAATAGTCAGATACTTGTTCTTTTATGACACATATTTAGACTCAAATCCCAGTATTCAATATAATACTATATAGTCCGAGATCCCAGAGCTCCCAGACGTCACCTATTTTCTGATGAATGAATGATGATGAATGAATGACAACAAAAAATTGACCAAATTTACTGCAAGTGAACCAATTGACGTTGCTAGTCCTGGACGTCTACTCTCTTTCTACGAAAACGTAATTTCGAAATAAACTCGCGACTTTCCAACTCCGATTCTACTTCGATTCGTCGTTTTGTCCGTTCCTACTCTAATTAGAGTATGCTTAGAACATTTAAACGTCAAACAATGTTGTATCGGATGAAACGAAGCAGAACGAGAGCAGGAAAGTTGCGAGTTTTTTTTTTCGAAATTACGTTTTCGTAGAAATAGAGTAGACGTCATGCTCAAGGGGCTGCCCTGTGACTTGTCACAAAAGTCCCATAAAAACTGTTTTTAAAAAATCCTACTAATATTGTAAAACGCGAAAGTTTGTAAGTATGGGTGGATAGATGGATGGATGTTTGTCACTCTTTCACGTAGAAACTCCTAAAGGGGTTTGGGTGAAATTTAGTACATAGATAGATAATGGTCTGAAATAACACATCTATAGGCTACTTATTATCCCGGCAAAATAACGGTATTGGGAACTACGCGAGTGAAACCGCGGGGTGCTGGTAGTATAATAAAATACGGTTTATAAGTTAATGTGCTACGATACTACAGGCAGATACTCAGACACACTGTTCAAGGATAATATTGACCAAATGGAATTTATAATTTGGAAGATACGGTGCCATTAACATTATTCGAGAAAAAATAACGGTACTTCAACGAAGAGTGACGAATATAGATTATAGATTTACTGAAGTACCAATTTCGCACAGTTTAACATACACCTTAAACGGGAAACTCGAAATAATGTTTCAATGAGAATTATTTGTAGAGTATCAACCTCGGCGCCTTTACTGCGAGCTCGCGGTGAAATTGTTGAACTACATTACTTTTCAGCAATGATATGTGTATATCATTGAAAAATTTGACACTGATACCACCCATCAACCGACATGAGTTATGCAGAATCTTTTGGTAATAAAATAAATATTCATCTATAAGAATTCAATCAAAGTCCTGTGGCTCTGTGGTGCCCATAGAAATCTAAATAATTTAGATTTCTGTGGTGGTGCCATTGAAAGGCCTGCTTACAATAATAGCCCAGTCGAGTTAGCTTAAAAATAGGCTAGAAATAATTATAGTCAAATTTTTTTGCGTCAATGTTTAGGGGGGTGTTTAGGTCATAAATAACTTAAATCCAAAAACTTGACCTAATCCGACCGGTGCGTTAGCCGCCATATCAGTTTGAAGGTCAATCCTTTTTTTAGCCATAAATATGTCCTTTATTTTTCAAGTTTCAACAAAAAGTATTAGAACCAAAGTTATGGCAAATTTAATTTTCTACAACTATGGGTTTGATAATTTTCATCGTTCAATCAATATTTACTAAAAAGAACTAAAGAAAACAAGCCAAAGTATAATTTTGCATCTATCGAGATACATTATTATCGAATCTAGCGAAAATAAAATATACAATCAAAGTTGTTGAGTTGTTGTAAAGATCATTAAATTTCCTACAACTTTAATTCGTATCATTTTTTTCAGAAGCAATATTTACGACGAATTAAATCTTAATAGGCGGCTAACGCACTGCTAAACATTGGGGCAAAAAAATCTGACTGTAATTAATTTAATTATAAACCCCTATTTTTGAGTTAACCCCTGGCGCCAAATTCCTTGTTGGATCAGGCTTGATAGTTACTGGCATAAACCAAGTAGTAGCATCCCGCAATTTCATTTTTGTTTGTCACTGATTCGAATAACTCTAACACATTCTGACAAGCATCGTCCGCTAACTATGGCACCCCGTTAAATCCTTTGACGGCCACTAACTACAAAGTGGTCGATTCCGAATTCCTAGCATCGCTTCTACACGCTTATTTGTACGCCCTAAATCAGTTAAGCCCTAGGAATTTGTTAATGACGTTGGTAGTGAAGGGGGACCTCGAGGGCCCTTAATGATTTACCTACCACTTGACTTGCCGCTGTTACGCTTCGCCGGCAACAGTTATAGTAAATTCTTGAAATGGTTTAAGACTCCTAATTATGGGATTGTACTGTGTCACGATCTTGGTATTTACTGGCAATATTTTGCAGTCTGAAGCGGTTATTTTGAACTGGCAATGCAATGCGGTTTCTCTCTCTACCATGTGATAAACCTGAGACAATTCATAAAAACTCAACAACGTAACCTTGTAAAGGCGGGCATAACATATTTATTTTTTCATTTTGTTAGAACTACACAATTGCTGATTTTTTTTCAATTACGATTACAGTCATATTTATTGTAATAATGACCGATACGAGTAATTTTACGATTTACTTTAGACTAATAAACCACTTTAAACATAATAAACAATTTCCGATCTAAAGAACTGAACGTCGCGTCGCTACAATGTTGTATCAGTTAACCCTTTTTCTTTTTAAACATTAGGGATGTTAGGTACTGTAAAAATCGTAAATAAACAATTGTCTTATTGTGCTCCTTAAATTTACGAAAGAAAAAATAATTCGCCTGATGATTTATAAAATACAAGTCCGGATCGATGCATTTGTTAGAATCTCTTGGGATTCTACGCTGTTATAACCTAATTTACATCAGGATAGCCTTAATTCTGTGAGCTTAGATGTGAATGTGCTGTCTACTTAAAAGATGGTAGGATGAATAGAAAGCCCAATAGATGGTATTTAAATGTTATTTATTCTTTTATTCCACTTTCGGTGCACCTATAGACTACAGAGAAAGAATCGTGGTCAAGAAAACTCTGCGCCTTCACATACACAATCTGTACACAAGTAAATCTTAAACAACAGTTATAATACTTATCTTGGCTTAATCAATCGTTCGCTCGGGAACAAGAATTATACAGAGCAACAGAGAACACAGTAAGTTGTAGACAACAATATATAAGAAAAGACAGGCGAGCCGAACAGAGCCACGATCACTTTTATAATCCTCGTTGTCAACCCCACTCACCCATAGTCATAGCGCCGCCCCTCCAACCAAACTATAACAAGTTATAGCGGAATAGGTGGTGGATTTGACAACGTTGATTTACTTATATGTTTATTATACTTTATACAATAATACTTGCATATTATTTATTAATTATATTTAACCGTATTATTTATAACATGGTTATACTTATTATATAATTTCGGAAATACATCAATTCCTTTCTTGTTATTACAATATCCTGTAAAATATATCATTAATCAGGATTTGACACGTATAAATCACCCATTTAGTCAATTTTAACGTCAGGTGAAGGGTTCCAAGGAACCCTTAATCTAACACATTCACTTTAATCGTTTTTTTTTAAATAAAGAGTGACGAGACTAGCTGGACATGTGCCTGATGGTAAGCAACATCCCTGCCACATGACATCACAGTGACACGCAGCATGGCATGAAGAGTCCAAATTCTTACCTAGCACTGCACTGCGCTCGTCATCCAGAGATCTAAGTTGTTAAATCTCTAAGCCCTGTAATTTCTCTGGAAACATTGCCCTTCAAACCGGAACACAGTAATGTTTGCACATTTCTGCTTGGTAGTAGAATAACTGGCAAAGGTGTGGTCCTTCCCCAGACGGACTCTGACAAGAGTCCTACCACTACGATGGTTTTAAGCAGGTCACCTTACCATGACGATAAAACTGACAGACGTCAAATGTTACCTATTAAAATGGCCCGCCTGTACATAGCATGTATAAACTGTCATAATAGAAACGGTTTCGTTTCTATTGTGTCTCCCTAAGAATGAAGCGCCAATTTAGATTTTTCAGAAGATTATATCATATTTCTGAAGGGAATTTAGCCTCAAATGGTATCTAATACCTTGGAACTTTGGGATATCCCAGAAGAGAGATTTACAACCTGACAATATTATAGGTACGCATACGTAAAGCATACTCGAACACACCAGATAGCATTCCTACAGTACTTTTTGTACGCTGATTTACCTGACTCACATGATCTAATGATTATGTAGATTGTAGAGTATTGTAAATGATAAAATCAAACAGAGCAACATTACATAGATGTTCGAGAAGTTTTAGATTTTGAGAGATTTTATAATAATAGGATGACAGGTCACGTTACTAGCGCATCAGCCAATATTGTCGGCGCCACTTCCGTCGATGCACACGTTGATTCACGGAACTCGGGTATTTTAGAACGTTTCGTGATGCCACGATTCTTTACTGTTAATTATAGATTACAACCCTAGCAGTGGTGTAGTTTGGAAACGGGAAAGAACGGAATAAGGTATTAGGTATTTCGCGTGGACAGAGTGAAAGAGTAATGAAATGAGTACATACTATATGTGCTCAATTCAATTTACGACTAGAACATGCAATACAGATACTTTGGTAATGGATATTTTTCAGGCAACACTAATTAACCCCAAATTAAGCACTGTGATTTGTGAGTGAAAAAGTGATTTGAGAATTAGATAAAATAATGATACGATTACGAGTACATGTATCAATACCTTTTCTCATCACGTGATGAAGATATGCACCTGATAGTAAACAAGCCCCTGATCTTTACAATAGCACAGTGCTACGCAGTTATTTGAGCTTGAAGAGTTCGCAAATCAATGCCTCAAACTCAACTCAAATTAAATTTCAATGCCTAGCACTATACTGTGCTCGTCGTCCTAAAATATAAAATAAATATATAAAAATGTATTTATATATCTGTAACCTCAAATATAACATGATGAATCCCTTCGCTCGGTAATTCTATAGTAATATTGCTCTACAAACCGAAACACCGTAATTTATCTATAGTACGTATTAATTTAAGTTACGCGTTCATATTAATTTAACTAGAGTTTTAGCTCAAAATGATTTAGAATTGTACGTAAAACCGTACAGTGGTATGCGTGGGCGCAGCTAATTCTTGAATGAAGAGCTCCGTAATTATAGCAGTAATGGATCATGTCTAGACTTCCGACGGGCACTAGACTAGACAAACATGTCCGAATTATTCTTGGTAAATCAGTTTTAACCTGTTATGAATCTTGCGTTTCATAGAAGTCATAAAATAATATGTACCTTATGTGCTCGTCTAACTTCAAATACTTTTTTTTCGCAATATTAAACATCTTACGACAGATCGTTGCAAAGAATTTTTAAAACCTGCTTTTTGGTCCTAGATTTTTATTTATCAAATAAATAAACAAAACCAAGAAATATTACTGGAATAGATCGTCGTGGTATCGTCGTGGACATGCCTTTAGTAGTGGTAGGACTCTTAGCAGAGTCCGCCTGGGGAAGTACCACACCTTTGCCAAATATTCTACCGCCAAGCAGTAATGTGCAAACATTACTGTGTTCCGGTTTGAAGGGCAACGATTCCAGAGAAATTACAGGGCTTAGAGACATAATATCTTAGATCTCTGGGTGACGAGCGCAGTGCAGTGCTAGGTAATGATTTGGACTATCATGTTTCAATAGCTGCGTGTTACTGTGCTGTTATGTGGCAGGCATGTTGCTTACCATCAGGCACATGACCTGATCGTCTCGTCACTCTATGATATAAAAAAAATAAAAAAAACTTGATTCAAGCTCTATTTCTTTGAGCGTATTTGACGTTACTCTATCTATGACGAAGAATCTATGTAGGTACTGTACTCAAAAAATTTACAGCGTTTCTGGGTTGCGTGAAATTTGAACAATAATTGTTTCTATGGTGCGGACTCATATGCGTCCTACGGCGAATATTCGTGTTGGCGCGATTAGTGTGGCCGGGTACATCGTGTTATCGCAATGTATGCGCAACAAGACGATGAAGCATCGGAGAGCTCTTGGTAAACTGGCGCGAATCATAGGGACTTGTCGCGGCAATATTCGCTTGACTTACGTCAATTCAAAATCAAAATTCATTTATTTCAGGTAAGGTTCCCCATAAATTATACAATTCATACAATCAATTTCAAACGTCACAAAAGGAATGTTTAAGACTTAAGTATTGGAAAGCTTTACTAGCTTTTCTGATCGTATCTTTTTTAACACGCTTTTGTTAACTTCACTTGTAGGTAACTAACTACGAGTATGTATGTAAGAAAATCTTGGAATCTTAATTTGACCCACTTCCCGGTCTTTGATTAGGATTCAATTTTACACACGCTCTGAATTCTGTTGACAATACATGACTTAAAAAGGAAACGTCATTACAAATCCAATATGGCGCCCTCCCCAAGATGGCGGACTGGCTATTTGAAATCCACCCGCATGATATGGATATCAAATGAAAGGGTTTGCTGTCAGAAATACGAAAAAAATAGGCACGTGACTTAAATTCAATATGGCGGACGTCCAAGATGGTGGACAGGCTATTTGAAATGCTTTTGTAATTTTTAGTGCGTGCTAAAAGCGTGTTTTTTCGTTTTTTAAACTATTATTGGTAATTGCGTTTATAGTGCGACTTTTTGTAGCAGTATTTCAAAGCCAGATGTTGACGTACGTAAAAATCCAGAAAATTCCATGCCACTCTCTGCGGCTAAGTAAGATAACATACATACTTTCCATTCCTGTGCTGTACATGAGAAAAACAAAGTGAAATTATAATTATTGGGGAGCGGTGGACTGTAACTAGTTGGTGAATATAGGAAATGAGAGAGGCGCACAATGATAGTAAAAATATTAAAATTATTTAAAACATTTACAAAATTAAACCAAAACGCTCCTTAACCAAGGTAACTAAAGCAACAACTGAAGTCACAGGAAAAATAGAATATAAAATACAGATGATACTCGTACGTAGAGACCCATAATTTGTTTTAATTTAATTCATGGCCAATAGCCATGGTCCCGAAGATTTCTTATCATATCCGAGCGTGACGCTAGAATCCAATTCACAGCCCACGAAATATCTGTCTAGGCGCGCCTAAAGAAGTTTTCACTTCAACAAGACGTTAGAGACTGATGAACCCTGCGCAACACCCACTGTACCACTCAGGCAACGTATTCCACAGTGTAGACGTTCTTGTCACAAAAGCAGAGTCAAATCTCTTCGTTCGTGTCTTTGGAACATCAACCATGGAACGATGTCGCTTTATTGATCTACGAGCATTCCGATAAAAAAGGACAATGTGGGATAAGATCATGCATTTCAGTTGCACTTTGGACAAGTTGCAGAAGATGACGGCGACCTGCTCCCGAAGCTCGCACGCATTCAGGATCTCGCGGAGTAGCTCTCTCGTTCTCGTTAAAAATTAACAGTACACTAACGGAAAATTAAATTCAAGAACAGGCAACCCTGTAAATTTGGCGGCAAACGACAAAGTTATATGTATTAAAAATCTATCGTTTACTTCTTTAACTAAATGGTAATGTAAAGGTTACTTACCGATATCAGCTAATATTTTTAGTTGTTTTCAATCGTCCTTGGTAATTTATGCAGACTTTTATAGCGCAAATATTCAAATGTCACAAAACCGCGCAACGTCATTGTTGCGACAATTAAACCGACAGGACGAACTTATCTTAACTTAACTTATATTTCTGATGTTTCTACGCGGAGCGGTCTATCTAGACAAGTAAATAATTAATCAAAGCACAATACATCGCACCAATTTGACATGAATCTTCGCCTGCTAATGTAGACACCAACATCGTCTTAGTCAGAATACGATGTTTTTGTTGCGCCAACACGTTACGAATATTCGCCTCATAGGTGGGGCCGCAGCATAGGTACATGTTCGCACTGAGACCGCGACTGGCACTTGACATTATAGAATTGTATGAGCCCCAGTTCGCGCCGAGACCACGACACGTGTCTCGGTCTCGGCGCGAACTGGCGCCCAAATAATTCCATAATGTCAAGTGTCTGTCGCGGTCTCCGGTTGGCGTATTTCCTTTCCCGTGTACAGTAGGAGGCAGTATTCAATAGTAATAATCAACATATACCTAATACACTCTTCTCCACTACACTCAATCGCTCTTACAATCATTTACTGTAGTGAAGTAGATCGGGACTGATCAGAGTTAATTTTATAGGCGTTGGTTTAATCCGACCCCAAAATTGTGAAAACGAACGTTCTACTCACTAGGCCTCCACAGTTTGTGTGGCTTTATGGGTTGATTTGGTGACAGATATACACTGAAATAGTTTACCTACGGGGCACTATTTTGAGGATCCCTGCTCCAATCACAAATAAATCGTTCCGACTCAAATCAATTGTCTCGAACTAATTGATTGGTTGTTCACTAATTGTCGTACACGGCGCTTGCAACCTCGAACGCTTCGCCTTTCCTTCATTTTACTGTTATAGTTCGTAATTACGCTAAATTATTCTCTATGAATTAATAAATAATCCGATTTAAATACGATTATAGTTACTGCTGGCAGTGTTTCCAAGTACAACTACCCACTATACTTATCCAGTACCATACTTTGAGTAATTATTTTAATGGTCGTGTCGTAAATTTGCCTCGTTGTTATCAAAAGAGCCTTACGGGTCACGTCACCTCTATATTTTACGGAAAATCGCTCGATTTCCAGTCTAAAAGTAAGCCAAAACAAAAGAATGATTTAAACATTTTTTTAAGCTATCATGGTTATTCATCATCATCATCATCATCAGCCGCAAGACGTCCACTGCTGAACATAGGCCTCCCCCCTAGATTTCCACAACGAACGGTCCCGCGCAACCTGCAACCAGCGGTTTCCAGCGACCTTTGTGAGGTCATCTGTCCATCTAGTGGGAGGCCGTCCAACACTGCGTCTTCCGGTTCGTGGTCGCCACTCGAGAACCTTTCTTCCCCATCGGTTGTCAGTTCTTCGAGCGATGTGGCCTGCCCATTGCCACTTCAGCTTGCTTACTCGTTGCGCTATGTCGGCCACTTTAGTTCTTTTGCGAATATCTTCATTACGGATTCTGTCGCGCAAAGAGACTCCGAGCATAGTTCTCTCCATAGCTCGCTGTGTGACTTTGAGCTTTGTTATGAGGCCCACAGTTAAGGACCACGTCTCAGTTCCATAAGCCATCACTGGCAACACGCACTGGTTAAAGACTTTTGTCTTTAGGCATTGGGGTATTTTGGACTCAAAGATGTGTCGAAGTTTCCCGAACGCTGCCCATCCGAGTTGGATCCTTCGCTGGACCTCTTTGTCGAAGTTGGTTGGTTTGGTTATTCACTACACTAGTATTACTCTACTACACTATACTACGCTACACTACACTAATACACTATTTGTATAATATATGTATTTAATTTACTTGTTTCACGATTAAACCTACTAATTTACCCGTGAACATTTTGAAACTGCGTTGAAATATCCCTCCACCATACATATATCTCTCCTCCATATTACCACGGTAAGTATTCCGTAATTAGTAAATTCAGAATTTGTCTAAAATTAAAGGAATATTACGTTATTTTTTTTAAATAAGGAGTGACGAGACCAGCAGGACATGTGCCTGATGGTAAGCAACATGCTTGCCACATAACAGCACAGTGACACGCGACACGCAGCTATTGGAACATAAAGAGTCCAAATCATTACCTAGCACTGCACTGCGCTTGTCACCCAGAGATCTAAGATGTTATATCTCTAAGCCCAGTAATTTCTTTGGAAACATTGCCCTTCAAATCGGAACATTGGCACATTACTGCTTGGCGGTAGAATAACTGGCAAAGGCGTGGTACTTCTGGTGTGTGGTACCACTACAAAATATGTAAAAAAAAACAAACTATTTTCGACTTCAAAATGATATGCGTGTATTATGAGACAGTGGCGGGACGTGAAAGAATAATTTCTGAAAGAAAAAATATTTTTGGACATTCCTCACACAACACTGTCTGGATGGAAGTATGTATTTATTGAAAATAAATATTAAAAATGAAAATATAGCATATTAAATTAAAATTAATAATAATAAGTATCAAAGTTTGGGTTTTATTTTATTAAAGTGAATAACTAATTAACTAATTAAATAACTAATAACTAATTCACTCAGCGTTTCAGCATTTAGCTTTGTTTTTTCAAAATTGGTTCAAACGTTTCTAAGTTGTCAGGTTTTTTGTTAGTTGCGGTAGGAATCTTTGACGCATATCTATCGGTATCTGATATACTTGCAAACATACGAGTGACCTATTATAAAATTTATAACATTTGGAACAATTGCGTTTTTTTTTTAATTTGATATTATACTTGTACCTAGATAAGTCTACGTTGACATGAAGAAGATTTATACATTACGTTTAGTATTTTAGCTACCTACTCATGCTCGAGACAGGCGCTGGAACAAAAAAGCCAGAGTTCATAAGGAAAATAAACTGAGATGAGATTAGAAATAAACTAGTTTTAGAACATCAATTTGCCCCTGTGTTACGCGACAGTGATTCATGGCTTGAATATTTTGCGGTCTAAAAAGGTAATTTTAGTTCGTGGAGACTACTTCTGATGTTTCGTAGAAAAATGGAGGCATAATAGTCACCATACATGGTTCTATGGCTCGGAAATAGTTCGCATTCTCGTGATGTTTCAGAGATAACATGGTCAAAACAAAGCAATTTATCAAATAAATAAGCCTACTTCATAATCATCTAAATTTACCATCTACTAATTAAGTTACGGAACTGTAAAACAGTTTAACCTAAACTGGATAACGTATTTTGTAATTTATAAGGCTAATCGTCGCGTACTTACTATAAGCATGTGGTGCAAACCAATCAGTGGCAAAGCGTATTAACATACGCAAATAAAAAAAATGTGTTATACAAAGTATAGTCGGTATATATAATAAGTATGTATTAACAACTATGTAACTATTATATCAGCTATCTAGCCGCCATGGTACAAGCTTTGCTTAGTTTGGGGTCTGATGGTGTTGTGTGTGAATTGTCCACCAATATTTATTTATTTATATATAGTCAGTAAGCAGCTGTAAAATTTTAAATACGTTTGCAAGTAAGTAAACTTGCTTCAGTACTCGTACTTGACGTGATCGCGTGGGTGGACGAGCCTGCATCTTGATGATACATCCAGATCCTCGAACTACCGTACGTGGTATAAAGCAGTAACCCCAGTAATTTTTCTTTACAAAATTAAGAAAAATGACTGAGGAGAAAAGGAACTTTTATACAATACAAAAACACAGTGATTAAACTTAAAATTATAGCATTTTGGGTACAAAAGGCGATCTTATCGCTCATAACGATCTCTGAAAAGGAGAAAAGGAACTGTTATATTGATCAATAGCAAGTATAACTCGCAATGAGCAATCAAAGTTTTAAATTTGTATGTTGTAATTTTTTTTACAGCGTAAAATCAAAATTCGCTTGTTTATTTATTTATTTTATTTATTTATTAAATTTCAGTTGTCTTCTGTGCTTACAGTATACACCAAAGCGCACAAAAGACCAGAAAAAAAACTACAAAACCACTTAAGAATAAATTAAAAAATAAACATCATAGCTATACCTAATACGAAATATAAAAGAAATAAATTATTTAGAATAATCGTTAACATTCACAAATTATAATAATTGATAAATTATGATCAATATTTCAGAATTATGCAGTAATTACAATATGAACCATAAACTCAAATTAAATTATACATAATATTATTCAAACACATATAGATATGAAAGTATTTATTATTAACGCGAAATTACGCAGTATTATCACAAAGAAATTTGATAGCAACTCCAAAAAAGACGTTGAAGTTGTCAACAAATAAATCCAAATTTGGTGTATGAGCGAGTAGGTTGTTGAGTAGATTAAGGGCTTGTGAGGTGGGAGCAAACAGAGCCGTGTCGGTGCGCGCGCGCGGCGCCTGAAACAGATTCCGCACGGCGCAGGCGCGAGATTGGCGCACACGGCCTGGGACTGACAGAGAACAGTGTGCCAATGTTTCCGGATCATCAATCCACCCGTTCAAGAGCCGGTAATAGTGAATCACTATTGCACACTTACGTCTCACCTCCAGCGTGTTAAAACCAACCATGCCGATGACAAACAGAGATGGGTAGAGAAACGGGTAATATCCGTATAGTTTCTTATATAGATAGCGGGCAAATTTTCGTTGAACTTTTTCCAACATAAGCTTATATTTACTTTCGTGCGGATCCCAAACGACAGAGTTGTATTCTAGCTTACTACGAACAAAAGAATAATATAAAACCAGAATAGCGTTCCTGTCACTAAACCTAGTCGTCTGCCGCATCACGAAACCGAGGGATTTAAAAGCTTTTTTACACAGGAGTTCTACATGTGTGTTGAATTTAAGCTCTACGTGACTCCCAAGTGACTCCCAAGTCCACGATCTCAGTGACGCGCTCCAACAAGACATCTGCCACTCGATAGTCATAACGAATGGGATTCCGGGAACGAGTGAATGAGATCGTTTTACATTTGGAAAGGTTCAGATCCAAGTCATTATTCGCTCCCCAAAGAACCACACTATCGATATCATCCTGAAGCAACCCACAGTCATCCGTGTCGCCGATAGACAAATACAACTTTAGTTTTTAGTTTAGTTTAGTTTGTTGGGTTGTCATTAAAAACCATACAAACCAAATACCACGCCGCAAATTGATTTTTATGTCTTTGTATGTATTCGTACAATTTCGTCCAGTTTTAAGCGATAATAACATGTATATCTGCGTTTTTGAAATAGTCGAGGGTTGTGAATAATAAAACAATGAATACTTAATATTACCTACTATCCTACTAATGTTATAAATGTCAATGTATGGATGTTTGGATATTTGGATGTTTCTTGCTCAATCACGTCCTAACGTATGAACGGATCGGGCTGAAATTTAGAACACAGATAGATATAGATACTTAGATTTTAATATTTTAAATGTCAATGTATGGATGTTTGAATGTTTGTTGCTCAATCACGTCCTAACGTTTGAACGGATCGGGCTGAAATTTGGAACACAGATAGATGATAGTCTGTAAGAACACATAGGCTTTTTTATAACGTTAATAAACATTATTTGTCTTATAGGAGTGGTCATGGGCAAAATTCTTAGCAAAAATCTTTGCTAAGATAGTCGGCAGCAAGAGATCCACCCTCACGACCACGGCCCTTGTCCTTCGATTACTCTGATTAGGAGAGTGCTCGTGGAGGACCATCAACTTAGAAATGCTACCTGACCGATAAGAGTATCTGCCGAGTAACCTTCCCAAATCTTCCAGTTTCTTTCCTCAGCTACTCTACACGCACTGTTCATAAGAGAGAAGAGCGCGAGTAGAAGCTCTCTCAGCGATTAGCCATCAGCATCACACAACAAATTTCCACCGAGGCAAGTTATTGTGTAATACCCGTGTGGAAGTATCCGAGTCTCGCTCCCCAATAATATAATAACTACTCATAAGTACTATGACTAGCTGCCAGTGAATGGCCGTTTAATGCACCGGATGTATCCGGTGCATCAAATGGCCAGAAACACCACGAATATTTTAATTTTTTCCTGTGGGTTTTCCCAGAATTTTCCATCATAAAAACCATCAAAAATTTGTAATAAAGGAGCAACTGCAACAACTATATCTTTCCAACCCTTCTTGGATGAGTACCTCTCTGATTGACAATTATTATCTATAAATCCATATGCACAGCATTTACTTTGCATAGAAATTAATATTTATGATCAATAAATTAATGATGTATGATGAATAGCAGCGTTTTAGCTGACCACGGTACGTTTGTCACCGAAGCGTTGTCTCACGAGTTCTGCCAGCCGTACCGGGAATACGCGGCGGTAATCGTTTCACGGCAACAGTCTTGGAAGATTGTGAAGTTGTAAGGATGTGGTAATAAATGAGAGCTAAAGCTATGAAACAAACGCACGATCTTAGTATTATTTATAAACTCACTATTGTCAGCCAAAGACAAAAATGTAAGAAAAATAATAATCGGTATTTAAATTTATTCAATTTGATTACTATATTAAAATCTTAATATAATTTATCGTATGCTTTTAAAATATTTTTACACTTAGGTATCCATTACAAAAATAAATTTCTGCCTCCTAGGTATTTATCTGAATAAGATTTTAAATGAAAAATAGAGGCATAAATTGACGTCTTCGACACAACTATTAATTCATCGAACATACGAGTTAGTTTATTTTGTGGCGGGCATCAGAAAAAACGACATTTGAGAGGACAAGACGAACACGAATTTGTAATGCATCCATTTGCAAAAACACATTAATTTTACAATATAAATTAAACATTTTCAATCCTGCGTTCATAAGTTTTCTTATCAGATTTCTTAGTGATATATAATCTTAAGTCACAGAAGATTATAGTAGTTGTAGGAAGGACTCTTAGCAGAGTCCGCCTGGGGAAGTACCACACCTTTGCCAGTTATTCTACCGTCAAGCAGTAAAGTGCAAACATTACTGTGTTTAAAAGACAATGTTTCCAGTGAAATAACAGGGCTTAGAGATATAATATCTTAGATCTCTGGGTGACAAGGCCAGTACAGTACTAGGTAATGATTTGGACTCCTTATGATCCATTAGCTGTGTGCCACTGTGCTGTTATGTAGCAGGCATGTTGCTTACCACCAGGTACATGTCCTGCTCGTTTCATCACTATGTACTATAAAAAAATCTGTAAAATGTATAGGAATACCTGTTTCACAATTTAATGTTAATTGTTAATTAGAAATCTTTGCACAGTCTTCCTAGGGAAGTTCAACACCTTTGCTAGGGTTCTCTGCCTTTTCGCCGAATATTATTTGGCCGATTATCACTTGCCAACGTTTCGCAGAATTTTATTTTTCCCAATAATCATTTACCAAACTTATCACATAATTTTGTTTTATTTCCCAACCTAACATTTGCCAACTGTACGTTTGGTCTGCCTTTTCAAAAGGCCAACTTTCATGTAGCGAATGTTTCGATTTCACTCAAACTTCGCTCCGCAGTTCGAAATTTTACAAATGTGTATGTAAACTTCTGTTGCTATTTGGTTCTGGAACTTTGCCGGCCGCTGCCGCGGCACGCTTGCTTCGTTCGCTCAGCGTGTGTATTGTTGATCACAGTTCTAACCTAACCTAACCGATTCCTTTTGATTTCACCTGAACTTCGCTCCACGCTTTGTAATTCTGCAAATGTGTATGTAAATTTCTGTTGCTATAAACTTATAAGGAAAATCAGTTTATATTTTATCATAATTTAAATTTATGAAAAGGGAACAGATACACACACGAAACGTTATTCGTCTAAAAGTTGTTTGGCGTAGCGAAAGATTTGACACATGATAAGTACCCTGAACGTGATGTGTCGTTATAATAATCTGCTAAAAAATAATTCTACCAAATAAAACGATGTCATACAAAAATTTGACAATCGTTAGTTGTCAAAGTGAAACATCGGCGAACCGTTGGTTGGCAAGTGATAATTGGCCAACCAATTTTCGGCGAAAAGGCAGGATTCTTTTTGCTAGTTATTGTGCTGCCAAGCAGCAAAGTGCAAACATTGCTCAAAGGTCACTGTTTACGGAGAAAATACAGGGCAAAGAGGTAAAAAGCTAAAACATTTTTCTAAAAACTCTACGTAGTTTTTTAACGGGCATAGCCTTAGTAACAAAAAATGAAATACAACGAAAACTACACTAAGTACGTATCTAAAAAAAATTAAGAAGACTGAAAATATTTATAAATAGGTATAGTTTGCATCGATTTCAATAGTGCTGCTATAACAAATTGATTAATTCTGTCTGAGGTGTTATAAAATGACGGTCGGTCGCATAATCACCATTCTATCGTAAACTACAAGATAAAAGAAAAAAATATCACAGAAAATGAGGACTTAAAACGTATAGGCAGGCCACTTATATGGTGTTTCAGACGCAGTATTAACATATAAATAACAACAAATCTACTTATCTGTACAAGAAGCAGTAATCATCAAAATACATCGAAGTCATCAAAGTTAATACTCCAGTAAATCTTAAGTCCACTTTTTTCGATAACCAAATATACTTAAAGCTATCTACGTAGGTAAGTATGTTTTATCGCCACCTTTCTGATGTCATTATTTTGCTAACATTGAAGAATAAGTAAACGGATTGAATGAGATATAAAATGTTATGGTCCATTGTCCGTCGTTTGCTTCGAAAACACCTTATTTGCGGCGGGTTATGCGCTGCATAGGTAGGATTAGACTGATAAGATTAAATAGTTTAACGGTTAACTGTAAAATTATAATAGCGTTTTCTGTACCATGTCTAGTATTAACCACGCATATAACAAAAAACTAAGCAAAGCTTGTACTATGGGGGCCAGATAGCTGATAAAATACTTATATAGTGCTAGCAGTAATAAACTATTATCAGTAAGTTTGCTTTATCTTAAGGCCGCATTTCCGTACAACCGAATGGTTGCGGTATTTTGCATTTTTTATAGTTTTGAGACGAGACGAAGCGAAAATATAACTCTAGTGGTTAGCAACATGCCTGCCTGCCTATAAAATTACAATGGCACACAGCTATTGGAACATGAAAAGTCCAAATCATTGGTAAACACCAACCTAACACTACGCTGCGCTCGTCACCCAGAAATATAAGATATTTTATCTTTATCTCTTGTAATTTCACTGGAAATAACTTTGTCTCGTACAAAAAGTATATATGTCGCCTGAATGTGCACCACTGTACCGAACTCCATTGTGTCATATTGGACAGTAACCAGTCCTGTAATCAAGGAGTATTTCTTAAACCATTACCGGCAATAATCGTCCGCTGCCGTGTGTTTTCAAATCATTAGGCGGAAAATAACGACCCAAATCTGTACCTTCGCGTAATGCCCACCAGTGTTCATCATCCGAGCTTTGTTATAAGAGAGCTAATGTATGCTATTATGTCTTATCATACGTGTCCTGGAAGACAGGATGCGAACGAAAGAACAAACCTCATTTTGACCCCTATGCCGCCGAATTAAAAGCTATCGCTTTCCAGTGACATTTCGTACAATTTTTTCTTCCCGTGTGCCCACGAAACCGTGCGTAACAATGATTAATAGAAATAACAAACCGAAGCCGAATTAAAATAGCAAAGATATTTGTTTTTTAGAGAAGAACTCGTTTTTTCGGAATGTAACGTAATAAGCGCCCTTGAAAAGACTTCAACGCTTACTGACGCGAGGTTCATTGATCCGCGCTATTATTGAACACGCTTTAATCAGATTAGCTATAAGACCATGTGGATCGCTTGCATAACTCGCTTGGAATTTTCGTATTCGGAACGTGTCGGATATAATGACAAGGTCGTATATGTTTACGAGGAATAGTTTGGAAGACGTGCGTTCACCTGTTGCTGGAGTCGAAATATCGGTGCGTGCGGATGGCACATGGTGGATGGGACGGCGCGGGACGCGGGCGCGTGTCGCGGTCGTCGACTCGGCGGGTTGCAGTTGCAGCGGCGGTGGCGGGTTGGCGGCGTGAGTCGGGCATCACGGCTTCAGTCCGCGCCGAGTCTCCGTGGGAGGCAGACGGAGTCCGCACCGGCACGCGCCGGCAGCTGGCGTGTCTCGGCGGATGGTCCGCGGTGCTCGCGTGCGCCGAGCGCCCGCGCCGCACGCGCCGCACGCGCCATGCGCCGCTAGCCGGAGCATGCGGCTGCCGTTCCTACCGCTGCTGATGCTGCCGCTCGTGCTAGCGCGCCCGGCTGCAGGTACACCTATTAACTACTTAAACTATAACATATTTACTTTCAAAAGTTAAAGATTTTTTTTTAACTCAACAGTTTTATTAAAAAAAATGTATTGTCGTAGAAACTAAAGCTGTGTACGAAATATCACATCGATCTGACAAGGGGAAGAGGTTAAAATATCAAGTACTAGAGTTGATACACACGATCAGGTCAAGCTAAATAAATGTGTTATGTATAAAATTTGTTCGGTTTGGTAGTATGTTAACAATTGATCTGGTAACTTTAAAATTCGAACATTTTGAAAAATATATAGAAAGGACTGACCTGATAAATTTAAAATTCGAACAATTGTAATTGGCAGGGTACATTTAATTCGGACAGTTTGACAAAAAAAGAAGAAATTACTGGTCTGTTCAGTTTTGAATTCGAATAATTTAGCAAAGAAATAGATAAAAATGAAGTGTTTTGTATAAAATTTGTCCAGTTTAGCAAAAATTTATAAAAAACCTGCTTTGTCAATTTTAAACTCGAACAGGTTGTAAATATATAATAATATATAATTGGAATAGAAAATAATGGCTTGTAATAATTTTCAATGCCGACTCATTTCTTATGGGTAGTGTTCTGATTTTTTACTCAACTTCAACAATTATTATCATCAAAACTTGATGCAGCAAACTTTCAATACATCATAAAACTTGCAACACTACATTTCCTATTCTTAGACTTTTCTTTTTGCCTATCTCCATATTTGTCATTATCAGTATTATCGGTTTCTACAATAGCCTTGTACACACATAGACGTTTGACCGGAATAGGTATAAAATAAAAAAAATATGCAAAATAATATAGAGAATGTAAAAGGTCTTGTTAAATCTTAGATTTAAATATTTAAATTTAGTAAAGTTTTTTCGGGTCTTAAATTTTGTTAAACACGTAATTTAGGAACACATTGTCAAAGACAGGATAAAATGATAAGTGAAAGAGTTAATGTTTTACTAAGTGTAATTTCCAACAGGAAATGTATTATAAATATGACAAATATTCACTAAATGAAAGATAATAATGAAATGTCAAAACATATTCTATGACGCACGATGAACAAATTTTCCCGCCTTTTGACTGAAACCTTTTTTATTTATATCTTATTTTTATAACCATAGACAATTGCTCTTTTACCTCACATCAAATATTTTTCCCTCTACTCTTTTTTAATTTCGAACAATGTTACTTTTTAGTTATGATATATGGTAGGTCCAATTGCTACTATTCCATTTCAAATGTTATTTCTTATAGGTATTTAAGTACAAATAAATATAACAGAATGTAAATTAACTTTAGCAAAAATAAATTAATAATACTAATCGCAAACTTGTCACATCTCAGGTGTGTGACCATTATTTTTTATTATTGAAAACTTATTACTAGAGTCACTTTGCTGATAGCATCTTTTATAGCCTGAAATTCCTGTTTAAATACTAATTTGACACGACTGAATTTAATCAGGTCGATCTTATTTTTGTCATTCAAATAGTTTAACACGCTTTTTTGTCTCCAATTAAAGCGCTTTCAATTAATTAGTCCAGTCTCTACATTATTTAGAATCTTACAAAGGGCATACAAATAATATGAGTCTAAAATACTCCTAAAAATTGCAAACATTTGTTACAACAATTAATCAAATAGCTCAGCCGTAACGGAAATCAGAAAAACGTGCTTATTTCGCTGACAGCATTACCCCGCTGCATGATAATTGACAACCGTTGCACTAAGTACAAGTCAAAATGAGAGTCACCGCCGTTTTAGCTCATGTAGCCTAACTCTCTAACTAGCTACAATCTAAGCTTGCGAAAAAAATTAAATATAATTAGCTCCCATGCCTCAATAGCTCAACTGCACAACATCTTCACCGCTATAATTAGGCTCTGCCATTTTCACCCAATTTTAGAGGCCATGTTCATGGATAAACTGTCAAAAGCTGTTTGACATAAAAGACGCAAAACTACATAATATATTCCGTAATAAAAAAAAAAATTGTGAATAGCCGCGATATCTTAAAATAATGTCAGACTAATATGTATGTTTATTTTACACAATTCATAATGTCTAATTCAAAATAAATTTCAGGTATACAGATTTTGAAAGATATTAAATAATAGGGCTTGTATAACTTGTATAAGTACAAATAAATAAAATTCTATTCATCGGTTCATGCGATATTAACGAAAAACCCAATGTTCGTCTTACGCTGAATAGCCAATTTTTCTAGTTAATCTCGTTTTACTTTCTTTACCAATACCTATACATTCCAAAACAGTAAGAAGAGGAAACTCGGACTGAAACGTTTTCAAAGTTTATTTACTCCTGTATTTTTGACCTCAGCATAATTTAACACATTTTGCGTGTGAATTTATTCTGTTGATTATCATTCCCGATTCGGCGTCAATAGCAAAACAAACACAATCGAAATCGAATGACTTACACGCAGTGTATATATTTATAATCGACAAAGTTACGGTTATAGAGAATACATTTTTTTTTCTCTATGGTTTGTCTTCTCGTTTATTGCAGTTGCCATCATTAAATTATAGAAAATTAATTTCATACCTTGGCTCCGCTTAGAAAAGACATTTCGACGCCACTATTTCGTTATATTATCACAGTGAGCTGTTTTTTCAATTAAAAACCTGTAAAAATAGTTCTCAATTGCGCCAAAGACGAAAGAGGTTTAAAATTTATTAGTCAAAGAATATTTGACTCGGTTTTGTAATGGAGCGAGTCTTCGCTAATTCGGTGGATGTTCAGTTTTCACCCATGAACATGATGCGTGAAACTACACAGAAATGTCGGATACTCGCACCATCATATAACCTCGGTTAAAATCCCGTAGTCCTACTAATATTACAATACCAAAAGATTAGGTGTTTGGATGTTTGTTACCCAATCACATCGGAGCGTTTGAACGGATCGGGTTGAAAGGTGGTACACAATCAGATTATAGTCTCTAGTCTGGAATAACACATAAGGTTTTTTATCGCGAGATACTTTCGTCAACGAAAACTACTCGGGTAAAACTTCAGGGCGCTGCTAGTACCTAAGTACATAATTGTAAATCCATGGAAACGATGACGATTGAATGAAATGGAAAAGAACAAATTAATTAGTAGTGCGTGAATATGGAACATTTTAATGCATCTAAACGATGATGATCGAACGAAATAGAAAACAAAAAAAAGCGGCCCAGTGCGAGTTGGACTCGCCCATGAAGGGTTCCGTAGCAGCAACTAACATCTTAATATATAATAATAATATGATGACACGATGTTTGTCCGCGATGGATTCCTAAACTACTAAACCGATTTTAAATTCAATTGGCACACCGTGAGCAGTCTGGTCCAACTTGAGAGATAGGATAGTTTTTATTTCAATTAATAGTCTTTAAATGACAATATCCGAGCGCAGCCGGAATGGGCCGCTAGTAATAAATAAATTGTTGTAGTTCGGTGTAACTTTGATCGATGTTTTAATAATAATGTATTTATGACGTACTAAACTACTCATCAGATCGAGTTCAAACCAATTTTCGTTGCAAGTTTACATAGTAATGTACATCATATATATTTTTTAAATTTATCATTTTCTTATTTTAGAAGTTAGAGGGGGGGACACATTTTACCACTTTGGAAGTGTCTCACGCGCAAACTATTCAGTGTAGGTAAAAATAATATTAGAAACCTCAACATCGTTTTTGAAGACCTATCGATAGACAAACCAAACGTATAGGTTTGATGAAAAAAAAATTTTTTGAGTTTCGCATCCCTAAATTTTGTACGTTTTTTAATTTTTTTTGTAAAAATCCTAATGCGGTTCACAGAATACTAACCAAGTTTCAACAGTGTAGTTCTCATAGTTTCGGCAAAACGTGGCTGTGACACTAGCAGTTCCAGTTACTTTCCCGGGATAAAAAGTAGTCTACGTGTTTTTCCAGACTATATATTATCTGTGTTCCAAATATCAAACCGATCCATTCAGACGTTACGAGGTGATTGAGCAATAAACATCCAAAATGGACATATATAATATTAAAAGGATTAAAGTCCACACAAACGATGATGATTCAATGAAATGGAAAAAGAACAAATAAATTTGTAGTGTGTGAGTATGCAACATTGTAGTTTCATTGTACCGGCTCGGTAGCGTCTGCGGACCGGTGCGGCGGCTTCCGGTTGTCGTTACGCGGCCGCGCGCGGATGCGGTTCCGACTCGGAATCCTGATCGACAAAAAACTCTCGCATCTCGACGAATAAACGACTTTTTGGACTGGATGTATTTTTTTAGATTGTCTGGTAAAAATATTAAAATGATAACGTGACAGCCGCAATTCGTAACATATTTGAAGATAAGAAATTCCAAGATATTCCTTTGCATTGCTTTCTAAATAGTAATTTAAAGTATAATGGAAAAAGATAGAACTAAACGTAGTAACGGATGAATGCTTTGCTTTAGAAAATTTCCTAAATAGAAAATAAAGTCCTTGATAATATTCCTAGTTCTTATAAATAAAAATAAAAAGCTCTTTGCTCATTTATGTCAGTTAAAAAACTAAAACTGTAAAAAATATTAACTACAAACTTTTTGCTCGAGAATGTCTGACAAATTGAAGGAAACGGGAAGAAATAAATCTCTCGCATAAAAATCCGCGGAATGTCACAACAGGTAGAGCGGACATAAGGAAACATGTGACTATTTTTTAAAACATTCTGTGTTGAGTTTCATATCTTTGATACGCTGGCATTATTCCAAACAATTTTCAGTGAATGGCTGATCCGTTGAAAACAACAATTTAAAAGTAATCAAACAATGCAATAAGACTATTTTCGTTTTATTGTCACACGATTAAATGTAGTGACGCTATTATATTTGTTTGAGAGAAGAATAATGTGTAAATAGGTATATTACATAGGTATTAGGTTTGTTTATTATATTATTAAACGAATATATGCGTTATACTGTAATAATTAGGTACGGTACATTTATTGTGATTATACAGTGGAATGAATCCCCCATTCTGTTACGTAAACACGGTAAACTTTCCCTAATTAATGATGATAGAGTAGTGAACAAAAATTTTAATCGTAAAATCTTATACTCGTAATTTAATTTTCTTCGAAAACATAACAAAAAAACACCTTCATTTTAAAGTTAAATTCAGACATTCGACGAAATTTCACCAGAAACTAACTACGTCATCCAGATAAATGAATAAAATTTCAGTTGTATTGTTGATATCTCAATCAAACAAATAAATAATCATCAAAATTGATCCACAACGAAGCTGTCGCCAAACATATACTGTAGTGTATAGTTGTAGTGGTAGGACTCTTGGCAGAGTCCGCGTGGGGAAGGACCACACGTTTGCCAGTTATTCTACCGCCAAGCAGTTATGTGCAAACATTACTGTGTTCCGGTTTGAAGGGCAATGTTTCCAGAGAAATTACAGGGCTCTTAATTAATTATCTCTAAGATTTAACAACTTAGATCTCTGGGTGACGAGCGCAGTACAGTGCTAGGTAATGGTTTGGACTCTTCATGTTCCAATAGCTGCGTGTCACTGTGCTGTTATGTGACAGGCATGTTGCTTACCATCAGGCACATGTCCTGCATGTCTCGTCACTCTTTATTAAAAAAAAATACAAAACAAGTATAGGTACCTACACAATAAAAAATATTCAACCCAACTGAAAACTTTCTCCTTTTTTGAAGCCGGTTAATATATAGTTTCGATTTATATGATGATGATTCGTTTTTTACTGTTTTTCTAGTTAATCTTTTCTTATTACCCGTAGTTTTTTTTTGTATAGAGTGAAAGACGAGCATGACATGTGCCTAATGATAAGCAAAATGCCTACCACAACAGCACAGTAACATGCAGGTATGGAACATGAAGAGTTCAAATAATTAACTATGACTCCACTGTGCTCGTCACCCTGAGATATAATATGTTCTATCTCTATGCCCTATAATTTCACTGGAAACATTTTTTTTTCAAACAGGATCACAGGTGCCTAGATTTAGGTGTAGGCATTCAGTAAACATAACTCGATTCTTTCCACAATTCAGAAACTACGTGTTGGTACTGCTAAGAACTAAACTTAGGGCCACAGAAATAAAAATGAACTTTAATAATCTTTTGTAATTTTCTTAAATAGAAAAGTATAATCGTACAAAAAAAATGCAAAAAACAGACAAACTTAATAATATTTTGTATTTTTTTTTTAATTTTGCTATTTTTTTTCTACAAGCACAGAAACTCCAGAGTTTTTGCTATCTCTTTAAAATCTAAAATCTCTTTATTAAAGATGATAATGATAATTCATTAAAATAGTTATTCACTACATTATTATCATTAATTACGGGATATTTTCTGCGTTTCCTGCGATCGCAATAATCTAATTAGTACAGTAAAACAAGATACTCTAAAATTTAAATAATTCTCACGTATATTATATTCCATTAAACCAGAGCTAACCAGTTAAGTCATCTGAACTATTTGCCCCAATTTTTATGATCAATTAACATAATTTTCCCATAAAAACTCCGATCGTTTTATGGTCGGTTCACATAAAACTGTCTAGTTAAAGCGCAGTCTACACGGAGACATCGTTTAAGTGAAATTAGATGTAGTTAGCGCCTACTTGTCCGTATTTAATGAGCAATTAATTGAATAACATAATATTATGTCTAGGAGACATCCGTTCCACCCAGACGGAAAAGCTCACGGCCCTCGGACAAATAAATACAGTTAGTGAATAAACCTTAGGTAATTGTAGCGATTAATGTCATGAAATGACATGCTCGTTAACGGTATGGAAATTGAATTAGGTAAAATAATTTCAATACTTTGAGTTTATACTGTACTGTTTATCTACGAGTATCTTATATAATATCTTGAGAACATTTTTTGAGAATAACATAAACCATAGTTGTGTAGTTATACTATTTAGTTTTTTTATCTACTGCTAATTCTACTAATATTATATATACGAAAGTTTGGATATTTGTTGCTCAATCACGTCGGATCGAAAAGGGTTGTATTTGGAACACAATTAGATTAAAGTTTAGAATAGAATAAAAAAGAAATTTTATGCTACTTTTCATCACGGGAAAATTAAACGAACGGAAACTACGCAGATATTTCTATTTCTGAGGGCTCTACCATACACATAATTATGTATATGGGTTCGGGCGACGTTATGACTCACTATATGAAACGACGCGACGTTATGACACTATATACGGGACATAGTCAAATATGACTCAATGTCCCAAAATAAAACCAGATAAAAAAGACATGAAAATAAATAAAATAAAAATTTGAATCTACCCTCAAAAATGTTGAGGGTAGTTTTGACAGAACATAATAAGTGAAGATTTATCAACTAACATTTTTTCGTGGCAGCAGAAAAAAAGCTATACAGTAGTGAAATAAATGAATATAATTTGTCTTAAAATTGTCTTTTATCACGCTAGTGAAATTTACTTATTGTTAAATTGCGTGGAATGATGATTATTTGGTTTAATAATAACGTGTATACTAGCAGCGTCCCGCGGTTTAACTCGCGCAGGCCTGTTTCCGTAATTTTTCCTCGATAAAAATGGCATAGTTATTTCCAGACTATAATCTAAATCAGTTCAAAATTTCAACCCGATCCGTTACGAGACGTTCTGACGTGGTTGAACAACAAATATCCAAACTTTCGAATTTATAATGTTACTAGAATAATAGTAGTACTACTTAGTATTATCAATTTTTGGCTATTTACCGTGCTTTATGATGGAATGAGTCCACAATACATCAAGAAAAAATGCTAAAGTTTTTGGAATTCTAATACAATCATAATATTTAATTACAAGAAATACAAATGTACCTGGTGCAAAGGCTGGCCATGGCAATTCAGCGAGGCAATGCGGCCAGTATAATGGGCACTTTTGCACCGGGTGCTGTTCGGGGTGGGTTATTTTAGATTATTGACGACTACTTTTCGTATTATTTGTTTTAGAGTATAGTAAAAAGTTTTTTGTATTTATATTAGTTATCAAGTTTGTATGTAATTAATCAAGTTTTTATGTAATTCGCATGAATAAATATTACAAGAAAAATATTTTTTTCATGATTCGGTACATAAAGTTTAGCGTTTTTTGAGGCGAAGTATGAGTTGCTGACTCAGCAAACGAACCCTGAGCCTTTATTAAAATGAGTTGTGAAAGTGACACAACAGTTAATGTAAATGATTTCATGTCAATAAACGATGGTTAAATTATTATTTGTGTATTGTTTGTACAACGATGAAATTGCAATTAAAAAATTGAATAATGGACACATGAGGATGGAAAATACTTTACGACCTGACGACTTACCAAATATATTTAAAAGCCCTGTTTCGGAGGAGCCTCACACACATTGTGGCTAGAGATTTGTATGTATTAGAATTTCATGAAAAATAAAGGAATCGTTTTGCTATTATTTAATTACTATTGCGTGAGACACTAGTATTTTAACAGACTTCAAAACAGAAGAAGGTTCTCAATTTGATTGTATGTTTTTTTGTACGTATGTTAAACGATAGCTCCACCAATTCTAAATCAATTTTGATCTTTTTTTTTTGTTTAGTAGATCATAGTTCAGATGTCTCAAATAAATTTTATCGAAATCGGTGTGCTGGTTTTTGAAATACAAACAAAAAGTAATATTTACTTTCATATACGATGGTTCTTATGGAATTTGGTCGAGTGTCGGAATTTAATTTTAAATTGAAGTCTGAAATTTGAAATTTTGAAACTGAAATTTTGTTTTTTCGGAGAAGATAAATTATTATTTTTCATGTATACGATATTTCACGAGTAGGTGAAGTAGGTAGAATACTTATAGGTATGCGTTTTACTGACTTGACCGATTTAATAAATACGGTTAGATTTCTAAAACTAATCACTGATACTATTTATTTATCGTCCTATTAAATATTATTACTAGGTTAAATGTTATAACTATATCTGTCCCTATATTTCAATTGCTTATTAAACATTTAGTGAGTAGATATTGCGTAGAAAATTAAAGTTACCAGTTTCTATTTAAATAAATAATTTCAGACAGAAGTTTAATGACTTCATTCAAATGAACAAACTACCAGGTTTATACATAATTATTTTGCCAGCGATTACAGATAGCATTATGATTGTTGACCAGCTATGTATTTAAATACATTAAGTGATAACTATACATTTATATGTTCAGAAATTAATAAGCCATAAAATGTATTTAAATTAATGCACTACATACATTGGGTAGGTAGCCAACTTTCCTAGAACTAAGTGCGAATTTAGGAACGTACAGTAAATTGCCGAGAGAATCAAACGAATTTTGTATTTCAAATTTTTTTCACACAAGATCACTTAGCTTATTAAACTAAGCATAGTAAGCTATGTTAGCCTCCATAGTATAAGTACTAGGCCAGATATCTGATATAAAACACATATTTATGTTTTTCATATCACGTGAAGACTCACTGTAACACAGACATACTTATGTATTTTGATACATGGAAAGACCCAACGTAACAAAAGTGATATCTGTAAAATATCGAAGATTTTTGTCTTGCTTACCTCGCCCTATCTTTTATGAATTATAAAAAAATCTGTAAACATAGGTACACACAATCAAAAAATCACAGGTTTAAAATATTTGTTTATATTGTGTACTGTATAGCCGTTATCTATTTTTATGCAACGTTTATCAAATTTTATTAGAACTATGCTTATGCCAAATGGTTAGTTGTTTTATTGCTATGTAAAAGTTACGATTTTAAGATTCCTAGATTTTCTATTCCAGATTAGGATACTTACTAAACAAATGAAATACATCATACACCGCACATTATAAAATTTTAGTAAATAGCCTAATAGCTTAACAAACTTTTTTTCAAATTATGTTATAATTTATTCTATTTGGAAATTATAAAGTACACAACATGTAATGAGGCTCCTATATTATTTATGTAAATTAGGTACATACATACATTACTTAATGAGTGAATAAAACTAATGAAAAACGTTTAGATTTTATTTCGTTTGTGTTACGGACTGTGCGCCTTACATTTTTTTTTTCAAAAGTATGCATTTATTTTTTTACTTAAAGCACATATTAAACAATTTAAATATAATATGTATGTTAATCCTACGTTAGTTTTTCCTAAACGTTTCAAATACAGCTATGTAGGTTATTGTATTCATTTATAGTATTTTTTATCCACTCATTATTTAATATCTTTTTAACATGACCTCTAATGAAAAACGTTTAGATTTTATTTCGTTTGTGTTACGGACTGTGCGCCTTACATTTTTTTTTTTCAAAAGTATGCATTTATTTTTTTACTTAAAGCACATATCAAACAATTTAAATATAATATGTATGTTTAAAGTAAATAGCTGTGTGATACTGTTATATTATGAACTGGCATATTGCTTACAATAAGGCGCATCTTTTGCTCGTCACATCACTGTAAAAAACTAGTCATTTCGTCCCTTTGTTAAACGATGATGGAGTCTACAACGGAGTATATACAAGCAACTGACTGTACAATACTATGTAGGTGGTAAATCTAACCCAACTAATACCAAAGGAATGTTACACGAGGTTATTTGCATCAGAATTGATTAATGATGGATATAAAGTAGCCTAGACTCCTAGACTAAGCTCATGCTTGATGCATTACAATAGGCCGGTGTCTGCATCTCAATGTTATAGGCGGAGCTCGAATCTAAATAGGAAGGAGTCATGATTTAATATACGGAGTTGACCAGTAGCCAAGTCGCAAGACACGTAAAACCTCATTTAATCAAACTGTTAAAACGTCACTGCATCAAACTGTCTTCGAATCCACGAAGTACGGTTATCAATCGTGCTGGCAGCTTTTGAAGGAGAAAGGCACACATGGCTCTCATCCAAAGTTCAAGATTTTTTAAATATATAATTAATTATATATTCTGCGATGCCACCAAGTCGTCTGGTGATAAATGACGTAGTGGCCGAAGATTAAATCTAAATCTGGATGTAAAGATTATAATTATTACTGTCAATCTTGTGGTTTATTAATTCAAGATTACCTAATACTATACTAGTTATATAAAGGTGAAAACTAAAACTGTTACTCAGATCTTTAAACGCGAGAATCTTTGAAACTAACAGATTTAAAAAAAAATGTGTCATATATGTAGGCCAATTGACAAATGAACAGGAAAGATCATAAGATACATAGAATTTACTATTCATGAAACCGCAGAATAATACCGCTCTTGTTCAGAATTTGAAAAGCTTGTTAAAAGTGTAATAGACCCTGGATTATTTATCAAATAATATACTGAAATCGTGTCAAACGAGAAAAAGCGCGCTCGCATACCTCGAATTCGCTTCGCATATCTCGAAAAAGGCCGCTGAATGCGGCTGAAACTAAGTCTCACAATACTAAGTGTTAAAACCTAAACCATTTTTTACAAAAAAAACAAACATAATATTAGTTTTTTTGTATAATTTGGTGAAGAAAATGCAGGTTTGTGTATTAAATAGTTAGGTTGTTAAATTACCTTAATCAACATCGCGTAAACGATAGTGACAGCAACAGTATTTTCCATGTAAACGTCAAAAAAACTATAACAAGCAATATTTAGTTAAAAAAGCCTTTTCACCAAGAGTTATCTGTTTCGGTCATACTTTTCAGCCATCCTACGTAATTCCTCAATAATGATATTAACATATTTATATTATACTAGCGGCCCGCTCCGGCTTCGCTCGAATAATAACCTAGATATCAACTGCAGCTCCATCTGCCGGGCTGATTTGTGTATCTAAACCTTCCAGGGCCCTTCCCAAACGTATACAAAAAAAATCATTCAAATCGGTCCAGCCGTTTAGGAGGAGTTCAATGACAACGAAAAGTGGCTTTGATTTTTATATATATAGATAATAATGAGTTCTGCAAAGTCGTAGTAAATGATTTTGTTCTATCATCAATAGTTTTCGCAGCGCTCGCGACGTAAGGAATTTTTCAGGTCATTTTTTTACACCTTATGTTACATTATTGGAGTTTTAGTAAGGATCCCTAATTTTTTTTTAAATATAATATAGCCTATGTTACTCGGGAATAATGTAGCTTTCCAAAGGTGAAAGAATTTTTGAAATCGGTCCAATAGTTTCGGAGCCTATTCATTACAAACAAACAAACAAACAAACAAATCTTTCCTCTTTGTAATATTAGTATAGATACGTCACCATAAAATTGCAATCACCGTCAGTACAATATAACGCGTGAGATTATAATCTCACGATAGGTTAGGTTAGTTTATAATATAACGTAGTTAGATTATAATCTGACGGTTTTTATTATACCCGACTGATTTTTTGTGTCATTAAATGTTCAAATTGAACAACACAACATCGTAAATTGCTCGTAGTATTCGTAAGAAAGAGTAGGTGGAACACCTTCTGTGCAAACTGTGTAAATTCTCCGCCTATCAGGAGCACTGGCAATTAATGCCACCCCTAGCATTAGAATTGCAACAGGCAGCTAATTAATTTACTCAAATTGTCACGCCTTAAGGCCGGTTTGCATTTTGAGTAGTGCGATGGCGAGTGCGTGTGCGAGCAAGAAATCGCGATTGATGAATGCAGGTGTGTAGTGCGAGTACTGTCCAATTCTGTATAGTAGCTGTGTTTCGTTCATTGAGTTGCCAGCCGTCAGCCCGCAAGTAATCAGGGTCAGATGTAAGCAGAAAACACAATGATTGGTCAATTCATTTATTTTAGTATTCATGACTTTTATAAGTTAAGTTTTTAAATCGTAGAAAGGTGTAACAAATTCGATAACATTCAATTAAGATTTTTAAGAGAAAAAAATATTTAATGTACTTTACTTAATGTTATGAACGCAAATAAGAACCAACACGACACTAGCCTTTTCCGACATAAATATAAAAAAAATAATTAAACTGAACATTTCATTGTACGATAATAATTATCGTAAAGCGCTAAAGAGTGCGCGTGTTCTTGTTACGAAGAGTTCGATGCTTTTAGACCGGAAAAATTCACTATTATTTTATACAAATATGGGAAAAAATAACTTTACGAATTTTTAAAAACTGTAGAAAAAAATAATAACGTATTTAATGTACTTAACATCCCCTTAAAAGGATGCAGGCTGATTACCAATAACCCTATAAACATATCTGTATCCAATGCTAATCAGTATCGCACATTAAAAATCTGTATAAATACGGAGAAATCTGTATACATGGCAACGCTGCTGTTTACTGGCAGGCAAACTGCGAGTGAGGGGGAAGGAAAAACGCGCGGGAGGAGGTTACTCGCAAAAAAATAGAACGCGCTTCTAATCACTTCACTACGCAAGTTACTACACACTCGCATTAATCAATCGTTGTCCACACGTGTTAATAACTAATAACTCAACACCTGCACTACTCACTCGCACTCGCAGTAATCAAAATGAAAACAGGCCTTTAGACTTACAATTACTTCTGTTGCATACATTATAGATCTTTGGCCAACGTTTGGCAATCAAAAAGACTAGTTCTAAGTCTTCGTACTTATATTATATTACTCAAATTTGTGGGATTTTGCGTTCGATACTTATTTGATTGATACTTGATATATAGACCTTTAAACCCTCTACCAGTTGTAAGCATGTACATTATCCATTACGACATTACCATGCACATCAATGGAACATGGCACATGCAGCCAAATTAACAAATACCATTGTTTTAGTAACAGTGTAAGTTCATATCACATATCTTGAGTAGTATTTTTTTTTAACTATAATAGGTTCACACTTGACCACCATCTCACCTGATGTTAAGCGACGATGCGATCTACAATGGAGCGTGCTTATCGAGAAGAAAACGATTCACTCTCGATTTGAAGATACCAACATTGTAACCATCGGGGAAACCCCACCCAGGCAACGCATTTCACAACCTAAACGCTCTTATCACAAACGTGGAGTCAAACCTCTTCGTTCGTGTCTTTGGAACATCAACCATAAAACGATGATGCTTCTTCGAGCTACGACAAGTTCGATAGAAAAAAGGGCAAGGTAATTATTATTTCATTGAAACTCAATTTCCAGTGTAGATTTCTTCAGGTGGCTTTAGCTGAATTTATGGAGGAAAAATTATCAATACCCAAAATGCAATGGCATTGACGATTCGTCAGCAAAACAAAAAGCTTGGTGTGGGTGCGCATTTATTTGCATGAGTAAATAAATAGTGAAGTCGGTTCGTCTGTCTGGCGCTCAACGCCGCGATCTGTCGATGATTCGAGAGGCTTGCCCGGCTGCTGTAGTTGGTGGGAGACTTTATCGATAGTTCACCTGTATCGATAAAAAGTAAAAAATTAACAGCGCCTTCTAACTTGTCCTGCTCTTTAACTTACGAAAGATTTAGTGTTCCTTCTTAAGCACTCTTAAACACCTGAACAAAACCCCTTTTATCTTCTCCATCTGCCTGCGTTTATCTCCTAAAGGTTTAATATAATAATAGCCCTTGGAAAAGTATAATGATTAGATAGATAGATAGATAGATAGATAGATAGATACACTTTATTGACACACCAAAACAATAGGATACACAAAAATAATTAAAAATACATTTAAAACTAGTGCGACAAGTCGGCGGCCTTATCGCTAAAAGCGATCTCTTCCAGGCAACCTTGGGATGGAAAATAACATGAGGATAAGTGAGAAAACGGGGTGCGCAAATAAGACGTAGAAAATCGTAAAGAAAATAAAATTAATTAATAAAAAATATATATATAAATAACAGTTATTCAAATACCTATCATGAAATATCAGTACTTATATATATTAAAACATAATAAACTAATACATATGGTTATACATAATACATAAAATAAATATATATAATACTGTATATCTATGCAATCGATGACATCAAACGACAAACAGCAACCTACAATTTTGATAAATAAAACTGTTTCACATATTTTTTGAAAGTGCAAAGTGATGGAGAAAGCCTAATATGCACAGGCAATTCATTCCACAACTGAGTAGCCCTAAAAGTGAATGACTTGCCGTAGAAAACTTCAGTTCGAGCAGATGGCATCTTAAGAGAAAGATTGTTTTTAGACCTTAACGATAGCTCATGGTAATTATGCAAAAAGGTAAAGCGCTCTTTGAGGTACTGTGGGGTGGCAGGATTGAACAAAATATTATACAGAAAAGAAAGTATGTGAGCATTCCGACGAAGGCGAATGGGTAACCACTTGAGCTGCATGCGAAAATGGGACACATGATCATGTTTGCGTAAGCCAAATATGAATCTTATACAGTAATTCTGGAGGCGCTCAAGTTTGTCTAGCTGGTCCTCTCTAAGATCGAGATAGCAGGCGTCAGCGTAATCCAGAATAGGGAGAAGAAGAGACTGGGCAAGAGCAATCTTAGTGGCAGTGGGTAAAAAGTTGCGGAGGCGCCTTAAAGAACTACCGGACGCAAATAATTTAGCACTAATTGACTTAATATGGCAATCCCATGATAAGGTACGATCAAACTCTACTCCTAGATTTCTCACAGAATTGCTAAAAGGTATAGGAACTCCATCAAATACAACATTAGGTAAATTATTCCAGTTTGTCCTTGAAATCCAGTACGGACTGCCAATTACTATGACCTGTGATTTAGTGGGATTCACTTTTAAACCAAAAGAGATACTCCATTGAATGATTCGATTCAAGTCTGCATTTATTTTAACAATAGCGGTATCAAGATCATTCAAAGGCGCTTGAATATAAATTTGAAGATCATCTGCATAAAGGTGGTAGGAAGAAGTAACGTACTGGGAAATGGAATTAATAAAAATTGCGAAAAGAAGAGGAGATAGCACGCCGCCTTGAGGAACACCAGCTGTTGTATTGCACCAAGAAGAAAAACGGTCTTCTAGGCGAATCCGTTGCCGGCGTCCTTGTAGGTAACTATGGAACCAATCAATTACCGGTGGAGATATGTTATTGGAGCGGAGTAAAGCAAGCAAAATGTCGAAGTTGACGGCGTTAAAAGCATTACTGAAATCTAACAGTGCTAGAACAGTAAGCTTGCCGTCATCCATCCCCAAGCGTATATCGTCAGTGATCTTGACAAGCGCAGACACAGTGCTATGCCCAGGACGGAAACCGGACTGAAGAGGATTAAGGAGGTCTTGCCTAACCAGGAAATCATTGAGTTGTTTATGAACAAGACGCTCAAGGATTTTGGAAAGAAAAGGAAGTATAGAAATTGGACGGTATTCGGAAAAGGATTGTGGGTTGGATTTCTTAGGTAAAGGTAAAATATAGGCATCTTTCCATAAAGCAGGAAAAATACCACTTTCAACTGAGTTATTGAAAATGGTACAAAGGACGGGAAGGATGATATCTAGGATGGGCAAGAGCATGTTCCGGCTTATGCTGTCACCGCCCACTGCATTGGAGGAGATCGACATAAAACTCTTCCTAACATCACACTCGGTAAATTGATTAAAAGCAAAAGGAGAAGGATTTGTAGTAGGAATGGCAGCAAGATGACTAATGGTTGAATTTTTATCCGCATCTGTCATAGCATATGTAGAAGAGAAATGTTGGTTTAGAGCGTCAATGTTTATGTTAGGAGAGGTTGAATTCGACCGTGATTTGCCAATTCCCAAAGTTCTAAGAAACTTCCAGACCTTACCTGGATTTTCGTCATCAACAGAATTATGAACATAGCGGCGAATTGCATTCCTACACACCTTATTGCAGTGATTACGTGCCTTAACGTACTTTGTTTTGTTAACATCTGTAGGTTTTATTTTATATCGCGTTTTGGCCGCTGCCTTTTTGTTCATAAGTGCTCTTATTTCGTCGGTAAGCCAAGGTGCTGGGAGATGCTTGATTTTGACAGCATGTACTGGAGCATGGACATCAAATAACTCTGTAATTACTCTGTTAAATATTTGTATTTGATCATCAACTGAATGAGCTTGAATAATAGTACTCCAATCAATTTTATTAGCGTCGTTAAGAAGGGCAACATTATCCATGCCACTAAAATTGCGTTGCATGATGATTTGAGGTTTAGTTTTAGGAGGACGAATTTTATAGGAAAGGTAAATCAAGTCATGGTAAGAGAAATTATCTGCATCATACTGTCCATGCTTGGCAACATTATTGAGAGAGGAAACTATAATTAAATCAAGGAGAGAAGGAACACAGTTAGGAAAGTGATGTGTGGGATTCAGAGGAAGAATGTGGCAATTATAGGAGTTGACAGTGTATTCCAATGACGAACTGCGATGATCTTTTTTAACTAAACATGTGTTAAAGTCACCCATTATAATAGAATGACTATAAGAGGGAGTGAGATCAAGTAAAATACTATCAAATGAGGAAAAGAAGTTAATATCACTAGAAGGACAATAGTAAACTCCAAGGAGGACTTTGGAGTGAGAAAGAAGAATCTCAATAAAGAGATGTTCGCCACCGTTAGCCGGGGGCGGTTTTGGCGATCTGCTTAAAATAGTATAAGGAATATTGGGCTTCAAATAAATCGCCACACCACCGCCGCGGCTAGCGCGGTCATTCCTAATGAGTATGAAGCCTGGAAGAGAAAAGGATGTAGAAGGAAGACTTGGTAGAAGCCAAGTTTCAGAGACTAGGATTGCGTGAATTAGGTACAACAATCACATATAATCGTACCACGAATTGATTCCACGATTCCACTTGGATGACATTTTCCTCCTGGGGCGTGGACATCGGGAAATTAGGCATCGGCGACCCTGGTTGGCTTGACAACTGCGTTATTTCCTATTTTAGGCCATGTGCCATTATTTCCATGTAAGGGTATAGGTATATAATTGTTTTTTTTTTTAATTGATAAATATTGATCCAAATTCTTTATTGAAACATTTGACAAGTTCTTACACGTTCGTTCTTTTTTTTAAATGTAAAAAAAACAAATAGTATTGAAGTGTTACGTGTACTTACTCGTATCAACCAATGTCGATGGTCTAGAATAGTAATTAACTGAATAAATTACTACTTTTTTCGATTTTAACTATGAAATATGCTTGTTAAATTATGTACACTTTATTATTCAAAATGTTATTAAATTAACTAAAAACAATAAGTAAATTGACAATTGTAAATTAACCTTTATCGTTATTTTGGTCAACGTGAGAAAAATATGTACGGCCATGGTCACTATGAGCCATCCCAACGTATTTTTTTCTGTAACAGATCGTAGAGATGTCCGCCTCGTTACGGTCTTCTAATATGCACATTGCGTCGCCACTAACGGGTATATTGCTTCGGAATGGAGGCGGTCGTCTGCATGCCAAACGGCGATTCCTGGTGATCGCCCCTTTGAATTATGCGCACGGGCACGCTTACGCGTCTGCATTCAATCGACTCACGAGATTTATGTGTTTGTTACATACAAATGCTTCCATGAAATTTGACGTGAGAAGCTCTTGAGAGTTGGTCTGATATATAGAGAATATGGCATAATGTCACCTACACAAATCTTAATTTTGTGCTTATGATTAAATTGTTTTTCTAGTAATACTAAGAAAATGCCTTTCTTAGTATTACTACAATGGTAGAGTTCACATATAGGACCACAGTCACATCACGCACATTGTTTGGATTAAATAAACATTAAAAGAGAAATGTTTAAACATTACTGTTTTTCGGTTTGAAGGGAAATGTTTCCAAAGAAATTACAGAACACAAGATTAATTATCTCTGAGTGCCGAACGCAGTTCAGTGCTAGGTACCGATTTAGAATCTTCATGTTCCAATAAGTGTTTGTCCATGACACTGTGCTGTTAAGGACATGTTGCTTACCATTAGGCACATATTCTGCTCGTCCCATCATTCTTTACTTTAAAAAATATAGTTTTTCAGCGTTACTTAAAAAAAAACAGTTAAATCGACTAAAATGAATTCACCAACTGATAATTTATTAATCGATATTTGGTCCATCTTCGAAGCACATCTCTAACGGCCGTCGCTGCACTGGCCGCGCCGGTCAGTGCAGTGCGCCGTCAGTATTCGATATTGTTTTTACGAGTGCAATGCCTGAGCCCAACAACCCAAACCTTTTCAAAACTGTATATAGGAACTTGTTATTGTCCTGAACAAACAGGTTTTCGAAGTAAAATCGGCGTACATTTACAGAACTTCGTGAAAATATTTAAGAAATTTTGGATATTTTCTCTTACGCAAGTATTTACGTAGGTCTTCTCATTTTTCTGTATCGTTCAAATTATGATGACTAATTTTTAGTTATACATTTAATAATACTTTTTTATTGTTTTACAATATTATATTAAAAGTCGTGGTGGCTTAGTAGCTAAAACATTAGTTTCCACAAGTATCATCACAACTGACTTCAACGGTGAAGGAAAACATGCTAAGAAGGATATTTGTCTGATGTTAAGCAACACGCCTGTCCATTACAAGCTATCGGAACACGAAGAGCCCAAATTATTACCTAGCACTACACTGCATTCGTAACCTATAGATATAAAACGATTTATTTCAACGCTTTGTAATTTCTCTGAAAACATTACCCTTCAAACTGGAGCACATTGAGTGTGTGTAAGGTATAGTATATCCCCACTCTGTAGAGAGTTATACTGCGGCAGAATTGAATACTTACCCAAAAACCAGAAACCAAATAGGTTAAAAGTTAACGTATACAAAGCAGCGGGAAGAAACCTAGTCGATTTCAAGTCGTATGATAATAAAATATTTTAATTAACTTGTAACGTTAAACTTTAATAACCCGGCTAGACAGAAGCTTTACGTATTATGCAAAATATGATGCCCAGACAACTGCTCTCGCCCTTCATTGTCCCAGAAACGAAAACTAGGTCGGCTGAAGGCTACGAGACAATCACAATTTTAAATTAGGCACCCTAAATCCCAGACAGACTTTACAATACGCATATTAAACTGCATTTCATTAAAAACCCTTTACAGGGCTGTAGTACAGGCGACAGTGCGGGTGAACTGGGATCTAAAGTTGGGAACTTAAATTAAAGATCTGACAGATAATTAATTAAATAATGTGTCCATAATGTTAAGTACGTAATTTATTCTAAATTGAAGACAATTAGTCCATAAATAAAACAGCTATGATCAGTCTACAGCATTATATTTCGGAATCAATCCTTCGTCATACCAACTTATTCAAAGCTGCCTCGGGCAGCTGAAGTAGTACATTTTGTAAAATTGAAGAAAACGCTTTACAGTACCTTAAATTCAGTAACAGATGTACAATTATCACTTTTACTTAGATGTTTATCGGTTTACTAGTACTTTTAATTTAAACCTTTCGCTTAGACTTGCTGCTGCATATGAATTTTATTATTCACCTGTTTTTCGAGCAAAAACAAGAGCTTGATTGTTTCCCGCCAAAACAATCAAGCCACAGACTATATATCAATCAAACCCGGAATCGTAGGGTTGCCATAGAGTGCATTTCGGTATTCTTACTATTCTTTCAATAAGAACTTATATAAATTACTAATATTGCTAACAGCTCGGCCATCCTGCAGAAGCGAGTCCTCGCGCTTTAATAATAATATATTGTTAATTGTATACATGTGGAAGGATTTTAAGTTTATTTCACATATCTTGACTAAATTATACGAGTAATTCTGTTCTATTTCTATAGTAATAATAATAATAGCCTCTATTCAGGTAATGCTTACAATTTTTCATTGTTATTACAATTTAAAATTCTTAAATTTAGATTGCCATCGCACCGTCTGTTTACTTATTGACAAAGGCCTCCTCCAACTGCCTTCAAACTTCTTCCAACTTCTTCCCAAACGTAAGCTTTTCTGGTCCATGTAGCACCTGCTGTCGCTTCTATGTCATCGACCCATCTTCTGAGTGGTCTGCCACGATTTCTTTTCCTCTAATTATTATGTATTAATTTCCATTTAAGCTTTTTAACAGTTATTGTAATCTTTTATTTTTGATTTTGCTCTTAAAGTTGTTGTTCTTATTTTATCAGATAGTTTTTTTTCCATCATACACTTTTCCATGGCATTTTGAGATGTTTTTAATTTTCTTATCTGGGTATTGTTGGTCGCTCAGGTTTGACAGCCATAATATAATAAGTACGTTATAGCCCGAATCCATTATCATTAAATTTCTATCTATATTTTAAATAATATGTACGTTACAATTTGTGTTTCAAATTAAGGAACATAATTTATTAGTAATGTTCGAAAGAAAACAAATAAAATTAAGCACATGGCATCATACTTAACAAGGAAAATATCTTCGTAGTTACATTATCAATTCAAATCATGCTTTATTGACACACACAGTTTAACAATGTTTATTATATTTAAATTTACAATTCACAATAATAAGATTGTACGACATGAACATAGTAGGTATTATTGTTGCATAATAAATTAAGCTTCTGTCAATAAATCTCAAACTAGGCCTAAGCCTGTATCTAGTCACCTGTTTACCATGTGTCCATTTTGTGAAATAATTGTACTACAAACTGACGGATGTGTTCTAAAACACAAAAATATGGGCTAGCTTTATATAATATTAGTATTCCATTCAAAATACCGAATCAGCGAATCAACGGTAGGAACAACCTTGTAGGTAAGTCAACGGTAGGTAAACCTTGATAATATATTGTTATGTATTAATTTCTGACAATTATCACATTAAAATTATATTTAGAAATATAGATATCTCTAATTTTGGTCATATACGATAACATATCTACTTTATTTATTCAACATATAGTGTTGTGTGTGAATTGTCCACCAATAATTATTTATTTATTTATTTATCCAAACTTCGCAGTCAAAAGATAACCTGCAGTTCATAAGAAACAAAACAATTATAACCGAATTCTTCATATTTTATACCTAATATATAATATTGTTACGCCATAACACAGGTTTAACCCTAGCTTGGGTAACAATGCTTTTCAATCTGAATTACCAATCAAGGATAGATAATATGTACTAATTTGTGAACTTCAAATGTTTGTTAATGCCTAATAAATTTCATTTCATTTCAAATTTCATTTCATTTAAAATTTAATTTCATTTCAAATTTAATTTCATTTCAAATTTAATTTCATTTCAAATTTAATTTCATTTCAAATTTAATTTCATTTCAAATTTAATTTCATTTCAAATTTAATTTCATTTCAAATTTAATTTCATTTCAAATTTCATTTCATTTCAAATTTCATTTCATTTCATTTCAAATCTCATTTCATTTAAAATCTCATTTCATTTAAAATTTCATTTCATTTCAAATTTCATTTCATTTCAAATTTCACTTAATTTCAAATTTCATTTCATTTCAAATTTCATTTCATTTTAATAATTAAGTAACGTAACAATTGTTCACAACAGTTTTTGGTCTTAGTTGTAATAACTTTACTAAAAGTTTTATTCGTTGAACATAATCCAAAGTAATAATTTACTCACAAATTAATGATGATGAATCACATCAATGGTTTCTCTACTAGGCAATGTAATTCTTTTAGCGTATCTAACCATTTAGCATTATAACCTGCTTCATATGGGCGATTAAATAATTTTTACTTATAGGTACTTATACGGAATTCTTGATTGTTTCGTGATCAACAATATGATAATCTCTATTGAAATTTTATTTGAACATCATCGATGACTTGAGTTTATCTGCGGCTACCACGTCTTCATATCAACCGCGGCTATTAAAGGCATATCATCAATCAGATTTTTTTAATATTTGTCAAAGTTTCTAATACGGTACAGGCCTTGAAATTTAATAGCAAATTTTATTATTACTTGGCGTTTCGCGCCTTACATTCTCACTAAACCCTCGTCGTTGAACCTTATTGATGAAGAAGTATGCACGTATGTTTCTGATCACGGATCTGATCATTGTCATTGATTACTCGATAGATGATATCTTAATTTCGACGATATTTACTTCTTATACTATATTTATTATTTATATAACATTCAATTATGACTACTTTCGGATTATTTTCTGAACAGTAGATATCTTTTCAGCCTCTTTTCATAAACATGTGCGTATTGTCCTTTACGCGTAGGTATTCTATGTTATGAAGTGTGTTTATGTTAGTATATTTTAATATATTATGTTCATGCATTATATTATTTATTAGCCACCCACCCCAGCTTCGCTTGCGGTAGGTATATTTATAGCTTAAATCCCTCGAAGACCACGCACACATCCAACGGTGTAATAACTAAAATCAGCCTGGTGGTTCCAGAGATTAGTGCGTTCAACCATTACTGCACAGTACCATATCTGTATCACGCATTTACTTTTAAATGATATGTATTCTATTTGTGTAATTATTTATGTACGTAAGTACCTATATCATGGATACCACACCCATACCTTTACTTGTTACCTTGTCCTAGCAACCAAAAGGTCATCTAGAAGAGATCTCTATTAGCGATAGGATAGACTTTTGTGTACGACATTTTAATCACAAGTTTACTCACTTTTTTCTATTGTTTCGTGATATAATAAAGTATTTTGTATTGCATTGTATTGTTTTCTATACAATCTTAAGAATACTCTAATAAAGTCTAGGATATGAATCTATAACTTCTCCTTGGGACTCCTTTTCTAAAGCATCCAAATGTGGGTTGACAGCTCGATATTCGATGTCGCAATTGAATTCTTGGAACTACACCCTTCAACGAGCAATACACGGTACTAGATCTCTGTTAGTGAGTGTGGTTCTCGGCGCATTGCGGTCTGACAATATTTTAAGTTGCATACTCTGAAGGTTAACTCTAAATTTACCAAAAGAGGATGATAATGATAGGGTTTCAGGTTCGAACGAGTGGAGCTTTTGCTCCTCTTTGTCTTTTTACTGTTAAAAGAGACTGTCCTAAGGACCCAAGAATATTTGCCACGCCGTACTTAGTTGAATCTGTGTGGACCGGCCAAACGGCCCACAAATCATGGAAAACTGTTTAAGCCCAGTTGGTTCTTCGATGTACTTAGAGTACCCACTTCGAAACCGCCTTCAAGTCCAGGCTTTAAACCGGTAAATACTGACGCCAAACCCCAGGGAGTCTGTTAAGTTGTAGCGTGAAAGAAATGCCACTTCGATACTTTACTTCGGCTTTACCCGTATTTTTTTGTCATGAGACATACGATACGTCTTGTACTCGTATATTGCTGGCTTCGTATCCTTCATCTCATCAATTGTGGCAAACTCCTAAATCTTTTTATTTTATTCGACAAGAAGCAATCGCTTTATTCAACGAGCAAATTATGTAGTTACGTTTTTTTTTTAAATTTTGGCTGCTAGTCACAATTGAAGAAGTGCCCTTTATTATCAAATGCCACGGGACAGATACCACTCATTATAGTTTGTAGGTATAACTCGATTTACTAAAGTACTGTTCTAAACCGAATCTTCGCTTCAACGAGATTTCGGATTACATTTCCCTGACCATCATCAAGTGTGAATTAGGAAGGCATCAATGCAGTAATATAATTACATAGATACTATCGGCCCGCTTCAACTTCGCTCGCAATCCTCCATACAAAGACTATCTCATCTTTCATTTCATCATCATTTAAGTTGGATCAAGCCTTACACGGTGCGCAAACCAGATTACAATCGCAGAGTCCGTCGCTGACAAACAACGTAACACGTAATTTGTGAATGTTAAGATTTATTTTATTATTTATGAATTGAACGGTGTGTTTAGATTACCTCTTTATACTTGTGATTTTATTGGAACAGTATGTGATTGTATTGATCGCCCCGGACCAATAACAACTTCATTGTTCAACTTAAGAAAAACTCTTGTTTCAGACCTATCTTCGAAAAGAGGTCATCTGGTGTATTTGTTATTTCCATATTAAATTCTTAATATAACTAGTACATGCCAATTTTATTTACACCATCATTCGATAATACCAGAGTATTATATTATAAGCTATTTTATAAAACACAAAGTAACATTAACATTATTAGAAATAGCGAGCTCTAGTTTTTGTTCAGTTAAACCGTGATCAACTAATCCATTCAAAACTGATCCTCGACAATATATATGTCGACATTTTCTGATACAAGCTTTTATGTCTACGTTCACTTTGAGCAATGGGTCTAATGGTTTGCAATTTGATCCTCTTAATCGATCGTCAATTTCGTGTAATTAACAGTCTGCTACCTTCCGTATCTCTCTCTACATCTGCGATATTCTTCTTGTGTATGCTTTTAAGTAACAATATTGCCTTCATGAGACCATGTCTTGCAAGTTTGGCAAGCTTTAAAGCCTAATAATGATAGTAATTCGGCATGATTGTCTCAGCGGCCGCGGGAGAATGCCTAGCTAAGCTTTGTTATCCATTCGGCCCAGCTATTAGAGTAACGTTTCTGAGATTTTGCAATGCCTGATTATTGTGTAAAACAAAGTGGACTATTTCCTTTTCGTCCCATTCGTAAATTTTGACACATTACTTTGTAACTCAAATCATTTTGGTTCAAAATGCAATGAACAGAGAGTAAAACAAACTTTTTTTTTAAAATAACTTAATGCGTTGCTAAACAACTCTTCGTTAAACCACGTCAAATTTACACCATAAATCGAATCTATATATTTATGTGCGGCTGTGGACTTGCCTGTTAAAATCCAGACTACCTTCCACATCCTCGCCTTGGTTCTAAACCGTGTCAATTTACACCATTACTTAAACAAATTCAAATTAGAGCGCTTGTGGACTTGCCTGTTATCCAGACTCCCTTCCACTTCCTGGCTGCGGATTTCAGTATCAATTTACACCATTACTGAACAAGTTTAAATTAGAACGCTTGTGGATTTGCCTGTCATTCAGACTCCCGGTTCTTCGTTCCAGTCCTTGTCAATCGGTGGAATACTCGTTATCTGAACGCGCCCTTTGCAGCGCTTGACTTCAGGTTCACTTTTCATGTCGCAACTTTCGACGCTATCTTTGTGGCCTTGGTACAGTCTAACCATAATCTGGAACTTCCAATAAAGGCATTAATAATTGCTCAACCTACTTTTAACTCCATCTTTCTCATATATGAGCAAGTACTTTCATCAGATCACTTTAGTCTAGAACACTGCTAAACTGCAATGAGAAGCTCTGGTACCTACTTTCTACCTTGATAATACTAGGCACGTGTGACTCTAAAGTTTAACTCTTTACATTTTGTACATACACACATTGAGTTACATCTTGGCTGAACAATAGCCTCAGTCGCAGTTCACAGCTCAACTCCATTCTCAAAGAATGGCACATGCTGTGACTTAAGATCAAATTACTGGCAATGTCAATTTAGTTCATAGCTATTGGTAGAAAAGTGGAGTTTAATTTAATATACGTCACATGCACATGGTTATCTGACTCAGCAGTTAAATACAGTTTCTTTAAAATATTCTACGTGCAAAAGATTATCTCTCAAATTGAATTAATCGCTAAAACGACTAGACAAAGACAATTTTTACTCTGTCCGGATCTCCATGTAAGTTATAAACATAGTACCAAGAAGGCAAAAGCAAGTTGCCGTCAAACCATTTGAACTGATTTATATACTAAATGCATTACCGCTTCGCTTCGTCATGGTACTCCACATTTAATAGTTCGATTCGTTATAGGTAGTACTCTACATTTAATAGTTTCATAGTATTCTGAGGATATTTTATTATGATGTATGATACGGTTTGTACATACAGCTTCAACGTCTGACCCATGATCTGACATGCATGTCTATTGAGTCACTATTTTTATTCCCACGGCTGGGACTAAAAAGGTACTTCTCTTAAAAGAAGACAAACGCCATTATCCATCACTCTAGCTAAGTGCCGCTGGACGGATAACGATTCCCTGAAAGATATCGTTCTAGGTCCATACCCGTCCCCTTATGACTTACAGGACATGTGTCATCAGGCATCATCATAATATGACTTTAGTGGTCATGACAAAGTTTCACTAACAGAACATGGAAAAATACTCAAACATGCGGTCGGGATTCGAAGCTCGTGTAAATCGAACGTTCTCACAACCAGTTTTAAAAATAACACTTTATAAGCTTCAAAGTAACGTTAGCGGATTGTCCAGAATTACTGACATTGCGGTTATTGGTGTTACATATTTATCGAAGCATGATTTTTCGAAAACTATATGAAAGAGTATCTTTGTAAAATGGCATACTCTTTTTAAATTGCATAGAAAATTTGAATAGCCGTCATTTACACATTAGTTATTTTGTGTAATATTGTGTGCCCAATTAGACAGACATATATATTTTGTTTATATATAAAAATAATAACAAAATCACAACTGGCTTGGCTGTTTGCACAATTATAGCCAGACTATGTTTGTATTTTGAACATCTCGATAATGCGGTATAGGTTCCAGTCTACTTGACTTATTCCAGTAATAGAGATAGTGAGGACCGCATTGCGTGAAAAATTCAAAAATGGTAGGTAAGTACCTATACGGACAAAATCCACTTAAGTGATATTGTTCACTCCAACGTTCTCAATACACAGATGTGCCCTCCCAAACTTCAGGGCGCACGGAATCATGTTTTCGTTGGGAAGAGTGAGCTCACTCCTTCCGTTCTAGTCGTTTGTCACTATTCGTTGTCAACAACCACAGTAAGTAGAACCACAGCATATCGCGCCGCTAGCGATTCTAGGTTCAAGTAGATTGGTTGTGTGTAAACTACTTACGATACACATAGAGACGCAGTTTATTACCAATTTCAAGGTGCTCAGGGTACATCTGTTGGTTTATATCGATGGTTCACTCTGCAACTCATTAAACCAAATTAGATCGTTTCATTAAACCATACATTTAATAACAAATTAAATACCTACTGATCATAGAGTTTTCGTATTGAGTGACATTAACAAGCACATGATAAGTGTGGAGAGAAAAAAACATTGAAAATAAAAAAAATATATCACATGGGCGGGATCAACGGACAATTATATAATTTTCTATTATTGATTATATTATAGTCTTCTTGTCCGCCGATCCCACTTCTGAATTGTTAAGTACGTAATTTATTCTAAATTGAAGACAATTAGTCCATAAATAAAACAGCTATGATCAGTCTACAGCATTATATTTCGGAATCAATCCTTCGTCATACCAACTTATTCACAGCTGCCTCGGGCAGCTGAAGTAGTACATTTTGTAAAATTGAAGAAAACGCTTTACAGTACCTTAAATTCAGTAACAGATGTACAATTATCACTTTTACTTAGATGTTTATCGGTTTACTAGTACTTTTAATTTAAACCTTTCGCTTAGACTTGCTGCTGCATATGAATTTTATTATTCACCTGTTTTTCGAGCAAAAACAAGAGCTTGATTGTTTCCCGCCAAAACAATCAAGCCACAGACTATATATCAATCAAACCCGGAATCGTAGGGTTGCCATAGAGTGCATTTCGGTATTCTTACTATTCTTTCAATAAGAACTTATATAAATTACTAATATTGCTAACAATAATAACTAACAATAACAACCTTAATATCCTACTCCTACTTAATATTATAAATGTCAATGTATGGATATTTGGATGTTTGTTGCTCAATCACGTTCTAACGTATGAACGGAACGGGCTGAAATTTGGAACACAGATAGATTATAGTCTGGAAGAACACATAGGCCACATTTTATCCCGAAAAAAAACAACGGGAACGGGAACTTCGCGGGTAACACCGCGGGGCTGCTAGTACAATATAAAATTACGTGTCACTTTGTTTGTCCGCGATGGACTTCTAAACAACTTAACCGATTTTAATTAAATATGCACACCGTGTGCAGTTTGATCAGAGAAAATGGGTCTTCTAGGTCAACTTGCATGACTTTCGACTGCATCGTCGTGATTTGGTGCTCAGACGCGGACCTGAATGCGAAAAAAAATGGTTTAGATGGTCAATCAGGCCGAGTTTTCCGAGTTAAAAATTTCTTCTCAATAAAAAAATAAGACTTTGTTTTAGATTATTTACAGTAGTTGACAAAGCACTGTCATAATCCAGCACCAAGTTTATAACCATCGGGAAAAACCTACTCAGCCAACTCATTCCACAGTCTAGACGTTCTTATCACAAAAGTAGAGACAAACCTCTTCGTTCGTGCCTTTGGAATATCAACCATGAAACGATGCCGGTTCTTTGAGCTACGAGAAGTCCGATAGAAAAAAGGGCAAGCTGGTATTAGATCATGCAGATCAGTTGCACACTCTCCGAAGACACACACTATTTGCGTACCTAATCCAAAATAATGTAGTAAATATAACATCAAATAATTATTATTTTGAGAAAACATGTAACTAGATATTTTTTTTAGGAATTCTGAATACCTTCTTAGTTTATTTACGTTCACTGATTTTATTATAGTTCCTGGGTGACCGAGCTTTGCTCGGTTTAAACACTGAGTATACTTCGATACCTACAGATAAAGGGCTCCCAATAATTGATTTTCTCATAAAAACTTAAATAAAATATAATTCAGCCGTCTGGATTTGAACCGGATCTACCGTTTCGTGACCACCCGACTTCCCACCTGAGCTATTATACTGTCGCGCGTGGCGGCGAAATTTACCGTCGCATTCTAATGACTAATGTAACAGTTTTTCATTGTCTAAAAACGCGCATAAAATACGTTTCTTAAAAATTAAATTTAGCTAGATCGACTTCTCGTCCCCGAAACCCCCTGCATACATAATTTCATGAAAATCGTTCGAGCTGTTTCCGGGATTCAGATTCTATATATATATATACTTATTTACGAGAATTGCTCATTTAAAGGTATAAGATTAAATATATTTATTATTTATTTATTTCCTTTCAAATTTACCCTGAGGCTAATGTGGTGCTACCATAATTTTGGGCATTTGGGCGGACACTTTTTCATGTACTCAAATGACACTCCTTACCTCAACCGGACAACCCTCCATATTTTCACGACATATTGTTATTGTTAAAACCATGGCTAAATCGACTCAAACTGGACAAACTCAAAGTTTAAACCTTAAGTGAAAAACAGTAAAATTTAAAATAAGTGAAAACCCGAAAATAAGTTATTCTAGCTACGAAGAAGTTTATTTGACGCCAACAGAATTTACTGAAACTGTTATTAATGCGCAAAACATTTCAGTAATTTCCTCGCTGAGGTGGGATGAAAAGTTACGTGTTGCACTCGAATGCAAAATAAAACCTTGTGCTCTTTTGATTCGCTTGCTACACTCAGGATTCTAATTTTTGATTCAATTTTAGACCGCTTGCTTCGTCATCAAAGCACACGGTTAAAAAGCACTTTGCACTCTTGTACAACAAATAACTATTTGTTTATTCTACATTGCCTGTGATTCCTTATTATCTATAATCTATTCGAGTTTCAAAATTAACACGTAAAAAAATCTTGATATAAGCAGCATCGATTATTGCTACAAAAAAAAACAGTTTGTGCTTTTTTTATTCTCTTGCTACTAGGATTCTAATTTTTGATTCAATTTTAGATTCCTTCGCTTGCTCGTTTATCAAAATTAAGCACGCGGTTAAAAAGCAACTTTGCACGCTTGTACAACAGATAACTATTTCTTTATTCTACATTGCTGTGATTCTTTATTATCTATGATCTATTCGAGTTCCAAATTTAAAACCGTAAAAAAATCTCAATATTAGCAGAAATCGAAACGTAAGTTTGCAAAGTAAATTACGTTACGCCCAGAGCGTCAAGACCTGAGTCCACATCCAAGCCCCTGGCAACAAAAATAATTAAGTGTAGACTACACAAGCTCGTCAGTCGGTCGACTTCGCATGTTCACGACGACATTGTAACCGTCGTTTAACGGCCTATTACAACTAATAATTATTACACAGCTATTAAGCAGTGGTAGGACCCTTTGCGGAGTCCGTCTGGGGAAGTATCACACCTCTACCAGTTATTCTACCGCCACGTAGTAATTAACAAACAGATCTGTTTCAGTTTCAAGAGCAATGTTTCCAGAGAAATTATAGGGCATAGAGATATATTATTTTATATCTGTGGGTGACGAGTGCAGTACTAGGTAATGATTTGTACTATTCATGTTCCAATAGCTGCGTGATACTGTGCTGTTATGGGTTATGGGAAGGCGTGTTGCTTACCATCAAGCACATGTCTTGCTCGTTCTGACACCCTTCACTATTACAAAGTACTTACATACAATTTGCTCTAAGCTTCACGTAATATCATCACAGATCACAGTGGAGTAATACCATAACGTGGTGGCCTAGTACGAGAACGTCCGGTTTCGAAATCATGAGATCGCAGGTTTGAATCCCGGCTGCGCCTCGGATTATCTTTTCAAGTGTATAATTTTATTTTAATGCACAAATTTGTCAACACAACGGATTTTAAAGGTGAAGGAAATGTATCGTGACGAAACCGGCATGGTCGAAGATATCTTTTGATTTCGAGGATATGTGTCATCCGGCATCGTACATTTAACCTGCGTGGTGGATTATGACCTTAACTCTCTCCTTCTAACAGAATTCAAGATAATAAAAAGAATGTATTTCCAAAAGTGACGAACTCTATTGAGAAATGATAGTGATTAATTTAGTTTTTTGACTGTGTCTTTGATCTATTTTCATAACTAACTACGTCAAATGATTTCATCGACATCTGAGATCGACATCATTGAATTGTGGTGGGTTTATGAGAAAAAACGAAACTTTCTTTAATTTAATTGTAATGTTGACATTTGCGCTTTTGCCATTGTGACTGATTAAAATATTTCATGTATGAGATTTAAGTTCTGGAAATAAGTTCTATTAAAGTTATAAGTACTTATCCGGCGCGCTTTGAAAAAATGATGACAAGATTAATTTTTGAACGATACGCCCAGACACGGATACGCCAATTCGACACACTGAAGTTAGTTGCTCCTTACTGAAGAAGTTCCTTACAGTCGGCTTAGAGGATCTAGAGATTTTGCTGCGCAACCGAACTGCAAGGAATTTGAGACTTAAAAAAAATATATAACGGAAGTAATGCGTAAAACCTGCCCGCGACCAGTGTTACCAACTTTATTTTTCAGGTGATCCTGCCATAAATAATAAATTATGCTGTATTTTTTTTTTCAAATCGTGTTGCTTCTCCCTATATTATCCGAAGGAACCTCGTTACTATCTGGTGTTCCGTGAAACCACATCTTTTTTTTAAGAACCTATGGTAGTTGGCCTACTTTATGGAGGAGCCTCTACTACCTAGCCAACTTTAGGCTAGCGTGGAGAGAGCGTTGAGCTTCTTTAAATTGAAGAAGTAGGTATAATACCTTGCGTGCGTACATAAATAGACCCACTTATTTATAATTATTTATTAATAGCCGTGCTACCTGCTAGGGACTACCTGCCTAGTTCCCGTAATTTTTTCCTGATAAAAAAGAGCCTGTGTTATTCCAGACTTCTTTACTTTATTCCAGACTTTTTTCTATCTTAGTATGTTCCAAATTTTAAGCCATATCGGGTTCGGGTAAGATTCAGACGTTACGGCGTGATTGAAAAACAAATATTTAAAGTTTCGCATTTATAATATTAGTATGATGGAATATTCAGAGATAACGAAGAAAATTATGAATTGTAATGAAGAAAAAAGTTTTGAAAACGGCTTTGTAGTTTTTGAGTTTATTAGTTTCAAACAGAAAAATTAAAATGAAGGAAAGCCTTCATTATAATATAGGTAACAATAATATTAATGTGATTTTATATCCCAGAATAGTTCTCTGAGTCAATTTGTCACCAAAACAAACCTTTTGTAAATATCGGAAAATCTGCTATCGATTAGTAGCAAGTGGCGTATCCTGTTTATACCTCTCGGGAACTGATTAATCAACCTGCGACACACTGTTTACCTCAAAGTCCAGGCCACGGGCCAAAAATAACAACTAAAATCCACAAACCGACTATTATTTACCCGCCGTTTTTAACAGCGGATACACCGGACGGTCTTTGATTGATTCCGATTTAAACATTAGGTACTTATATATTATTAGCGTGACGGTTTTAGCACCGCTATTCTGGTGTCATTCATTGCGACGACGAATAAAGTGCCACTGAATCTACTGATCTATTTAAAGTGCTTGCCCGCACTTGACTCCCACTCACGCTTGTTTACTTTTCGCGTACGCTTCGAATCGACGCGATAATTGCTCGAACAATAAACCGCGAGAAATTGGTTAATATGGTTTGTAGCGATGTTCAATTTGTTTTGACAGTCACGTGTTTGTTTCAAGACCTGAAGATGGCGACTCGAATAACGTGTCAAAATTTAAATCGTTTTCGAACAATCAAGGTTTGGGATTTTTTGATTAACAGCTCGTCGTAAGAAACAAGTGTTTCTGATGAATAATTAAACTGCATATTTTGTTAAACGATTCACCTTTATATGATAATTCCACTATGACTCAATTTTTCAAGTATACTCTTCTTGTTTCTAGTCGCGGAATGAAAAATTAGGTAGTTTGTTAATTTAACGCATGTTACCTAAGTGATTTGTTGGCATTAAACATTACAATTCTATTATTAAACGGACATGTAGTAAACGTTTATTTTTTGCTTCTTATTACCGAGAATCGTGGAAACATGACATTTATTATTCTAACGTTCAAATTGAAATTGCAAATGAACGCGTCGATAGGCGCGATGCTCCTACAATGTAACTGTTCTTTTTTCTGATCGTCTATAATATCTTGGCTTCTAGCCGGATCTGATTACGACTTCTAAAATGTGGCGCCAGATCTCACGGAACGGCATTTGGTAATTATTTATACCTAAATATATAAGCATACCTCTATGCGTAGAGTCAATGCCCGCGCTACATCGCTTCGCACTAAAATCATAAGTACCTATTAATATCTTTATTTGCATTTCTGACACTAGGTTCCTCATGCCGATGTGATTTTTTGTTCTATGCTTTATAAGCTTATTGTATATTTTTTTTAAAAGCCTACGGGGCTTACAAAAACTGAAGGTAGTAATGATGGTAGGGATCATCAAAATTTTTTTTTGTAATAGGATGAGATTTTGTGAGGTTAAAAAGTCTCACAAAAAAATTTTACAATCAAAAAACTTAATGTTGAGAAGTCTTTAAAGGTCAAGGTCAGCAGAAGACTGAGAAGACGAAGAGACTTTCGCGATGTCAGCTTAAGGTACAAGTTCGCGCGGAGACCGCGACACGAGACCGCGACCGGAGACCGAGACCGGAGACCGCGACAGGCACTTGACACTATAGAATTGTATGGGCGCGCCAGTTCGCGCCGCGACCGCGACCGCGACCTGTCTCGGTCTCCTGTCGCGGTCGCGGCGCGAACTGGCGTCCATACAATTCTATAGTGTCAAGTGCCTGTCGCGGTCTCCGGTCTCGGTCTCCGGTCGCGGTCTCGTGTCGCGGTCTCAGCGCGAACTTGTACCTTTAAATGAATGAATGAGCTCAAATCGCGAAGTTAACAAATAAATAATTCTAATTTCAGAAACATAGAATTCATAGTACGTTACGCATAATTTAAATAATCACTAATAAACATCTTGAAATAACGACTATTCGAGAAAAATCTACAACTAGCAACTTTAATAATTAGCGAAGAATTTCGTTCGTAAAATTATTTTAAAATGCTAAATATGGTCTAAAAATAAAAATCTTAAAATAGAATAGGTATTCGACATTTGGTTTTGCTCATCGCCGCCGTCGTGGTAGGTATTCGGCTAAATGTTAATTTAAGCTGTACATCAAAATCGCACCTAAAGTGTTGCTACAAATGTTCATCGTTTTCCTATTCCTAAGACCTATACTATCTGGAACCATTGCCAGATAAATTACATGGTAAAGAGTCTCATCATCTTAAATCTGAGAGTACCGAGAGTAAAGCAGGGCTAGACAGTGATTTTGACTTTTCGTATCATGACTGACCCGGAGGCTTAGTTGATAGTAAGTGTGCCTGCGAAGCCGTGGGTCGTGGGTTCGATCCCCACCCAGTGCAAATATTTGTATTGTGCATGGGTATTTTATATCCTGTGTAGAGGTATAATAAGTATGCATTTAAAAATATAAGTATTATATCAGCTATTTGCCCGCCATAGAATAAGCTTTGCCTAGTTTGGGGTCAGATGGTGTTGGTGGAATGGTGTTGTGTGTGAATTGTCCACCAATCATAAATCTCCTGTCACGATGTTTGTCCGCGATGGATTCCTAAACTACTTAACCGATTTTAAATTAAATTGGCACACCGTGAGCAGTCTGGTCCAACTTGAGAGATAGGATACTTTTTTTTCGATTAATAGTCCTTAAATAACGAAATCCGAGCGAAGCTGGAATGGGCCGCTAGTATTTATATATTTATTTATCTGGCTTCCATAGCAAGCTTTGGTTAGTTTGGGGTCAGATGGTCCTAAGTGTGAAATGTCCACCTATATTTATTTACTCATTTATTTTATTTATATTCCAATTGTTGCATGGCACTATGCTGTCATGGGCAAGCATATATCATACCATTGGGTGTACATATTGCTTTACTTTTCGTATAAGTTACAAAACAGTGTAAAATCGATCGTTAAAAACATTGTCTTCGTCAAGGAATATTTCATATAAATAGGTATATTAACGTCGAAGTACCTAGAAGCGAGTGGTAGCTCTAATTAAGCTACAAAACAGCGTTTTCGAGTTCCGTACTAAGCTGAGATACCTAGTCTTATTCCGTGTTTCAGTAAACTAAAAAAATATATAACTTTTTGTTATTTCCAGTGACCAAAAATCTGAGATAAATGACACCATAAAACGTTAGAGTTTTGTTTTTAAATTTAATTTAATTAGTTATTAATTCCACCAGTGTGGATTGAACTTCAGTAAAAATTATGCGTCGTTTAAGGAAAATCATCTACATATGTAGGTAAAATCGAAATATAAAATCTGATTAAAATTTATGCAAATCTAGAGCCTTTTCCACGTGAAGACACATTTAAATATTAAGAAATGCTCGCTTAAAGTAAAAGGATAATGACCTTTTTAATTGATTACTTCTATAAAACGATAAGAAGGCTTGCACATAAATACCTATATTTATCTAAAACAAATTTCGTAATTATTTAAACATACTGTAATTTTAAATTTACACAAAGTTTCAATTTTATTACTTTGAGTTCATTTGACGTTATAAACATCGATAATCTCAAAATACCGATCCGACTCTATAGTAGCGAAACTAGGTTTTTCGAAATCCATCAGTCAATCATCTACGACTTATTTAATTTTAAGCAAACTAAACAATTTCACGGGAACAACAGATTGTCCCGTGACTTCTGTGTTTGGTCTGTTGAACGAATGTCATTTGTCTAAATATAAGTTAATTAACCCAATTAACGTTAATAATGTTAAGGTTATATCATATTATATTTGCACATTACTGCTTGGCATTAAAATAAATGCCAAAGGTGTCGTACATCCCCAGGAGGACTCTGCAAGTTTACCATTACTAACAAAATTTATTTTACCTATTTTTTTTGGTCTCGCCTCTAATCACTACATAGGATAAAACAAAGTCGCGTTTTCTGTCCCTATATCCCTATGTATGCTTAGATCTTTAAAACTACGGAACATATTTTGATGCGATTTTAAATAGATAGAGTGATTCAAGAGGAAGGTTTTTATGTAGAATACATGCATAATACTAGTTTGAGACACTGATCATTTGAAAGATTTCTAAAGCGATCTCATAAATAAACACAATTTTTGCGCTTAAATGGCAAACGCTGGCTGAACCCTACGAGATAGATCAAAATAATGTACTGCAGTATTGTACACCTTAAAAAGATCTACAAAAAAGCTCGTTTTGGTATATGACTATCTCTTAGGGATAACCCACAATAACCATTTTTATTAGATAAGATAAGATATTATTTATTATTACAAAATATACACAATTATCATTATATACAATAATAAATGTTACATTTGCAACTCGTCAGTTTAAATACATTTTATAATATTTCTTTACAATTTATCATTCAGATTTGCACTATAATCAAAATAAATTAACAATTATTTAATTGAAATTAAAAGCTGTATAGTGGCTTTTTATAAAAAAATATTAATTATATTTATATACCTATCTACATATAAATATGCTTTGTCACTTACTACATATTACAAAATACTATTATGCTTATTATTATATGAATCAGTTTCATTTAGTATCTATATTTAGTATCAGCATTGCACCCGTGCGAAGCCGGGGCGGGTCGCTAGTATTAAAATAAATCTAGAACCATTTTCAATATGCGGAATCCAGTTGTGTCATCACACGCACTTGACAGTTCCTTACTTGAGTAACTATATCAGTTGGCGTGGTAGGTTCTTCGATTTTTTGCAAACACAAGTGACCATGTTTGGTTCTGGTCAGTCCGGTCTGAAACGGGCAGAGGCTTGAAGGATAGCGTCTGGTCAATGTCTAGGGCACTCCAGTTCTGGTACAAGTAACCTATTTAAACTAGACTTCACAAAATGAATGTCCCATTTTATCTGGTCTGTAGCATAAAAATGATAAAATAAATGACGAAAAGCCTTTGTGTCATAGTTCCCAAAAAAAAAAAGCCCGATTGCACATTTGAAAAATTCTCTAAAATGTCAGCACAAGGATATACAATAAATTGTTAAAGGCAAAAAGCGAAGTAACACATTGTTATCTAATTAATAAAATAGTATCTATAAATAATAAAATAAATCAAGAAAACGCGTTAACCTTGAAGACTACATATAAAAAAGTATGTTTTAATTTAAATTAAACATATTGCAAAACCCTGGCCACCAGAATACGAAACCAGATCAAATTTTCGTATTTGACATTATATCGAAAACATCTAAAATTTCTCACACGATTTAACTTGTTCTTGTTCGTGATATTTTATAGTTTTTTTTTATCATGTTCGAGTCTTGTTCGTCCTGTCACTCTATATTGAAAATAATAAGGTACAGTAAAAAAGGAAAATGACATGTTCCTAAAATCTGTAAGTTTTTGCGTCATCCGCCACTCCTTACTAAACCAACGCTAACTATCTCCTTCTGATAGAAGGTTCCGAGTCCTAGAAGTGTATCAATTTAGTGAGCTGCTTATGTTTATGCAGTAATATAAATAACTGACATTTATTTTGACCACGCATCTTTTTGCAACTCTGAATGCAATGTGGGCTGTTAAGTGCTCTGCATGTATACTTGTTTATTTTTATATATGTACACTGAACTGGCGGCTAGTTCCGGCTCCGCTCAAATATTGTAATTTAAATAAAGGCTATTAATCTGAATAAAAACTCTCTTATATCTCAACTTGGACCAATTACACATAAAATACCAACTTTCGTGAATATCGGTTGACTTCGCAAAGAGTTCACTGGGAACATATTTAATGACATTGGATTGGGTTGGATGGATTTTGTGTGTATATTGAGAGGTTCCATATTGACTCGCATAGTATCTTTAGCTCTGAAATAGAATGTCATATAAAAATTACCTCCTAATATTAGTTACTACCAATTATAATTACACATAATATCACTGGTCCTAATATCACTTGTCATAATGTTAGTATTACTAATATACAAAAGCAATAACTTTAAACGCCCTAACTGTTGAGGAACATAAAGTTTTATTTCATAAATGTATAATGTCATAAGTTATAATAGCTCTAATATAAATTATTATAACGAGGACGATAGCTATTCAACATATTTATTATAAAGAGGGTTTCCACATGACACATACAGTTAAGCATACACTTTTAATTTAAATTTTACTGAGCTTAGTTGGCAAACGTTTCACTTAGACAATATATCGAATGACATTTTGTTTTTTTAAACATTTTTTGTTTCATGCATTTTTTTTTAAATTTAACTAAATGAAATTTTGCAACAAATATTTAGAAAGTACCCTTTCAATTATCTACGTAAACGAACTACTCTAATTAGGTTCTGTCACTACATTTTGACAATTGGTCCGACGAGGTTCTGTCACTGAGATTTGACTCCGGGTGGGCTCCCGCCAGAAGCTCTACGGTCAGTCCTGAGTGTCTCTCTGAGTGTACTCGGCCTGCGCTCCCCCCTTTGCTACGCTTGGCCTTGCATGGCTCGCTCCACTCAGGACCTCCCTTGAGCTTCTGGCTCCCGCATTTTTTATAAACACTCTAGGGGTAGTAGCGGGAAAACTAGGTGGAGTCGGGGTTCTCCAAGTTGGATCTGGGTTCTAAGTAACCTAACTGGTTTGGTTTGGTTACATACCGATTTGGTTACATAGAAATTCAATTCAAATTCCAATATAGTACATTCAAAAATATGGACAAGAAATATTATCATTAGGAACAATAGGCATTTTAACCATTATGTACATAACATTTTACTACACGCAAATGATATGACTACATGCAAGTATGGCTATTAAAAAGTATGCGCATCTAACAGTATGACTACAAAATAATATGACAAGATGTGTATGCGGAATAACTATAGGACAACAAACATTATGCGAATGAATAGAATATTGAGATAGATTTACCTATAAGGTATAACTGTGAAGTCGATATTTACTGATATGCTTTACAGTTCTGTTTATACCGTTTCGGTAGCGAGGTCTAGGGTTGGCTTAGTTCGAATGGAATTCGGACTATGGTTCAGATCTTGTCTGGGCCCTGTCTGGTATTACTTCACTGTCGTGACTTATGCTTTGGAATTCGGGCAAATATCTGCATTTATATCTTATATATAAAATTCTCGTCTTATATATAAAATTCTCGTGTCACAGTGTTTGTTTCCTTACTCCTCCGAAACGGCTTTACTGATTTTAACCAAATTTTATATGCATATTCTGTAGGTATGAGAATCGGCTACAAGCTATTTTTCATACCCCTAAGTGACAAGGGTTGTTCACTAAGGCAAAACAACGTTTGCGGGGTCAGCTAGTTATGATATAAAATTTAGCATAATGATGCGATTTTGAGAGCTATTTACAGATTCTACATAATATATGTACTCGCTTGCAAAATAATAGTAATTTGTACCTACAAATTACTATTTTGCTAAATTATTTGTAAGCTATATTATAGATAAATTATTTGATTAGAATGTTTAACGGAAATACGAAACTCCGCCTGCGGTACTTATAGATTATTTAGTTCACAACAAAATAAAAACAAAATGAGGGGTAAAAATAAAAAATAAAAAATTGGCAGTCGTAGGGACTGCCGATAGAAGTGAAAACTAACAACTCAGAATTTGATAGCTCACTTTGGAAATTACGCGGGTGAAACCGGAGGGCGTGGCCATGACCAAGGCCGTCTAGATCATCCGAGTTTATCCAAAGATTTCTTTCATTTACGAACATGACGCTTGAGCTCAATTCATAACCCGCGGAAAATCTGTATGTGGTGCGCCGTATGAAGTTTTCACTTCAAAAATCTATACGACCATTGTTATCGTACAGTGAAATGTTCATTTTAAAACTTTAAAATATATAGTAGGTACTATTTGCATAATCTTACTTCTATTTCTTCACTAATTGACTTTGACTAGTACAGATGACCTTCTCGTTGAAAGGTATCTCTTTAAGCCAACCATTGGGTGGAGATGGTTTCCATATTTTTAAAAATCGTGCTTCTCGATTCCATACACTACCTACGCCAGCTTAATACAAATACAGTATTTAGTATGCAAGTTACGTAGTAGTTTCTAAAAATACTAAACACTTGTTTTTCGGTCAGTAATGTAAAAACCAGTTTCCGAGTGGGCGCGTTTTACACCACAACCAACAAAGTCAATGAAAGTCAAATGGTACTAAAGCCTGGTGCACATTTTATTATGTTTCGACTTTCTTTGACTTTGCAGCGGTCGTCTGGCGCTCGTCTGCCGCGGAACACCCATGCGTGACTCATGTGCCGGACCATGACGTAGGGCTGCCACCGTGTAAAAATAGCTTTATGTTTCTTATTATCCAACTGGAACGTAGATTGTAATCGTGACTTGGAACAACAAACAATAGTGTGATTTTACATGCAGCGCTATGTATTGTGTCTTGTAGATAGCGTCGAATCGTATAAGTTACAAGGTAAGTTAAGTTACTTACCTTTAGTTTGTTACTTTTATTGAAGCGATACAAAGCACGCCTGAACGAACGGAATGCCATTAGACTGTAGTTTGGAACAGCACATAGGCTTTTCATCACGGTAGATATATTTACGAGAACGGGTACTTACCGCGGAGCTCAATTGGTGATACATAATATATAATTTTAAATACATACTCCTGATACAAATGAACACTAGCAATAAAAATCTACTCTCATCACACAAATGTTTGTCCTAGAATCGAACAAATAAAGTAATCAGCCAATAATAGGCAATCATTTTACACATTATACTTACGAATAATACTTACCTACTACTCGTTTCTAAACTCTTTTTCTGGTTTCGTGTAGAGTTACTATCGAATAAGTAACCACCTTATGTTATATATGTGTTGTCTTACTTATAAATGAGTTCACAAATTTCACTGAAAGACTAAATTGGTAACGCATACTCTATAACATTTTATGAAGAAAATTACTACTTCAAAGTATGAACTACTTGGTTATAGGTACGTGACAAAATCTTACTTCATAACAAAATAAGTAGTGTAGTATAAAATAAATTGCAATTTGACTTTGAATTCCCGATAGCACGCGCCAGACACGAATACTTATATTGTTTCGGTCACATGTTCATGAGTAGTTTGCACTTACCGTAGCTGCGAAATATTGGCTCCAGTGTACGTTGTTTTTCTTCAATAGTGATGAAAATGTTTGCCGAAAACACAACTATTTTATTTTAGAGACAAAGATGCCATGAACTAAAAATTATCTACTGAATTCATTTACCGGAGAGCTATCAATTAAATATTTTGATGCACTTATCCACCTACTTATCTTATACCTTTAAAGGAACAATTTTTGTACATATATATATACATATATAGAATCTGAATCTCGGAAACGGCTCGAACGATTTTTATGAAATTATGTACGCAGGGGGTTTCGGGGACGATAAATCGATCTAGCTAGATTGCATTGTTAAAAAATGACATTTTATGTGCTTTTACAGGCAATGAAAAACTCCTAATATATCATTAGAACACGATAGCAAATTTCGCTAGTATTATGAATGTCTAAATGGCTCAGGCGGTAAAACAGCGTTCTCGGGATACCGCCGAACCGGCGTCTCCTGATAAGGAGACGGCAATTGGTGCATGCAGTTGGTAGTGATGCAGTTGGTGGTTCGAATCCTGATGATTACTTCTCATATTTTTTTTGTTTGCTACCTTTGTGTACCTATGCTTAGATCTATAAAATTACGTAACGGATTTTAATGCATTTTTTTAATTGTATCTACCTAAATTTAATTTTTAAAAAACCGGTCAACCAGTTAGTATATTGAACGTGACCTACCTTTGACTCTGAGTATTCAATTTCCAATAAATCAATATGCAAATATTGGTTTCTTCTTGTTGTGTCAGTTGAGTTATTGCTAACAAAACATATTTTTTTAATTATGACGGGTTTTATGTCACATACCTCAGCTTAAAGTAAGCTTTTACCAACTAGCCTAATGTGTAGCCATATAGACTACAGGCCTGTGAACAAAATTTACGGGTCATCTGATTAAGTACGGCATTGTTTCCATACAGTTTAAATACCTCTTCTAATCCATTATTTCCCGATGCCGTACAAAAATCATGCGAAAAGGAGAAATGATCGAGAATTGCAACCCTCCCCCTTCAATTGCACTCAGTTGGACAGCTTACAAGTGACGGCATAGTGCTGAATCTTATTACTTTATACCCTTCTATCATCCTACATCATAGATCTCCTGGTGGTTCATTTGACCCGTAAATTTTCTGACTTTAAAATCCGTCGTAGATTTTAAAAAACCAAAATCAAGGCGCGCGATAGCACTGTAGGATTAACTTTTTGTTCATAATTACGTAAACTTTTTCTCATACGTTTCATAAAAAATAGGTTTGGGATTTGTAGTGGAAACCCTGGGCGTCTGGTGAACCCGGTTCCCGCACAGACACCACACATCTGCTGGTTCATTTGTTTAGTCTGCGAACGCGGAGCGAACTGTTTTATTATCCAGTATAAAGTAAACACTTTACAATCCAGCATTAAGGTAAATAACTTCGGCAAATAGGTCATGCTTCGCTAACGGTTGACCGCTTCTGTAGCTATCGAGGAAATCAAGATGAAACTTGGATCGCTGTGTACGATTGAGGTTACTATTAACTCTGAAGTAATTAAATAGAATTATTGGTGAATAATTTTTATACAACGATATGAAGCTAAGAAGTTAGCTTATTTATATCTTATGATAGTCTGATAATATTTCCTATCTTTTTGCCTCTTTCGCATAACACTATTTCTCGCGTAAGGCATGTTTTTGTTTAGACCATGAGGCAGAGAATTTCTAAGGGACCGTACCCTTAGAAATCATCTTAAAAGGGGTTTAGGTACTGGATATTATTATGAATAGATGTACTTACCTTACTTAATAGAAATTTATAAAAAAGCGTTGTGTATGTAATATGTATACAAAATGTGAACCTGTGTTCTTTACAAATACAAATATCTTTATTGCTGTTTACATGTGTGTGCTGTTTACAAAACTATTATGTTTGTTCAATATTATAGCTAAGTAACGAGGGGGCTTTCTCTCACAAGAAGGATCAGGACCATAACTCACCACGCTGGCCAAAAGCGGGTAGAAGGATACCGCACGTCCTTGAAGAACGCCCCTTTCTTGCAATATAGCATTTTCTTCGCGATGTTTTCTACCACATTTAAAAGCCAGATGTGATGACAAACTTATACATTTGCACTTGAAAAAATGCTACACAGCTGCATGAGGGTCTCGAACTTACTACCTCACGGTTGTGAAATTAAATGTTATCGGCACTAGGTCACTACACCCATACCTACATCTTTTTTTTAATATTTTTTAACTTTTATAGGTTTACACTTGACCGCCATCTCGCCTGATGTTAAGCGACGATGCGGTCTACGATGGAGCGTGTTTACCTAGAAAAAAACCGATTCACTCTCGATTTGAAGACACAAAGATTGTAACTACCGGGGAAAACCCACTCAGGCAACATATTCCACAGCCCATGCGTTCTTATCACAAAAGTAGAGTCAAATCTCTTCGTTCGTGTCTTTGGAACATCAACCAGGAAACATTTTTCGAGCTTTTTCGAGCTAGGAGCATTCCGATAGATTTATCACGTTTAAAAACCCCGGGAAGTACCTAATTCCTATAATTAGGTACTAGCGTGATATAATTTTAACGACAGAATGTAAGTCAAGCATTTGATAACCTCGGTGAATATTTTAAGCACAGTTAAATATAGCGTAAGTAATTAGGTGTCTTTATAGCACATAAAGTCAAAGTGATATCATAAATCACAATAATTTAATGACTAATCATCACTTTGATTAAATGCGTAAGATATGAATGAACGGTTGAATGAACATAAGTTATCATTTACTTACCTACATAAAAGGAAAGTTCAGAATTGAACAATTTTTTTTAGTTACGATGCACTTTTAAATGATTTTAACCAAGTGTATAGGTAAATGTTGCGTTCATGTTGAAATAGGTAGGTACAGTTCGAATTTTGTTCAATTATGGACAGTATTGTCTGTGTAACTAGCGATCCACCCCGGTTTCACCCGTGGTACTTAATATATAGCCTCTAGTAGGTACTCAGGAATCACGTACATATCCAATGGTGAAAGAATTTGAGAAATCAGTCCAGTAGTTCCTGAGATTAACACGTTCAAACAAGAAACCTCTTCTAGCTTTATAATATTAGTATAGACCACAGAATAAGTAGAGAGATACTCTGTATAGACATAATGTTAATTATTTTCAAATTACGAATGTAATTTTTTTTTTGATACTGTTGACATGCCGGGAATTCAGGGATGGAATAAAATTACACAAAACCCATGGACTGTTATTTTTCTTTTGCAATATAAATAATTATAATGACAGCTAATAAAAGTAACTATGTAGACTTAGCATGTTTGGGGATTAATTAACAACAATTTTTATCCACGCTTTTCACAGCATACGCGAAAATATGTTCACAGCATACGCGAAAATATGTTTTGAGAAATATAATACTCGTACTACTTAAGTAAATTCTGGGAAAAAAACACAGTTTGATGTTCATTCTAAGACTAACTTATTTTTAATTTGTTCATGTATTGTACACAATACACAAACAGGCCATTTATACTTTTTTTTTTAAATAAAGAGTGACGAGACATGCAGGGCATGTGCCTGATGGTAAGCAACATGCCTGCCACATGACAGCACAGTGACACGCAGCTATTGGAACACGAAGAGTCCAAATCATTACCTAGCACTGCACTGCGCTCGTCACCCAGAGATCTAAGATGTTATATCTCTAAGCCCTGTAATTTCACTGGAAACATTGCCCTTCAAACCGGAACACAATAATGTTTGCCCATTACTGCTTAGCGGTAGAATAACTGGCTATACCTAAAACAATAAAAAGAAAACCATCATAATTATTGCGAAATGGTAGGTATTTAGCCAATAAATAAAGTTTTTTTTTAACCTTGTATGTTTTAAGTAAGCATAAACATTGAACCTAACCAAGGTTAAATGTTTATACTTACTTTATTACATGGAATATCATAATAAAAACAATTGCATCTGTTTAATTATACACAACTGTGGGAGAGCAACAGCCCACCTGCATGTCTATCAACACCCACAACCATTTAGCACACCTAGATACAGATTAGAGACGATCTCGTTGCTATGCACCTATTGCGCATCGACCTATTTCTCTGATCAATCAGCCGTATGTAGATAGCGGATGTGCGACATGTTATGATCTCTATAACCCTTCAATAAATACGTAAACTAGCTCCCGTTTAATTGCTTGTTATTTATCTGAACGGGTTGGGTTAAACACAACACTTCAACACGCTTCATCGTAGACCGCATCGTCGCTTTACATCAGGCGAGATGGCGGTCAAGTGTAAACCTATAAAAGGTAAAAAAAAAAAAAAACTTAACCGTGAAAATTAGGCATTTTCAAAGAAAAATAATATACACCACACTACGTAGGTACCTACTAGATGGCGGTAGTAGGTACTACATTGCCGCCGCCACCAATATTGACTTACCTATTTTGATACCTACGATTAAGTCGAAGTAACAAGAACATAACAAAAATTTCGATTTACCCCCGACTGCCACGGATTTCTAATATGTACAACATTCTACTAGTTTCCCTTTCATTTGATACTCATATAAAGTAAGGAGTAGTGAAAAAATATATGTATTTCGGCAGTTTTTGGAGGCGGCCATCTTGGATTTGAAATCTGTCATAGTGTATAAGTATTCTACTAGTCAAGCCCTTTCATTTGATACCCATATTGAGGTAGTAGTGGAAAAATATAAAGTAATTCGGCATTTTGTGGTTGCGGTAGTATTCTACTAGTCAAGTCCTTTCATTTGATATCCATATTGAGGTAGGTTAAGAAGACATATTTTGTCCGCCATTTTGTGGAGGCGGCCATCTTGAATCGATATTAACCAAAAATAGCTAACAACCAACGCTCAGACATTAAACTTCAAATAAAAAAAACGTTTCGAAATCGATCCATCCGTTTGAGCTATACGGTGCCACCGACATACACACACAGAGACTGACACTGATAGCCATCGACGTCAAACTTATAGCACCCTTTTTTAGTCGGGGGTTAAAAAACGGCTATAACGGCTACATAAGTACGTCTTTTCAACTTGACAGCTGTTTTTATTAATATCGAACCCAATATTTTCGACTTAGTAGATACAAGTGTTCGGCGTAAAATATTAATTAAAGCAAAAGGGAGCTTTGTAGGTGTCTACCCATCTTTAGGAACATCTTTTATCTTTTAATGTGGAAGTTTTTCTGAATTTCTCCGGTTTTACTATAAGTAATAGTTGTTTTAATTATCAGTAAAGAAATATAAATACAAACAAAAATAGTTTCGCTGATCTACTTAGAAGCTTATTGATAAATGCGCCCTATCTGTGTAAACCTGATTTTCATTGGCGCCTACGCTAGTTCGTTAGTAAGAGATCATTATTAGTTGCGATGTGGGTACTTGAAGTAGATAACCGTGTTCCAGCACAATAACTATTTCTAGACCGATCGTTCATCATCGATGTAATATAATCAAGTACTCGGATGTAATGTTGATTTAAGCGTGACCCTATTAAAGTTTTTTTTATTGTATAAAGCACGGGACGAGCAGAACATGTGCCTAATGATAAGCAACACGCCTACCTATACCAGCATAGTGACTCGTAACTATTGGAACATGAAGAGTCCCCATTACCTAGCACTGCACGGCGCTCGTCAACCAGAGATACCTACAAGATGTTGTCTCTATGCCCTGTAATTTCACTGAAAACATTTCCCTTCAAACCGGAACACATGGATGTTCTCACATTACTACTTGACGGTAAATTAACTGACAAAGGTGTAGTACATCGACAGGCGGACTCTGTAAAGAGTTTACATACACTAGGTACCTATAGAGTTCGAACAAACGCTTTACACCGAAAACACGGAAAACACGGGTCTGATGGCTCTTGTCTGGTCCCGCTTGTGGAAGTGTCATACTTTTGTCGCGGCACATCACTATGACGCCATAGCTAACATACATCTCATTTGCTTACGATTGGTACAAAATAAATATGCCGAAAAACCTGATCTATTTACTTACTCTTTATCTAAGGTCATACCACTGCTATATTGTTTTCTGATGTGTGGTTTGTATTCCCGCAGGAGGTATCTGCTGGACGGGCATGGACCGCGGCGGGCGCTGCAGCTCGGTGGGCGCGCTGCGCGTGGGCCGCGCCGAGTGCTGCGCCGGCGGCGCGCGCGCCCCCGCCGCCTGGAGCCCGCGCGACCTCGACAGCGGCGAGATATTCTTCTATAAAGCACTCTCTGGAGGCGTCCCCTGCACTGCTTGCGCAGGTATTACCTTCGTAGTCATCTACTGTATTATGAGGATCTTCGTAATAATCTACTTCATCATCGACAGTATTAACATGATCTTCGTAATCATATCATACTTCATCGTCTACTGTATCAAGATGATCTTCTGCAAGGTGCTCTCTAGAAGCGTTCTCTGCACTGCTTGCGCAGGTATTACCGTCGTAATCACTTACGTCATCATTTACTGGATGGATATGAACTTTGTAATCATCTACGTTATCGTCTACTGTATTGAGATGATCTTTGTAATCATGTACGTCGTCATCTACTGTATTTGAATGATCTTCAGCAAAACAATCTCTGGAGACGTCCCCTGCATTGCTTGCGCAGGTATTACCTTCGTAGTCATCTATAAGAAGACCATCTACTGTATTAAGATGATCTTCGTAATCATCTACGTCATCATCTACACCTATAGTATTAAGATGATTTTCGTAACAATCTATGTCATCATCTACTGTATCAAGAGGATCTCCCACAAGGTGCTCTCTGGAGACGTGCCTTGTACTGCTTGCACAGGTACAACTGTTAACTTTATAATCATCCACGTCATCATCTACAAGACGATCATCTACTGTAGTAAGGTGAACTTCTATAAAGCACTGTCTGGAGGCGAGTTTTGGACTGCTCGCGCAGGTATATTAGTTACAGCAGTTGCATTCTTCTTATTCGAACTGTTATTGAAGTACATTGTGCTTATATCAATTTTAATCTTTGCAAACTATCAGTGGTCAGTTATCTAGTGACCAAAACGTTCGATGTCGTAACAGTATTCTTTCTTTCTCAATCTTTGAGTAATTTTCTAAACGCAGACGTAGAAGTCTTTCATCACTACGGGCTTTATCTGTGATGGAAGGGAGCAAAAAAGGCATGTCCTCGGAAGACATATTTCGAAGACATGCGTCATCTGCCAAGCCACTTAGCCAGTGTGGTAGTTAGTTTATGGCCTTGATTCTCCTTGATCAAGGCCTCGTTGCCTATGTCGCATCAGTGGGTACATAAAGTTGGCTGTTTACGTTAAACTGGTGCCCTTGAGCTGGTGCTCAGAAATTTAGCAGTAGCATTGACTACGTCATTTCACAAGTCTTTGGTAAAATCAGCTGTGGTAATATATTATAACTAATGTTTTACGACAGTGGATTCCTGCCAAGATTGTTAACCCCAGATATCCTGTAAAACGCTTCAAGTTTTATTATTCCCAGTTTCAATTCACGTTTTTACATAAGAATGCGTTATCTTCAAAATGCACTTACATAACTCGACATAATGCTCTGCCAAAACATTTCATTTGCACGAATTATGTTCTTGTCTGATATTCTTGACAGTTTGCCAACATTTCAGCAGCTTGTTGCATGTTCTGTGACGTGCGTAGTGACAGACATCTGTTCTGGATAACCTATCCTATTAGTAATACACCGTATTTTCTTATCGCTTTAATAGTGAATTCAACATAGCAATATAAGGTTACCTCTACACATTAAGTCGCAAGCAGTGCGGCACCGCGAGAGCAGCAGAAGCCCTCATATTATAAAAAATGCTGGCTCGAATTTGACAGATCGCACGCGACTGCCGAACTATGATAATTATTAAACCCGCTATGACAACCATGTGTCGCGCGATAGCGCTGTGCTTGGCTGAACAGCACGACTGCCGAGCGGTTTTCGCGCTGTTACTGCCGCGGTGCTTGCTTGCGACCTCGTGTGAAGGCGCTCTAAGCAGTCTATTTTATATTCCAGCAGTTTCTGAGATTAGCGCATTGAAATAAATAAACTATTCAGCTTTACATTATTAGTATAGATGCAATAGTCATAACTTTGACATGTACTTAAATAATCTGACAAATTGGAATTGAAATTTGGTAAATAAATAGGTAAACAAATAGTATGTTGCGTAGATTCCAAATGAATGTCACAATAACCCGGATTTTAAACCACCTAAATAAAATAGTTTCGTCTTTGATATTGCTATGTCTTAATTTTCGTTTGAAATAACAGAGAGAGACAACAATAATAAAGAAATAACCGGCTTAATAATAGCTTAGTTTGGTCAGACCGACAGATCAGAACGTCGTTTGTATCATGAATGGTAGGTGAACAAGACAAGGGCGCCGTTAATAGACAATTCGCACCAATGGCATATGAGGTTTCGTTACTATTACATCTTTGGTGCTTACAGCAATACCACCCACGACTATTTCGTCAGGTGCTCTGGAATTTTCCAATAATACCTAGACGATCAATCTGTTACCACTGAACCGCTATATTCTGCGATTGCCATATATCGGGCGATGCACCCGACCCAATTGCTTCTCTTTACTTTATCTATCAGCAAGAACACTCAATTGGCTTAATTGAGGTTTAGGCGTTTATTTCTTTGTTCTGTGAACGTCAATTTCAATCTTCATGAGTTTTACCAATTTAGTATTTTTTTTTAATTATTCTATCTATTACTTCTATTATTAATGGCATAGATATAGGACCAATAGTTTAAGAATTTAGATGAATTTATAGTAATTTGCCAACAATGATAACATGTGGCGCCTCTCAGAAATATTTTATTGATATACAGTTAGCTTCGAGATTCGACTCGAAGAATTATCTATCTATCACTACTGCCAAAATAAACTGTTTGTAGTAGGTATATCAGAATAGATTTTATTTTAGGCTTAAACTAGAGCTAGACATGAATAGATAATCTTTTATACACGTGCCATCTTACGAGGTATATGCGGGTTCTTATAAAACAACGCATGAACTAGTCGTAACTACCTACTTCAGAAATTCAATTTACAGGCTAAATGTAGCGTTACCTGCTATTAAATAGCATTACCCGTAAGACTATCAGCAACATCGCTCTGGTTTCCTTTCTTTATTAGAAATCTTTCGCTATATATTATAGAATATGCTATATTATGGAATATTTCAATACACTCACAAGTGTTTGTAACTAAACATCCTGAGTATTTCCATGCGGACTCGTCAAGTAGGTGCAAATTTGTCGGTAGATATTACATTGAACATTTATAATCATTTATAATCATTTAATTACAACAATAACATAATTAATAACTTTATCTTATCTTATCTTATGTTACATTATACTGTAACACCATTTAAGATACGAGTACATATATATATATATATAACTTCAGCTGTGAAAAGGCCGTGTAAAAGAAAAAAAAATGTATTATGTATAAAATATATCTTATATCTAAAATCTATATATCTTAATATAACAGGGTTATTGGTAATCAGCCTGCATCCGTTTAAGGGCATGTTCTGTATATTTAAACAAACAACTTTTGTTCTACAACTTTCGTTAAAACTTAATAGATAACCCATAAAAAAAAATTGTATTTGTTGCCTTTTTTTGTACTGTTTAGCGACTTTTTAGTGTTTATTCACTTCGGTACATCATTTTTTGCGCGTTAAAGAGCGTACGCGCTCTCGTTACGAATTGTTACGAAGAGTTCGATACTTTTAGACCGTGCAAATGCACTTTTTATTTATTTTGTAAAAGAAAAAAAAGCATTTTTTTTTAAACTGTAGAACAAAAGTTGACGTATTGAATGTACCTAACATCCCCTTAAAAGGATGCAGGCTGATTACCAATAACCCTGTATATCTTATATCTATCTTATATATAAAATTCTCGTGTCACAGTGTTTATTTCCTTACTCCTCCGAAACGGCTTTACTGATTTTAACCAAATTTTATTTGCATATTCAGAAGGTCTGAGAATCGGTTACTAGCTATTTTTCATACCCCTAAGTGACAAGTGTTGGTCACCCCATATATATTTTTTTTTAATTTTCGGACAAAATTGTTTGTTTTTATTTTTTTATAATGTGGCAATAAAAATACATACAACCCTAAAAATTTTAATTTTTTTCACCAACCCCTATTTTTTAATAGCCATTTAAGTAATTTAATCATTTTTCATCATTGATAACTGATCAATTATTATCGTTTATCACTAGAAATCACTAGAAATTACCTAGAAATGATTTATTTATATGGCATAACAACGTTTGCCGAGTCAGCTAGTAAATATTTAAATGAAAGAAATGAAAGTGAAATATTCCCTAAAATTAAAACAATAGATGCAATGATCCAAGGGTTAGATCATTGCTAGTCAATAGGGTTAGAATAACGTAATTGATATCTGACTTACTAATTAGAAGGTCACTTCTAAACAATCCATTATCCCACATCCCTGCAATATAGGACCTGCCTCGCTTGGAACAACAACAGATCTCACTCACTTTTCATCAACACAGCCTCAAGTTATCGCAAAAGTACCAACTCTTGCAATAACCAGTGCTATAGTATTTATAGGTCGGTGTTGTCAAAAAGATAGTGTTCGTGCGTACGTACGTCCATATCAAATAGTTTAAAATATTAGACTCTAATTTATAAATCTATAAGCGTGCTCTAAACTTGTATCTAGAGTTCTTTTCATGAAACAAGTGCCCTAGACTTGGTGCTCTGGTATTTAGATATAGTCAATCTATTTTTGGAGGACGGGATTTCCGAATGAAACCCGGCAACTTATAGGTAGTATTCAAATTAACTTTTTATTATATTTCTGTAGCTGGCTAACAAAAACATGTTTTTAATCCCAACAAAAGAGCGCGTAAAGTGATATTAATGACAGATGCGATTGGGATAAGCCACGCGCACTCTTATTATCACACTCTGTTACAGATTTCACATCGATTTTGTGACGTTAGGTGACCAAGGATCAAAAATGTCACAGTGTGATTTATTTAATGAGATTATAATTATGATTGTTGAACAGAATCGTGCGCGGGTGTGTCATGCGGCGCGGGGCGGCGGTGCGCGGTGCGCGGCGGGCGCGCGCGGTGCGTGTGCGCCGCTGCGTGCCGGCGCGTCGGCGCCGTGTGCGGGAGCGACGGCCGCACTTACTCCTCGCTGTGCCGGCTGCGGCGTCGCGCCTGCCGCCGCCCCGGGAACCACCTCGTCATGGACTACCCTGGACCCTGCCAAGGTACTTTCAAACTTCTGACAAGAGTCGCAGTGTTCATAATACTCCGCAGTGTGCTTGGCAAATAGACCGTTTCTGTTCAATCTTCCATCAACTATGAGGGCATTACGGAGCTGGTTTCTATAACACTGTAAACAAGAGCTTGATCGCACCTACTCTTCGCTGTGCCGGCTGCGGCGCCGCGCCTGGCGCCGCCCCGGGAACCACCTCGTCATGGACTATCCTGGACCCTGTCAAGGTCCTTTCGAACTTCTGGTAATATTGCTAGCATTCAAATTTCGCTGCAGTCTATTTCTTATACACTGAACTGGCTTCGTCAAGAATGTAAGCAAGAGCTTGATCGCACCTACTCCTCGCTGTGCCGGCTGACAAGATTCCTAGTGTTCAGATTCCCCTGCAGCGTCTACTTGGGCACCTTGTTAATTTATTCCATCGCCAACTATGAGGGTATTACTGAGCTGGTTTCTACAACACTGTAAACAAAAGCTTGATCGCACCTAACATAACCTACTCTTCGCTGTGCTAGCTGCGGCGCCGCGCCTGCCGCCACCTCGGCAACGACCTTGTATGTCATGAACTGCCAAAGTACTTTCAAACTTCTGACAAGAATCCTAGCGCTCATAATCCTCCACAGTCTACTTGCCAAATATAATATTTCTGTACTATTTTGCACCGACTACGTATGAGGGCATTATTGTGCGGGTTTCGTTGACATTGTAAACAAAAGCTTGGTTGCACCTACTCCTCGCATACTCCTCCGCATTGCTAACTTTTCGCTGTGCCAGCCACAGCCTTTACCCACCTGTCACTCTGGCATAACCTATATCGTCATGGAGTACCCTGTATCCAGCCAAGGGATTTACAACCTTCCAATAAACTGTAGTAGTCTTAAAGCTACCTTCTTGATGTGGCGGTTATAGCGCTAACTGCCACTCCAATTCACACATCGCTATGGACTACCCTGGATCCTGCTGCTACTTATAAAATATCCGTTATTGGTAAGTATTAATTCTATGTAAGCCTATGAAAAGTCGCCCTGAAGAAGCAGCTCTCGTTCCACCGCCAATTAGTAGTAATCTTACTTTTTGTTGTTCTAATGGTTAGCTGGAAGAAATGTCTGTTAGCGGGAGGCCTGTCTCTATTTTTAGAAATATGTTACCATTACATTAATGGCGGTGCCGTAGATGCCAATTTTTTTTGGTAAAAATAAAACGACTCTGTGTTCTATTCTAAGTACATTATTCAAAGTAAATAAGAGCATTTCCCATTTTTCATATCCAAAAAAAATAATTAAATGTCTTTCTGATATTTTTTAAGGAAGTTAGTTACTCTTAGTCTTGCTCTTAATGGCAAAATTACTGGCTGAGCTTACAGCTCTTTTGGGCCCGAGTTATAGGCGTTGAAAAAAATCACCCATGGAAGTGACATTCCATACAAAAAGTTTTACATGGGGATGAGATAGGTGCTGCAGAAAAGACACATTTTTTAAGATGATGAGAAAAAAACATAGTATAAAAAAAATTGTCGTTTATTCACATTCTCGATTGTGTTGGCGAATTTCTTCTGCAGTTGTTTGCCGTTTTTTTGTGTTGGCCATCTAAAAAGAAAAATGTGCAAAAAAGCAAAGCATGCTACTGCCTATGCAACCATACCCTAATAACATTACAAACTCAAACCATTATTTACAAGTAAATCACTGTTATGGAAGATAAGGTCACATCAATGGTTTCGTTTTTATCCACGGATCCATGGAAGTGACATCCACGGAAGGGACATTTTTCCTTTTGAAGCTCAAAAACACAATCTCAAATACCCGCATGAACATGGATTTTAAGCCACGTGTATTTAGCATAGCAATGAACCAAAATCATCAACCCAGAGCGCACAATTGAAAATAACATACCTTTAATTATTATGTCCACTGTTGTGGCCGCTTATGCTTTACAATTTTTGAGAATAGGAACTCAAAGTGATTTTTTTCGTCGTTGTTTGATCACAAACTTTAAATGAGCACCCAAGATTTCTTAACAGCTTTAGGTTCATATTTTTTTGCATAAATGAAGTAAAGGTACCTATCATAGATTGTATTAGTGCTTATTACTACACAATCTCTAGAACATACAGATCACAAATATTTTTTGTTCTTGCAAAACTGGTGGGGTCACTCACACCCACGGATGGGACATTTTACGTGTTTATCAAAACCATTAAAAAAACAGTGCATAATTTTTTTTTAATTCCCCCTTAATTATTAGTTATTTACTAGTAGGTACTTTATTATTACAATAAAAAATACGATATTTTAATTGCATTTAATAGAAAATTAGCAATCACATGTTTTTTTTGTCAAAAATGAGAAATACCCATAAAATGATTTATCCGTCATATCCGTATGAACTATCTTTTAGCAAAGCTACTTTATCATCTTAATGTCATCTTCAATTATTGTTCGCTCCAGCTCCAGAACATCCCGCAACGGTAAATAAGATATGATCCACCACTCTATTAGTTCAGTGGTCGCATGCTAATCGACAGACTGATAGGAAATAAGATTCATGGTCGGCCAAGCCGCGCCGTCCGTCAAGACCTAAGCTAGCATAGCAACAGTCTAGGATGGGAGCTGGCGGTCGATCATGATTACCTGTTCAGTAATTGTTCTATAGTTTTTTTTATGCTATAGTGATAGGACTACTTTACCAAAATCTATATGGGAAATTTCACGCCTAACTATATTTATATCCTTATTAGTATGCAACTAATAATGGTTCGTCCAATACTGATTTCACAAATAAAATGAAAAAAGGTAACTTAGACGAAAAGTCAATTTATTTCATGATTTCCCTGTTTGTGTTTCACAAATCAAATAGTTTATCTGTCTATTTGATTTGTGACGTCTACAAAAAATACAATAATAGTAAATATTTTATTAACAACCATTTACATCGTGTTATACATATATGTAACTAAATAATATTACAACTACAAGAAAAACACATTTATTTTGAAATTAAATTTATACTGAGACTTATTGGCACCTATACCAAATTAGTTTAAATTTCCTCGGATACCACGGTATTAGCGGAAAAGATGACATTGTATGTCGTAATTATAAATAACTTTAACTACTCTGAACCTGAAATCGTGACGAAAATAGTAGTTAACCAAAGGAAAGCTTTTGGACAAAATGTAGGTACCTACATATTTTCAAACATCAGACAAAGTAGAGCATAGTTAATTAGGATTATTTTTTCCCCATTTATGAGAAACCTCCAAAAACATTACAATCGTCTCTTAGTCTATAAACACATAATACGCATTGTAAGAACTATTAAGAGCCCATCAAAGTTTACAGCTCATTATTGACTCGGTCGGGTATGACCGACATTGGTCAGGCTTATCGCCAGACGGGAAAATGCGTAAATTTAACGCGAGCCATAGAAAACGTAATAGTTACAGAGTATTCTTACAGGTACAGATAAGGGTACGGCAGTCGACTTGATAACCCAGGAGGTTTTCGAAGTAGATTATGGTTGGAAGTTGGTTAGTAAAATAAATACAATTCTTACAATTGTGACGATAACTGGGTCAAAAATATATCATTCTAATTAATCCGTTAAATAGATTATGGAAAAATATAGGACACGTATTTTTTGTTTTATCAAAATATTAATAACTGACAATGGTATAAGGTCATCAAAGTTCCGTTACAATCCCCCACGTTGTAACGTCACGTCTACGTAAAAATCGTACAATGAAGTGACGCCACTCGTAACTTTTAAGCACTGTGTCTTAGTCGTTATTTGTTTGTGAAACAAAAGAATAAATGCGTGAACAATATTTTTTAACAATCTTAACTGATGTACTAATTAATTTTCAGCTGAATTTCGAATGTAGGTAGGTAATAAGCTGTTATTACTTAATTGACTAATAAATAGATACTATTTACATATATAGCTGATATATTTGCTGTACTCAGCAATAATAATACAGTTATCAATATCTCATCCACGGAGCTGAAAAACCTCACTTTTTTCAAAAGGCAACTTCTTCCTGGTAAAAACTATCCGGTACTAGGTCTACCAGCGCTAAGTTATCCCTTACGAATTAAGTATAGGCTATAAGCTGTCTGGCTCGCACAATGGGTACAGATTACTAACGAATGACGGCGTCATTTGCGCAGGCGCATATGTACATATGTAGGTATCGTTACAGTGAATGCGTTGGGTTGAGCGTATTCGAAGTGCAACCTTCTCGGCCGTGATTTGCAAGTCTGGCGATGGTTTATTGTATAAATGAAACTAAGGTATAATTTATTTTTAAAAGAAAAAAATATATAAATATTACTAAAAGAGCTTTAGTATCAAAAAAAAATATTGCGTTTTAGTGAAATGGTGTCCTCAAAAAAATGATCGTTCTATATTAAAAGCAAGTATCAATGTCAAAGTAAATTGAACTGTTTTTTTTCAAATTTACACAGCACTAAGAAAACGATCATTTTCATCATCATCAACAGCCCACTAAACATTCCCACTGCTGGGACTCGGGGCCTTCTCTCGCAAGGAGAGAGTTAAGGCCATAATCCACCACGCTGGCCCAGTGCGGGTTGGTGGATGACACATGACTTCGAAAGATTCTAGGTACATGTCGGTTTCCTTACGATGTTTTCCGTCACCGTTTTAAATTAGCGGCATTACGCACATAACTTTGAAAAGACAGTGGTGCGTGTGGGGATTGAACCCGGGGTCTCCGGATCGGCAGGCGCCGTTCTCCCGACTAGACCAGCCGTCACTTAATTTTAAAACTACTCTTTTAATTTTTTAATAATGTTCGTTCAATTTTCAAATTAAAAGTACGTATAATATTCATTCGTTCAACTTTATATCCATAAGTATGTGTAATATTTTCAAAAAATATTATACGTAGGTACTTATGGATATTGCTATATTAATAAAAAAAACTTGCTGTCTTTTCCTTAAACCGTTCCACCATAACGACTAGAACTTCACGCGTGGTTTGGTCGGTACAGCCCGACTTAAGTTCCACGTGGCACTCAGTACCAAAAGAGATAGACACGCGAGTTCATTCTCTTGAAAAAGGCTACCGATTGCCGAAACTTAAGTTGGAAACTTAACTGGGTTGACTATATAACACGTGACGAACCCGTGCATTAACTGAAAATGTGTAACAATTATTATTTTAGTTTCCTCTAAAATATTCATCGGTGACAATAATTTAAATTAAATTAAATTTTAGTAATATATGTTTAATAGTTTTTTTTAATTAATGTCACTCGCCCCTGTTTGTATTTGTACGTAGGTTTTTTTCCTTTGTGATGGTTGCCTGGAAGAGATTGCTTTTTTTTTTTTTAATAAAGAGTGACGAAGCAACATCCTTGCCACATAACAGCACAGTGACACGCAGCTATTGAAACATGAAGAGTCCAAATCATTACCTAGCACTCGTCACTCGTCACTCAGAGATCTAAGTTGTTATATCTCTAAGCCCTGTAATTTCTCTGGAAACATTGCCTTCAAACCGGAACACAGTAATGTTTGCCCATTGCTGCTTGGCGGTAGAATAATATAGGCCACTTGTGGTGCTAGTTCATAAGTATTTCACTGTAATTTTATTAATTTGTCTGTATCACAATAAAGAGTTTTCTATCTATCTAATAATTAATATCTAATGAGTAACAATCATAATGAAATCTTTTTTCCTAGTGGGCCGAAGAGTGCTCAAAACGTTTTATAACTGAATTTTTACTGAGACGTTCACGAATGATATTGAAAAATCTCTGACAGTCCATTTTACTTCTAAATAACACTCTCTGTAATTTAAATTTATTCCCCCTTCCTTCTTTGAACAATGGAACTTACTCCGCGCTGTCCTATTACTTACAGAACAATCGGCTATTGAGGCTTATTCAGGAATAGAGTTGTATTTTTAATTCCCACTTTACATTAATATCTGTAATGAACGACCACTCCCTTCGCTTGTTTTTTTACTAAACAAACTAGGGCAGTGATTCCCAAACTCATGCCGCTGTCGCCTGAGAAATCTACTACCAGCCTAGACAAATATGGCTCATAATGATGATTACAAAAGAGAGATCAATTCACTGTCAAACTGATGAGACTAAGGGTGTTCAGAACACCCTGAGTCTTAAGATCAGGGAATATCCAGTACAATGTTTTATAGGCACAGTTTAGCAGCTGTTCTCATTACGAAAATAGAATCAAACTCTTCGTTCTAATTTTTCAATCATGAAACGATGTTGCTTTTTCAAGTTTCGAACAGTACGATAAGCTCCACTCACTCCCACTCTCCGAAATGTATCTGATAAAACTCCCATAAACTTGCTTTGCGGCTTTTGGGACGTTTTTCAATAAGGTCCAAAGCCCCTAACACGTATTAACCGTCCCTTAGACGTGAAGTACCTTTGCAACTTCGAAAGTATTTTCCATCCATACATCTTTAGTAGCTAATTAAACGTAGGACGCCATTGAATGAAGGATCTAAAATTCAGCGCTAATTTTAAAGTGGCATTCAAGTGCTCGAGATGGAGCGTTTTTTATATGTTATTTTAGTATGTTACCACTAAGATGTCTAATATTTATGAGTTTTTTCTCTCTGTCTCTGGCTGTAACGGAGAATGAAATCGATATATTTCAAGAATCTTTCCAATATGTGATAACCCTCAACCTGCACTCGGCCAACGTGTTGGATTTTGGCTTCGACTCTCTCCTTATGAAAGAAGGTCCTGTACTAGTGAGACTAGCAGAGACAAAATAAAGAGGACTGTTTACGCATTCTATTTTTAAATTATCATACAATTTTCATATTACAAGCCTCGCTACTTGCAAATCAGCTTTAGCATGTGAATGTAAGTAAGTGGATGATAACTTGCCAATAAACTACAGTTTTAATGCCACAGTTTGAACGGAACGAATAAGTTTGAATAAATCTATGAAGTATTTACGTTTTATAATGTACTCAAACGAAGTCCAGGGTAGCGGAACTCGCGTAAGGACGTAGGTAGGTAATATTAGTAATCTAATTTCAATTTTTAATGTGACTAACCGCTGTATTTCAAGCTCAATCATATCCTAGTCTACGATAGACGCATACGCGGTCCGAAGGGGGGGGGTCACAGGGGACATGACCCCCCCCCCCCCAAATCCTATACGTTACATTAAAATGGGGCGCTACTAATAGTCTTTTTTACTCGATCTATTGTATTTCTACTCGTGACCCTCCCCTCGAGTACTGGTGACCCCCTCCAAAATTCGACGCTGGGACTGGCCTGCGATAGAGCGTGTTTACCTAAAATAAACCAATTAACTCGACTTGAAAACACCCATTCGGACAGTGCATTCTACAGGTTATTAGACTTGACCAGATGTGGACTTGACTAAACAATTTTATAATTTTTGGCTTGCGTAAACCTAGATCAAAGAAGATGGTGAAAAGATGCATAGCATCAGGTAAAATAAGTAGATTTTCGGATGTTTTGTTTAACCACATCTATTGAAATTCAGTTACGTAGGTACATATAAACTTCAGAATTTAAAATGAAAAGATCCACAGATGTGGGTTGATTCTAGATAACAATGTGTCCAAAGGGTTACAGACACAGAACGCCTCCACTAAGCCAAAAGAGAAGCGAGTAGGTACGCACAATTTTATTTATGTGGGTAACCCACGAATAGCAAAAGAATATAGAGTTTCATGTGAGGTTGTCCGGAATTCATATTTATATGTATCAAATTCGCGAGTTTTATGATAGCTCGTAGTAGGTAACACGTAATCTTGAAACTGCATCGAAATATCGACTTTTTCCACCAACTAAGGTAATAAATTGTCCCATAATTAATAATACTAACGGAAGAAAACACAACTTTTTTTAAGTATAAGTAGAATCTATAATAAGACAAAAAATCATGTGTATCCGAACATTATTAATAAACATTGACAAAAAATATTAGTAGGTAGACATTTCTCACACTACACTAAATAGCTTCAAACTACGCAAAGCTTGTACAACGGGCACTAGTTTACTATCATACCTAGTTATATTATGGGAAATACATGCCTATGATACATAGAAATAGCCAGATCTATATCTACTATAGATGTTTGGAGTTCAATGGTTATCGAGACCGGATTATCTTTTAGGAACATAAATATATAAATAACCATTCGAATTAAGCAGGTAGGTAGGTACCTATTACTTTCTGGGTAGGCAACACAATGCAGATTTAAATGCTGAAGGACATCTTGATGCTTTAAGGCGTCCCGACACGTTTTAAATTCACGCATAATTTTCCCGTAGAAAAATCATCCATAAAACGAACTTTATGTCGTCGCCATAATGCGCGACCGCGACTCGGCGTGTCACCTTCGTATTGTAAAGGCGTCAACGTTGTCACAACCGCAATCGGTCCTAGACTGACCCAGACGTCCCCATTCCATATTTATGAATAATATTCTCTGATAATATCTACGCAGGTTCGCCTCAAACGCCTGTTAAAACCCGCCACTCCACTCCAACGCGTTTTACGTCTCTTTACGAGCGAATAGGCCGCAACCGCAGCGCAAATTCCTGCAATAAAGTACTCAGAGTAACTGTCTAAATATACATTTTACATAGTTGGGTATTTCAAGAGCTGTTTTCACTTCAGTTTTTACCATTCCGTGAGCGCTGCCAACTCCTGAGTACGATAACCTGGGAACGGCCGAAGCAATGAAAATACCCGATTTAGCTTCCTGAGCATATGCAATTTGTCACGAGACGTGAAATTAACTGCTAATAACATGCACGAGTTGTTAGTAAAACAAGTCTCGTGTAATTTAGAGAGATGGCTAATAGATACACCTATTTCCGTATAACAGAGCCGTTTCAGCTGGATTTAATGCCATCTCCAATCTTCGAGTTTAACTGCCGTGTTCCACACGTTTATTCAAGGCAGGCCACGTTATGTTACCACAACAGAGACTCGGCGCCTTTTCTCTCAAACTCAGAGCCAAGGCCATAATCTACCACACTGGCTAAGTGCGGGTTGGCGGCTGATGCGTCTCCTCGAAAGATATCTTTCTTGGAATACTTATGCTGGTTTTCTCGCGCGGATTGTTTTCATTTACCTTTAAACCCAATGGTGATGATAAATTCGTACATCTGAACGTGGAAGAAAACTCGTACTAAGCGGCGTAGGCGAGATTCGATCGTAGAACTTCAAGATGGTGAATCGCATGATATTGCTACTATGCCACCACGCCTTAAGGCTGCTTTTCCACCAGAGATGTGCGAGAATGCGTAGCGAGAGATGTGTTTGTAAAGAACCAATACTATCGCTTCATTTAGCCTCGGTCAGCACAGCTCTGGTGGAAACGGCTCAGCGGAGCTAGGTTTTTGCGCATACGAAACCAGCGAGGGATGTATGCGAGGAATGTGTTGCGAGGTTTGCGATATACTATACCAGCCAGTCCACAGACGGAGTCGCAACATATTCTCGCACCACACATTATTCACAGCTCCGCTAAAACACATCCTCGTACGATACCTACGTTTTCCTCGCACAGCTTTGGTGGAAACCTCTAGGTACACATTTTCACAGCACAGCTAGACATCCTCGAACGACACATTTACCAGCAAGCAGCTGCAGGCTGCCTATGCCAAGCAAAAAAAAATCAGTAGGTAATGGTTGACTAGTAGGTGTAATGTAGACTTTAATGATGATGTTTGACACCACTTTTGCAATAAAAACACCTAGGCTGTTGCTTGAGTGTTATCGAATATCGAAAAAGAACTCATTCAGGTAAGGCATCTTCTTGGTATCCAAGTCGAGAGTAGATCGGTTTTTTTAGGTAAGCGTGCTCCATCGTAGATCGTATCGCCCTTAAAATGAGGCGAGACAGGGGTCAAATGCAAATCTATCTATTATATACCTCTATCTCATTTATCTATGCTATCAATAACAATTCATTTGACAAGGAATAGATATCTGAATGTGAAATACTTCCTCAAGCCCTACCCTGAGGCCGTTTTCGAAATTTGAAACCGTCTGCATTAAAACCAGATAATATTACCAATAACCTATTGTTTTACGAGTCTGAAGTAATCGAACTGTTTAGTTTTGAGTGATAGATCGCGGTCTTAACTACGAAAAGCAAACTCGAACGCCGGCGGCGTGCTCCGATTTTAAACGTGATAAATTCCGTAATCTAAACTCTAGACGTAGGCACTTGATCGCTGTCTAGACCTGAGTAACGAACGCCAGCCCATAAACCGCGATACGATACAATCGGCGGGAAACGCCGGGATATTTACAGGGCTTGCAGCCGTTTGTCTGATTTCTACTTGCTTATTAAGTTACATTAGACCCGAGTTTCCGCGTTCGCGCTTGCTCCACTGCTCCGGGATGTCAATAAACTTTTTATTCGACTTGAAGTACTATTACACTATATTTAGCAGTCATCTAAATTTCCGCTGCGATGTCGTTCGTTTTCTCTTCCGCCCGGATTGTTTATTTTACCTAGTAGGTCTAAATAAACGGTTTGCTTTTAATGGTAAAGATTTTACTGCCGTAATAACTAGTCTTAGCTTACCTATTTATATCTCTTTGAAATTGTTTGACCGCCACAAACGTTAAAACGTTTCTTTACCCATTTGCCTTAGCTGAACAATTGACAGGTTTTTGCATCGCGTGATCGCGATCGCAATTTATCAGAATATTGTAGGCCTTTAAGGTTATAATTATGGGTTATGGTAAAACAAATGTTAATCCGGAGGCCTGAGTGTTAGTTTTGACTTTTTTCTACAGAGTTTTGAATTGGGGTTTGCTTATTTCTGTATCAAGTTAACCGAAATGAAATTCATGGAATGGTAAGTAAAATAAATATCATTTATTTGTTTGGTTTATGTTAGACCTATATTAAATACACTAGCTGAACATGCGCGCGTTGCTACGCCTTCTATCGAAAATTGGTCGTAAATACCAATACAAATTTTGAACAAATTCGGTTAGGTTCTAATGACCCAATCTTTAAAAGATAGACGCATGCTGTCACGCAACGAAAGCTTTCAAAAAGCAATATTTTTTCCCGTTTTTGTTACAGTTTTCATTCATGCTCCGCTCCTGTTGATAGTAGCGTAATGTTAAATAGCCTATAGCCTTCCTCGATAAATGGACACTATCCAGCAGAGAAAGAATCTTTCAATTCGAACAAGTAGTTCCCGAGATCCTTCCGTTCAAACAAACAAACATACAAACAAACTCTTCAGCTTTATAGTATTAGTATAGATAATGGAATATTTATTTGGGATTGGCTAGATATTAGGACCCATAGGTAAGTACTGGGTGTCTAAGAATTTTGTTTCAAAAATGAGAAGCAGTGCCTTTTTCTGTGAAGAAGCAGTGTCACAATTAAGTACCTACTACCACGTAGTTAAAATTTTATTTGATAATTCCTCAGCTTTAATAATAAGACAAACTGAGCTGGTCGCCCGGGATAGGAAGATCCGACAATTGCAGTGCTCACAACACACCTTATGCTACACCCACACTCGTCTGAAGTGGCTTCTCCGGAATATTCCGCATAAGTAACCCCTTACGTCGTGGTTTTTTCAATACCAAGAAAATTCACAACCGCGAAGCGTGCAGTCATAAGGATAATTTACATAACAGCGAGTGCGGAATGCATCGCAGTGCTCTAGCAGTTGGCACACACGCCTCTGTCCTAAGCAAACGAGAATTGGCGTAAACCATCGGTGGTGAGCCCCGGGTAGCGATTCTGAAACCATTCGGTTGCATCCGACACGGAATCTCATCTCTCGGTCTTTGTCATGCTAAACAGATAAGACAAAGACCGAGAGATGAGATTCCGTGTCGGATGCAACCGAATGGTTTCAGAATCGTTACCCTGATGAGCGCAAGGAAGTATGGAAGAGCAAAGAGCTGCACGGGCGAGTAAATCGGGCCCTGATAGGTCATGATTTAAGTCTTCTCGCCTCCGCGAACTAGCTACGCTTCAGCGAGCTCTTTGGAGGAACCGGAGGAACCGATCTTTATCTATGCAATGACGTAGGTATTATGAAGTCTTCAAAACGAACAACTACAGGAATCACAGAAAGAAGGATAGTATGGTCGACATTTATTGGGCATGCCACCGTCCCGGAGAATCTCGTCGTCGTGTAATTTCCGGCTGCTCGGATCTTCCCAATGACAATTATTTATAGACACAACCTACAGAGTAATAGCCACCACATCATTGGATCATACACCAGCAACTTGCTCTTCGATTCAGCCTTGCCGAGTGCGAGGTGCCGTATTTTATGAAGAATATATATTATATATACTCGTAGTTTTGCAATTTGCAATGACACTCATGTTCAACTCATGTCAAAGACTTCAAAGTCTTGAACATCGCCGCAAGATTTGCTAGTCTATCGGGTTTTTATCGGATATACTTCGGAGAGTGTGCAACTGATCTGCATTATCTAATACCACCGTTTCGATCGGAATGCTCAAAAAAAGCGACATCGTTGCATGGTTGACGTTCAAAAAGACTCGAGCTCGAGACTCTACTTTTGTAATGGGGGTTTTCCCGATGGTTACAATCTTGCTGTTTTCAAATCGACAGTGAATCGGTTTCTTCTGGGTAAGCACGCTCCAGCGTTCATCCATCAAATGCAACAATAACACAAATATCTACTCTTCCGGCGGAGGGTATCTATTGTCACGCCATCACACAGGTTAACTCCTAGCTTGGGTGACAATGCTTCTCCATCTGGACTGAAATTACTGATTAAGACATTGATTAAATTGATAAGCACCGTTTGTTAACGAAAATAAATTTTCATTTCATTTTCTTTTTTTGTTTTCATTTCATCGTAGACCGCATCGCCACTTAACATTAGGTGAGATGGCGGTTATTAAATGTAAGCAAATATAGTTTGACAAAATGTTCGTTTAAAAAAATTGTAGAAGCGTCCACACAAACCTAAACCATCAATATAAACCCAAACTTTAGGCGCACGGAATCATGTCATCGTTGGGAAGAGTGAGCTCACTCTTTCCGTTCTAGTCGGTTGCAGTAAGGGTTGAACGCCGGACGCTTTTACCTATCACTATTCGTTGTCAGCAACCAAAATAAGTACCTACCACAGCATACCTCGCCGCTTCTAGCCATTCTAGGGGTCAAGTAGATTGGTGGTGTGTAAACCACTTACGCTAGATACACAGACGCAGTTTATTACCAATTGCAAGGTGCTCAAGGCACATCTATGGTTTATATCGATGCACGTAATTGATAAAACAAATCTTAGCGGTAAAACCGTTACGTACCCCAACCAAGTTTTTAAAACGAATAATTTTTCATTTTTGCAGCAACCAAGTTTTTAAAACGTATAATGTTTAATTTTTGCAGAGGGTAGTTGCGAAGGCGTGCGTTGCGGCGGCGACAAGCGATGCGTGTTGGACGCCGAGCTCGGCGCGCACTGCGTGCGGTGCGGCGCGTGCCAGGTGGCCGGCTCGCCCGTCTGCGCTGTGGACGGGAACACGTATGCCGGCGCCTGCGCACTGAGGCGCGCCGCTTGCGAGAGAGGACATGCGCTGCCGCTGGCGTATAAGGGACCGTGCATGGGTAAGACTGATAGATCACCCCACGAAACGCTACTCACCGTTAGGTATCTACGTTGTTTAAAATTTAATCAGCAAACAATCTGATTAATCCAATAATAATCAGTCAGAGCCGACTTCATGCAAAAGTAGCCCAAAATCTCTGTTGGGACTCGGGCCTTCTCTTGCAAAGTCATAATCCACCACTCTGGCTACGGATCGACAGTCGCCGTCGCCGCAGCTTACTAGACCAGCCGTAACTTTTCTGAAGTCGATTGAAAACATCGAAGCTATGGAGACTCCATTTTCTTTTACGCATCATCACACTCAAAAAATTGGCAGGGACTGCCGATAGAAGTGAATAAATCAGAATTTGATAGCTGACTTTGGAAACTACGCGGGTGAATCCGGAGGAAATCGCTAATGACCATGGCCATCTAGATCATCCAAGTTCACCCGAAGTTTTTTTACATTTAGAAAATTCACAGCCCACAGAAAATCTGTTATTTGGTACGCCAAAAGAAGTTTTCACTTCAAAAACACCAACTATTGTTTTTTTCACCAAAAAATTTCATTGATTGTATAAATGTTGCAGCGAACGCGACATGCGCGTCGATAGTGTGCGGCGCGGGCCAGCGCTGCGTGTCGGGCGGCGCGGGCGGCGCGCGCTGCGTGTCGTGCGGCGCGTGCACGGGCGGCGCGCGCCGGCAGCTGTGCGGCTCCGACGCGCACACCTACGCGTCCTGGTGCCGGCTGCAGCGCGCCGCCTGCCGCGCCGGCCGCGTCGTCGACCCCGTGCACGCTGGGCCCTGCTCAGGTAACACTACCCTCTCATCTGGACAATTATTTTCTCCTTCCAGAGCCTTGCGTTGTCGACGCCATTTACGTCGGGCTCTGCTTAGGTAATTCTACCCTCTCATCTTGACAGTTCCTAGCAGAGTATCGCGTTATCAACCCCGTGCACGCTGGACTCTGCTCAGGTAATTTTACCCTCTCATCTTAACAATTCTTTGAACGTTGCATTGTGGGTGGACCCTGTGCACGCTGGGCCTTACTCCCATCTTGACGATTCTTCAAACATTGCTTTGTCGACAGCATCGACGTCGGGCTCTGCTCAGGTAATACTACCCTCTCATCTTGACAGTTCCTTGCAGAGCATTGCGGTGTCGACCCCGTGCACGCTGGGCTCTGCTCAGGTAATACTACCCTCTCATCTTAACAATTATTTTATCCTTGCTGAGCGTTGTGTTGACAACGCCATCCACGTCGGGCTCTGCTCAAGTAATTCTACCCTCTCATCTTGACCATTATTTCGTCCTTGTAGAGCGTTGCGTTGTCCACGACAATTTCTTGCCGAGCATTCTGTCTTAAGTAGATTCCGTGGACGCTGGACCCTACTCAGGTAATACTACCCTCTCATCTTGACAATTCCTTGCAGAGTGTTGCGTTGTCAACCCCGTGTACGCTGGGCCTTGCTCAGGCAATACAACCATCTCATCTTGACAATTCCTTGAACAGCGTTGTACCGTTAACTTGGGAATTCTTTGAACGCTGCTTTAATACCGTGCACGCTGCTTTAATACCGTGCACGCCAGACCCTGATTAGTTCCTTACTGAGCATTGCTTCCTCGACGCCATGTACTCCGGGACTCTGCTTAGGTAATAAGGCTCCCATCACGATTTCTTTCTTCCTAGATATAGGAGAGGAAAGGAAAACCTACCTGTGTGATAGTGAACTTCCTTACCGGAGACATTGCCTCGGAAGAAATGAGTACTGCCATAGTGTAGCACGTATCACTCGACGCATTTCCGTCCCGTGGGCTGCTTCTGAGTTTGGTAGTTTCACATAGGCCATCTTGGCTCAACGGTAGGTACCTACTCGACGCAGATGCGTTAGTCTGTTAGAAAGTACTATAATTTCTAAATATTTTGTCCTGAGATTGATTGGCTGACTGAAAAAATCGCAATATAAAAAATACTCAACGGTCTCACAACACATTACAACTGATGATAAGTATGAACATTATATTTTTTTCACAATAAATTATATCCCACTTGCCGCCTACTAGACTACCGCCTACTGGATGAATCTGTTAAAATATCAACACATAACTGCTGGCGGCTTTTAAATCTGTTCATAACAAAAATAAATATAAAATCGTTTAGGCGATCTATCACGTGCAGTCGTCTCCCTCGCACCTTCCGAGATTCTACCTAAATTTATTTTACACTAGCTAAGCCCCGCGGTAGTACCCGCGTAGTTCCCGTTCCCGTTGTTCCCGTTATTTTTTCGGGATAAAAAGTAGCCTATGTGTTAAAAATATAGTTACCTACCGTCAAATATCTGTCTGTCCCTTGATATCTACTTTCATTAATTTATGAATTATTCTTTGTTTCAGGAAGCAAAAATATAACGGACAATAGTGTGACACACGCGAAAAGAAAGAAAGGTGCGGGCAAGCGCGTGCTATAGTCATAAACTCTTCTAGTTTTAGATTTAGTTGGCTTCGTAGTGTAAGGAAAGTCGGATGATGATCCTGGAGTTTAAAATTCTTCAAAGGAGTTGGTAAAGAGTGAACAGCCTCACGAAAATTTAAAGTCAGCTGAAAACAATCTTTATCGCTTCGTACAAAGAAGTCACGGTTGACTAACATCTCTGAATGATAGGCGATAAGTTTGTTGGGCGTAATAAATGCTTTAGCCATTCCCACGTAGGTCATATCCAGCAGATATCACACGTTTTATATGTCTTGGATCCTTAATACTACTCCTGCATATATGGTTGTATAATATGTAGGTATTTTACCTTGTGCGAGACAAGGTTTTAATATCAATCGAACGTTGGTTTTGGTTTTTTTTTTTAAATTATTTACTACCTATTCCCAGGTCATATTGCAACCGTTGTATTAACAACGGTTACAATATGACCTGGGATGTAGCAAGCTTATCTAAATGCAACTTGTTTATTCCATATTTAAATACGCCCAAATTGTATTGGCAAACAAACTCAGAAAGAGCAACTATTCAACAATTCCAGAATGTGTAGAGTTAACGTAAAGTCAATTCATTGCACGAATATAGTTAGGGCTACCATCTACCACCGAGGCTTGAACCTTGTTTGCCTGTCTATTGGTGACTAGGGGGTCTACCGCCTAACGAAAAACGCTTTGACGTTGCTGTCTCTTTTCTTCTCGCTTGAAATGAAAGAGACGGCAATGTCAAAGCATCAAAGCGTTTTTCGTTAGGCGGTAGAGGGGCTGGACGGAACTGAAAAAGATCCGCCCTTTTTACTACACTTTGGTGTTTTGTAACTCCAGTTCATTCACTCCGACTCGAAGACCCATCATTGCATTACTGAATACCTACCAACTTTGAACGTTGAGGTACCTTTCGTTTTTAATAAGGTTTTGGAAATATTTAATATCATAATATTACATAGATCAATGATCTCAAAGCTAAAATAATCCACGTTGGTATGTTGAGTGCTAGCCACTGCATTTTCGTTACTTACTCACATTTTTCATAATCCTTAATTTCTTTACAATTTGTAATTTGCTTTTACTTAAATTAGAAAACTAGAAATAGCAAATACCTATACGTATGGAATTTAATGATAATTCTTATATTTATTTCTATGTTGTCCTGTAAAACTTCCTCGTCAATTCGAGGATATGAGGACTTGTGAGTTCGAACTTAAAATGTGTAGGTTAGTCTTTAGTCGAGGTACATTCAAATTCGAAATTAAAATTTAGTGTAGACTTAGACAAGACTATCGAACCTGATGTACTATTTCGAATTTTTGTAGATAAATAACAATTCTATTATGTACTAGTTTTAATTAAATATTAACACTTACATTATTTGAGCACCAAATCGTACTTAATATTTAGTCAAAATATTGAATAGGGAGTGTAGTTAGCAGAATATTTGGACTTAGGAGCTTTACTCTAAAACAAATTCAAATTTTTCCTGTTAAAAGTCTACGAAGCTTGTATTATGATGAAGCAACTCTCATCGGACTGACGTATCGTTCTTAAAATTAACTCTAGAATCTTAAGACTTTATTAATTTTAATTCGTAAACTATATGGTTAACGCTTATGCAATATTTATTATTAAGTTATGAGTATGAAGTTTTAGTGCAATAATTTTATTGAAAATTGTATGAAATTTATGTTATTATGTTTTGATTGTTAAGAGTGCGATAAATAAATTGAATTCGAGCATGTTCAATTTTGAAACACGTTTTCAGTATTATGTGTATGTATGTAAGGTGTACTATCATTATATTCGATACATTTTCAATTGAAAACTAAGTGATTTTAATAGATTGTACTCGTAGTTATCGAAAGTAATTTATTGTTACTTTTAAATTATTTCCAAAACGATTCCAAGAACATGAAGTGTCGAAGTGTGTGAATTAAATGGTTATGTAAATGATTTCGAAATGTAGTCAAATGAATTTCTTGGCGTCCTTCCTAGCTTTAAATAGTTTAAAGTTATATTTCATTTTGAAAGCTGTTTTATAATTCAAAAACGAGCGTATTACCTACCTACTGTAGTGGTTCTTAGAACAAACCGTTTTCAAACGGGTCAAAAATTGGATAGGTACAGGTTACAGGTTTATTGCAAATGCACGAACAATGTATAGGCTATCAGACACTTTCCTCCAGTTATTTATTAGTTTGAGATTGAATATTGTAATTCAGTCAGTTTTAATATTTAAGCTTACTTTATATGCAAAAATTTTGACTTCTATGTCTGATCATTACCTACATACATAGGTAATATGGAGATATAGTAGATATGTTTTTTCTATGAAGATATTTATTTTTATTTATATATTTCTATTAACATTACATTTTCAGAGAAAAACAATCCGCAAACATCCATAGTCACCCCTTCAACAATTTAAATTTCGCCTACAGCTACTATAAATACAACTTTACCATACTCGGTGGTAATTATATTTACACACTTTGCATCTCCAATACTAAGTATGCTTCGTGTATTCATATTTTTTACATTTTAACATTGGATTACAAATCTCAAATGAAACAACTGGAGTAGTTTTCTTTTCAACAAATTGAAATTCATAAAACTATGTATTCCTAACATGCACAAAAATATTGTTAAAACATTTTCAATCATTTACAATTTTTATCTATTAAATAATTCATTTTAATATGTAGCTACAGTAAAATTTATCTTTTAGAATCTTATGCCAAGCAATTTAAATTAAGTAGTCAATGTAGACTGGCCTAGTGAAATTTTACCTTTAGTAAAATTTTGAAAGTAAAAAATGTCCAAAGATTAAAAATTTGAGGTCAGTGTATTCTTCGATCATATGGATTTTGTCATTGGATTGTGGTACTTATTAGATGTAAGGAATTATTTGGGGTAATATGGCAAGCGGAATTTCTTTTTATTTTAACCAATAAAGTACCTAATCCAAAACGATAAGTGTATTTTGTCATAGTGTCAATTATTATCAATATTTTTATATTGAGTGAATGAACAATCCTGAAATTGTGATCTTTGGAACAATTGATTATTTTTTCTGGTAATTTTTAATTGGGCTAATTGACGTAGGTATATAATTTTGACACAATACGTTCGTAAAAGTGTCATATTTTTTAAATCCCTTTATTTTACATCACAATGAGTTTTCAGGATGTAAATAGATATGGCAAAGATAACTTTTCAATTTTACCAACTGTGGCGCCATGATACATTTGTCAAATTAAATTTATCCAACAAAATGATACAAAGGCGTCACCTGTGGCGAAATGGACAACTATCTTTTACAGGTAGGTATATTTGGGTCTTGAAAACATCAAATTATAAACGCCAGTCGTGGAATAATCTGATTGATTAATGAAATATAAAAGTCGTAGATACAAAAAAATCCGCTAACGTAAATTAGGGCGTATTATGGAACAATTTTTTTTTTCCTGAAAATTTCTAATTCGTTTTTGTTGCTACTTAATCGACGCTGCCTTGCTATATGACCCTGTGTACTTACAATAACTGTTTGACTCATAATGAATAGAAAACCTTGACTCTTGTCAATTACTTCTTAGTGCTAATCGTGTTGTTAACTTTGACTATTAATTACTAAATTGTTGTAGTTAAATTCATTGTAAACATTAGATGATGTATAATATATTTTTTCTTGTTTCTTCATAAATATTTTACACCGATAAAATACGCATTTTTATTCAATCACCTGCAGATGTAAATAGTTGAAGTAGGTATGTGGATTGCTTATTTGCTTATAAGTATACTTTCGGTAGGCTGCAGAGCCCATCTAAGCATAATAAAGGTTCCGTTAAAAAATATGTGTATGTGTATGCTTAAGTAGGCCCGCCCGCAAGAAGGTAATATTTCTATTTATTCCTCTATGAACTTCAACCATAGAATAGATAATATCTTCATCGCAAGAAGTATTAACCTGAAGTTAATAGGGTACCGGACTGGGTCAAAAATACACCATCCTAATTAGTCCGTCAGCTAGATCATGGAAAAATATTGGACACGTATTTTTTTATTATTAAAAATCGTCAAAGATATAGACCATCAAATTTCGAGGTCGAACCCATTACGATATTTTTGATAAACTTGATAGCATAACACTGCAAATGTTGATTCTAGCGTAAAAATGACAAGAATCAAACTTGTGAGAAATTAATAATTTCCAACAACTTTGGATACGATCATTTTTGCTCTAAAGTTGGAAATTAACGAGGTATTTCACAAAAACTTTAAAACAAGATGGCGGCGAACCCTCTACCGGGATTAGTTAGAAAATCGAGATTTATACGTCCAACAACCCTACTCGACGTTTTAAAAAAAAAATCGCTCCCCGGATTTTTTTCTATTTCAATGTCTGCCTAGACTGAGCTAAAGATATAGTTCATCAACCTTCCGGAATATGGGGGAACTGACGTCACGTTATTTAAAAAAATCGTATTTCAATGTCTGTAATTTTTTATTTGTGATACAAAAGAAAAAATACGTGTGCAATATTTTTTTACTAATTTGACGAATTAATTAGTTTTTAGTCCCATGCCTATTATGCTATACACTATAGCTCAGTTAATCATTCACATAGGTATCTTTTAACATATTACTAATAAAAAAACTAAACATCAATTTATCAAGAATTTATATTTAATAGTCGTACCAAGATAATCAAATACTTATTAAGAATATGTCTGATGAAAAGTCACATTTGCTTATAGAGACTTAGCTGTATTTACATTGTTCATGAAAAAGGACATTGGCACTACCGCGAATACAATAAATGTCAGGACATAATAATATGTAGTTTTATTTCGTATCTTGTGATATAGAAACATAATATTCAAACATAGAAAGCGCACACATTGTTTGGTACAACGCATTTAGTGTGGTTTTATAGTTACGCTATCTATCGGTTTCACATACTGTATGAATATATTCTTCTTAATTTTATTTTCGTGTCATAATAAAAGTAGTCTTGGATAATTGAAGAAGTGGCGAACTATCAATTTTACAATCGTTAGGTACATCATCTCTGATTATTTTTCCAACTACAGATATACATACAAGATTGTCCTTACCACAGATTTAAGGGTTAAGGAAAATATCGTGACGACACCGACGTGTACCAAGAAATACATCTTTTGAGGAGTTGTGTCATTCGTCAACTCGCACTTGGCCAACTGTGGTATATGTATGGTCTTCGACTCTCTACATTGCGAGGTGTTCAAGTATTACATAACACAATTTTTGAAGATTTTATACCTTTGATCCCTCCTTGAAACGCACAGTGCCGTTTTTTATGCACTAAAAAACGGTACGAGAGAGGTCTTTTTTAGTACCGTACCTGAACGGTACGGTACTAAAAAATTCCTCTCTCTAAACCTGGAGCCCGTAGCCTGAGCCCAGACTCCCACAACACAGGTCATCCTAGTATGTCCAGTGCACACTTACACACTATAATATCCGTACCACCTACTTGTATTTTGTCGCATATCTTATTTCGTGTGTTTTAATTTTATGAATGTTTTATTTTGGCACAATAAACGTTTTCATTTTCAAACGTTACATAACATCTCAGTGACCATTTTTACCTAAAAATCACCACAAAGTTGAGTCGATTCCCAAATTTTTTTATTATATAAAAATTACGTAATCAGTTTATCCATAACGCACCATAACGTTTTACAAGACACCTTCTCCCTCTAAATTGCATTATGTAAAACTTGAACGCCCCCTTTTCAGAGAAAGCCCTGAAGCTCAGCCCAGCCCACACATAAAGTAGGCTGCATTATACTGCAGCTGCGTAAATAATTAGTGATGTGGTTGATAGCAAATCCAATTCTCAAAATAAAATATATGCAATTATAAAATTCGCTCAGAAAAACACGCAATTGCTCGACGATTTAAGAGCCGTGCATTCAGGCAACAATAGCAGTAACCTTGGCTATAAAATCACACTAACGCAATAAAAGGAATGTAATATACACAAATACAATTAACTCTTCAAAACTACTTTACAACCATAAAAAAATTAAGTAACAAGAACATAAGTGCGAGTCGCGTTGATTCAAAACTGAACTTCCAGTTTACAAATATACAAAAATATTACGTAAAATAAAGATTGCTATATTTGTGACAAATAGCGTATATATGCACCAGTTTATTTTACCAAAATTCACCAAAATTTAATGGTCTAGCAAAACATGGGCCTGATCGTAAGCAAAGTCCACATGACCATAACAGCGCAGTACCACGTAACTATTTCAACATTAAGACCAAATTCATCTATCTAGGGTTGTACTGCACTCGTCACCCGCAGGAAGCAGATAAATTAATGTTAGGGTCTTCGCAAAATAAGGGCTTTTGATCTGACTTGTCTTTGATCACATGTGACTAAGTATTATTATCGAACTGATCACCTATCGCGCACGCGTTGTGTGCGACAAGGATAGCACGATGCTCTTTCAGTACGTTTTGTGCGATAAATTAAAATTCGAAGCGTACATATCGCAACCCCGGTGCGAGAATGTCACATATGTAAAAATGAGTCGAATCCTACATTATTTTAAATATCCCGTGAATCACAATGATATCAAAATTATATATGTTTCTCTCGGGCAATTTTACATAATTGGCAATGTCGCTCCGGGGCTGTGATAATCCAAATATACCGGCTGACTGGCGAGTCGGTAATGAAAATAAGGAACTTAATTTTTGTAAAGAAAATAAATAACATGAATGATAAGTATTAAATGATTACTAAGTAAATTGAACCAAAAGTAGTGAAATTAATTATGGAACGCATGGACACAGAACAACGGCACTGCGCTACGACTATGAACACGTACTAATAGGTAAGAAGTCTTTGAGATATCCACCCACCACCGCAAGTCAGTTATGACATCAAAATCAAAACAACTTTATAATTGCTGAGAATTTATGTGTTTATTTCGTTTTGTAGTATTATCCGAGAATTAAGTGCCTAATTTTATTACATACCACATATTAGAACGAGAATCGAGTATTGAATATGCTACTTTAATATCGAAGCTGACTCACCAGTCAATAGTGGTATATGTCACAGTAAAATTGTAAAAAACCGTTAGATTGCAATCTAACGACGGTAGATTATAAACTAACCTAACCTATCGTGAGTATATAATCTCACGAGTTATATTGCAAACTGATGGTGATTGCAATTTTACAACGTCATATACACTTTACAGGGTTATTGGTGATCAGCCTGCACCATTTAAGGGGATGTTAAGTACATTTAATACGTCAACTTTTGTTCTACAGTCAATAAAAAACGTGTTGTTTTACATTGCAAAATTTTAAAAAAATATTTGTCCGTTCTAAAACCATTAAATAATTCGTAACAAGAGCGCGCGCGCTCTTTAACGCTCGAAAAATTATGTGCCGAAGTGAAAAAACACTAAACAGCCCCTAAACAGTGCTAGAGAGCACAACAAACACTTTTTTATGGGATAAGTTTAACAAAAGTTGTAGAACATAAGTTGTTTGTTTAAATATACGGAACATGCCCTTGAACGGAAGCAGGCTGATTACCAGTAACTCTGTATATAGATAGAAGGAAATACCGAAGATCGTACATAGGGGAAAGTCATAGACACCCAAGTACAAAAGGATTGGTATGTTGATCTAAAAAAAAATGAGGCCATGGTAAAAAATAAAGAGAACTCGATCATCTAAAGCCGCTAAATGAGCCATATCTGAACGAAAACTAAAACTACAATTAAATTACGCCTATCCCGTTTCACAGTATACAAATGGTTTTATTGCTACATAGACATAATAGCTAAATACAAAGTCACTGTTTTACTTGTGTTTTTAGCACAAAACATCACTGCTATTCCTGCATTTGTTGCATAGTGGTCCGAGTGAAGAGTTCCACTGTGAGCGCGCTCAGAAACAGCGGTATCGAACGATGCTGATGTAGATGCATCTCGACCAATTCTCCTAACGTTGCGGAGTAGTCCGTGTGCACCATCTCAATACCGTCGTCGCATAGAGTGAACGTGAGGTACTCCTCGGAGGATTCCGCGTACATGTTTGATAGTCTGTAAAGGAAGAGAGATTTTAGCTAGAATTGGTAATACAAGAAGTCTTTTTGTAAAATATGTAATATTTGTATAGAATTTTTTTGTGTAATATGGGTCTTCTATAACAGGACATAAGTTATAAGTTACGGTGGTCTAGTTGGGAGAACGGCGGCTGCCGATCCGGATACCCCGGGTTCAAACCCCACACGCACCACTGTCTTTTCGAAGTCATGTGCGTAATGCCGCTAACTTAAAAACGGTGAAGGAAAACATCGTGAGGAAATCGACATGTACCTAGAATCTTTCGAAGTCATGTGTCATCCGCCAACCCGCACTGGGCCAGCGTGGTGGATTATGGCCTTAACTCTCTCCTTGCGACAGAAGGCCCCGAGTCCCAGCAGTGGGAACGTTTAGTGGGCTGTTGATGATGAAGCAAACAAGCACGCTTTGTGAGTACACTAGAACGTACGAGTGATTTGTGCTAAGAGAGAATCGTGTAGATCTTAGTTTATTTCCACAAAACATAATACTGGCATTTAACATGATGGTGAAATTGCCGAAATTGATATTGATATTTTAAATCTACTAGCCGTACCATTGGGCCCCCACACTAGGCAAATCCTGTGTCTTGGGCGCCCCTTCAAATTTCCGAAATGTTTCAAGCTTAAAGATCGCTGTTCACAGTATTTATACAACTATTGCCAAGCGTGAGAGAGCCAAAAAAAATACATACAATTATAATAACAGTAAATGAAAGCTAATTAGGTACTAAAACTAATACTAAACGCAATATTATTATTCGCAACATTACTGCTGATTTATATGTTGAGATATAATTCATGATAAGAAAGTTGTAGTATTTAGCAGTACGAATACATAGTATTTAGTGTGAACACTTACCTATAGTTCTTATGTCCGGTGCGGTCTATTTTATAACCTAGGAGCATGTAGACTACATCTCTATACTCCTGCGCAGACGACGTGAATTCTTCTTTCATTCTGAAACGACACACAAACATTATTCAGCTAAATTCACACAAATATTATCCCCATAAATAACTTCTATAAATATTACAGGCTATACAGGATTACGGAGTAGACTAAGCCAAAGGGGTGTGTTGTATATTATAGAGTAAAAGGACATTACAAGACATGCGCTTGATAGTAGGTAAGTTACACGTCCGCCCATAACAGCAGTGACATACAGTTATTTGAACACAAGAGCCGAAATAGCTTCAAACTGGAACCACAATGTTTGCACATTGCTGCTTCGCGGTAGAATAACTGACAAAGGTGTGGTACTCCTCCAGGCGCAGTCTACAAAGAGACCTACTACTACAACATAAAAAAGTGTTACCATAACAAAGCATATCAATTACTGAAGCGACCCTGAAATCGAGAATAAAATCAGTTATTCTATACAAAACCGCTTTAAATACTGCAAAATATAATTACCTACAAGAGATGGCTTCCAGCAATAAGGCTACTGTCGCGTTAGTTTAAAGTTGATTGTATTATTTTCGGTGTATTTTTTTTTTGATGTGGCAATAAAAAGTACCCATCTAATGATTTAAGAACAACTGATTTATTCTTCGCCATTTCAAGTGCGGCCGTATCAAAACAAATGTATACAGTGATTATTACAAATCAAAGTTAAGTGAATCATCCCCTTCGGCTTAGTAATATTTGTCGTAACCCTGTACACAAGTCTACATCCAAAGTGAAACAGCTACAGTATGTGCATGGTATAAAGATAAATAATGAACAAACAACGAAAATCACAACATTTATGTTTATGGTTATGTCAATATGAGTTGATTGGCAGTACAAAGCATTCATAATATAAGCCAGGTATGGATGAATAGTCATCTAGTTACCTACATAGGCATCTGGATATCTACATGACATCTGGGTAGCTGCATAGGCACCTGGGTAACTATATAGACATCTAGGTTCCTATATAGGCATCTGGGTAACTACATACGCATTTGGGTACTTGTATAGGTATCTGGGTACCTACATAGACTGCTTAAAGTAAATCATAACCAGACGCAACTGTCATAATGAACGTGTCTATGATGTATTTATTAATCATATAAATTAAGATTATTGATCAAACATTCAAATTTTATATGTTATTTCTCAGATGTCTGAAATCGTATAACCACGGTAAATATCAACTATATAGAAAGAGTATTTAAAGTTAAAGCGTAAAAAAATGTAGTTACTTGTTTACCACTTTGACAGGTTTTATAAGGGGTTCCCAAACTTATTTTGTCTGTATATTCACTTTGAGAATAAAATATTTTTAGCGCCCCCATTTTTTCACATAGGTACTTAAAAACCATTACAAATTCAATAAATTAATTATTGTAAGCTATACCAGCGGAGATTAAACATTAATTCGGAATGAGACTTTTACTATAACCCGCAAGAGTTAACTTGAGACCTGAGCCCAGTAGGTAGTACACAACAAACTCTAAGACTCTACACAGCGCCCATACTTTTTTTTCTGGGTCTCTTACCGCCCGCCCCCCTTTAGGTCTGCAACGCCCACAAGGGGGCGTTATCACCTACTTTGGGAAAGGCTGTTTATAACAATCCTATATGCTATAGAAAAGACAACGAATACATAATCTTATAGTTTAAAAAAAAAGTTTAATTTTGACACCGAGAAATTTCTAGATTTCTAACTGGAAAGAAATAATAAAACAATCACAAATTACAGTGTTTTAAAAAATATACATAATTTTTGACGCGTTAATAATTAATACAAAACGGGCCTTTTGTTTTTTGAAGACTTAAGAGTACAGAAAACATTAATGTAATGTAATTAATCTAGATTCCCAATAGTGACATACATTGTCGAAAGTTACAGATTACGTAAGTGACGTATGTTGTAACATACATGAAATAGTTACCATAGCAGAAAGCATAGAGATGACAACATAAATATGATTAGAATAAGTTATCCAATAATAAAAGTAGTGCTATAATAAACTGATACAGTGAAGTAATACGAAAGGAACGAGATAGTTTAACAATGAGACTTTAACGCCCGCCATACACGCTACGGTCTGCCGGAGAGGTCTACCTGTGCAGGTATGCCTGCGCAGGCCAACTGAACAGAATTGATTTTCGATCTTGCTCTGGTCGCCTGCGCAGGCTTCCCACACACACACTCCGGTCTACCTGCGCAGGCATGCCTGCACAGGTAGACCTCTCCGGCAGACCGTAGCGTGTATGGCGGGCGTTACTTCAAAATACAAAGAAAAAACCTAGTAAAAATAGTTCTCAATTGCACAATTGGTGGTGAAATTAATGTATCAATTTGTTAGAAAAATTTGAACAGCCTACGTCACGTCAATGACAAAGACATATTCTATAGTGCTCGCAGTATAAGTCTGCGCGCGACTGGTGGCGTACTTAATGTTGCCAGGTCAAGCTAATAGGTTTCCCTTCCCGTTCATTGGGAACGTACAACTTCATAAAACAGGTACGGGAAGGGATTTTTCAGGGAAGCAATTTAAGTAACTACACGACAACTGAGACTCAAGAACGAATGTCTCGAAGTAATGAACGCTTTTGCAGTGCTGGTTTGGTTCAGTATGACCAAGTATCATTGGTAATTGGTACAGGCTGTCTGGGTCTCTTACCACCAGGAAAACTTTATAATAGTTTATTAAATTATAAAAAATCTGTCATTTTCAACCTACACCAACATCGAAATAACAAGAATTTAATTTAAACTTGTAAATCTTTTATTGAGACCATAAATAACACTTTTTGAAAATTTGGCGCATGAGCGTTCTTTTAATGAGTCATTGGCTTCCATAGAGTCATCTTCTTTTTTCAATAGGGTTAAAATCACAGCGGTAACCGCAAAACTTCCTGTTCATGTTCCTTTAACAGTTATTCTACTTGGTATTGTGGGTCTTCTTTGTGCCTCTTTATTCGAGCAACTGCGGATTTGTCTTACAATCGTCGAAATTTATTTAATTTTTCTTAAGCCACTTTTGGCTTTCTTCTTTTACATTGGCCATTGTACCCGCTTTATTTATCTGAGTGCAGTGGTATAATGAGTTGTCCATTGACAGTACGTTCTGAAACGCCTATAATAAAAATACAGTAATGAATACAGAGTTAAGGATCAAAGAGCATCCAAGCTAACGTTGAAAAACAAATTAAGTAAAATTTCTTTTGGCCCACAGATTTCGGGTGAACATGGAACCGCCGAGTGTACCCGAGCGAGAAAGATACAATCAGCTGATCTTCACTGCTGTGTCACTGTGTTTTCTATTTTGATTTGTATATTATGAAAAAAAAACATTTATAACTAGTTTATCACATTCGGTCTTGAGCACTCACATTTTTTCCCACGGGTAAATTGGCGATAAAACAATCAAACCCAAAGCCGCACCTCAACCTAAAGCCTCAGCTTTAAAATATGCCGATAATAGGTGGAGATTTGATTGCTATGGTATCCCTAAATATTAGTTGTCAAATAGCTCTGCGTTTGGAAAACTGCAATTTTGGCCCGTTATTGTATCGTTCTTCTTCATAACCACGATTGATTTTCAAGAACCAGCCACGGCCAGCACTTTTAATCACTTTCGGCATAATAAAAGCTATTAATTACTTTGGAAATTAATAAATACATCAATCGTAAACAAACTTTTGTCAACTGACGTAAACAAAAAGTTGACGGCCTATCAATTAGTTCCATATTTTGATACGCGCAGATTGCGCGCAGAGTTATATTGCGAGCACTCTACAGAAAACATGAAGAGTCTAAGTCAATGACGTTGACATATTCTTAACCCAGTTTATCACTCAGATCTGTCATTCAAAAAGCGCCACAAAGGACGCCGCGATTTTGAGAACTTCGACTAAAATGGTCTCTCACTTTATACTCCTTCTATAAAGAAGACGATACTTATGTGTCTAAACTTTTTTTAGGGGGCGCGGTTTGTAAACTGCTCCATTAATTAGTCTTGTGCTTATTCGGACATCGTTGGGTCCGTACCGAAATAGTACAGTCGGAAAAGTGTACTAGTACACTTTATTAGTACCTAATAGTACCTATTAGTACCCGGTCTTTGTATGACTCTATGACTATGACGGACGTAAGGAACTGAGGAATAACAGATACGTAATAAGAATAACAGAATTTCTATCGGCTATGGCTATAGAATAGTGTCGCGAAAACACAATAACAGATTTTGACAAAGTGAATTGCAGCTTCAAATAGATGTAATAAATAAGATTATGACCACCAACGTATTAAAATGTACATAGTTTGATTTCCCTTCATACTTTAACAGGCTTAGGACTGGGACTCTATTAAATAAATATAGTAGAAATGGCGTATTTAAAAATCAAATTTTAATTACGATTGTTATGAATTATCTAGCTGCTCAAGCGCTTTATGAAATTAGAGTGTCTAACAAACAGAACACGAAAAATATTTGAAATCGCTAAAGCATCAATGACGCCTATATTCTACTGAATCTGTCTCATTTACTCGCGTAATTGCAGTACCTATAATGCTTATTCATTCTAGGACGCGACTCAGCGAACGTTGGCGTACTATTGTACTAATAGTCGAACCGTTCACTGTAAGATGACCTCTCCTGTTATATTAGCTCTATGAAGGCAGGGACCATCTTATAGTAAACAGTACGCACGTACGCTGTCACGTTCACTGTAAGATGACCTCTCCTGTTATATTGGCTCTATGAAGGCAGGGACCATCTTATAGTAAACAGTACGCACTGAATCTGTCTCATTTACTCGCGTAATTGCGGTATAATGCTTATTCATTCTAGGACGCGACTCGGCGAACGTTGGCGATACTATTGTACTAATAATCGAACCGTTCACTGTAAGATGACCTCTCCTGTTATATTAGCTCTATGAAGGCAGGGACCATCTTATAGTAAACAGTACGCACGTACGCTGTCACGTTCACTGTAAGATGACCTCTCCTGTTATATAAGTTCTATGAAGGCAGGGACCATCTTATAGTAAACAGTACGCACGTACGCTGTCTCGTACACACTCTGTCCCGTTTACTCGTGCAGTAGCCGTATAATGCTTATTCATTCTAGGACTAAACTCGGACATCGGACATTGCTGAATATAGTAGAGTGTACTAATAGTCCGATTAGGTACGAATAAGGATTGTCGTTGGGTAACGTAACTTTTAGTACAGTGACAAGTAACATAACCTAATAGTACCTAGTACACGTACTACACAAGACTACCATTAATATCCCGAGTGATAGACGATTATATATATGTTATAAACATCACTAGCAAAAGAAATATTGGATACAAACACTAAAAAGAGAGCCAACTTTATAGAATTTGGCGACTGAGAGAGAGACCATTTGAAATGAGCTAAGCAGTCCGCCATGAAATATTTGCACGAATAGAAAAGCTGTATTTCAGTCCACCGCGCGCTATTGATGCATATTTTCTCTGCGCACCGTCTCATTGGTTTGGACATTAACTTATAACGATGATTAAGTTTTCTAACTTGTTTAGATGTAGTCTAACCGTGTTATAACCAAACTGTAACTCAATTTTGCGTCTACAAGTTAGTTTAACCTCAAAACCGTCGGAAATGTAAATGCGGATTTCACTTCATTCAAACATTTAACAGACTTTTGACTCGCGTAAGGAGTTTTACTCAAGAGTACACTTGAGTGCTTGAGATCTGAAATACAGCGGTCACACTATAAAATATTATTATCCTCTAATTAAATTCACCACAGAAATTAATTTAAAAAAAAACATTTTCGAATGTGTCCGCCCTTAATTTGTGATACACAGCCAACATGCCAGGTTCTCATATGACTACTTTTTTTTCAAGACTTCTTGTATGAATGATAGTTGAATATACAATAGGATAGTTGACTGTTATGGAATTATTATATTACTAGCAGCGATGCACTCTTACTAGAAGCGTTACAACTGCCGTGGTCACGAGAACACTGAAGAAATTGCGGGCGGGAGGTAATTTATTGTGAATAATTTAAATCGCGATTAAGTTCTGTTATAACTTGATCAATGTGACTTCAAAAAGTGAAAATTTAAAACTTTATAATTTATTGAAATACTGGCATTGAAATCTGCCAAGGAAAGTCAAGAAAGTATTATGTTCTTTTCCCGCAAAGTGTTAACAAAATTGTCATATCATACATAACAAAATAGACATATCAGTAGTGACCCGCATTAAATATAAGCAATTAAATGAATGTAGTTTTATTCCTATTTTTATTGATGAATAAAATTAATAGGTAATTATTTTGTAAATGTAAATAACATACCTACATTCTGTCAACTATCCTATAGTAACATCAAACTACTATGTTGAACTCACAATTTTACTATGTTATCAAATTATGCGTCCGGTACCGAAGTGGGACCTGACTCGTTTGGTTCCTCGGCTTCGTCCCTGAATGCAACATGAGAGGAGAATATAAGTAATGTAAGCTATTTTTCTTGTTCTTTTGGCATATAAGAGAAAAAATATGAGAGTATAGTTTTACGATGCGCTTTCACATCGTCATATAAAAGCGACATCCTGAAATTAGCTAGTCAACATTTTAGTAAACATTGTAATTGACTACATGTCATCAAGGACTAAGTGCGGATACCTTACTCACTAGAAGTAGTGGGTAAAACAAAACTTGAACTTGAACTTGACTACATGTACTTTTTCTCTATTCTTTGTTTGAAGTTGAAGCCTTCTTCTTGTGTTATCTATTGTATGGTTCAAGGTAGACTTCTTAGCACCATGAATAATGTATTTGATAATGGAGCAAGGAATAATGGAGCAAGAGGTATTTAACTTCTTGCATAAGTACGTATTACATATACATGTACTTTTTTTTTCTAAACTTGATAGCCAATATCTTAATTAGGATTTACACACGAAAGTATTTAAATAAGTGTATAACTGATACCTACATAACAATAACGGCAACGTCTGTCGTGGAGTCCAGACACCACTGTTTCGAAATATTGGCTGTTTAATTATATTTTTTTCATATTTAAACGAACAAAGTCATTGGAGTTTTAAACCTGCTTCAAAAATTGTAGACAGAAAAAAAATTAGAGTTAATAATTGTAAGACTAAAACTCAGTATACACTTGGTGACATAACAGGTCTATAAAGGATGGGGCTTATAGTGTTCAAGCTGAAGAAAGCCACTATGAGATCCCGACACCTTTTTTACTTAGAATTGATAATAAGAGTGTTTTTTGTTTTGTTTTACCTTCTGAGCTTGATGCGGCTGTTCTCAAGTTGTTGTTTCAGCTGCTGAGATTCCTCACTGCAGACTTTGGACCCTCCTTCTCGTAATGCAGCCTTCAACCTTTTTATCTGTAATTGAGATGGAATATCTATAAAAAACAATCTAGTAAATCTCTTTAACAGTGTTTTTTGGTAAACATAACTATGTATCAAATAAAAGTTAGGGATCATTCATAAAGTATGTTTTATTTTAAAGGGGGTGGGGGATCGGTTAAGTGTGATAAGGGGTAGGACGGGTCCTAAGTTTCGTGATGTCATATTACAATATCTTATACATTTAAGTCCTGTGAAGAAATACCATAAATAACACTAAAACTTATAACTGCTGTTTTTTTCTAGATTGCAAAGTATGTGACGTCACACTATGAATAGGATTTTACAAATGTGATCAACTGCGACAAGCATAGCGATTCTGGACCCAGTCGTGTCGGATTGATGTCGATACGGAATCAACCTGTCGGTCTTTGTCATAATAACCGTTTAGAATGCCAGAGACAACGATTGTCATTTCGAATTCGAGTCGTTCGAATTGTGTTTAGAATCAGTACCAAGGACAGGGGATGGGTGAAATGGTCTCGAAATCAGTGTGACGTGCTATATAGATGACCCGTAGTTACTGTATCGATTTATAGTGCAATGCTGTTAGAGGAACTGATGCGTTGCATATTTTTTCAAACTACTCGCATAACCTATCCTTTTCAACAACCACCACCTTAGTAGGGGTCTTTTCAGATGTTTAATTAAAATTTTCTTATTATTGGCGAGCGCGCTAACAGTACACAAATTACAAAATAGCAAACAATTATTTTATTCTATACATATAATAATATTTACCTCGTCTTGTGCCGCGTCAATGTCGATCTGTATCTTCTTCTGCGCTTCTGCAGCTGGGTTGTCAGCTAAATGGAGAATCTGAGAAAAATACACATCTCTCAAATAACAGTAACTATCATGGCTGTTCACTACACTATCTATATATATAAAAGCGAAAGGTCACTTCATTCTTAATAATCGATTTGATTTGGGTAAATATCCGTAAACAACGAAATATTAGCGACTAGTTCCACCATTGACCCACGTTAAAATACCTAATAATACTAGAACGGTATCAAGTCCCGAACAAAACAAAGCCAGTAGTATTATGGGATATTCTAAGGAATATCTATTAAGGGCATGTATCTTTCTACCAGCTTAGTGGATTGCGGCCTTGTCTCTCATTTTGAGAGATTCCAGCAGTGGGGATATTAAGTTTAAGTGTCGCTAGAACCTAAACCAAAGGGGTTTGGGTACTTTTGTATGGGCTCGTGGCGTCGTTTTTTTTGAGCGGCCAAAGATCCGTTATCACTTTCTGTAACAATAAAATACCCTGATGCTATCTGTGCAATCAGATTTGCTCTAAGTCCTATCGGAGCTGAGTTATGGCCTGTCAAAGTTATTTATTTTTTGCATTTTTTGTATGGACAAGTGGCGTCGTTTTTTTTTAGCGGCCAAAGATCCGTTGTCCGTTTTTTGAAACATTACCTTACTCCAAGGGTATTTGTGCAATCAGATTAGCTGTAAGTCATATCAGAGCTGAGTTATGGCCTTTCAAAGTTTTTTTTGTTTTCTTTGTATGGACTAGTGGCACCATTTCCTATAGCGGCCAAACATCCGGTATCACTTTTATGAAACATTACTATATCTACAAGGTACTTGTACAATTAGATTTGCTGTAAGTCATATCGAAGCTGAGTTATGGCCTTTCAAACTTTTTTTTGGATTTTTCTTATATGGACTAGTGGCGCCATTTCCTATTGCGGCCAAACATCCGTTATCCGTTATCCCTGAGTGTCGCTTCTCCACTCAGGACCTCCCTTAAGCTTCTGGCTCCCGCATTTTTTAAATACACTCTAGGGTAGTAGCGACAAGACTAGGTGGAGTCGGGGTGCTCCGAGTCGGATCTGGGTCCTATGTAACCTGGTTATATATTACGTAGCACAACAAATAATTAAAAAATGCCTAAATGCGTCTGAGCAACAGTCGAATCGAATGTAGTACAATAGATTATGCAAAAGTTACATTATGACACTATATATTATGCTACATTCATTATGACAAAGTAAATTAGGGGAAAAATAATATGTGATTTAAAAGGCACCTTAAAAAACCATTAGAACAAATAAAAATATGCCTAAAAACTATTATGCGTCTCATCAATAGTCGAATTAAATGTAGTACAATAGATTGTTATGCTTAAAACACATAACGCCAAAAAAATATTATGCGAAAGTTGGATTATGACACTATACATTATGCTACATTCATTATGACAAAGTAAATTAGGAACAAAAAATTATGCGTTCTAATAGGCTCCCAAATAAAAGATGTGGTTTCATAGGACACTAGGTAAGAACAAAGTTCCTTGGGATAATATAGAAGCAACACAATTTGCAAAAAAGATTCATTAATTTTATTATTTATGGTACAATCATCTAAAAAATAAAGTTGGCAACACCGGCCACGGACAGTTTTTACGCGCACATGACTTCGAAAAGACAGTGGTGCACGTGGTTTTGAACCCGGGGTCGGCTGTACGGATCGGCAGTCGCTGTTCTCCCGACTATACCAGCCTGTCTACCTGTTTAAGGAACTAATTACAAAAAATGAATTAATTTTTAATATTACCTTAGTTTGCGGCGCAGAGTTGGAGGAGCCGATGCGCTCTATGTGCGCTTGGAGCGCGTCTCTTTGCGCGCGCAGTTTTTGCGCATCTCTTCGCGCGCTTTCCGCCTCCTCGCGCCACTTTGTCGCTTCTGCGCGAGCATTCTCCACCGCTGCAAATACGATTAAAATCAAATAAAACCCTGCGCAAGCATTCTCCACCGCTGCAAATACGATTAAAATCAAATAAAACCCTACGCGAGCATTCTCCACCGCTGCAAATAAGATTAAAATCAAATAAAACCTTTTTTTGTGAATAACTTGAAAAATATTCATATAAATGACACCTAGTTAATAAAGACACTAAGTTAAACAAGTTCATAAAAATATTTGTAGAAATAAATTTTACTTCAAAGTATTGCTTGCCCTCATTTTATTTCTTGCCAGCAACCAATATTGTACAAACTTTACTGTATTAGGATTTGAAAGGCAATGCTCGTAGAGAAATCACAGGGCAAAAAAAAAAACATTTCGTGTCTCTGTCTATAAATTTTGTCTCATGGTTTTATGATAAACGTGCACATGTTTACCTCAGTTACTACACTTGCAAACTAATTGTTTTTCTTTTATTACTCTCCATTTAACAACTACTCTCCAAAATTCAGAAAAAAAATTAGTCCGTAGTCCGTGGTAAGTGTCGTTATATAAACACACACCCAAACAGTTTTGACTCTACTTTTGTGATAAGAACGTCTAGCTTGTGGAATGCGTTGCTTGAGTGGGTTTTTGCCGATAGTTACAATCTTGGTGTCTTCAAATCGAGAGTGAATCGCTTAGTGAATTTAGCTAAACACGATCGTAGACCGCACATCGCTTAACATCAGCCGATAAGGCTGTCAAGTGCAAACTTCTAAAAGTAAAAAAAAAACATATATTATGTATAATTGGTATATTATCTATGATTGGTATAGAAAGTACCTTTAGCTTGTTGCGTTGGGTCCGTATTAGCGAGGAGCTCGCGGTAGGACTGCAGAGATTTCTCTAACTGTTCCACCCGCGCGGATAGCAAGGCCGCGCTGCCCGCACCTTCCTCGCCTGATAGCGTCACTGTCAGCTCTTTCTCATAGCAGTCTAACTGTTGTCTGCGGAGAAAAACAAAAACAATCAAAATTCATTTATGTGGAAATTAGACAATAAGTCTATCCAAAAACAGGAGTCCACTGGCCCCAAAGTGTGTTAGAACTGTTTCGGTAGCCAGTGGCATCTTTCAGTATCCATCAATACAATATAGATTAAATTAAAAAGCCCCCAAATGCAATTGGAACGATTACTGGGTCAAAACTATGCCATTGTAATTATTATTAGTCCGTCAGGTAGATTATGTAAAAGTAAGGGACATGTTTGTATTTTTTTGTTTTTACAAATTATTTATTTATTAATAATCGACAAAGAAAACATCACCAAACTTTCGGAGTAGGGAGTTGTGACGTCACGTCTTCGTAAAAGTGACGTCACTAGAAACTTCTAAGCACTGTATCTTCGTGCTTTTTATTTGTAAAACAAAAGAAAAAATACACGCACAATATTTGTTAATAATGGAACTGACGGACTTATTCGTTTTTTTTCTAAATATTCCTATTGGTGAGATATAATCCGGAAAAAATAATTTGTACCTATATCTCCAAGTAGCGTTGTAAGAACACGGTCAAAGGTCAAACAATACCTGTAACCAGGGTTTTTTTGTAGGGGCACGAGCCCGTGACGCAGTTTCCAAAGGAAATTTCGAAAATATCGCAATATTGTCTCAGGTCAAGTGAAATAAATGATATGTACAAAAATTATGGACTACAATTCGAGAATTAGCTTGCCCCCAAAAAAGAATTAGCAATAAATGGCCTACCTATAGCTATCTCGCTCCCTGGTGATGAGGAGCAGCCGTTTCTGGAGCCTGTGAATGAAGCTCTCCTGGTTCTTGCGAGTGGTCAACAGGTCGTTCAGCTTGCCCGTCGCCTTGTCGCGCTCGTACTTGAGCGTCGCTACGTCCTGTCGCAAGAATATACGTTTAATAGAATAAAGTAGCCTGTAAACTGCTGTAAATAAGGCGTAAAATCAAACGGGACTACACGACAACCGGCTGTCGCTTGGGATTTTACGGGATAACAAACAAATTTAAATAAAAGGCATTCCTCACACAACTGACTAGCCCCAAACTAAGCAAAGCTTATATTATGGTAAATAAATAACTGATAAAATACTTAACCTACTAATATTAAAAATGTCTGGATATTTGTTGTTCAATAACGTCAGAACGTCTGAAAGGATCGAGTTGAAATTCGGAACACATATTATAGTCTGGAATAACACGTCTAAGGCTACATCTTCATGACTGGAAAATTACAGTAACGAGAAGTTCGCAGTACGCAGTTTTAAGTTAGTAAAGAGTCATCACGAGTCATCAAGAGTCAGACGAGCATGCGCCTGATAGTAAGCAACATGCCTGCCACATAATAGTATAGTGACACGCAGCTATTGGAACATGAAGAGTCCAAATTATTACCTAGCACTGCACTGCGCTCGTCACCCAGAGATACCAGACGTTTTATCTCTATGCCGTGTAATTTCACTGAAAACATTGCAAACCGGAACACAGTAATATTCGCACATTGCTTGGCGGTAGGATAACTGGCAAAGGAGTGGTACTTCCCCAGACGGACTGCAAAGAGTCCTACCACTACATTTGTACAGATCAGTTACCTCAGTAAGATGAGCTAGTTGCGAGTGCGCTTGAGAGCTGGCCGCTGTAGCGGTGAGCTGGGAGTTGAGAGCAGAGTCCAAGGCAGTGGAAAGAGCTCGTGCACTCTCTACACCATGCCCTCGGGCCGTGCTCAGCCACTCTTCTAGCGCCGACTCTACTGATGCTAGCTTCACCTGCAATACCGAGATAGAATTCACATGATCGGAAATAAGAAATAATAATTAATCAGTCGGGCGTTAAAAAGATGGTCTTGGCAGATGAATTGGAGATGACGCTTCACTTGTTTGTCCATTGCGAGAAATCGCTTTCATTTTTAACGATATTAGCTTTGTAGCCCTACTGTAACATGAATGCTAATGCCACAGCAGATAACACTCTAAAAAACTCTGAAAACTCTAGTAAAAGCCACAAAAAAGGAGAAAAATGACATAATAGCTTTAATAAGCTCGACAATTTAATTGGCGGCCTTATCACTTACACAGAACGCGACCCTTACCATATCAGAAAAGTTAAGCATGATCTTACCTTAGCACATCATCATCAACATCAGGCCGTATTTGTCCACTGCTGGGCATAGGCTTCTCCCGTAATGCACCACTCACCCTAGTCCCGATCCTCCTCGATATTCCTCCCGAATGGACCAATTTTTCGAAAAAATTGGGAAGTTCGAAAGTCGAGAAAATCAAGACAGTGCGAACATTTCACTTATTGCACCTCCGGACCCTACACAATATGCGTCAGTGGCACAGCGCGGCTCCATCCAGGCGCGTGCTCCGCCGCCGGGCAAGCCCGCGCCGCCGCGTAACCCCGCACCACCACCGAGCCAGCCCGCGCCGGCCGTCACTGCACCGAAGCCTACTCAGCGCACGCCGCTGCGCAACCCTGCACCACCGGCGGGCCAGCCCGCGCCGGCCTTCACTACGCCGACGCCTCCCAGCTCATGTCGTCACGCAACCCTACACCACCAGCGGGCCAGCCCGCGCCGGCCGTCAATGCACCGCCGACTAGCCAGCTCACGCCACCACGCAACCCGGCGCCGGCCACCACCGAAACGCTGCGCCAGCCCGCACCACCGCTCGCACGAGCACCAGCTCCTACAGCTGCATCGGCGCCATCGCGGAAACGCGGCAAACGCGCCCTGGTGTCAACCACAGAGTCGTCCACCGATAAAGACACTATCAATTTTTGATTCAAAAACGACCGAGCAACAATCATCAGCTCGAGATTCATCGTGGCAGACTGTGACACGGCGTAAAGATCGATACGCATATACGAGACAAGTCGTACGCGGAAGTGGCACTTCAGACGCGGAACTAGAAGCAATTGAACGCGTGAAAAAATTACACGTATGCTTCCTGAAACCGACAACGACTCCGGAAACTTTAAAAACATACATGGACAAGAAAAATCCATGTTCTGAGTATCATGTCAAGAAAATACTCTTGAAGCATACGCACTACGCATCGTTTGCCGTGACCGTACCAACAAGCAAATATGACTTTTTCATGAAAGCTGATAATTGGCCAAGTAGAGTCGAAATTAGTCCTTGGTTTCGACGCGGCGACCGGCGGGCGGTGCGCCCGTCCTCAGAAGCCGCAGATGACGCAAACAACACCAAAACTACCGCGGCCTCGGGCGCGGGGCGGCGGACGCAACACCGCCCCCGCCACTCCGCCGGCGGCTCCCCTGCGACGAGAGCTGGCGGCCGTAGTACAAAACTCAGTGTTTAGCATGAACGCGCAGTGGTTACCACCGAGACAATTGACAATATGCCACCAAAACATTAACTCGTTAAGCGATAAGACTCAACGATTAGAAGTTCTCTTAGAATCTGAACTTAAGTGCGATGTTCTTGCATTAACAGAACACTGGCTTACAGCCCCGAATTTACAATGTATACACTTAAAAGGCTACAAGTTAGTGTCTAGTTTTTGTAGAAATAATGTTATCCATGGCGGATCTTGCATCTTTGTAAATGAAGCACTAAAGTGTGTCGAAAACGTTGAGTTATCAGCATTGTCAGAAGAAAGATTTTGCGAAATCTCCGCGATTGACGTTATGGACTTTAACATTACTATCATTTGCATTTATCGCACAGGCCTAGCTCATGTTAGAGGTTTCTTAAGTGCCCTGGAACGTTTGCTCGATAAGCTCAGTGAAACCGATAAAACATTCATGATTCTCGGTGACATAAACATAAATATTTTAGACAATACTAGCGCTGACTTTAGAAATCTGTCCGACTTACTCCACTCCCATGATGTGAGTTCGATTGTGGACTTCCCTACTCGTATAACAGAAAACTCACAAACAGCGATTGACCTTATTTTTACAAATGTAGCGCGCAACTTACTTCCGCAAACTCAATAAATACGCTTCTGTCGGATCACTTAGCTGTACGTGGAGTAGTGAAATTTGCACATTCAACGCCAGCACAGCTCACTCGCCGCACGCGTGATTTCTCGCAGAATAACCGGGCAAATTTCGTTATGTCTATTGATAGTATAGATTGGTGCGAGGTAAGCGAGAGAAACAAAACCGCTCAAACATTTGCGTTGGCACTGATCAATATTTTAGCAAATAAGTACGATACTTGTTTCTCTATAAAACGAACTCCAAATAACAAACGTGACGCGTCGTGGGTTACGCCTGACATACTTAATCTAAAATCATTGTTGTTTGATATTTCGAAATTAGTTGACCAATTTCCTGAGGAAGAGAACTTAATAGCTATATTTGACGATCTCAACAGGAAATACATTTCGACTTTGAATATTTCTAAGACAAATCATTATAGTAGTATAATACACGGAAGTATGAATCCATCAAAAGCTATGTGGGGAATCGTGAACACGGAGAGGGGGAAAAACAATACCCCTAGGTTGAACTGCTCCGAGATCGTTAAAGATTGTAATGGCAGTAAGTTTAGTTCGCCTAAAGATGCAGTAAATGCTATGAACGTTCGGTTTTTAAATGCAGCTGCTGCCTGTGGAGCACCTAAATCTGATACTGCTACTGTATGTAAAATTTTAGTATCAGCACGTCAAGCATCTGACCGTTCCCTCAGACTAACAAGTTTCTCGGCTGATGAGGTATTCCGCATAGTATCCTCCAAAATACCCCCAAAAAAGTCGAAAGACATATACGGTGTGTCGATGGAGCTAATTAAACTAGCAATTTTGCCTCTAGCTCCGGTTCTCGCAACACTGTTTAATAAGTGTCTTAGAGAAGGCTCGTACCCGTCGTCGCTGAAAATATCGAAAGTGTCCCCGATATTTAAAGGCAAGGGCAAAAAGGACGATATTGATGGATATAGACCAGTATCGATTATACCAGCAATAGCCAAAGTGTTCGAAAACGGCTTGAGTTCACGATTAGTGGCCTACCTATCGGAAACTGAGGCGCTGTGTGAACAACAATACGCATACCGCGAAGGGAGGTCTACGATTTCTCTAACGCGTGAAGTGATACGTAGTGTGTTGGCTGCCCGTGAACGTAAAGAGCAAGTAGCTGTCTTGTGCTGTGACTTTTTTTTTTTTTTATAGCATAGAGTGACGAGACGAGCAGGTCATGTGCCTGATGATAAGCAACATGCCTGCCACATAACAGCACAGTAACACGCAGCTATTGAAACATGATAGTCCAAATCATTACCTAGCACTGCACTGCGCTCGTCACCCAGAGATCTAAGATATTATGTCTCTAAGCCCTGTAATTTCTCTGGAATCATTGCCCTTCAAACCGGAACACAGTAAAGTTTGCACATTACTGCTTGGCGGTAGAATATTTGGCAAAGGTGTGGTACTTCCCCAGGCGGACTCTGCTAAGAGTCCTACCACTACTAAATAACACCTACTTATCGAAGGCCTTCGATGTCGCAGACCACGAGACCTTAGCTTTAAAGCTGAAACACTATGGCATATCTGGGAAATCATACGAGGTGTTGACTGACATGTTACGAGGCCGCTCTCAGATAGTGGATGCTGGCGATAGCGATAATAAATCAGATCCGCTGCCTTCGTCTATGGGAGTACCGCAGAGTTCGTCAATTTCAAATATAATGTTCTCTCTCCTACTAAACGATCTCCCTGATGCCGTAAAGGGTGCAGGCATATTCATGTATGCAGATGATGTGGCTGCCGTAGTAACAGCTCTTTCAATTGAGGATTTAGAAGAGAAATTAAATATTGTAATTAACGGCTTAAATTCATGGTTTAGAGCTAATGGTTTTATGTTAAATTCAAAAAAGACTCATTTCGTTCACTTTTATCTGTCGGGCCACCATATAAAACCGCTTAAAGTTTCGCTAAACGGTGTAAGGATTGAGCAAGTACAGACCACCACATTTTTGGGATTCGAGATTGATCGCAGCATGACGTGGGAACACCACATCGACAAGATGTGTGCTAAAGTCAGCAGTGCGTGCTTTGCGCTAAGACGAGTATCCCGAGTGGTGTCTGCGGAAGTGTCACGTGCGTGTTACTTCGCCACAGTGCATTCTCGGTTACAATACGGCGCCGAGCTATACGCGCGCGCTGCCGACTGGGAGCGTGCGTTCCGCGCCCAAAAACGTGCCGTACGTGCCATCGTTGGCGTATCGAAATGCACATCCGTCAGACCATATTTCAAAGAGCTTGGCATACTTACGTTACCTGCTATACAATACAATACAATACAAAACACTTTATTGGCACCATAAACAAAGTTGACAACAAGTAACACATATAACAAAACAAAATGGGCACAAAAGGCGATCTTATCGCTAAAAGCGATCTCTTCCAGATAACCTTTTGATTTATGAGGAAACTAAATTTGTAATATTTTGGGCAGTGGTGCAACTAACGAAATAATTAAAATACATACACATACATAGAATAGATAATATAGACACATACTAATTTTATGATATATAAATGATTTAGACTACATATAATGAATATAAAAATAAATAAGTATACATTTATATGTATAATATATACATAATGACATTCATATAAATATAATACGAAACACAAAATGCTGAGAAGATAAATCAATGAACGTTTGTCAGAAAATGCTGTCGAATCTGAGTCCTGAACGAAACGACGCTCTGCGCACGTCTAATAGCCGCAGGAAGAGCATTCCATAAGGCAACAGCCTGCACGCAGAACGACGAACCGTAAAAGGAGCTTAAATGAGCTGGAGTAGACAATAGGAGATTTGTAGACGACCTAAGATTGACCGAATGAGTGTCGCAAAGAAACGTGAAACGGGAGCTTAAATACGGAGGGGAAGAAGGAGTGAAAAGTGTGGTGTATAAAAGTGATAGGATGTGAGTATCCCGACGTAAACGGATAGGGAGCCACTCGAGTTTAGATCGGAAAAGAGAAACATGGTCATATTTTCGGAGACCGAAAATAAACCTAATACAAAAGTTTTGAAGACGCTCGAGCATTTCGAATTGGTCCCGTCTAAGGTCAAGATAGCAGACGTCAGCGTAGTCGAGGATGGGAAGAAGGAGGGATTGTACTAGCGCAACTTTGGTGGCCGTAGGCAAGAAGTTTCGAATTCTTCGAAGTGATGCTGCTGAGGCAAATATTTTACGTTTTGTAGATCGAATTTGTGGATCCCAAGTAAAACAACGATCAAAAATAATGCCAAGATTTTTTACTTCTGCACTAAATGGTACCGTCACGCCACCGAATACAACTTTAGTAGTAGTGCCATAGTCGATTCTCGATACAAGCCGCGAGCTTCCAATAATTATGGCCTGAGTTTTCGTGGGATTGACAGTAAGACCGAAAGACCTACTCCATTTTTCAATGCGGCGCAAATCATCGTTGACCAACTTAATAGCATCATCTATATTGATATACCAGGTGGCTGTGTATGTCAGAAATAATCTAGAATCATACAATACGCGAGGAGAGAGACATTCTCGAAACATACGTAACGCGGACAAGCTGGATGTCATATCACACTCTCTCACAAGGTCACGGAAGCTAACTCACATTATGGGACCTGAAGTTTATAACACTCTTCCCAAAATAGTTATATCTGCCCCAAGTTTCGGCAGCTTCAAAAACAAATTAAAGTGCTGGCTTATCGATCAAACTTTTTATAGTTACACCGAATTTTTAGAGAGTGATGGCAAAGTCCTATAAAAATGTATACAAAAATTTGACATGGGTCAGTACAATTGTTATAAAAACATATTATACTCATATAATGCTTGACAGTTTTCTGTACAATAATTATTATAATACAGTAAAGTACCTAGTCATTTCAAACTTTGAAAATGTATACAATTTGTATGCTCTTTCGTTTGTTTTTATTTTTTATTTATTGACGTGTAAATTGTACATTTATGAATAAAGTACTTTGACTTTGATCGAGGAGCGAGGATCGGGCTAATTTCCTAAGCTACTTTTTTTTAGTTTACACTTGACCGCCATCTCGCCTGATGTTAAGCGACGCGACGATGCGGTCTACGATGGAGTGTGCTTACCCTAGAAACAAGCGACTTACTCTCGATTTGGAAACATCCGAGATTGTAACCATCGGGAAAAACCCACTCAGGCAACGCATTCCACAGCCTAGACGTTCTTATCACAAATTTAGAGTCAAACCTTTTTGTTCGAGTCTTTGGAACATCAACCATGAAACGATGTCACTTTTTAGAGGTACGAGCAATCCGATAGAAAAAAGGGAAAGGTGTAATCAAATCATGCAGATTAGTTACACACTCTCCGAAATGTACCCGATAAAAAACCGACAAGCTAGCAATTTTGCGTCCATCCATCCCAAAGGTGTGACTCCGTACAAGAGGGAATCTGTGCTTAGTATAACGTGAGTCTGTTCAGGCTTGAAGTAGTTTCACAACTTTGAATGGACACTTAGTTTCTTGGCAGTTAATTTGGCCTTATAGACTACAGGCCCGTGAACATAATTTACGTAGTAAATGAACCACCAGGAGACCTATGTAGGGTGATAGAAGGGTACGAAGTAATAAGATTCAGCACTATGCCGTCACTTGTAAGCTGGCCAACTGAGTGCAGTCGAAGAGGGGGGGGTTGCAACCCTCGATCATTTCTCCTTATCGCATGATTTTTGTACGGCATTGCGAAAAAATGAATTCGGAAAGGTATTGAAACTGTATGGAACCAATGCTGTACATAATCAAATGCCCAAATTTTATCTGTAAATCACGAATTTTTCCGACAAACTAATAATTAAAAACTTAAAATTTATAATTTTTATAGTTTCAATACCTCTTCTAATCTATTATTTTGCAACGCCGTACAAAAATCATGCGACAAGGAGAAATTACCGAGGATTGCAACCCCCCCCCCCCCCCTCTTCGACTGTACTCAGTTGGCCAGCTTACAAGTGACGGCATAGTGCTGAATCTTATTACTTCATACCCTTCTATCACATCCTACATAGGTCTCATGGTGGTTGTTCATTTACTACGTAAATTTTGTTCACGGGCCTGTAGTTAAGAGTTGATGAAAAAGCTAGAGTTGATGGGTCTGTAGTTGACAGGATCAGCACGACTACCTTTTTTAGGCACAGGTTACACGTTAACACGTTAGCAGTCTTCCACGACTTACTACTTGCTACTACTCGGTACTTGCCCTGTTTGAAGAGACAGTACAGGCGCACAAGCCTTCAATACTAGGGCAGGAATTCCGTCCTGGCCACTGGCTTTATTCACATTCAGATTGCGTAGCACTTTACGAATCTCCATTTCAGCATTGGAGGCAGTGAGCTGTTGTGACATAGTCAGTGATGTTACCTTGGCTGCAGCACGTTCACGCGGGAGGTGAGCTGGCGCAGTTGCTCCTCTAGAAGCAGCTTGTTGCAGATGGCGTCACTCTTTGACCTCTCACTAGCACGCAGACGCACCACTTGTCTCTAGCCCCGGTAAGTTCCTTAGACAGTTTTCACATTTCCAGTGAAGTCGGTAATGTCAGTGAAGTCAGTGTTGTTAGTGAAGTCGGTGATGTCAGTGTTGTCAGTGATGTTACCTTGGCTTCGTGCAGCTCTCGTTGCACCGGCTGCAGCACGTCCACGCGGGAGGTGAGCTGGTGCACTTGCTCCTCCAGAAGCAGCTTGTTGCAGATGGCGTCACTCTTTGACCTCTCACTAGGACGAAGACGCATCATTTCTGTTTCTAGCCCCACCATGTTGCTTAGACGTTCTCCACAGTGTCAGTGATCTCCGTGATGTCAGTGTTGTTAGTGAAGTCAGTGTTGTTAGTGAAGTCAGTGATGTCAGTGTTGTTAGTGAAGTCAGTGATGTCAGTGTTGCTAGTGAAGTCAGTGATGTCAGTGTTGTTAGTGACGTCAGTGATGTTAGTGAAGACAGTGAAGTCAGTGATGTCATTGTTGTTAGTGAAGTCAGTGATGTCATTGTTGTTAGTGAAGTCAGTGATGTCAGTGTTGTTAGTGAAGTCATTGATGTCAGTGTTGTTAGTGAAGTCAGTGTTGTTAGTGAAGTCAGTGATGTTAGTGAAGTCAGTGATGTCAGTGAAGTCACATTGGCTTCGTGCCGCTCTTATTGCACCGGCTGCAGCACGTTCACACGGGAGGTAAGTTGGTGCACTTGCTCTTTAAGCAGCAGTTTGTTGCAGATGGCGTCACGCAGCGACCGCTCGCTGGTACGGAGACGCATCCCTTCTGTCTCTAGCTCCGCTATGTTGCTTAGACGGTTTTCACATTGTGGTGAAATCAGTGATATAAGTGTTGTTAGTGACGACAGTGATGTTAGTGAAGACAGTGAAGTCAGTGATGTCAGTTTTGTTGGTGAAGTCAGTGATGTCAGTGTTCTTAGTGTAGTAAGTGATGTCAGTGTTGTTAGTGAAAAGTCAGTGATGTTAGTGGAGTCAGTGATTTCAATGACCTTCTCTCACCTTCGTGATTTCAGTGTTGATAGTGAAGTCAGTGATGTTAGTGATCTCTCTCCTCACCTTAGCTTCATGCAGCTCTTGTTGCACCGGCTGAAGCACGTTCACGCGGGAAGTGAGCTGGTGCACTTGCTCCTCCAGAAGCAGTTTGTTGCAGATGCCGTCACGCAGCGACCGCTCGCTGGCGCGGAGACGCGCCACTTCCTTCTCCAGATCCGCCATGTTGCTTAGACGTTTTTGAGCGGTCTGTTGATGATGATGATGAAAGACATGTAGCATTATGTATGTAAAATAATCTAAAATCTTTAGTAATATTAGAAAATCTTTAGAACATTATACTCTGAAACATTCGCTATATGAAAGTTGGCCTTTTTAAAAGTGTCATTACAAAAGGCAGATGTTAGGTTGCGAAATAAAACATAATTATTTATTTTATTTATTTATTTATTGAATAATAGGCGAGCAGCATTAGCTGATATGCCTATATCTCAGTGTTGAAATAACAAATTATAGGTAATTGTCTGTTAAAATGATTTTGTCTTTAACTATCCATTTGTCCAATCTGTTCTTGAAAGAGTTTAATGACTTTGCTGAAATAACATCCTCAGGCAACCTGTTCCAGTTGTAAACCACTCTGTTGCTGAGGATGTGATGTGCAGTGTTTGTCAGTGATGGTGCGTGGGACAACTGGGACTTATGACGCCGACTGTCTCTCTTATGCTCCTTTAATCTGTACAGGTTCTTTATGTGAGGGAGGTTATAAAATCCATTCAGTATTTTAAATGTTTCGATCAAGTCTCCTCGTAACCGTCTCTCTTCCAATGTAGTGAGGTGTAGGGCTTTTAATCTGTCCGTGTAGGATTTACGTCGAAGGGCATATGGGCATTTTGTCGCTTTTCTTTGCACACTTTCAAGCAAATCAATATCTTTTTTGAAGTAGGGGCTCCAGACTTGATAACCATATTCTAGTAGCGGCCTCACATAAGTTTTATATATTTTAAGAAACATCTCTACAGTTATAGATTGAAAGGATCCACGAATGACATAAAGAAAAGAGTTTGCTTTCTTAACTATTCCAGAAATATGTTCTTCCCATTTTATGTGATAAGTTTGGCAAATTATTCGGAGAAATAAAATTGTGCAAAACGTTACTTGGCAAGTGATAATCGACCAAACAGGTTTCCGCGAAGAGGCAGAAAAACCATTTATTTTAAGACAACTTCCGTTGCGTGCGCTGCGTAAACGGTTATAGTTACCCAAAAATTATGTAGGACGAAATTGTTCCTTTATAAATGTTCTAAAAAAAAGTCCACAGCAGCATATTATGTCATCTTTTATAGTAGAATCACTATATTATTTATTAAGCCAATAATGTTCTAAAATAATGCCTTATATGCGAAGATATGTTTCTAAACACGATGTTAATACTAAATCATTATTTTTTCACAAGTAATTAATTTTGGTCAAAATTGTCATAAATTATGTGAGGTGATATTAGCGATTTTCCACAAAAAACTCATGTGAGATTTGTGTAGACCAACATATGTATCATTGGGTGAGATTTGATTTAAAATCACCCTCTCCCCTAAAAGCCTCAAGTAATTAATGAATATCAACTTGATATCATTTGATTTCAATGAATATCTAATTAATTTTAATTTGTTTGTGTCACATAAAAACATAAAAAACATAAAACATTTAAACTTATTATGTGAACACATATTTATGTGAAAACACAAAATTACTTATAAACTAATACTTCCTCTCACTTCTATGTGTAAGCATATTTATATGAAATGAATGACTGCCAACTATTTTATGTTTTCAATTTGAAAAATATCAACGTAGTATGTAAGAAAGAACTAACCTTAGCTTGAGTCTGCCAATCTTTATACGAGTCCCGTTCATACTCCAACTCCTTGAGTTTGCTGGTAACCTGCTGCAGCTCAAAGGTCTGGTTCTCCACCTGGTTCCGCAGCAAGGTGCACTGCTCTGCCCGGCTCGTCTGCTTGGCCACTTCCTTCTTTAACATCTCCACTTCAGATTGGACACCTTCATATGCCTGCACAATTTATAATTTTCCAAATCACTTAGCATTTTAGGCAGTACCTAACCTTTCATAAGCAGCCAATGTATATAATCATCATAAATGTTCTTACAGCTGCTCTTGGCATTCTCTTGCAAAGAGTGAGTCAAAGCTATAATCCACCTAGGTGGCCCAGTGCAGGTTGGTGAGATATTTCCCCAGGTGGACTCTGCTAGGAGTCTTACCACTACAAAATTGCTCAGAACTGAAGATTGTACGACAAAAGAGCAGATATGCCCAGTAGAGGCCCAAGAAGGTTCAAGATCAGGGGTACCCAAATAGCGGACTACGGTTTGCATCCAGACCACCAACCCTTTTTTGCGGACCGTCAGTAGTACATAGCAGCTTTCACTACAGAGTATGTAATATGACTAATAAACAACTCCAGGATTTGTAACAAACCAGGGGAATGTTATTTTTACTTTTTTTACTATACACCTCGAACAGATGGTCCACAGCAAAAACAAAAAATATTTTTCTCATTGATATGAAAAAAAAAATGCCTTCGTTATTTCCACAATTACATTTGTGTAATAAAAATTTTCTTTATAAAATTGCAAATCTCGATGGATGGTCATTTGATCTCTTAAAACAGACTGAGAGACAAAACTATTTTATAGCTAGCCAGTTATTGCACCACCAAGGAGTAATGTGAAAACATCACACCATCAAACACTGTATTCTGGTTTGAAAGCCAATTTTTCCAGTAAATTTACAGGGCATAGAGATAAAACCTCTGGGTGACGAGTGCAATGATGATTATCGATATGAATTACGCTAGGTAATGATCTCTCCATGTTCCAATGTCGTGTCACTGCGCTGTTATAGGCAGACATGTTGCTTACCATCAGGCACATGACCTGCTCATCACATCACACTATACTATAAAAAAAAATACCTGTAGAAGTTCATCATAATCCTTCTTCAGCTGCGAGAGTTCCTCCTTGCTACTGACGTTGGCATCCAGCAACTTGTCCTTCAGATCGGCTACCTGCTTGTGCAACTCCGTCTTCTCTTTGTCCCAGTAAGCTTTAGCCTCTTTGTGCTCCTTTACAGTCTGGCAACAATTTTTAAATATTTTTTTTTATATAATATGTATACAATATTTTTCAAATAAAATTATTTTTATTAAGTTGTAATTTCTATGATTTATAGTGAACTCAAGTAAATTGTTTTAAAATAGGCGAGCCGTCTAAAAAAAACGAATTAATCAGTTGTTTCATTAAAAAATGTTGTATTTGTTTTTCTTGTTTCACAAACAAAAAGTTACTAAGATACAGTGCTTGCATGTTTTGAGTGACATACGATTTGTATGATAAAGTGATCTCACAATCACAACCCCCACTCAAGAAGTTTATATCATTGTTGATCCTTATTAATTCAATTAAACAATTTTATTAAATTAGTCTTTTATTAGTTTGTGTAATAGTTTCTTCTGTGTTGTGGCTTTTCATAGACAGTTTTCTTATCATATTTGATTTAATAAATATGTGTCCCATATTTTTCCATAATCTAGCTGATAGACTAATTAGAACGCTATATTATTTACCCTGTCCTGATCCCAATTTAACACACATAATATATAAATATAGGCAAAACAATATAAAATCAAAAGACAAGTTGTTTACTAGTTTTTACTCATTTGAATTTAAACATTTTTTTTTTTCAACATCTATTTTGGAGCCACCAGAGCTGAAGCTGAAGCCCCTGTTGTCCTGTCCTAAATCTGGCTATGATTGTCTGGAAGAGATTACTCTCAGTAACAAAGCCACCTCTTGTAGCTAGTACATAATAAATGTTTTATTGTAAAATTTCTGTTGTGACACTTACGTGTCACAGTGAAAAGTTTTATGTAAAACCTAATAGTGCAGTAACTTTATACATTACCGTATGCGTTAAATCCGGTAGATCTGATTTTTTGCAGACTTGTTTATGATGTTGGCCTAATGATTGTCCCAAGTGACCTCGAGCGACAAACTTTGTCAAAAATCGAAAAAACCGTTTCAAATTTTGGCGATTATAACCCTAAACGAATACTTTTTGTTAAAACTTTCTTATGTCGTTTATAAAGTAGACTAAAGGGGTTTGGGTAAAGTTGGCGTCGTTTTTTTTTTAGCGGCCAGAGATCTGTTATCACTTTCTTGTAACAATAAAATACCCTGATGCTATCTGTGCAATCGGATTTGCTCTAAGTCACATCGGAGCTGAGTTATAGCCTGTCAAAGTTATTTATTTTTTGGATTTTTTGTATGGGCAAGTGGCGTCGTTTTTTCATTTTAGCGGCCAGAGATCTGTTATCACTTTCTTGTAACAATAAAATACCCTGATGCTATCTGTGCAATCGGATTTGCTCGAAGTCATATCGGAGCTGAGTTATAGCCTGTCAAAGTTATTTATTTTTTGGATTTTTTGTTTGGGCAAGTGGCGTCGTTTTTTTATTTTAGCGGCCATCGATCTGTTATAACTTTCTTGTAACAATAAAATACCCTGATGCTATATGTGCAATCAGATTTGCTGTAAGTAATATCGGAGCTGAGTTATGGCCCCTCAAAGTATATTTTTTGGTTTTCTTTGTATGTACTAGTGGCGCCATTTCCTATAGCGGCCAAACATACGTTAGCACTTTTGTGAAACATTATTTTTACCTTAAGGTACCTGTGTAATCAGATTTGTTGCAAACTATATCGGAGCTGAGTTATGGCCACTCAAAGTTTTTGTTTTGGTTTTCTTTGTATGTACTAGTGGCGCCATTTCCTACAGCGGCCAAACATTCGTTAGCACTTTTATGAAACATTATTTTTACTTTAGGGTACCTGTGTAATCAGATTTGCTCCAAACTATATCGGAGCTGAGTAATGGCCCCTCAAAGTTTTTTTTTTGGTTTTCTTTGTATGTACTAGTGGCGCCATTTCCTACAGCGGCCAAACATCCGTTAGCACTTTCATGAAACATTATTTTTACCTTAGGGTACCTGTGTAATCAGATTTGCTCAGTGAGTTATGGACACTTAAAGTTTTTTTTTTGTTTTTCTTTATGGACTAGTGGCGCCATTTCCTACAGCGGCCAAACATCCGTTAGCACTTTTATGCAACATTATTTTTACCTTAAGGTACCTGTGTAATCAGATTTGTTGCAAACTATATCGGAGCTGAGTTATGGCCACTCAAAGTTTTTTTTTTGGTTTTCTTTGTATGTACTAGTGGCGCCATTTCCTATAGCGGCCAAACATCCGCGAGCACTTTTATGAAACATTATTTTTACCTTAGGGTACCTGTGTAATCAGATTTGCTCCAAACTATATCAGAGCTGAGTAATGGCCCCTCAAAGTTTTTTTTTTGGTTTTCTTTTAGGGCCCATAACTCAGCTCCGATATAGTTTGGAGCAAATCTGATTACACAGGTACCCTAAGGTAAAAATAATGTTTCATAAAAGTGCTCGCGGATGTTTGGCCGCTATAGGAAATGGCGCCACTAGTACATACAAAGAAAACCAAAAAAAAAACTTTGAGTGGTCATAACTCAGCTCCGATATAGTTTGCAACAAATCTGATTACACAGGTACCTTAAGGTAAAAATAATGTTTCATAAAAGTGCTAACGGATGTTTGGCCGCTGTAGGAAATGGCGCCACTAGTCCATACAAAGAAAACCAAAAAAAAAACTTTAAGTGGCCATAACTCAGCTCCGATATAGTTTGCAACAAATCTGATTACACAGGTACCTTAAGGTAAAAATAATGTTTCATAAAAGTGCTAACGGATGTTTGGCCGCTGTAGGAAATGGCGCCACTAGTACATACAAAGAAAACCAAAAAAATAACTTTCGAGTGGCCATAACTCAGCTCCGATATAGTTTGCAACAAATCTGATTACACAGGTACCTTAAGGTAAAAATAATGTTACATAAAAGTGCTAACGGATGTTTGGCCGCTATAGGAAATGGCGCCACTAGTACATACAAAGAAAACCAAAAAAAAACTTTGAGGAGCCATAACTCAGCTCCGATATAGTTTGCAGCAAATCTGATTACACAGGTACCTTTAAGTAAAAATAATGTTTCATAAAAGTGCTAACGGATGTTTGGCCGCTGTAGGAAATGGCGCCACTAGTACATACAAAGAAAACAAAAAAAAAACTTTGAGTGGCCATAACTCAGCTCCGATATAGTTTGCAACAAATCTGATTACACAGGTACCTTAAGGTAAAAATAATGTTTCATAAAAGTGCTAATGGATGTTTGGCCGCTGTAGGAAATGGCGCCACTAGTCCATTTAAGAAAAACCCAAAAAAAACTTTAAAAGGCCATAACTCAGCTCCAATATGACTTACAGCAATTCTGATTGAGCGAATACAATTGTCGTAAGCTAGTGTTTCAAAAAAGTGACAACAGATTTTTGGCCGCTAACGGAAATGGCGCCCATATATAAATAAAATATATTTTAAAATACCTAAATAAAAACTTTGAAAGGCCATAACTCAGCTCCGATATTACTTACAGCAAATCTGATTGCACATATAGCATCAGGGTATTTTATTGTTACAAGAAAGTTATAACGGATCGATGGCCGCTAAAATAAAAAAACGACGCCACTTGCCCATACAAAAAATCCAAAAAATAAATAACTTTGACAGGCTATAACTCAGCTCCGATATAACTTACAGCAAATCTGATTGCATATATAGCATCAGGGTATTTTATTGTTACAAGAAAGTTATAACTGATCGATGGCCGCTAAAATAAAAAAACGACGCCACTTGCCCATACAAAACATCCAAAAAATAAATAACTTTGACAGGCTATAACTCAGCTCCGATATGACTTCGAGCAAATCCGATTGCACAGATAGCATCAGGGTATTTTATTGTTACAAGAAAATGATAACAGATCTCTGGCCGCTAAAAAAAAAACGACTCCACGGGCCCATACAAAAGTACCCAAACCCCTTTGCTACAATATGATACTAGAATTGTCTCTGTACACCCAATAGTTTCTGAGAATAAGTCTTTCAAAGTTAATAATTTTTTTCGTACTTCGCAATTTTTAGCAATATTTTAACTCCTACTTGACCACTTTGTGGCACAGTTACGGCGGTTTTTAACCCCCAACCAAAAAATGAGGTGTTATAAATTTGACGTCGAAGTCTGTCTGTCTATCAGACAGACATACATACAGGTCTGTCTCTATGTATCTGTCTGTGTGTGTATCTGTCTATAGCACCGTAGAGCTGAAACGGATGGGCCGATTTCGATGCGTTTTTTTTTATTTGAAGATAAATTTTTGTGTTGATGTTTTGAGCTATTTTTGGTTAATATCGATTCAAGATGGCCGCCTCCACCAAATGGCAGACCAAATATTTCAATTACCTCAATATGGGTATTAAATGAAAGGGCTTGACTAGTAGAGTACTATACAGTATAACAAATTTCAAATCACAAAATGGCGAACTCCATAGTTATTTTTTTCACTAATGCCTTAATATGGGTGTCAAATGAAAGAGCTTGACTAGTAGACTACTATACACTATGAAAAATTTATATTTATACCATATCGAGGTAGTTGTGAAAAAAGAAACGTATTTCGTCATTTTGTGGTTGCGGCCATCATGGATTTGAAATTTGTCATAGTGCATAGTAGTCTACTAGTCAAGCCCTTTCATTTGATACCCATAATAAGGCATTAGTGAAAAAAAAATGATGTAGTTCGCCATTTTGTGATTTGAAATTTGTTATACTGTATAGTACTACTAGTCAAGCCCTTTCATTTGATACCCATATTGAGGTAGATTGTGATGAAATATTTGGTCCGCCATTTGGTGGAGGCGGCCATCTAGAATCGATATTAATCAAAAATAGCTCAAAACATCAACACAAAAATTTATCTTCAAATAAAAAAAAAACCGCATCGAAATAGGCCCATCCGTTTCAGCTCTACGATGCCATAGACAGATACACATAGAGACAGACCTGTATGTGTGTCTGTCTAATAGACAGACAGACTTCGACGTCAAATTTATAACACCTCTTTTTTTGGTCGGGGGTTAAAAACCGCCGTAACTTTGCCACAAAGTGGTCAAGTAGGAGTTAAAAGAGAGACGAACTTCTTAGCATTCCATGGATTCACCGTGCGGGTGCCGGGTCCATCGTGTGGCAGAGAGAGAAATCTCGAATAGACCCCAAGACTTGTGACTCGGGCTGTAGGTTTAAAAGGGGCCCCTTATATTGACGTACGTCAACACTCACCTTCACTACTCGTATTTCTCTCCCTGCCCAGCCAAATCCGATATGATCCTACTAGTGCAGCTTTAGATACTCGTTCTAGTATAGAACTTACTGCACTTCTGGACAATCCAAGGTCTTTAAGCAGGTTATAGAGAGATTTTGCTGGTATACCTCTCGCTCCTACTTCTACAGCGTATAAATTAACTACATAGCCATTTTTTGTTAATTCATTTTGTAGGTCGTAATATTTATTTTGTTTCATCACGTGGTCTTTAGGTATATTAGTTTCCCACGGTACGGTAAGTTCTACCAGGACTATGCGTTTCGTTGCCCTAGAAAAAAGGAAAATGTCCGGTCTGGATGACGAAACACCCACATCCTCTGGGATTTTGTAGTGCTTTTCATACGTGTCCATTAAAATAGTCCAATCAGGTGCTGAACCCAGGATTGAGTAAGGCTTGTTCTTGGAGTTTGAAGTTGAGCCCTCTTTTACAAAGTTAATTTGTCTTTTGTTTATCGTCAATCCCTTTTGGGCTCTAGCTACCGAAAGGCTTACGGCTTCACGTATGATTTCAAGTACTCTGTCATGGCGCTGTGAGTAATGACCCCTATTAAGGAGCACCTTGCATCCCACCAATATGTGCCTTGCTGTACATATCGCCTCACCACAAGTATAGCAACATTTTTCAGAGGCTTTTCCCCACCTTACCAAGTTACTCTGGTCAGGGAGGGTCATTTGGAAAGCGTTCAGATAAAATTTTAATAAGGCAGGAGACCAGTCATATAGCAAGGTGCGCCACTTTAGAGCTAATGGGATACAAAACTCACCTATGGTTAACCACTCACTTTGCATTTCTAAATTCATAGCGTGCACTTTGTAACTATCATTTTCGTCTTGTTGTAGAAAGCAAAAAATTGCGAAGTACGAAAAAAATTATAAACTTTGAAAGACTTATTCTCAGAAACTATTGGGTGTACAGAGACAATTCTAGTATCATATTGTAGCAAATTTAGTCTACTTTATAAATGCCATAGAAAAGTTTATGCAAAAACTAGTCGTTTAGGGTTATAATCGCCAACATTTGAAAAATAAACGATCTTTTTGCGGTTTTTTCGATTTTTGACAAAGTTGCGTTCTTCGCTCGAGGTCACAAACTTGGGACAATCATTAGGCCAACATCATAAACAAGTCTGCAAAAAATCAGATATACCGGATTTAACGCATCCTACTCCATACATTCAGGCGACAAAGATACTGGACTAAATTTTAATCTAAATGGACCAAACCTTTATCTCTGAGAAAAGTGCTAGTGCAGTGCTAGGCAGTTTTTTGTGTTCTTCAAGTCAAAATACTGTGTTACATATGCTCTTATGGGCACATATTGGTGGATAAATAACTATTGGTGGACATGTCTCACACAACTGTATAACTAAACAAATTCTCATCTTAATTATCCAGTTACAACTTTTTTTTTTATTGGGACAGACGGGACGAGGACTGCCACTGCAGTCTTTAGCCAAAGATATGTATAAGGTGATTTATGTGTTGCCCTAACATTTTTCCAAAAACATTGCCCTTCTAATTGGAACACAATAATGTCTATGTATTACTTCTTGAGGGGACAATAATGGGCAAGAATACTTCCCTAGATGGACTGTAAAGAGCCCTACCCCTACAGAATTGTTTTATTAATTTATATAGTACCTCATTAAACTCATCCTTCAGCTCGAGTTCTCGTCTCCGTACGAGATTCAGCCGCTCTTCCATATCCGACAAGGCACGCTCGTCTCTCTTGTGTTGTTCTTGGAGAGACGACTTTTCCTCTTCAAATAGAATCTGCATTTCTTTACGGATTGTGTGCTGATGATTCACTCGAGCTTCCAACTTTGTTATCTGAAGATCAGTTTAATTACTAAAAACTGCTGCAGATACTTACTGATTATTACAAGCTTCAGTAGAAGCTATATAATAAAATATAAAAACATTGTTAGCATCCCTGAAATTGGAAGTTTCTTATTGCTGTTGATGTATGATATCAGCAAATTAAAAATTTGACTGCAGTCTCACAAGAACAGAAAAATAATTCTTAGGGTTAGGTCAACAACATTGAGCTTATAAGCTCCAACATATATAATACATTATGTTAATATCAAATTTTGTGCTAATGTGTTACTAACCAGGGGTATGGTTGTAAGTAATACCTGAGCTTTAGCAGCTATCAGATCTATCTTCATTCTCCTTGCTTCCCACGGGGACGGAGGAGGTGCCGTTGACTTAGTAGAACTATCAGAGTCAGTGCGCGTACGTTTACCCGGTGTGTCGACATCGTGACCAATGCTGGACTTTCTTTTGGTCCCCGATAATAGAATCGACAAACCTGCATCCAAGGAAGCCAATTATGACAACAAAATCAGGCGTAATATATTAATAAAATAGAAAACGTGTATCGTATACTTCTACCTTCTTTTATAGATTGGTTACTATCAGAGAAATTCAATTTTGAAGAAGCCGACAGCTTGTCTTTCGGCGGGTCAGTGTTTATAACCCTTCGAAAGGGCTCAAGCACCTCGTTGAAGAGAGACATATCGCTCTCTTTGGCCATGTTTTCTTTCAATATGTAGTTGTTTAACTAGAAAGTGCTCATAATTACAGCTAAACTTTTAAAATTTAATTTTAATTTAATAAGAACAGCACTAAACACAGGAACTCCGTTTTGAACAATGAACGAATGAACAAAAATTAGAATTCAGCGTAGACAGAGAAAAATTCAGCAACAGGCTACAGAGTCTACAGACGCTATGGTACAGAATACAGATAAGGAATATTTTTTTAAGTGTTGTGCTGCAGAATGCATAACAATCAAAGAATAATCGACTAAAATAACAACAACGGACTCTACTCTCTTATTCGTTCAATTGTCTATGCAGTTCTATATAATTATAATTTTATAATCTGTTTTGTTATGATTTGTGATTGTGACCTAACCTCTTATCCATGTTTCCTTGATGTTTCCACTTTCCATGTTTTGTTCGTATATGGTTAATTTAATATGTGTTTTTGTCTAAAAGGGTAATTAAATAGATTCCATAAAGACAATCAATACAATGGATTCTACCGGTGAGCCGGTGTCGATGTTCGTAGAAAACAGCAATGAAACAGAAGATGAAAAATACTTCGATAGCTACGAAGATCTTGAGGTTCATATAAATCCAATTATTAATTGAAGTGCCGAGTTCTATTTCACTTTTGAGTATTATTTACCATCGAGCTATTTTATTTTCATGTACTGACAATGCTTTGTATTAATTTCATAATTCATTCAACCAACCCCTTTTGCCAGACTGAGAAAACCTTCCATATATGAGTAATTCCAATTTAAACTCAAGAATTAAACGATGTGCTAAAATTGATATTAAAACTATAAAATTGATTATTTTACAGGTCCATAAAGTAATGCTAGAAGATGAACCCAGAGTAACAGCATACAAAGATGCAATTCTCAAAAACAAGGAGTATTTCAAAAACAAAATTGTCATGGATGTGGGGTGCGGTACGGGGATTTTATCTTTGTTCTGCGCCCAAGCTGGGGCTAAGAAAGTATATGCTGTAGAAGCAAGTAATATTGCTAACTTAGCAAGGGAAATAGTGGAGAAAAATGGAATGCAAGATGTGATTGAGGTTTGTAAAACCTTATAGTGTAATACGCTGCCAGCTTCATTGTATCTGAGAGAAATAATACAAGTATTGTCAAGTTCAGAATGAGTGAATATCTCGTAGGTCAGTGTGCAACTTTAACCACACCATTGTCTGCCTGTGAAGCCGTGGGTTATGGGTTCAATCCCCAGTGTGCAAATATTTGTGTGATGAATACAAATATTTGTACTGTGTCTGGGTGTTTTCTAAGTATAATAAGTATGTATTTAAAAATATGCAAATATTAAATCAGCTATCTGCCTCCCATAGTACAAGCTTTGCTTAGTTTGGGGCTAGATGGTGTTGTGTGTGTTCACCAACACCAATGTCTTTATTTACTATAGTAAATAAGTTATTACTATAGTAGACTAGTGGCCCGTTCCGGCTTCGCTCGGATTTCGTCATATGAGGACTATTAATCGAAAAAAAACTATCCTATCTCTCAAGTTGGACCAGACTGCTCACGGTATGCCAATTTAATTTAAAATCGGTTAAGTAGTTTAGGAATCCATCGCGGACAAACATCGTGACAGGAGATTTATATATATTAAGATGATTTAGTGATCAAACACATAACTGTGAGGTCTTATAAGAGAAAGTAAGTTACAATTTGAACTTTTAAAATTTTCTTTTTGATTGCTAGATGTAAGGATTATTTTATTTTTATAAAAAAAGGTAAAGCTACATTCAGTTTTTCTTAATAGAAGTCCCCTAAGATACTAAACTGTGACTTAAAATACTGATATAAATGTATTGAAAATTATAAGTTTGTCTCTATAGTTGATTTTATCCATTGTCATCTGTTGACTTAGTTAAATTTTAATAGGACTTAATTAAGTTACCAAAATAAAATCCTCAGGCAACCAGGTCCAGTTGTATACCTCTTTATTACTAATGCTGTGATTTGTCTTTGAATTTCCTTATAAAGACTTTTTTTTAATTTAAATTAAATAGGTATTTTTACATTTCAAAAGTTTAAAAGACCCGATGCAGGCATCTTTCATAATTTGATGTAGAGCTTTAAAATATCTGAGTAATATTCCCAGCAATTAGTATATTATGGTATTTTGGTGGCTTTTCTTTGAACACTTTCTAAATATTATTATTAGTTTCATATTCTCCAGGCAATATATCTACATGACTTACGCAGATAATACTGGTACAAGTACTTTTCCAACAGCCTCATTTGTAGGTGAATGTCATAAGCTTCTTACAGTACAGCAGATAATCCTAATCTTATTTTTAGATTACTAAAGTACTACGTGCGTAACTCACGTACCGGTCCAACTTAAGTTTCAACCGCCGTTTTCAAGGAGAGTGCACGCATGTGTTTGCTGCTTGTTTGGCGTTGGCCAAGTTACTTGCATATTAATTCAAAATGTGTAATAACCACATTAGTCTTCATACTAATCTTATTTCGTTTTCTTTTCCACAGGTGCTTCACAGTAAGGTTGAAGATGTAGTCTTACCAGATAACATTAAAGTAGACGCTATAGTCTCCGAATGGATGGGCTTCTTCCTCCTCCATGAGGGTATGTTAGATTCTGTGATCGCGGCTAGAGACAAATTCCTAAAGCCTGATGGAAAGATGTTCCCAGAAAGTGCAGCTATATATGTAGCTCCATGCTCGTAAGTATATTGACAAATGACAAAATATTTATTGAGACAAAAACTTAATCTAGTATTAAAATAAAAGAATAAAAGAAATATTCTTAAAGAAATATTCATATTTTGTATTTTAGTGTTCTTTGTTTTTGAAGAAATACTGGAATATTCTTCCTAGATACATGCTGAACACCCTATGCAGTATCATGGGTAGTAACAGACTGTAGACCTCTCTAGAGTGAAGATAAAAACCGCCAATACATTGTTAAACAACTAGCTAACAATTTTTTAATGAATATACTAGTTACTGACGTATCATCGTCGTCGAATTTTGCACGCATCTCTGCAGCAGTTGCTAATCTTGCGTATGCGTTGCGGCGCCCCGCTGCGCCAAGGGCCTCGACGATACAGCTGAAACTTTAATCATGCCACAGTATAAAGAAATACTACCAGTAGTTCATCGACTTTGATCTTGGGAACGCCGATAGTACCTAGACACGGGTAGGGTTGTCGCAAACAAAAAAAACGCGCCACCAAAGTAAAATTAAAACATACGGTAGCGCAATCCTGCAATACTAACATTGTAATGTAGGCAATGCAGGAGCGCGCTTCCCGCGTCTTACCCCGCCCGATTGCCCCGTCTAAACGGCTTCGTCGAACGACTGTATGATTTAATAGACTGATCATGCTTTGCAGAATCATATCACAGAAGTAACTACTTTATATATTGCGGTTCAACTAGCTAGTAATATAAAAAATCTATTAATAATTAAAACTAACTATATGCTACTGTAGGTAGTAGAGCTTTCCACTAAAACTAGGTTTTAAAAGCTCCGAGTCTGCTCTCCTGTCTGAGGGTACTGTGTGTCAACAACTTCTCCATGATGCTGCGGCCTGCAGGACGTCGTAGGCTGATGTGTCACAAGAATATGATAAAAATAATAATAAAATTACTTTCAGTATACCAAAATTACACCAACAATGGGACAACTTCGAGGGAGTCGACATGTCTCCTTTCGCCAAGTGTTTAAGAAGAGAAAAGCAAATTAAGCCAGACATAATGACTATACAGAAGGAGGATTTAATGAGTGAAGAGGAAACTCTGTGCTGGGTCAGTTTAACAGAGGACAAGGTTACGGACTTGGATGCCTATAGTTTAGAACATGTTGTGGGTAGGTAAGATGTGAATATGACTTTTAAACTTATGGAATTTAGTTTTAGAAAACTGTAACTCTTCTTGGTACCACATAGTAACGTCATCGAAACTTCGGGTACTTGGGAGGGTTGATAGAAAATTTGAGAGGTCCAAAATATTTTGTTGACAAAATTTAAAGCATATATTTACAAATATTTTATACAAACTCTATACTTATACGACTTGACGTAATTTAGTCGATTTTTTACATATATTTTATAAAACTCTATACTTATACGACTTGAGGTAATTTAGGCGATTTTTCGAATTCCTCACCATTTTCTTGCAAAAAAAAAAGACCTGAGTTAATGGTTGCCCCCTAACCGGTTAAGGCTTGCTGAGTTAAGGCTTGCGAGAATGCTCCCGAGTTGCAGCCGTAGAAATATGTTGGGCTGCTTATGCGCGTTTATGTCTTATATATAAAATTCTCGTTTATTAATATAATTAAAATTTAAAAATTTAAAAAAATAATAGTTATTTACCTAATACCAAGTAAGTCTATAGTGGCCATTATACGCATAATTATGTATATTGTAGAAGTGATAATAACGAGACGTCATATCTTTTCAGGTGCAAATAAAGATGGGCATTTCCAAGGTCTATGTCTATGGTTTGAATGCAACTTTCCTAACGGCGAAGTGCTTGACACAAGTCCGAGAAGTAAGCCGACACACTGGCAGCAGACCGTTATAGTCATGTCTTCAGGAATGAACGTTGAAAAGGGTGAACCAATGGCTTACAAGCTCGATATGAAGAGGGACAGTGATAACCCTAGAAGGTATGTATTTGATGCTTTTTTCAAGGCTTATTATATATCTTGAGATGAACTTCTTAGCATTCCATGGATTCACCGTGTGGCAGAAAGAGAAATCCCAAGTAGATCCCCAGATTTGTGACACGGGTGTAGGTTTAAGGGGCCCCTCTCCGACGTACATCAACAGCCACCTTCACTACTCGTGTTTCTTTCCCTGCCCAGCCAAATCTGATATGAACCTACTAGTGCAGCTTTAGAAACTCATTCTAGTATAGAACTTACTGCACTTCTGGACAAGCCAAGGTCTTTCAGTAGGTTATAGAGATTTTGCTGGTATACCTCTCGCTCCTACTTCTACAGCATATAAATTAACTACATATCCGTTTTTTGAACATGTTTACTTTGTTTCCAAAAGGTTTATTGAGTGCGGCGTACTTGTAACACAACCGCTTCAAAAGTTACATAATACTTTAGTAGCAAAAACTAATTAAAAATTATTTGCTTTTCATATTCAGATACAACATCATAGTAGAAATCCTGGACTCCGAGACAGTAGAGCATCCTGTACCATGCTCCTGCTACATGACCAAATGCATACTGGTCAAGAAACTCATGGCGAGCCACGAGCAACATGCTAAAGAAAATCATGAAACCGAACACGCAGACAAAAAGAGAAAAACCGATGAATGATGCTCAAATAATAAAACTTGTCGAGTGTAAAATATTTTTAATTTTTTAAATCACAGTACTTAGAGTATTACAAACATTTTAGTGTTTTTGGCCGTGTGAAAGTAATCTACTTTTAGCAGTTGTCACCTAGTTAATACTCTTCTTTGTGTATCCAATATCCATACTTAAACTTTTTATGTATTTAAGTATATTATTATATTCGTGTTTACGTATTGAGATGTAGTTATTATTATGTAGGGTTAACAAAAAAACCCGAGACGCGAGTAGACACGATAGTTAGTGTATTAAGTGTATCAATATCGAAGCATGTTAGTAACAGACTGAGTTAGCTGCGCTTCACCGCTCAGCCAGCGGTTGTAGTCCAGCCTCATCAGCAACCGAGCCAGGAACATTCCGCAGGGACGGTCTCGTAGGGATACCAGTAACTGCATCAGTTGTTTCACCAGCTTGTTGAATCTGAAAATAAACACAAATAAAGGTCAGATAAGGTTAATTAAAAAAAATATTAACTCACATCCTACAGAATTGTGGCAAAGCCATTCCACATAATAGAACACACATTTTTTTTACATTGTACGGTGTAGACAAGGTTTTACCCAGAAGATATCATCATCATCCACAACCTTCTTTATACCACTGCTGGGTATAGGCTCTCTTTTGTCCTGAGCCAATCTAGTCCAGGTTCGACCCGCAATAAAGACGATATCATCGACCCATCTAGTGTATACAACGTGTGACAGCGGAGTGTAAAACGCCCAGCTGCACGTCTTCATCATCATCAACAGCCCACTAAATGTTCCCACTGCTGGGACTCGGGGCCTTCTCTCGCAAGGAGAGAGTTAAGGCCATAATCCACCACGCTGGCCCAGCGCGGGTTGGCGGATGACACATGACTTCGAAAGATTCTAGGTACATGTCGGTTTCCTCACGATGTTTTCCTTCACCGTTTTAAGTTAGCGGCATTACGCACATGACTTCGAAAAGACAGTGGTGCGTGTGGGGTTTGAACCCGGGGTCTCCGGATCGGCAGCCGCCGTTCTCCCGACTAGACCACCGTAACTTACTAGACCACCGTAACTTCTAACACGTCTTACACTCCGCTTACCTTGCCTCGGTCACAACTCTACTCCACCTATTATTATCAACGTGTACAGTTCAACTCCACTTTAGTTGCATTACCGTAGTTCCGATGTCCCGAACATTGGTTCTTCGTCGATTTCCATATTATAGTAAGTGTGGAAACACTGCTACTGGCAGTATGTTTCACGTTTTAGCTGTTGTAGTGTGTCGTGTCGTCGTTTTAAATGTGATTAGTGTGAGTTCTCTTAGATTAATCTTGGATTAGAATAAAAAGAAAATAGGGCGAAGTTTCTACATTTTCAACCTAACTCCAGCACTTTTAGATCGATTCTGCTATTTTCTAAGCCGTCTCCTTCCAGTTCAGAGCCTCCACTACGGCCGCTTTTCTGTCCCTAATGGCCATTTGTGAGTTAAACTCTCGAATGGTCTTCGATAATGCAGCCAACACTCACTGTACGAACCTACAGACTATCGGTCCTATCCTTGGTGTAGCTCACCTATCAGAGTATCCCCTGGTGTAATAGTCCTCGGCCTCCCTGTCGGGCGCGATCTCGCTCATGCTGCAGAAGGAATGGCAGAGCTTCAGTAGTTCCATCACGTTGCAGAAGACAGGGTTGTTGATCGAGTCGGTTGTGTCGCCGGAGCAATCGCTTTCACCTGACTGGAGTCGAAGTAAATAATAATAAATATTCATGGATATTTTCATAACAAGAGCCGGTAACTTAAAAACGGTGAAGGAAAACCTCGTGTGGGAACCGGCATGTGCCATAAAAATTTCGAGATCATGCGTCATCCACTAACACGCACTGGGCCAGTTTGGTGGATTATGGCCTTGACTATCTCCTTGCGAGAGAAGGTCGCGAGTCACAGGGAACATTTAGTGGGCTGCTTATGAGGGACATTTCTTACATGACACCATTTAGTGGGCTGCTTATGAGGGACATTTCTTACATGACACCATTTAGTGGGCTGCTTATGAGGGACATTTCTTACATGACACCATTTAGTGGGCTGCTTATGAGGGACATTTCTTACATGACACCATTTAGTGGGCTGCTTATCAAGGAACATTTCTTACATGACACCATTTAGTGGGCTGCTTATGGGGGACATTTCTTACATGACACCATTTAGTGGGCTGCTTATGAGGGACATTTCTTACATGACACCATTTAGTGGGCTGCTTATGAGGGACATTTCTTACATGACACCATTTAGTGGGCTGCTTATGAGGGACATTTCTTACATGACACCATTTAGTGGGCTGCTTATGAGGGACATTTCTTACATGACACCATTTAGTGGGCTGCTTATGAGGGACATTTCTTACATGACACCATTTAGTGGGCTGCTTATGGGGGACATTTCTTACATGACACCATTTAGTGGGCTGCTTATGAGGGACATTTCGTACATGACACCATTTAGTGGGCTGCTTATGAGGGACATTTCTTACATGACACCATTTAGTGGGCTGCTTATGAGGGACATTTCTTACATGACACCATTTAGTGGGCTGCTTATGGGGGACATTTCTTACATGACACCATTTAGTGGGCTGCTTATGAGGGACATTTCGTACATGACACCATTTAGTGGGCTGCTTATGAGGGACATTTCTTACATGACACCATTTAGTGGGCTGCTTATGAGGGACATTTCTCACATGACACCATCTAGCCCCAAATTAAGCATAGCTTGCACTATGGGAGCCAGAAATACTTAATATATAAAATTGAAAATACATCCTACTAAGGTTATGAATTATTTGCTTTGAAAGTTTGTGAAGATGAACGGATGGATGTCTGGATTTTTGTTATTATTTCACGCAAACACTACTGAAGGGATCTCGATGAAATTTGACACATAGATAGATGTGTGTCTGGAACAACACAGGTTACTTTTATCCGTGGAAAATAACGGAATCGGGAACTACGCGGCTGAAACCGCAAAGCGCTGCTAGCACTTATTATACATAGAATCACACAAAAATTTGCTCTGGGTGAGAATCAAACCCACGACCCACAGCTCCGCAAGCGGACTAACTACCAACTAAGCTACTATTAACTTTATTAACTTAAAATTTTACTGCCAAAAAAAGATCTCAACCTTAGAAACTTCGGTGGGCGAATTCGACTGGGACTTGTTTTTTTTTTTTCTTAAAAATCTGAAAGGAACATTTCCAAAACTTACCGAAGTTATTGTCAAGAACGATTGACTCAACACGTCTGCTAGGAAGGTGGCGTGCGCTTTCTTTAGCACCTCGAAGTCGTTAGTCTTGTTCACGGCGTCCATTAGTCTTGAAAAGTTAGTCTCCAAGACGTCCGCTTGCAAATAATGCTGGAGGTTATCCATTAGGAACATCAGCTTGTTGTGGAGTTGGCACATTGAGAAGCTGTAACAAATCGACCCCTTCAATATAAGGATGGATCCCAGCAGTACAAAAAAGTAGGCTGCTTCTGCAAGGGTGTTTAAAAATATAGTCACATTAAAAGTGGGCTTTTACAAGGATGTTTAAAAATATACAATATACATCCTAACGTAGGTAGGTAAGTACTAATATTATAAATGTCAGTGTATGGATGTTTGTTGATCAATCACGTCGTAACGTATGAACGGATCAGGCAGAAATTTTGAGAAAACAGGTAGATAATAGTCTGGAAGAACACAGGCTACTTTTTATCCTGGCCAAATAACGGGAACGCGGGTAACACTCGAATGCTCGTAGCTCGAAAAAGCGATATCGTTTCATGGTTGATGTTCCAAAGACACGAACGAAGAGATTTGACTCTACTTTTGTGATAAGAACGTCTAGGCTGTGGAATACGTTGCCTGAGTAGATTTTCCCCGATGGTTACAATCTTTGTGTCTTCAAATCGAGAGTGAATCGGTTATTTCTAGGTAAACACGTTCCATCGTAGACCGCATCTTCGCTTAACATCAGGCGAGATGGCGGTCAAGTGTGAACCTATAGAAGTTTAAAAAAAAAAAAAAAAGTGGGCTGCTTAGGCATGGGTGTTTAAGGTCACCGTTTTTAGTATAATTTACCTGACAGTAGACTGTTTGTACGTCTTCCAGAGGGCGTGCAAATCGTGTTGAGTTTTCTTAATCCGTAATAACAAACGGAACATGTCGTTGTACCGGGCTAACACTTCCGGTGTGAACAGCAGATGGAGCGGCCATTTGAAGTCATACTTCAGTATTATCGAGGACCAGCCGTCGCCCACTGGAAAATAAAAAATATCAAAATTAAACATTTTGTTTTACCCCATCCATCTCGCCTGATGTTAAGCGACGATGCGGTCTACGATGGAGCGTGTTTACCTGGAAGAAACCGATTCACTCTCGATTTGAAGACACAAAGATTGTAACTATCGGGAAAACCCCACTCAGGCAACGTATTCCACAGCTTTGACGTTCTTATCACAAAATCAGAGTCAATTCTCTTCGTTTGTGTCGATGTTCGATGTCGCTTTTTCGAGCTCCGAACATTCCGATAGATAAAAGAGTAAGGTGGTAAGTATTAGATCGTGCAAATCAGTCGCACACTCTCTACTAGTCAAGCTTTGTCATTTGATACCCATATTGAGAAACTGTGAAAAAATATTGTATCCGCCATTTTGTGTAGGCGACCATTTTTAATCCATAATAACAAAACATAACTAAGAACCACCGCAAGGAAACTGGCTTTTAAACAAAAAAACGGATCAAAATCAGTCCATTCGTTTGAGAGCTACGGTGATACACAGACAGACAGGCACACAGAGAAACAGATAGACATCGACGTCAAACTTATAACACCACTCTTTTTAGTCAGGAGTAGAAAAAATAATAGCTGACCTTTTTTAAACAAAACTAACCCCCAAACTAAGATTTGGTACTTCCCCAGGCAGACTCTGCAAAGAGGTCTATCACTACAAAAGGAGATTAAAATATACAGATAAAGAGACTAACTACCTATCCTAAATATAAAATCAAACATACAAAATCGACACTATGTCTTATTACAGTGCGGCCAACTTATCTGTATAATGAAGCTATGGCACCTCGATTGAAAAGTGTTGCCACCTATTACAAAATTAAACCACTTCTGTGTCTGTGTTCTATGGGTGTCATTAGTTCCGCTTCTGGCCGTTCTGCAGATAAATTGGTAGCACTATAATATGGGTATATACTTTCAGAATTACCTGAACTGTCATCGTCTACAGACGAATTAAGAGTGCTGTTAACGGATACGTTAGGCTTGACATACGGCAGCTCGAATGTAAACTTCTCGATGTCCGCATTGTTGCTCAAGAACACAGCCCTGGCGGCTAATTGGAAGGCATGGTTCATGTCTGGAATAGAAATAAGTGGATTAAATGTTATGAAGTCACGGGTCACTTTTAAGTAAGTAGTGTAGGAGGCCCTGAGACTAGGTAGAGTGACGATTTACGGAAGGCAGCTGGTGGCAGTTGGAAACGTAAAACCGAGAATCGGACTGAGTGGCGTATCATTGGAGAGGCCTATGTCCAGCAGTGGACGAATGTGGGCTGATTATGATGACGATGACGGGACACTTTTGATCTGGTCAGCCCAGTTCGACTCAAGTTTCAGACTTTTTCAAACCTTCACGTAAACGTCACGTCACGTCAGTCCCAATCATAGAATAATAACGTCTAGAAACCGGGTCCGCGCAATAAAAGTGAGCCATATTGGCTCAGTCCGTTCGAAACTACCATCAGTTGTCAAGGTCAAGCGCTAGTGCAAGCGTCTTCAACAATTAAAAACATTGTGATAGTTTGTGAGGTCCTACACTGTACATACTGTAACTTCAGTTACATACTGCTTACGACGAAATCTGCTTTTTGCCTCTCTTAAAATGAAGCGTTTGTGTGAAGATTGTCGATGTAGGCGTTATGGTTGAAACTTGAGTCGGACTGGATCCAAGCGCACAGGGAGGGGGGTTCACAGGGGACTAGTCGTCTTAAAGTCAAAGTCACAGTTCTTTAGGTATTCATAAATGTACAATTTACACGTCAATGAGATGTAGTTATTTATTTTTTGTTGTGTATAATACATTAATAAATGAGTATACCTCTAGTCGAAGTCCTGGCAGTAGGTTTGTCCAACATATGAGCAGTGAGCCTGAGTAATTCGAGAAACAGCTCCCCTCGGCCGAGGAGGAAGAAATCCTTCATCAGTTTTAATTCGTGAATCAAATGGGCTTCTTCTACTGCTACAGTCCAAAGATGCTGGAAATAATGATTTCAATCAAATAACTGAGTCAGGTCTACTTTTAACTGACTTCAAAGGCTTCTTTATCTTCTCGTATTCCAAGATAATATACGTACATAGTTATGTCAAAATAAAGAACCAACAAGACAAAGGTGGACCCGGAGGTCTGTGGAGTTGCTAAAAAAAAGTCTGGCTTCAAAAAAAAAAACAGGTTCTCAATTCGATTGTAAGTATGTTATTTTTCGGCAATTGTGAATACGATTTTGATGATTCTTTTTTAGTTTGGTGGATCATACTTCAGAGGTGTTCCCGTATACATTTTACTGAAATTAGTTTAGCAGTTTTTGAAAAATCAACAAAAATAAAATATTTGCTTAAACTGATGATATTTTCGTTTACTCCGAAACCCTGGTGTCTCATTGGAACAGTGTGCCTACAGTTTTATACATTTTATGAAGTCAATAAAATGGTTTAATTTACCTTGGTGACACATTCCTTTATTTCACGTATAACTGTCCTGAGGCTCCACACCTCAAATATTTCTGGGTTCTTTAGCTGTTGCAGCTTATCGTGGAATTCTGCTTCTTTCTCCTCCCAAATTGTAAACCTAAAAAACAGTGACAGATGAATCAATGTTGCATACGAGCAATAAGCAGAGGGTCTTGAAATAGTCAAACTCCCTCACTTGGAGATAGTCAATACTTAATCCACGCTGGGTAAGTGCGGCATTTGTAAAGGCATACGATACTTAGGAGACGTACTAACTGTACGATAATTAACAATTATTATTATAATACAGTGAAGTGATAATTTCAAACTTTGGAAATGTATACAATTTGTATGCTCTTTCTTTTGTTTTATTTTTGAAGTGAAAACTTCTTTAGGCGCGCTATAGACAGAATTTTCGTGGGCTGTGAAATGGATTCATCAATCGTCACGCTTGGATATGATAATGGATCGGATCGGATGAAATCTTCGGGTAAACTCGGTAAAAACGGCCAGGTAGGTACCAGGGCAACAGAAACAGTAAAGAGTTTCGATTACCTACCTCCAACAGCCCAGCGTTTATCTCCAGATACCAGGACAACAGAAATATAAAAGAGTTGCGTTTGCCCCTAGGTACCAGTACCAGGGCAACAGCAAGTTTTCACTTCTATCGCCAGTTCCTATGACTGCCAATTTTTTTTAATTAATTGACGTGTAAATTGTACATTTATCAATAAAGACCTTTGACTTTAGCGTTTTAACGTAATTGAGCAATAGGTACATAATATCCAAACTTTGACTCTATTTAGTTTGACCTTTATCTTTCGGTTTTGTGGGATTACCTATTCTGAACTAGTAACGCTCCGTGGTTTCACCTGCGTAGTTCCCGATTCCGTTATTTTCTAGGGATAAAAACGCCTGTGTTATTCCAGTCTATTATCTATCTATGTATACAAATTTCATCAATCATTTGGCTCAGTCACCCTCCGGTTTTGAGTAAAATGCAAAAACAGGGTACGGTTAATTATGCAGTTATGGCTGTCATGCCTGTCTATCATCATTAGTTCTCATCACATCCAAGAGTTTTTTTACTTTTATAAGTTTACACTTGACCACCATCTCGCCTGATGTTAAGCGACGATGCGGTCTACGATGTAGCCTGCTTACCTAGAAGAAACCGACTCACTCTCGATTCGACACCAAGAATTAAGTTAAGGTTTCTTAAATTTAAAAATATAAAAATCTACACAAACCTTCTAGAATCAGTCCCATATTTCAGAGGTGTCATCACACTCCTACTCGCTATGAAGTTGGTATTCCTCTTCACTTTCTTAGGATCAAATCCAAACAGTATCACTGTTTTGCCAATAAATAATACTTCTTGGGCAAGGGACAGTGGCATGAAGTAAGGTATCATGTTTGGGTTAAGAGTGCATCCACAGTCTAGGGTGGTGTCTTGAAGCTGAAATTGATATTTTACTACTTAGTCCTGACAGAATATTATGTATGTAAAATAGATTATAATCAGGGCTTTTTTGTGGGGGCATCCAGTGCACTTGTATTGTGGGCCCCACAAATATTTATGATACATAAAAACACTTGGACGTCTAAATTTCACTAATATGTATCATAACAAATATTTGTATTCATATTACAAAATTTGGAGGGAATAGATCTAACAATCTGTGGCTTCACAGGCAGACTTACTACCAACTACAACATTGGGAGATGGCTACAAACCATCACCACCAATTCACTCGACAAATGTCTCCTCGACTGCCTACTGCATCCCTATGACATGCTATTAATGGTTGCTTGGAAGAAACTGCTTAATTTTTTCACTAGCGATAAGGCTGCCCTTTATGACACTAGTTATATGTCATTGTTTAATTGTATGTTATTTTTCTGGTGTGCATAAAGTGTTTCTGTGTGTCTATGACATGGGTGTCTATGACACCCATAAAATAAAATAATATTACAAATATTTATTAGTTAAATACTTACAGTGGATACCAAAGATTTATCACAAGTGGCTGTGGACGGCGTAGAGAGAAAAGTATCGGAGGCATCTTCTTTATGGCTCCTAAATATAAAAAACTCCTGGTACGGGTCTTTCAGTTCACCATACAGCAGCCAAGAGCAGAGCTGGTTGACAAACACCTTGTTCATGCAGGTGAAAATTCTAAAAAAATAGAAAACATATTAAGGCAAATATTTAGTAGAAAGTAATTTCATGCACTTCTGTTTGGTTTAATATCTTGACATCTTACAGCCATGGTTAAACTGAGTTTCGGTCTTGCAATTTGTAAAACAAAACCACAACACGACATGAGACCTTACACAGACCAGATTGTAGTCGATACTATGTCCTATTTCGAATGTCAAGAACAAATTCTCGCCTCTCGCCCTTTAGTTTATTGAGATAGTGACGAGTAAACGACTGCACTACAGGGTTATTGGTAATCAGACTGCATCCTTTTAAGTGCATGTACAACACATTGAATATGTAAATAAATATTGGTGGACAATTCACACACAACACCATCTGACCCCAAACTAAGCAAAGCTTGTATGATGGCGGCCAGATAGCTGATATAATACTTATATAGGTTTAAATACATACCCCATCCGTCTACGCAGGTATCCGTAAAGTACGAGCTCCTAGAAGACACCTCCAATCTTCCAGAAGGACCTTAAATCTATACTGATGGCAGTAAGATTGAAGGTAAAGTTGGAGCTGCTCTAACATGGTGGGAGAATGGCAGAGAGGTGAAGAACTCGACCTTCAAGCTCCACTCCGAATGCACAGTCTTTCAATCGGAACTTTATGCTTTTTACCGGGCAACTCAAATGGCGTTAGAGAGCAAGGACCCAGAAGTCAAAGTCCTGAGTGGCTCCCGATCTTCACTCGAACTGCTAAGTAACCCAAAAACGAGTCACCCATTGGTAAAGTGCGTAAAGGAAAACATTGGAAAGATAAATGCTGAAGGGAAATCTCTTCGTCTTTTCTGAGAGAGTGCGCATGTTGGCACCGTCGGAAACGAAAGAGCCGACGAACTGGCCAAATCGGCGGAGCTCACGTTGTCGCCCAGGGACTACGAGGGAATCCCCTTGTTCTACGTCAAACGGAAAATCCGCGAAGAATGGGTCAAGAAATGGCAGGATCGATATGAGACCTCGGACAACCCGATATAGCAAACGCATATCGGGTGATGAGAACCACGAAACTGACTCCCTTCCAGGTAGAGAAAGTTTCAGTCGCCTCATGGTGGACGAAGCTCTCATGAACCATTTTGGAGCCATTGTGATGGCTTCAAGGCTGTCTGGTGTTGGTGAAATTGTCCTCATCGGAGACGTCAATCAGTTCCCTTACATCAACAAGGAAAATCTCTTCGAAATGAGGTATCACCGCCCGAACCTGGTAACAAAGATCAGCCAAGAGTTCCAAAGAGCCAATGGACGTCGCATATGCGCTGAGTGAAATATACTCCGGTATGTACTCCTCAGCATCCCGTATAAAGTCCCTAGAGCATAATAGAGAACGCAAGGTATAAGGGAGCGCAAATACCCAACACCCTACCAAACACCCTCTTTTTAGTTCACACTCAAGAGGAGAAAGAGACCCTGACAAACCAGGGTAATGGGTCAGGCACCGGGTCACGCATCCTCACCATCCATTAAGCTCAGGGACTAACATACGAGTCGGTAATCGCAATCAAAACCAAGGCAAACATGAAGCTGCACGAGAGCGTGCCCCATTCGGTTGTTGCAATCTCACGGCGCACGGGGACCTTCACATACTACGCTGACGACACCGATGACGCCATCGGTCGGTTCGTACGGCGAGCGTTGGCTGCATCACCGAAGACCATCCGAGAGTTCAACCTACAGATGGCCATCAGGGACAGAAATGCAGCAGTAGTGGAGGCTCTGGGCCGGGAGGAGGCGGCTTAGGCAAATAGCAATTAGGCAAAGAATCACAGACAAACACTAGAATTAGGTTTGAAATGTACCCAACTCCCCCCTTCCTTTCCTTTTCTTCTCCTAATCCAAGAAATGTGTAAAAAAAATAAAAAATTGACAAAGATATATACATATATATGTATTGAGTTTTAATAAAAGTTGTAGAAAAAGAGTTGTTTGTTTAGATATACAGAACATGCCCTTAAATGAATGCAGGCTGATTACCAGTAACCCTGTACAAGTGATGCATTTTTAAATATGTATTAAGATGCTCCTACATTTGACATATTGTATGAGATAAATGTGCCACCTAGGGCATGGCGGTATTGGACTTCTGACAGAACCGGTATTTTTTCGGTATTATACTTCAGCTATTCGGTATAGTAAATCCGGTACCTACCTACTTAATTTAGCATTTCAAACTCTAAAGTTAAACAAATATCAATACATACGCATAAATTTTAAACTAGTTTACGCTCGTTAGCTTTATACGAAAAATTAAACCAACTTCAAAACCCCAAAACAGCACTCAAAAGCGAAAAATTAGTAAAAATTAGAAAAATAGTCGATATGCATCACAAGACCAAAATAAAAAAAAAATGATTTACCCCCGACTACCTCGAATTTGTAATCTGTACGACATTCTACTTGTCAAGTCCTTTCTTTTGATACCCATATTGAGGTAGCAGTGAAAATAATAATGTAATTCCATATTCCAATAATGTAATGTCGCCATTTGTTGTGGCGGCCATCTTGGATCGGCCAAAACTTGTCAGTGTATAGTATTTTACTAGTCAAGCCCTATCATTTGATTACCCATATTGAGGGAGGTTGTGAAGAAATTTTGTATATTTTTTAATAAATTTAGATACTTTGTGGAGGCGGCCATCTTGAATCGATATTAACTAAACATAGCTAAGAACCACCGCACGGGAATTAACCTTTAAACAAAAAAACAGCATAATCGGCACATCCGTTTGAGCTCTACGGTGCCACAGACAGACACACACAGAGACAGACAGACATACTGACAGACAGACATCGACGTCAAACTTATAACTCCCCTTTTTTGTCGGGGGTTAAAAATACTTTATGTTACTATTTTTAGTGCAAAACAAGTTTTTATTAATACATTTACACTATTTCGTATAAACCATGAAAAAAAATGCCGTAAGACTGCCGCTCATCAAGTTTACAATCATAAAATGAATTGCAATTGTTTATTGATTGTTATTTTCGTAGTCTAGAGCTGCCTTATGGGTTTTATTTATTTATTCAAAATACCGAAAAACCGGTATTAGCAATTTCAATACCGGTATTCAGAATTGCCTTAAATAGTCCGGTATTACCGGTTTTTCGGTAATACCGAATACCGGTATCCATGCCCTAGTGCCACCCAACACTGTTGAGTAGCATTTACAAGAAGTGGTACATTTATCATTTATCCCATACAATAAATTAAATGTAGGAGCATATTTCAACACTAGTTCAGTTCGCCATTAGACATGATGCGGATAGCGGATTGGACAAGTGCTTGAGCCCATATTGCAAATAGTTAATAGGCTATGAGCCGGTTTTGACGGCGCGGCTGCCAACCGCGCCCGCGCGCAGGCGCGGCAGATTTCCATATAAAATTGAATTCAAAACACACGACGCGGTTTACGGCCGCGGCGGCTGCGCGCGATTCTTGCGCAGTAGCTTTCCGGAGCAGAAACCGCGAAAACCTGCGGTCTCGTGAGTATTGAAACAAAACCGACGCGCGGCGCGGCGCCCGCGCGCGGGCGCCGTTAGCAGCCGCGCCGTGAAAACCGGCTCTAACTCTACAGTAACACATTATCATATTCATAAAGTTTTTGTATCATACCCTTTGTACTTACTTCACAATTGCTTGATGCACTTTTTCATTCCCATTCAAAATATACTGATGAATCAGACTCAATATTTGGCACCCTGTTAATCTCCTCTCTTTTATAGTTGATAATATTCTGTTCAAAGTGTTGAAAAGGCCTTGGTATTGCTGTATATAACTGTAGACATATGATAAAGTGTAATTATGGTTGCCAATAACTACACTTTCAACTTCTACTAATGTTTTCTTGTAAGATTGTAGAACTTCAGTGATACCCTCACTCAGGGCTTGTGTGTAGAGGCCATACATTTTTTGCGTTGACACTGCAACAAGTACATTAAATATAAAACATATGAAAAACACATTAGGACCAATTTTATTAGAATCTAGTCATGGAACAAATATCAGAGATCATTTTTTTACATTAAAGTTTCTTAGACATGCAAGTACCTAGTATGGTAGGTGATGTCCTTATTTGATATGGTGTTAAATATTGTGTCATTTTTACCTTGTATTATCCTTCTGTTAAGTTTGTTTTTGAAAAGGTAAAAGTAAAAGGGTAAGTGTGCAGGGAATATGGAATGAGATCTTAGTTTACTTAAATCGTTACATTTATACTGGCCTAGTAGCTCAGTTGTAACTATGTTTTGGTGTGTTTTTGACGATGTAATACAATTATAAGTATTTTAGGATCAGGGTAGCTATTCTAAATGCAATCCGAATGGTTCAACATCGGAATGACAATCCCTGTCTCTGTCATGCTAAACAGATAAGACAAAGACCGAGAGGTGAGATGCCGTGTTGGATGCAACCAAATGGATTTAGAATCGCTACCCAGGAGTTGTGTGAAAAATTACCAACATTTTACTAATAAAAAGATAAAGATGTAAAATAAGTTCAACACTATTAGAGATACAGTGATCTGAAGAGGTTAAAAATGAAGGCCCCGGGGTCATCTTTCAGCAGCAGTGGGTGAATTAAGGTTACAGCATGGACGTATAATCTGTGTCCCTGTATTGTATAATCGTAAACACTGTGTCTATAGAGTTGGTGAGCTGTCACCAAAGAATTTACATACACTACGTATAGAGTTAGAACAAACGCTTTGCACTGAAAGCTCTGATCGCTCTTGTGGAAGTGTCATACTTCTGTCGTGGCACATCACTATGTCGCCATAGCTAACATACACCTCATCTGAGTACAATTGGTACAAAGGAACCATGCGGAAAAACCTGAAATAGATGTCAGATGTCTGATGTGAAGAATAAGTACAGTACCCGGCGATAAGTATTGCACATCGGCCTTTGGAGGGAGACAGTCGGCTGATTTCGGCTTCGTAGAGCATTATCTCTGTCGCACACTACTACCTATGTGACGTTTTGTCAGTCGTTGTTCAAGTGCGATAGAGTGCGGGCGCGTCCAGTTAAAAAAAAATATATAGAGTTGTTAACACCCCCAAATTTAAATAATTTAAAGTTGTACTATGGCATCTTTAGGAAAAAAAGGGAAACCTTTACGAGGTCAGTCACGCCAAATTATCTACAATGTTTAAAAATATTTTCTAACCTTTTTAATATTTTTAAGCTGACAGATTTAAAAAAAATTAAGATAAAACTGTAAGTTGTTATTTTAAGAAGGTTCAAGCGCGTGTTGCAAATGCCACTGGAATTTCAAGAAGAACTTTGAACAATATATTAAACGAAGTCAGTACTGAAACACATTCTACTGAAATTAAGTTTAGCACTCCAAAAAAAGGGAGACCAAAAAAGCAATTTCGTTTGGATATGGACGATTTTGATTATGATGTTGTTCAAAGAATGGTGTATGATTTTCACTTACGATTTAATGAACTGCCAACAATAAAGTCATTATAAGCTAAATTATGTGAAGCTATTAATTACAATGGGTCTGAAAAGACGTTGAGAAAAATACTTCACGAGATGGGATTTCGGTTCACTAAAATGGAAGACAATCGAAAAGTTTTAATGGAAAAGCACGATGTAAGCCTCAAACGAATGGAATATCTCGATAAAATGCGCAAATTTCGCGAAAGAGGACAAAATATCGTCTACATGGATGAGTCTTACATACATACATCCCACACTAAAGGGAAATAGACTACAGGCCCGTGAACAAAATTTACGGGTCAAATTATTTATATTCGGGTCAATTTTGTTCACGGGCCTGTAGTCTAAAATCTTGGAGTGATGATAAGAAAAAAGGAGTAAAAAAGCCAATTTCAAAAGGGCAACGTTTGATAATAGTTCATGCGGGAAATGAAAAATGCTTTGTACCCGGTCCCTTTTTAACGTCTAAATCCACGGATACTACAGGTGACTATCACAATGAGATGAATAACGATAACTACGAGAAATGGCTGGTTAATCAATTAATCCCAAATTTATTTTTATTTTATTTATTTATTGAATAATAGGCGAGCAGCATTAGCTGATATGCCTATATCTCAGTGTTGAAATAACAAATTATAGGTAATTGTCTGTTAAAATGATTTTGTCTTTAACTATCCATTTGTCCAATCTGTTCTTGAAAGAGTTTAATGACTTTGCTGAAATAACATCCTCAGGCAACCTGTTCCAGTTGTAAACCACTCTGTTGCTGAGGATGTGATGTGCAGTGTTTGTCAGTGATGGTGCGTGGGACAACTGGGACTTATGACGCCGACTGTCTCTCTTATGCTCCTTTAATCTGTACAGGTTCTTTATCTGAGGGAGGTTATAAAATCCATTCAGTATTTTAAATGTTTCGATCAAGTCTCCTCGTAACCGTCTCTCTTCCAATGTAGTGAGGTGTAGGGCTTTTAATCTGTCCGTGTAGGATTTACGTCGAAGGGCATATGGCCATTTTGTCGCTTTTCTTTGCACACTTTCAAGCAAATCAATATCTTTTTTGAAGTAGGGGCTCCAGACTTGATAACCATATTCTAGTAGCGGCCTCACATAAGTTTTATATATTTTAAGAAACATCTCTACAGTTATAGATTGAAAGGATCCACGAATGACATAAAGAAAAGAGTTTGCTTTCTTAACTATTGCAGAAATATGTTCTTCCCATTTTAAATTTGATGTAATTATAACACCAAGGTCTTTTTGCTGATTCACTGAGGATAAAGCAACACCATTGAGATAATAGGTTATTAGTGGGTTATTCTTGCCGAGATGTAAGACCCCACACTTTCCAACATTCAAACTGACAACCCAATCCATGGTCCATACTTGCACTTGATCTAGATCTTTTTGGAGCCGTCCAGAACTAACCAATGGGTTTGCAAAAAATTTACTATCATCAGCGAAGAAGGCAGATTGACTTTCAATTGTTTCAATTAAATCAGTTATGTAGATCCCAAAGAGTTGAGGAGCAGTCACCGATCCTTGAGGCACACCACTGAACACGTTCCTCTGCTGTGACAGGGAATTTCCGACTCGAACTTGAAAAGTTCTGCCAGTCAAGTAATGCTCTATCCATTTGAGCAGCCTCCCACGTATACCATAATGGTCTAATTTCATCAGGAGACGCTGATGAGGGACTCTATCAAAAGCTCGCTGAAAATCTAAGTAAATAATGTCCACTGGATTTCGTCCGTCCACTTCTTTACTCCAAGTATGGACACACTCTAGCAAGTTGGTGATAGTGGATCTTTTCTCAACAAAACCATGCTGTTTTGTAGATATGATACAATGTCTATTAAGGAACAGTGTCAGCTGCCTATTTACAATTTTTTCCATTATCTTAACTACAACACTAGTAAGGCTTATAGGTCTATAATTCTCTGGATGCATTTTGTCCCCCTTCTTAAATATGGGAGTAACCACAGAGTGCTTCCAATCTTGTGGTAGTTGTCCAGCTTCAAAGGACGCATTCATCAGAACCGAGAGAGCAGGGGCAAGTGTGTGAGCACAATTTTTTAAAACGCAGACTGGAAGCTGATCTGGACCTGGAGATGACTGAGTGTTAAAATTTTTAAGAGTTTTTATTACATCTGATTCAGAAAAGGTTATGTCACACAAACTATCATTTACACGTGGAATAGATGAAACTGTCATACCAGGATCAAGAGTAGGTTCATTTGAATAAGCTTTTACAAATTCATCGGCGAAAGCATCAGCTATCTCACAAGGTTGGGTAACAAGGTCTCCATTGTGATTCCTAATTGCCGGAGGAATGCTAACTTTTGACATAGTACATCGTCTCATGTGGGAGTAGAAAGCTTTGTCACCCTTACTGAGAATTTTAGTTTCATAACTGCTCCGTTGTTGTCTGCATAGTGCAACACATCTGTTGTTCACTTCTCTAAACTTGTGATAGTCATCTACACTCATAGAAGCTCTGTACTTGACCCATAGTGCTTTTTTCTCAGAAATCAATTTAAGAACATTATTATCAATCCATGGCTTGTTTTTTGGCTTGGATGTTACTTGCCTCAATGGGGCATGTTTATCAGTGGTGATGTTGATTGCATTTAAAATACCACTCCATAGTTGCTCAGGGTCATTAGATATAGATATAATTTCCAAATTGTTGCTAAGTTCAGTATTAAAGATGTCATAATCAATACAATTGTAGTTTCTTCTTAGCCTAGGTATAGAATTTTCTTTACGTGTTAAGCATTGAATGGTAAAATGTAACACTGAGTGGTCACTTTTTCCTATGGGAGGCAAGTGAGAGACATCATGTATAAGAGTGTCCTCATTCACTAAGATAAGATCTAACATTGATGGCTGCTGATTAACTTGGTGTCTAGTAGGACTTTTTACTAATTGATGCAGATTACTGGATAAATACATGTCGACAAAAAGATCTTCAGGTTTGGAAATCTGGTCACTACTACGATGTTGAGTTACAGTGATAGGCCATTTTAAGTGTCTATAGTTAAAGTCCCCAGCTATCACTACAGTGTTATGCTGAGAGGCAGATAAAAGATTCTGCATTAATTTGTTATCACGAATCTTCCAAGTCACTTCCTCTGTATCATCTGAGCGATAAACCCCAACAACCAAAAAATGATTAGATCCATATTGAATATCAATGTAAAGTGCTTCCACCTCATCACACATGTATCTATGGTTCTTTCTCGCTACAATAGGAACACCACTCAATTGATCCCTCACATACACCGCTACACCGCCACCCCTCGTCTTACCTTCAGATTTAGCCTTTTTGTGTTTGCGGTCTAATCGAAATAAAGTGTAACTTGGTATATTATATGAGCTGTTACGGTCTTTAGAATTCAGCCAAGTTTCAGTGATTACAACCACTGATGGTTGGTAAGAGTTAACATGGGCCATAAAAAGGTCAAATTTGGGACGTAACGAGAAAAGGTTTGTGTACATTATAGTAAAGTCACTGTATGGATTTTTATTGCTAAAATTGATTAGTTTTTTGGAACAATTTTGGGAGTGCCCTTTATATATTTAATGGTTAAATTACTTTCCCCATTCTCCGTTCTATGCTTAAGTGCCTCACGTAGTTTGCCCAGCTCTGCCCTCTGTTCTGGTGTTTTGTCATCGTATATTCTTACCTCCCGGCTGGCCTTGCCCTTATTCTTCAATATGCAAAGAGCATCTTGTCGACTCTTGAGGATTACCTTCATAGGCCTCTGCTTCCCCGCCTCACGGCGACCGAGGCGTTGCACCGACACTACCTTATCGTCAAAATTGCCACCATTCACATCGTGCAGAATTTTGTTCACACATTTTTCATCGAACAACTTTCTAGTCTTGCCGTCATCAGCTGCACTTTCCTTAACACCAACCACTATCAGGTTATTTGCCCTCTTTTCACGTTCTAATAGCTCTTCAACAATAGAATTAGTGTTGGGAACTGTAATTGGCGACGATTGTGGTGACGACGGCGACACTAATGACGTGCCATCCTGACCTCCCGACACGGGCACAGGTGTTGTATCCTGCCTACAGTTACGCGTCTCTAGCAGAAGCACCTTGATTCCTTCGACCTCCGCTTTCAGTCCGTCGTAGGACTTAATCAATTTCGGCACTTGGAAAAGGGCCTCCCTGCACGGATCACACAGATAAAGAAGCGTACGTTTACCCTTCAGTCCCATGACGCGCGCTTCACTACTAGTGAGGTTACTACACTGCAAGCAGATGTGCCGCTTGCATCCATCACACTGCACATTGTTGTCATCATTATTTAAGTGGCTTTCACACTTAAAACACTGCATTTTGTACAGACGATTAACAAGTTTGGACGAGAATACAAAAAATTTACAAGAAAAAACGGTTGCGATTTTTGTCACGACTTCCTTCAAACCAGAGATATAATTTCGCAAAAATTGAACACTTTGTATGATATTTAAGCAACAAGGAATTAGATAAACACTGATACAGTCCTTTAAAACCAATTTAACAATTTTTCGTCAAAATGTAAAATACGACGATATTTCAACACTTGTTTCTTCAACCGAGGGTAGACAGAAAAAAAAAAAAAAACCCAGTGATTCCGTTCTAGTTATCGACAACGCACCCTATCACAACAATAAATATGTTGAAAGACCCCCCAACTCAAACATCATTAAACAGGAAATGATCAACTGGTTAAACAGACACGAAATTCCAGTTGATCCAATATTAACAAAAACCCAGATTTATGCCATTATAATTATGTCAGCACAAGGAGAGGTATACAGAGTTTTCCGTGGACAAAGTACTTCCCGGACATGGGCACACTGTGTTGCGATTGCTACCGTATCATCCGGATTTTAGTCCAATTGAAAATATATGGTCTCAACTAAAAGGCTATGTAGCCTGTAGAAATGTGGGTATGAATTTAACTAAAGTAAAAACATTATTGACTGAAAAAGTAAACATGATCGGGACTGAAGAGTGGAAAAAGGTTTGCGATCACACAATCAAATGTGAGAATGAATATAAAAGCATTAAACACGGTTTAGACAATTACACTGATAGACTAGTGTTAAATACGGCTGATATTGACAGTGATATTGACCTCTTTGAGAGCACAGATAGTGAAATGGAAGTAATTGAGAATAAGAATTATTATTATTTTTATTACAATGTCTCACTTTAACAATAGGTACAATGGTGTTTATTTTAGGGTTCCGTAAAACGTAAAAACGGAACCCTTATAGATTCGTCGTGTCTGTCTGTCTGTCCGTATGTCACAGCCACTTTTTGCCGAAACTATGAGAACTACACTGTTGAAACTTTGTAAGTAGATGTATTCTGTAAACCGCATTACGATTTTTTCGAAAAAAAAGCAAAATTACGGTTGCCCCTCATACTGAGAACTGAAACTCATTTTTTTTTTCCATAAAACCTACACGTGTGGGTGTCTATCGATAGGTCTTCAAAAATGATGTTGAGGTTTCTAATATAATTTTTGTCTACACTGAATAATTTGCGCGAGAGACACTTCCAAAGTGGTAAATTGTGTGTCGTCCCCCCCCCTTCTAACTTCTAAAGTAAGAGAATGAAAAAACTAAAAAAAATATATAATGTACATTACCATGCAAACTACCAACGAAAATTGGTTTGAACTCGATCTGATGAGTAGTAGTTTTTTTTAGTACGTCATAAATACACTATTATTATTATTATTGCTAAGAAGTACGTCTCTCTCTTTGATCAAAGTTACAACGAACTACAAGAACTATGTGTACTATGTATATTATGTTACTTGCTGCAACGGAACCCTTCATGGGCGAGTCCAACTCGCACTTGGCTACTTTTTTATTTTATTTTACTCGAACCTAAAGCCATCACTTATAGAACACTTATTGGTGTATTTTATACAAAGAATAAAAAGAATTATTAAAAGAAGCAAATTAAAATTGTTTTAACAGCTCCTAATAGATACCGCACTGTTTGTATTTCGTGGTACTGAGATGACGCTCTACGAAGCCGAAGTTGGCCGATTGTCTCTTTCCAGGTGTCGATGTGCAATATTTATCGCCGGGTACTGTATTTACTTATTCTTTATCTAAGGCTGTCACATACAGGCTGACAAGTAAATAAAGAAGTGCATGATAAAGAATAAGTATTTACTTATTCTTTATCATGCACACATACACAGCGCACTGGCCAACTCTATAGACACAGTTTTTGTTTTAGCGAGACTATGTCCAGCTTTTCTTATACGTCTATGGGTTACGGTTACTTAACATAACATGTATATAATAATAATCATTGCGATACCTGAATGAAGAATGTTTCTTGCTCGAAATCCTGTACACTCAACATAATTTTGAATCCTGTGGTGGCTTTTTGCTATTTCACAAATCCTCCCATATATCTCTGTATCTCCTTCATTTGCGTAAGCTGTAACGCTCCTCTGAAATGATTGTTGTACAGAATAAGTGTAAGAAACATCAAGAAAAAAACGTACACCCGAAGCCGTAGTGCATGATACCGAGTTCATGTGGCGAGATTTATACGCTTTGTCTGGGCTTTAGTTTCAGTTGTATTTGATAAGTTGATTTATGACTACTTACATCATCCGTATTGCCGGCACCTTGCGAACAATCCCACAGCATAAGTAAGGCGTCGTGAATCATGTTACTTTATTTGAACCGTCCCAAGGAGGAAATATCATGTATTACACAGCTCCCTATATTTATATTGAGGTATAGAATCCAATAATGTACGTATTCTTCATGAAATGTAGAAAAATTATAAAATCTTCCCTTCGCTATAAACGGATAACAAACAAAAACAAAAAATTGTAAACAAATAAATGTCACTATTGTCACTTTTTGATACGAGTACGAGATACGATCGATTGAAATTTAAAATCTAAAAGCTCCACCACTTGTGTACCTTCCTACCTTCCTATAATATCCTTCGAAATCGAAACTTTGAATTTGAAATTTGAAGTTTGAAGTTCGTTCATTCATCGTAGCAAGTTGTTTTCAAAAGAACGACTGTTCCATTCATATAACAACCGCAAACGCAAACTTCTTGTCATGAATGATAAATCGAGTTTGAACAATTTATGAAAATAAAATATTATATTTCCGTGTATTTTTTTCACGTAGATTGCAAAAAAATTATATAAAAACATGTGTTTATTTAAATGCATAGTTGCATAGGTTTTTTTTTAACTACAACAAATTTATAAAATGTTGCGTTTTGATTCAATCATTGTTTAATCTGTGCCCACGCTGCTGAAAAACATTTCTAGGAGTATTGTACTAGCAAAACGTTTGGAATGGTGCCACAAAGTTCTGACGTGCAAATATTATTGTTTGTTGTTAACTGCAAATTATAACAGAAAATCATCTTAAAAAGGCTAATCATCAATGGTTTTCGATTGCAATAATTATCTTATGAATTCTACACGGAATGGCGGAAGCTTGCAATTTAGGGAACCGTGATGTAGAAAACAAAACATCTAACAGTCAAAATGAAAACTTTTGTGTGTTTAACGTATTGTGTGTTTTCATTTCATTAGTTTCTATTTTAGCTGATGTTACTACGGGTGCGTTGTTCTGACTTTTTTCTGAAAATAACTTAGTGACTTCTATCTTAATTAAGCTTATTACTTACATCTAAGTTCTTTTGTTTTAGATATAATTGTTTTTGCTGAATATTGCAAGGATGGTCACTCAATGTGGGCAATGGGAAGTTTTATTTTTATTTTCACTCCAAATATATTAGTGAATCTATTTTCAGTGAGATGGTTAATTACTGACAAAACTTATAAATTAAGATATTGGTTATCACATGGATTTCTAGTTGGATTACTTGAAAGGTAAGTTGATTTTTAAAAAGATGTCATATTACCTATATGGATTTAAATAAACCGAGACCATATTAAATAGTTTTATAGGTTTATGTGTAACGAAAAGCTCTAATCTTCTTTATAAACTACTAGCAGTGCACCGCGGTTTTACACGCGTAATTCCCGTTCCCGTTATTTTCCTGGGATATAAAGTAGCTCATGTCTTCTTCCTGACTTTAATCTAACTGTATTCCAAATTTCAGCCTGATCCGTTCATACCTTACGGCGTGATTGACCTACAAACATCCAAACATACATACTTTGACATTTATAATTTTAGTGGGATTGTGCATTTTACGAGCATCCATATGCATCTATGAATGAGGTCGCAGAATGATTCCAGAAAACTTTGTTCAGAAACAATAGAATAACTGTCATTTCATCAATTCAGGATTGGTCTCAAAATCCCACTATCCCACTAATATTATAAACTAGCAGCGCCCCGCGGTGTTACCCTCGAAGCTCCCATTCCCGTTATTTTTCCGGAATAAAAAGTAGCCTATGTGTTTTCCCAGACTATAATCTATCTGTGTTCCAAATTTCAGCTCGATCCGTTCATACGTTAGGACGTGATTGAGTAACAAACATCCAAATATCCATACATTGACATTTATATTTTTAGTAGGGTGTGTAAGTATGGATGTTTGGATGTTTATTGCTCTATCACGCCGTAACGTATGAACGGATCAGGCTGAAATTTGGAATACAGTTAGGTTGTAGTCTGGAAGAACACCTAGGCTACGTTTTATCCCGGGAAAATAACTGGAACGATGGGAACGGGAACTACGCGGGTAAAACTGCGGGGCGCTGCTAGTATATAATAAATTGGATAACTGTTCCTATTTTAAGTATTTGACTCCTTATTTTCCAGATACGTTACTTTTCTTCATAAAGTATTTGTTTGCAAAAATTGGGAAGCTACCGAAACACAAAAATTAGCATCTCAAAGGAACGACTTGTGCTTACTGCATTTACTATACATTTTTACTGGAACTGTACCACAAATTATCTTACAGTTATATGCAATAACTGTATTAGATGACAATTACCAGACTAAAGGTAAATAATCATCCATTAATAACATCATTATTTATTAGAAAGCGCTGTAAGTGATAATACCGCTAATTGAGCTTTAAGTTTAAGTCATTATCTGTATAGGTTTTACTATTTTTCTGTAGTGCATAATATAAAAAAAAATATAGTTATGTTTCTGCTGCACATAACATTACTAAGAGATATTTTCAGAAAAAAAAGTATTGCAAACTTAGTTCGTACCTACTTACTAGATGGTGGAAATAGATTTTCTGCGCTAAATTGCCACCACCAATATTTTAGGTTTTAATTTTACTTTGAAATACACAAATTTAATGGGAATACTAAAAGATCGTTCCACTCTATATGCATTCGGTGATCGATGTGTTTAAGTTGTTTAAGTATGACGACCATAAGGATACTGTGAAAAACGTCATTAGCCGAAACAAAAACATTTTAGAAATTATAGTGTCAATATATTTGTATATTCAATCAACTGAAATGATGGACAGAACCTTAGATTTAACCTAAAAAGCAAAACAGCTACGTTCATATCATGTTGGTGGCATTTATCATAATATTTAAAAAAAAACTTAAACATTCAACAAAATTTTGTCAAGCGAATGACTATCGTTTATTAGCCCCAAATTTGAATAATATTACGTTAACATTTTATTTTTCTTTTCAGCGTTTGCTCTCAGCGCATCAATTGCATCTGTAATATGGGGTTGCGCAACATATATTTATAGCATCACTGCATTTTCAAATGATCATTTCAATGGGACTTCATTCATTTTTAAATGCGTTTGGCACTTTTGCATGTTAATAAGTAGAATACAAGGTATTCTATTATTTACTATAGTGCTAGATATATGGATCCTATTACCTCTAGGTAAATATTGTTTTCTAAGATATATTTTTAAATCATTTATTTCAGTAAGCACCATATTTATACAATATAATAAAATGTTACACAAATTATTTATAATATTAGATATGAAAATGTGTTAATTATTAGGCAAAACTGGGAAATCTCGCCTAGTTTCATCTATGTTTGTCTAACCTGGAAACCTTTTTTTAAAAATTGCGAGCCTTGTCCATATGAACAAAACAAAAAACAATTGTTTGTCCCTATAAACAAAAAAATAACAATTAGGAAAGACTAATTATTTTGAAAACAATAAAACAGTTTTTGTCTTAACTGTGACAACGGGACTTTAACTTTGAATCAATAATGGAATCGCAAAAACTTGGACATGTGAAAAGGGTTTATACGTTCATAATAAATAAATATTGGTGGACAATTCACACACAACACCATCTGATCCCAAACTAAGCAAAGCTTGTACTATGGCGGTCAGATACCTGATATGTAATACTACCCAGACACAGTACAAATAATTTGAATTCATCACACAAATATTTGCACTAGTGGGGAATAGAATAATGTTTATAATGCGTTTTTTTTATTTAGCACATTTAATATTATTTATATTCTTGTGTACATATTATAGTAATTAAGATAAGTTTTATTTTAAATTCCCTGCATTGTTCTGCCAATATAATTGCTAATATTTTTCTATTTTACAGGTTTACACTGGTTAGCTATGACTATTTGGATAATAACTCAGAACACGTCATTTTGTGGTAACAAACTGGAAGAAACCTTTTACAATATTTTAATGGGATTTGTTCACTGCTTCATATATATAAATTTAAGAGAAGGGCAGACCAGATATAGACTTTTACTATTTTATACACTTCTAGTAACGCAAAATTTTGGAAGTGTGGTTTTATACGTCTTATTAAACGACACAAATCAACAAAAAAAAGTTTGGTCTATAGCTACTACCACGAGTACAATCTTGTGCACCATTTTTGGTAATTTTCTACTATCTTTTATGCATTTCATAACTATTTTATAAATTTGAATACAATATTTGTTCTATTGTTGCAGGTATTGGAGCAATGATATTATACTATAGGTTTTTTCACTCTACAGGACCTATCTTATGGAAAAACATTCATCATGACATAGAATTAAATAACAAAGCTGTGATACATACAGACTCCAACGTGATGAATAATGAAAGTTCCTCTAAAAAAATTAGATCTTTTAAAAATTCTAAACAATCTCAATCTCCTACAAGTTGTCAAAGGTAAAATGTAAATTAAAATTTACATATTCCAAAATAAATTTACGATTGTAATGTTAATATGTGTTATTTTAATTTTATTTATGTTTTATTTTCCACAGTAAAGACTCTTTACAAGAGATTGATGTGAAAGGGAGCCAAACCACGGATAAAAAACTTTTATTAGATCACTGGATTGCAAGATCAGGCACACCAACTTTTACATCAGCACCGGTTGGTAATATTAGTATTGATGCTTCGAGTATTGAAATATATACTGTAGAAAATACACCACAAAATAACAAAGAAACAAAAAAATGTGGACGAAAAAAAACAATATGTGCACCAACTGCATTAACTTTGAAACTATCTTCATTAGAAAGCATAGAAAGCTCAATTGATGAAATTACGTCCAGTAACACAAATTTACATAAACGAAGGGGGATTCATACATCAGCAGAATTACGAGAAGAATTAAATAATTTAAATTTTGATATCAGAAATGTCCTCAACGAAGACTTTTTGAAAATGATAAGAGCTGATCATGGGTCTGAAATCAGTCATGACACAGATGGTTCGAATAAAAAAACATCTTCTGATTCAATAGATATGGATCTTGATTTAAGTTTTAGTGACATTAATAGCTCGGATATTAATACATTTAATGAAAACATAGTTCAAAAACTATGCATCAGTGCTTTAAAGAATATCAAAGTTGGTAATCAAGATGCTGATATAGTAAATATTCAGCGAATAGCCCTAGATATTTTAAAAGAAATGTACGCTAAGAAAGATAGAAGAAAAAATCAGTCGTTGCTATCTAAATCACGTGATATTGATACTCCAACAGAGGCATTGTCAGTACATGATTACGAAAATATGTGCGCTATCAATATCGCAAGAGAGGCTTGGGGTCTAAGATCCTGGAAAGGGTACACTGATATAGAAAATTGGCTTCACGATGGAAGCGTTGTCAGAGATAGACGAAGAGATACGCTGACTTCTGGTAGTTCAGAAGTTAGTAGTTGTATTTCTCAAGAACTTAAAGGAGCTATTTCAAATGCTCCACCATTTCCAAAAAAATCTCACACTTATTCAAATGTGTTCGTGAAATTTGATAGATCTGATCAAGATGATTATGCTAATACAGTAATTTGTCAAGATGACACATTTTTGGCGAAACCTTGTTTGACTGAATTTGGAAAAGAGCTAAGTCAATTAGAACCCATTATGGAAGAGTTAGATGATTTAGGAGACGTAGATCCTTGTATTAAAAAAAGACTTAATTCTGAAAGTTCTTTGGTCGCCACTATAGATGAAATACGGAAATGTACCGTCACTAATTCGCCCAGAAATGTATACCACAGACGAGAACATTTTTGGGATTCTCCACAATTTCAAAATATTATGGGGTCTAAAATAGACCCTAATTTAAAAAAAGCTTTATGGAAAGAACCATCAAAGTTTGATTCCAGTAATATTATGCATTCCGTACACGAAAACAAAAACTGTGATGAGACAAATCAATCAAAAATTAATAAGTCTGAGTTGAATTTGTATATCCCAGAATATTCTAGGTCTACGGTACTGTTAGACAAAAAGAATAACCAAGTTTTACAAAGAGAAAACAGTGGTTTTCGTGAATCTCTGCCAGTAACTTCAAATAAAAATATTGAACAAATGCTGAGACACTTGGTTTCGGATGATAATGCCTTACCTACGTCATTTGAACCAATCATGAAAACAGAAGATCATCTTTCATCATCGACTTTGAATACGGCAACATCTAAACTTTCAAATATTAAAAAAAATACAAAATCTAGACCTCGTCGCAAGTTTTCAATTTTAAGAGAACGTTTTGAACCTGGCACTTCTCATTCTGATGAAGAAGCCTTGTTTCATTCGAGTGAGAGTATCGTCAATTCAAATGTCTCAGAAATAAATTTAAAAAATCAAGTCGATGACATTCTGCACTCGGAAACAGAAAATACTCCAAATTTAAATCAAAGTTACAAGAAAACATCAGCCACATTTTTTATCGCTTCACAAGGTATTAAAGATCAAACTCATTTTACGAATCAAATCATCAACACAAATCCACCTAAGTTCAACGCAAAGCTCAGATATAAAGTGTAATATTGTGGTTGTCGTTTTTTGATACAAATGTGTAAAATTTAAGCTGTGATTTTAATTTTAGGATTTTAATTCCAGATTTCGTCCATACATTATTATAGATCTCGCGTAAATAGTCACTTTGATTAATGTCTGAAACAATGTTTACTAATTGCTAAAAATATTATTGATGTATTTTTAGAATTACTTTATTATAATATTATAATCTACTTAAGACAGTTCTCACATGCTTGCCTTCATAATTTCATACATATTTATGTGTATTATGCTATTATGTAAACATTTAAGTTTTCTATTGTATAAAATTAGGATGTAAATTCCACTGTGATTTTTGAGCCTATATTTAGTCAGTATTGTGTCCCAGAAGCTAGAGGTAAATAGAAAAATCATAACATTTTGATTTTTTAAATAAAATACTACTATTTGAATCGGCTACTTTATTAACACTATCTCACTTAACTAAGTGCTGCTAAATACGAATAATTTAAAGTGAAGTAAAACACGATTACTTTTCCTAAAGTATTTAATAATTAACATAAAGACAAGTTTAATAATCACAACATACAAGATAATAAAATAGTCCTTTCCTTTATCCCTGCAATTTCAAGTAAACTTGCTCATAGTGGCACTCTTTATTTACCTTGCTGCATTTATAATGCTTAATAATAAATATAATTATTTTGTAGAGTTCGTAAAAAAATTATATCAATATCACGATTATCCTAACGTCGAAATAATAACAAAAAGCTGCACTTTGTCAGTCTTGACAACCTACTAGTATATAGAATTTTAAACATTAAACAATATAGCAATAGTAAAAGGCATTATGGTTTTCATAAAAGCAAAATTTGACATTGCAATAACATTTTTCAATCGTCGTTTGTTTTCACATTTTCTACAAATCTGTAGTCATTACGTTTGTGAGCAGTCGAATTCGATGAGCATTACAATCTTGGCAAAGTATATGTCCATCAAGTGGATAACAGCCACGTCCTTCTGCTTCAGAAGATAATTGCAAGCCACAATCTTCACAACGATAACATCGTACATGAAAGCTTCTGTCTAATGCTACTACACGTACTGTTTCTTCTTGACCTTCTTCTGGCATGATTGGTAACTCACACACACAACAACGTGGTGCAAATTTCTTATGAAAGTCATCAATGCAGTGTATTTGGTTCATAGCGTCAACTGTAAACGGTATGCCGTCTAAGCTCTTACCACATGCAACACAAGTAAAACAATTTGGATGGTATGGTTTACCAGTAGCTCTAATAATTCTATCTAGAATTGGCTTGTAGCATACTGAACATTTTTCAAGGGTCTCCAAGTAATCAATTTCACAATATGGTTGACCTTCTACAGCGTAAAATGGCTTTCCCTGTAGATTTGTGTTGCAACGAAAACAGCAAAAACATTTGACATGATACATGTGTCCCATTGCAGTACAACCAGAGTTTTCACCGACAACTTTCTCGTCACATTTCACACAAATACCAAAAACGTCCAAATCTTGACTATCCGAAATAGATTGCACCAAAAGATTTGTAAGAGCGTCAACCTCTTCCTCTTTAGGAGCCGGTGATTTAGTTTTCGACGTGTTGCTGAGATATTTGGGGCCGTCATGAGTAGTAACGTAATTATTGCTTAGTCTTGGACTAACAGGTTCGTAAAGTGATTCATACACAGAAGTTTGAGAATGATTGCCAAAGTCATTAACTTCGTTTTGATAAATTGGTGGATATACTGTTCTTTCTTGATTGTTACTAATATTCGTAGTTGCTCTTAACAACTCACTGTAATTTGAACTTACTGGTGACGGTGGGGGTAAGTATTCATTATCATTACTATATGAAACAGTAGCTGTATAAACTGGTAAGCTTGATGGTGGAGGTGGCGGCGGCGGCGGTGGTGGTGGTAGAAGTAGTTCTTCCGTGGTGTGATAAGGCGAAACATTACCATACACTGTATCAAAATTAATTGTTGGCAATGAAATATCCTCTCGGGAGAAGTTATTGTTTGAAGCGAGTGGTAGTTGCTTTATATTGGCATAATCTTTGTAGGGCGGGTTTATTGTTCCTGAAGGTATATTGCTATATGTCGGGTTGTTAGTGCTCACAGGTGTGATTTTCGTTGAAAAAGATGGTTCTCGTAAATTGCACACCATAGTGCTATGTGGAACTTGTGGTTGAGTTGAATGTGCTTTCTTTTTAGGAGGCACTGCGGGAGGCACTTTTTTCACCTTATTTGGTAAGTTCATGTTCATACTATCCATTGTCATTTGCAAATCAGCCAATTGCTTTTCTAAAGCTTCAATGTTATCAAAATGAGACATTTTTAATACAAGATTGGCTTGATAATTATCTTGATTTTAGTTTGTTTAACAATAATTAATTTACCTTTATACACTGTCGGAATATGAAGCGAATTTTGCAGATTTGCCGAGATAGACCGCTATTTTACAGGCTTGACTTACAATAATTATTGTGTATGATTTTTTAATCACAATATGTGGTCAATTCTGATGACAAAGCTAAACAATATAAGAAAAAATATAGATACAAGACACATATGTACACAAGTGACACATCAGTATCACGTCACGAGTGTCTCAACATGATTATCACAGACAAAAATTATTGGTTGCTATCGATTTGTGTTCCCTTCACTATTCATTCTTTTTTAGATTGCATTCATATTTGAATCTGTGGGGTAGCGAGATTGATTATAACTTTTTTACTTACGAATACTTCATGCTGGGTCTGTCCGTCGGCTTCTGTAGAAATCTACATATTCATAATATATATAATATTTAAATATATGTTATAGTTTGCTTTGCGTCATTTGCGTGCTAATTAAATTGGAGAACTTTTTGTTTGTTGTCTTTTGATGTTTCTTTTTTATTTTGCACCACTTTGGCACAGTTTGGCCAACTTCAGCCATGACATCTCTCTTCTACTTAGTCTGTGGCCATGATGTTCCTTTTTTTTTCTAAATTAATTCTTGACTATGGATACTAGGGACAATTCAGTTCAGTAGTAGATCTGTGATTCAGTTCGAGTTCACTCGAGTTTAAGCCCAACTCGAGTTGACTCATCACTACAAGAAGTGTGATCTGTGATCTGTAAGAATAAAAAAGAAAAGAACTGTCTCTGTTTCTGTCTGTCTGTCACTGTCTCTCTTTAGAGAGACAATTGTCCATAAAGGTGCGCTTATACGGGCGACTAAAATTGCTCAATTCCAGTCAATACTCGTCAACTATGACGTCACGACAACATCAAGCAATTTACGGCAACGGCAACAAGCATCAATACTGCGCAATAAAATATTGAGCGATATCGCGCAACGTCATCAACTAGGCAGTACTGTCCTACCCGAGCATTTCAGTATTCGCTCGCTATGGACGACATTGTTCTTGCTGCGGCGGCTTGTAGCGCCACCCGACCTCTCGCTCTCCCCGCGGAAGCAAGACGGCAAGCCGCAAAACAAACAAGTGCGAATGAGATATATACAAAAATTGCTAGGAATTTCCAAGCCCATTGGATATTTGTCAATTCGTATCGGCGACATTGAGCGATATGAAATATCTGGAGCAATTAGAAGCAATATCGCCGAAATAATGAGCGAGTTTCCGACGAGACAAAAATAGTTCCAACGGACGCACTAGATGGCGATTGTTCGAGATGCAGATAGATCTGTCTCTACCTCTACTCTCAACAGTGTAATCCCTTTAGAGACCCTACCCGTTTTCAGGGAAAAAGTATAATGTAAAAAGTGTCTTTTTTAATGTTAAAATATTGGGAATAAAATAGCTAATTAGGTTGATAATGTAATAAAAAACCGTTACTGATCACAATCCCTTTTCAGTAAAAATCTTTAGAACTCCCGAGGCAATAGACACCAACTAAGCCAAAGTTGAAGGAAAATTCAAAGATATAAATAGCAACACTGATACGACAATATTTTATCCACAGACTAAGTAGAGAGATACTCTCTCGGCTGAAGGATTAGTATCCATAGCCAAGAATAAATTTAAAAAATATATATTTTGTCTTTCATCAGGTTTACGAATTTGTTTTGAAATTTTGATATAGTTTTCATTCGAATAAAATGCGTACATGGATAAAGTAGTTTATTATTTATTACTAGAAGTCGTGCTTTCGCAAATTGAATGAATTGAGTCTTGAGTCCCATTATGCCTACCGCTTTTGACAACAAACCAAAAGACCTACAAGCGCCTCCTATTATCGTTTTATTAAACCATATCTTTTTGTCTCGTCGGAAAACGGCTCATTGTCGAAATTTATTGAAATTGCGTTTAATTGCTCCAGATCGAGTAATGTGCAAACATTACTGTGTTCCGGTTTGAAGGGCAATGATTCCAGAGAAATTACAGGGCTTAGAGACATAATATCTTAGATCTCTGGGTGACGAGCGCAGTGCAGTGCTAGGTAATGATTTGGACTATCATGTTCCAATAGCTGCGTGTCACTGTGCTGTTATGTGGCAGGCATGTTGCTTACCATCAGGCACATGACCTGCTCGTATCGTCACTATGCTATAAAAAAAAAAAAAAAAAAAAAAGATCGGTCCATTCGTGTCGCCGAGCAATTATTGCCCTCGTGTAAGCGCACCTTAAGTGTTCTGTGCTCTCTGTGGTGTAGTCACTGTAGTCTACTTAGTCTGTGCTCTGTGTCTCTGTGTTGAGCTCAGTGAGTATTTGTTCTGTGGTTGAGCTGTTGAGTGTTGTCTGTTGAGTTTATTGTGTACTGAACTGAATTGTTATTGTAAACGATCTAAACCGAATAATTAAGTACTACATTAGATCTAATCGGCATCGCCATGCAGTGCCAACTTTGGATGGGCAGTGTAAGTATTCTGTAAAAAGTTGTACATGTATTGCAGTGGATTGTTCTTGTATCCTCACCACAAAACTGCGACTTTCGATTTACCCGCATATCAAAACAGGCGTTTTGTGATATAAATATTTTTTCTATTGGTATTCTGATAAATGTGCTTGTATTCATTGAATACCTCTATTTATCAGGAATCAGATTCATAGGCTGAGTCTACAACACTCCATGTACACAGTTGGTCAAAATTAACCTCTAAAATCATTTAGTTACTGGAAAGACAAGTTCGGTAATACTGTTCTATTGAGGAAAGATGACTTCACTACATTCTGTCATAATCAGATTCAGTATCAGGGTATCATCAAAACTTATTGAATCGAACATTCCAATGATAATGATCATTTTCACCACTATGGCTATGAACCGCTGAGAGTTCATTTGAATTTTACCCTCAGGAACATTGATTTAAGAATGATGAGCTTTGTTTGGTAATTAAATCATTGCAATTAAGAGCTCAAACAAAGGACCCAAAATATTCTTGTAGTTAAAATCGATGTTTAGATATTTTAACATCATAGCGTCATAAAAAATACCAGTAATCAGATGAGGATGCTTTAAATTTACAGTTGGAGCCCAATATGACGGAGAGTTTCATCATGGCTGCATTCAACCGCATGGGCTCAAGACCTTTGGCTGTCAAAGTGATGAGGAATAAGTTTACTGGAGAGCCCGCAGGATATGCTTTTGTACATTTTCAAGTTAGTTCCACAACATTCTATAAAATTTGATCATTTGCATTCCAAACATTCATGATCCATTCATTCCGAAACCTGTTTACCTCTATTTATTGGTTTCACCATATGACCAGCCCTCTGCCATTTTATCTTGCTATCTTGCTAATGCACTGAGCTATGTTAGTGACCTTAGTTCTCTGATAATTACCATGTTATGAATACAAACCCTCTAAGAAAACCCAAGCATAGCTCTTTCCATAGCTTGCATAGGAACTTTGGCCTTTCCCTTTTACTACTAGACTACTTTCACTGTTAGTGTCCACTTATCAGTATCTTAGATCATGACAGTTTTAGTTCAAACAGTGTTATAAAATTGGTTATCCTAGCTTACCCAAAATTTCAAAGTTTCAGAGGAGCACTTCCAGATACATCATGTTAGATTTTAGTATAATATTAGAAGAAGCAATTTCATCTAAGTTAATTTAATCTTGTGTTATTATTATCAATGGAAACTCAGGACTGGCTTAAGTGGAAGGTATTGGGGAGACCTTTGGCCAGCAGTGGGACAACTGAGTTTAACTTTGCTGAAGTAATGTTCTTGGGTAACTGGATTTAGTTGTGTACTGATCTGCTACTGAGACTCTTAATAATGAAAATTGGAAGGCTATACTGTAACAGAGGCCGTATATAGGTTTTGTTTATTTTAAATGTAAAAGACACACTTATTTATACAAAAAATGCAACTAAAATGTAAATGTAAGAAAACTTTTAGTCGGACGCATGTGTTAAATTGATTGACTACGTGGGAATGAAACAGTCACTGACTGCACATGTCAGTATAATACTAATTTATTACAGTATGTGAAAATGAAATGTGAACAAAATTATTAATCTTGATGATTGTGGTGAGGATGAATGGTTAGTGGGACAAACTGTACAAATCATTGCATTGTCATAGGTCCTTGATAAGTGTGCAAAGTAAAAAGTTTTAAACAAATCCGTTGTTTAGAAAGTGGTGAATGTAATGTTCATAGATTCCGTTACAACATTACATAGATACATTCGTACCAAATTAATATAAGCGTGTTAAAAAGAGTTTGGTTTTCTTGACTATTGTAGAGAAATGTTCAATGTAAATTTGAAGCTGGTGGACATTGGTGGACAATTCACACACAACACCATCTGACCCCAAACTAGGCAAAGCTTGTCTGTACTATAGCGGCCAGATAGCTGATAAAATACTTATATAGTTTTAAAAACATACTTATTATACATAGAAACACCCAGACACAGTGCAAACATTTGAATTCATCACACAAATATTTGCACTGGGTGGGAATCAAACCCATAACCCTCGGCTTCGCAGGCAGTGCTACTACCCACTAAACCACGAGGCCAGCCAGCAGAGTTAATTTACTAGTTCTCTGATGCTTGCTACTTTCACTTCTTTGTTTCTCATCTTTGTAATTTTGTAAAAGCCATATTTCACAATTTTTTGTGTTAGACCTATCTCATGAGTCCCAACACACACAATTTTTAATCATTATTTCTTGTTAAGGCCAGGTGTTCCCGGTTTTGCCTGTTTTAGAATTCACTTTTGACAGACAAATCATAACGTTTTGAATCTGAAATAAATATATACTTAGGATACATTCTTTCTCTTTACCATGTACTGGTTCAATACACGACACAATACAATTTTCTCGATAGAAAAAAATACTGAAATAACTTCGATTTGCAGTTTTTTTACAAGCAAATTTCATTTTATACGAGTACTATAATACTCAATATTTTATAAATAATATCAATTTATAGGTAATTCATTTTAGAATAGATTCTACCCGATCGTTTTTTCCATTAAATTTACTTGGTTTTTTATCGATTTTTTGAAGCAAATTTCGATCCACGCTTCGTTTGCCAGTGTCCCGCGGGACGTTACCGAGGAGGGACCTGTGTCAAATTTTTGCGCGCGCGCTTCGCTTCTGTTGCGTAAATAATATTGATTCGAAATCAAATAATATTGTAGGTACCTAAAAATACCATAGTTTAGATTTTGATTATTTTTCATTGTGTAAATATTTGTACTTTATAATTGTTATTAAGACAATTTATACCTCTTTGAGATTTAGTGAAAATGGCAAATAAAAGAAATAAAATCAGGGCTAAATCACGATTGAAGGCAATTTTATGTAAATGTTGTCCAATAATTTTTGTGTCACAATTATGAAACATAACCTTTTTTTTTTCACAATTGTATTTTATTAACACGTTTACTGCGCAAGTAAAATCATAATTTTTCATCTGGTGCGGCGGTGGGCCAAAATGCGCCTCCCATGATATTTCCGCCAGTGCGTGGCAGGTCTTTCTAGACCCACCAGCACTAGGATAGATTAAAAATTGCTATAAATTTGTGAAAACATAATGTATACATTTTTTTTATATCGTTAGAATGACTTTGAACCCAACTTCCTTAGGTTTGATTCGCCTCGGGATCTGCCAAGCAGGAAATGAGAAATAAAGCAGGAAAAACGGGAGGCCGATATCGACCTGATCCGCACTAGAAAGTATTTTTAGTAGTGATGGGACAGAGAAAAATAAGCGGGTTTCGAAAATAAAACAGAATTATCGTAAAAGAACTGAAAACTGTTTTTATTTACTTTTTTTGGTTGCGTTTCCAGCAATGTTTTTTTATTTTCTTTACTTTTTTTGCTAGGTCGTAGCACCCTACACAATTTCTTCGCTAAGCGCTCATCTCAAGAACATGGTCATTGAATTGATCATGAAATGTTTTTTTTTTCTTAATTTGATGTTAAAATGTTAAACATTATAAAAATTAACACTAATGTTAAAAATTAAAATGTAAAAGTTTACATGTATTTATGTTTGCTTTTCTTTCACGAAAAAACTACTGAACGGATTTAGATTTTTATAGCATAGAGCGATGAGACGAGCAGGTCATGTGCCTGATGGCAACATGCCTGCCACATAACAGCACAGTAACACGCAGCTATTGGAACATGATAGTCCAAATCATTACCTAGCACTACACTGCGCTCGTCACCCAGAGATCTAAGATATTATGTCTCTAAGCCATGTAATTTCCCTGGAATCATTGCCCTTCAAACCGGAACACAGTAATGTTTTCACATTACTGCTTGGCGGTAGAATATTTGGCAAAGGTGTGGTACTTGCCCAGGCGGACTCTGCTAAGAGTCCTACCACTACACTACATTTTAAAACATAAAATGTGGAAAGATGTTCATAGATGCTTGGCAGATACTATAATACTAAAAAGCAAAGAAATAATTTGAGAATAACCATTTTCAAAAATAATGGTATTACATAAAAAATCCCCACGTCGTTATGAGTCTAAGGCGGCTATGTTGATATGTATAGGTAGTAAACAAAACTTACCGCTTGTGCTTCGTTTTCCGTGCACATTTGTTTCCCAATTATTTTTATTTTTCTTGGTGGAAAATATTTTTTCACTACTGTCACCATCGCTGTCAATAACTGCGGGGCGAATAACTGTATTTTCCAATGTTTGTATTTTTCTTTTATTGTTTGCCATCGTTGATCACACGCTACATCAGATCAGATCAGTTCAGATCAGAAATAGGCCCACTGCCGCACTCAGCGGATGTTTTTCACTGTCAGTGCGTGGTAGGTCGATAAAAGCCTACCGTTCTATTTTGATGGGGAATACCTACAATTTTGACCACAAGATGAAATATATATTTGTCTCTGTTGAATTTTTACAAACACCTGAGATAATCGTTTCGCACAGGCGAGAGGGACATAGGTTTCTTCGTCCGCACCAGCTGAAGTCCCGCGGTGGGCCGAAATCGGCCTGACAACCAGTGAACGTGTTAACTATCCAATTTTTCTTGGCCAATGCCATTAGAACACTGTTCAACTTAAATTGTGGCTAACGAACACTCCGAGTTTACGCAAGAGTGGTTTCACGCACAACTCTATCGCGCGATCCAACGCGATCTTTACGGCATCGGCATGGCGGCAGTGTCGTGACACCCGCACCCGCGTCCTATACAGGAAAAGTTTTTAACCAGTGCGCATTTTTTTTCATTCATACTCATATTACTCATTCATAGTATTACGATTAAATATGTCCATGTTTTGCTTATTTCAAATTGGGACAAGGTGGAAAAATGAGAAAAAAAATTCATAAACTAAAAATGGAAATGTGTTTCTATTACTCACACTGAGCCACCAAAAAAAAAATTACGCAGTGGTTAAAAACTTTTCCTGTATATCTATTCTATATATTTAGTCCTCTATAGCTATTGCATTTGGAACATCCGACCTAGAATCAAAAACTTCAATTAATTTAATAAGTATATGCTTGTGATGCTAGTTCTTAAGTTTGTCAATGTATTTTTTTCGATTTGTTGTATCACAATAAAGAGTTTTCTATCTATCTATCTATCTATAATTTACAGTTTATTCCATTTAAAATATGTACTCAAATTAATGTATTGCAAAAAAGTTTAAGTCGTTACAAAAAAATATCGTGGCTACTATAAATTATAATAAAACAAGCTTTTAATAAACCAAATCTCTTTTTTTTTTTTTTAATAAATCAGTAAGTCAAGTTGACCTACTGCTTACTTATCTGTAATGTGACACTTCCCGCGATGTGAGCGCACGGCTTGCTTTGGTCTACCTGCCCTTAACTCAGTGTATCTATTGCAGTGTATTATTTCTTATGCTTTGCTGAAAAAATTATAATATAAGTATTTGTACTTATATTATTTTGTAAATGTCTTGTTTTGTGTACCATAAATAAATAATTAAATGGAAGTTACGGCTGGTCTAGTCGGGAGAACGGCGACTGCCGATCCGGAGACCCCGGGTTCAAACCCCACACGCACCACTGTCTTTTCGAAGTCATGTGCGTAATGCCGCTAACTTAAAACGGTGAAGGAAAACATCGTGAGGAAACCGACATGCACCTAGAATCTTTCGAAGTCATGTGTCATCCGCCAACCCGCACTGGGCCAGCGTGGTGGATTATGGCCTCAACTCTCTCCTTGCGAGAGAAGGCCCCGAGTCCCAGCAGTGGGAACGTTTAGTGGGGTGTTGATGTTGATTTTGTAATAAATAAATAAATTATAGCTCCCAGATGTCTTTGGAATTAATACTACACCTTTGTAGTAATAAGTAACCTGGTGGTTATTTATCACACTATGATGAGCAGTATGTTATTAAAAAAAGTGTGTGTACTTATGTATGCATGCAAGAAGTAAATATGTCTTCATTTTATTCCTCATCCATAGAATAGATAATATCTTCAATGCAATCTTGCATTTTTAACCTATTTTATATTTAATTAATGTATTATATTTAATTAACCTGAAGTTAATTACAATGCTTACTAAAATGTTGAAATAGACTTCAGGCAGTTCGTTTTTTCGTGATCTTTTTCGTGATCTTAAAAATCATGCTCTCGTAATTTTTCCCCAACAAGTCTTACAATAGCTTAAAAGCCCTACATTAGCTTAAAATTAACAACATTTCTAATTATTTCCAGACTGATGAAGACTCCGTAGACACAATGCATAAGCTAAATGGCAAGCCAATCCCAGGCACATTCCCAGTAGTCCGTTTCCGACTGAACACCGCATCACGGGAAGCACGGGCTAACATGCAGCAAGAGAGGGAATTTTCTGTCTGGGTCGGAGATCTGAGCCCTGAGGTCGATGATTACTCATTATATCGAGTCTTTGCATCTAAATATTCATCCATAAAAACTGCTAAAGGTAACATATTTACGTTTTTACTTTATATGAATTTAATTGCTACTTTGTTGTGATTTTAAGTATAAGTATATTTGAAATGATTTCAGTTAAGCACTGTATACTCGTAATTTGATTAATTTTCTGAAAATTATCGTTTTTTTTTTGTAAAAATTTAATCTAATTTTTTGACTTCTTACAAAAATATGATTTGAATTTACAAACAGGCGTGACAGGAATATTTACTTTACTTCTATGAAATTGTAGTGAAAATAATGATTTAATCATTAGAATTAACAAAATTTCGTGATTTTAAAGCTGGTTTTCCTCGCTTTCTCGTAAACAACATAGACAAGCGTGTTGCTTGTTTGATGATAATTGCAGGGCACATATTCCAAGGGTCTTCAAAAGTACCTACGAGTTGGTTCGAGACTGATCATCACTAAAACGTAAGCCGCTATCTTTGTGCCATGGAAATTTGATTATAATAATTTTCGAAATAAGGTCGAGTCTGCACTGTTTAACCGACTACGAAGCAGCGACAGACGTATAAAACTATATTTCTTGTATTAAGATGAAACCGTGCAAATCTGTGAGCAATATTTTTTGAGTTAAAAATAAAGTGCGAATATCCTTGATTTTTTCGGCGATAAAAACGTAATAAAATCACGACCCGACATGACTATACCGCGTGTAAAATCGCAAACTTAAAATACAAGAAGCTCTGCCTGACTGGCTAAACATGCGACCGGTTTGTTTTGTGTGAATGATAGATAATTTTACCCTACAAAAAAAATGTAATTTAAAAACTCAAAAACCCGACTGCGTAAAATGTGAACCAAACTACGTACTCGCATACTAAAAAAAACTGAAAAGAATAAAACAAGCATTTAGATTTCTGGTGGTCTAGAACTCTATAATATGTTATTGTATTAATACTATTGAAATATATACAATATTTTCTAATAAAAGAACATTACAACTGAAGAGTCGGGATCCATTATTATTCGACATACAATCTAATTGTTCAATGGATTCGATATTATTATTCGACATACAATGTAATTGTTCAATGGATCCCGACTGTTCAGTTGTAATGTTCTTTTATTAGAAAATATTGTATATATTTCAATAGTATTAATACAATAACATATTATAGAGTTCTAGACCACCAGAAATCTAAATGCTTGTTTTATTCTTTTCAGTTTTTTTTAGTATGCGAGTACGTAGTTTGGTTCACATTTTACGCAGTCGGGTTTTTGAGTTTTTAAATTACATTTTTTTATTTTATACTTTTTAGTTATGAACAATGTTGTGAATGTTAATATGCTCAACATAATAATATGCATCTTTTGGTTGTTGACCAAATGTTTTCGTTTCTACTGATATAATATGTAGGATTTTCTACTGCATGTAATTCATATTTATAGTTTTGTGTTAGTATAGGTTTTCGATTGACGTTAAGTAGGTACCTACCTACTAAATCGTTTGAAGTTGGAGATGGGCGACCGAGGCGGAGCAATCCGAGAGCGGTTCCGTGTTCCCACTATCAGCGGCAGAGTTGAAACCCCATGGAGGTTTATTGGTAGATAGGGCACCATATCCATACATGATATAGAGCGCAACATAACCCGGCTGTGTGACCCGGGCGGGGCAGTAGGGTATGCGAAAATACATTTCCTGCACGTACGAAAAAAAGGTAGTCCAATTTACCTACTAGCATAGATCGTAGAACCCAAGATGGGCCCCATCCCAAACTTCACGGCGCACGCAATCATGTCAACGTTGGGAAGAGTGAGCTGACTCTTTCCGTTCTAGTCGGTTGCAGGACGCGGTGGACGCCGGACTTTTTTACCTATCATTATTCGGTGTCAACAACCAAAATAAGTAGAAACACAGCAAATCTCGCCGCTAGCGATTATAGGGGTCAAGTAGATTGGTTGTTTGTAAACCACTTACGATACATACAGAGACGCAGTTTAATACCAATTTCAAGGTGCTCAGGGCACATCTATTGATTTATATCGATGCCTACTAGGTACATTAGTATATAATGTCCATCCACATTCACACGTACAGTTAGTTAAACGAAGTTTGCTGCCACCTAAAAACCTATAAATGTGAGAATGGTTGTTACTCAACTTTCAATCGATATACATCCTAAACGGTCAGTCAAATCGAAAAACATTGAGAGAAAGCTAAACATTATTTTTAAATACCTATTCAACGATACCCCTCTTGACATATTTTGGTGATTTTCATTTTTTAAATTTGGACAATATGGCGTCCTGAATCCGCCATATTGGACTTACACAAATGTCATGTCTTTAGTGTCACTCGCCAAATTAAGAGGAATCGATTGACGTGTGAACCATAAAAATCGGCCCAGGCGTTTGGTCTGTATAGAGCTTCAAAGGAACATACAAACATACATACATACATACATAGACTGTTAAGGTGCTGACAACAGCTAACTGAAATTCACGAATTCGAAATTAAGCCACGCCTATTTACTACTTCGATAAGACAGCGCCACCAAACTAAACCGCGTCCAGCCGGCGACATTATTAGTATTGAACAAAACGTGGAAACAAAAAGTTACCGCTCCAAGCTCATAGATGGCGCTTTTAAAATTTTTTGTAATTAATTTAACATAACTTTTTGTTTCCTTTGATATCTTTTTGCACTTTTGCAGATTGTGAAGAACATTATCGAAATTCTATTAGTAAAGCTTATAAATAATAATGTACGGTCTACAATTACAATAAACTCTTTTTATACAGAAAATTAAACCAACTTCAAAATCACAAATAGGCACTCGAAAGCGAAAAAAAGTTCATTTAATTATTGTAAGCGCTACTCACTCATCTATTTGAAGTCAAATAGATTCATTCGACATAAACATTAATTGCATTAAAGTAGCTACAGCAAAAAGCCAACATTACGTGGTGTTCCCAGGCGGTCACCCATCCAAGTACTGACCACGCCTGGTGTTGCTTAACTTCGGTGATCGGACGAGAACTAGTGTTTTCACGCGCTATGCACGTCGTCAATTATATTAAATACGTGTATTAATACAAACATAATAGTTATCATCATCATCATCAATAGACGAGCTCGCAAGTTAATAATCCACAACTATTGCTCATTACAACACGAAAAACAAGTTTTTGAAACAACCCCATTTCGCTGCTTTGTAACGAAAGGTCCACAAACAAAATTTTACAAAAATATTTTAAATTCAAAAGATTTTTTTTTTATTTAAACCATGCGGAACGTTTATAAAATGAAACATTTATAAATTGCAATGGAAAAAGTTTTGGAATTTATATCATGCAAAAAGTTGGTTTTAAAATGTCAAATGGATAAAGTTTTTTTTTTTGGGTTTTTATATGGACTAGTGGCGCCATATTATATGAGACATAGCGGACATATGATTTGAAAATATAAATTTCACCTATGCTTACTAGTGTTGAGTACCTATGCAATAAAATAAAAAAAATACAAAAATGAAACAACCACTCAGAAATAAACAGATAATTCTTGAGATTGAGAGAATAAAGCTGCAGCTCACTATATCGCAGAAAAAAAGAGAAGTTCGTATCATATACCGGTCAGCAAAACGAAACACGACAAAAAACAGTTTCTACAAGTACAAAAAATAACACAAACTGGATATGAGTCACAAATGCCTAAGTTAATATTTTTTATTTTAATATTAACTTTGTTTGAAAACGCATAATTTTTTTCTGTAATTTACTTTGTCATTATGAATGTAGCATAATATATAGTGCCATAATGTCAATTTTGCATCGTTTGCAATCGTTTATATAAATATTAATGCAGTTGAAAAAGATAGCTAATCCTTGAAACTATCCAAATTAATCAATATCCAGAAACGAAGGCTACAACCATAATCTACATAAAAAATAATAAATACACTGTTTAGCAACATTTTAAAGTTGATTTTGTGCGAGTTACGATGGTTATAAAAAATGACACGCTTCCCGTGTCATACGCCTTAAAATAAAAACTTGAATGACACGGATGCCGTGTTTTCCGCAACGAATCGGTTAAGTCGGTTTACAGATAATAGTTAAATATGACACCATCATAACAAATCATAGATGAAATAATTGCATACAATGTAACCAAATGTCATCTAAAAGTCACTTTACTGAGAAAGGACATTGTTCATTTATAAGGGACATGGGGCTAAACGTGGACGTTGACTGTCACTGATATCATAAATTAAACATGATGGCTTCTAGCACTTGATATCAGAATATTATCTTTTGGTAGTAGCAAAAAGACTATTTACTCGTAATGCGAACGTTGACGTGGTTACTTTTAAACAAAACTACAACATTTTGTAATTTTTTTAATATCGATCTAAAGATCGATAGTGACCGTCTGGATAAAATCGATGCTATTCTATTATGTTTAAAATAAATACTCGCATCACTCGCTCGCGGCGTAAAAAAACCTGTACTTTCAGATCCGCACTGTAGAGAAATGAACCGCTGGTTGCTCTCTTGGATTGTTCTAATCGCTTAGCGAGTATCGCTGAGCGAGTATTATCTTTCATAGCTCTTGTCGCTCAGCGACAAACTAGTGAAGCGAGTACGCACCGGGAGTATGAACAGTCAGCGATCAACTACTGTCTGTATCTGAATATATGCATCTCTTTTATTTAGGTACACGGAATGTATAATATCTATTGTACGTTTCTTGAGCGAGAAAATAGTGATAGTTACTCGTTTTCTCGCCGGCAGTGGGACAACTTTACTGCCCAAGTAGATGATTTTGTTTTTCGTGGCGTTGTGAAGTGAAAGCGGGTGCGATGAAAAACCATTACACAAATAAAGTGGCCAAGTGCAAGTTGGACTCGCCCATGAAGGGTTCCGTTGCAGCAAGTAATATAATAGACATAGTATACATAGTTTTTGTAGTTCGTTGTAACTTTGATCGAAGTTTTAATAATAGTGTATTAATATTATAATATACTAGCTGACCCCGCAAACGTTGTTTTGCCTTAGTGAACAACCCTTGTCACTTAGGGGTATGAAAAATAGCTAGTAGCCGATTCTCATACCTACAGAATATGCGTATAAAATTTGGTTAAAATCAGTAAAGCCTTTTCGGAGGAGTAAGGAAACAAACACTGTGACACGAGAATTTTATATATAAGAAGATAATATAAATTTCTGTATCGTAATGTGGCTTATTACGTACTTGTGCGGTAATGTAACGTAAAACGCACGGTTTCAAAATGCTCCGTCTAAAACGAACGGTACCTACTTTTTAATTTTTTTTTTTTTATAGCATAGAGTGACGAGACGAGCAGGTCATGTGCCTGATGGTAAGCAACATGCCTGCCACATAACAGCACAGTAACACGCAGCTATTGAAACATGATAGTCCAAATCATTACCTAGCACTGCACTGCGCTCGTCACCCAGATATCTAAGATATTATGTCTCTAAGCCCTGTAATTTCTCTGGAATCATTGCCCTTCAAACCGGAACACAGTAAAGTTTGCACATTACTGCTTGGCGGTAGAATATTTGGCAAAGGTGTGGTACTTCCCCAGGCGGACTCTGCTAAGAGTCCTACCACTACTAAATCTTAGTAAAGAGTTTTTATGTCAGAAAAGTTGTAAACATTTTATGAATAAAATTAACTATGAAAGATAAAATACAGTGAAAGTTATTTAATTTGTTAATTTAATTAATTTTGACCAAAACTTAATAACACAAAAACATTCATTTACTTTATTACTAATGTCGTAATGTCATACTGGCTGGATTTGTGCCCTTGCTTTAAAAAAAAGCGCTGATGCGCGTGCATTGTTAATCTGTGAAATACGTCAGCCAATGGGAAATGCCGAAAGGGCGTAGCCTGAATATCATGGCATAGCCATCTAGAAATGCGTGAGCCAACGGGAAATGCTGACGCATTTCTAGATGGCCATGCCATGATGGATCAAATTCCGAGTAATAAGTTTTCCCTTCTATCGGCAGTTCCTATGACTCCCAATATTTTTATTTGAAAATGTCATCTGAATTTTGATTAATTTCCTCGCAAATATGTTTTAAAACGTCGTATGACATACGTGCGCTTTGATAATTACAGCCTCTGCTAATTATATGTAGCAATATTGCTTCGGCTGTAATTATCAACTTAGCGCACTTATATCATAATGTACTAGTATAATGAACTTTTAGTTTATTTATCTGGGTACTAAAATAATGCCCTAATTATACATATTTTTTTTTACAAAATCTAATTATCAAGAACATTTTGGCCACGGATAACCTATTTTGAACAATGCCCTTTCATTTATTTTTTTTCAAATTTAAATATAATCAGTGAAATTGGACAACAACAAAGGCGTTTGGGTACTTTTGTATGGACTAGTGGCGTCGTATTTTTTAGCGACCAAAAATCTGTTATCACTTTCTTGTATCAATGAATATTTGCTCCAAGTAATATCGGAGCGGAGTTATGACCAATCAAAGTTATTTATTTTTTGGATTTTTGTACGGGCTTAGTGACATCGTGTTTTTTTACATGTCTATATACATGTATAAATCGTCAGAAGTAGAAAAGTAAAATAACTGAATTTTGAGTTGTGGCTTTTTAGTCTCAAAGCAGCGATTTATTTTCAATTCATCGCCAAATCTAAAAATGTAGTATTAAAGAAATAACGTATCTTGTGAAATTAAACTACGTAGGGCCATCTTCCAGCTTAATCATCAGACCCGGTTACAATCTGCGTAAACAACCCACTATATGTTCTCATTGCTGGGACTCGAGGCATTCATTCGCAAGGAGAGATCTAGGCTGGGACTAGGTTATAATCCACCACGCTGGCCAAGTGTGGGTTAGTAAATGTCACATGAGGTGAAAACACTAGGTACCTACATGTACTTACTAGGTACATTTCGGTTTCCTCACGATGTTTTCCTTCATCGTTTTTAAGTTAGCGGCATTACATGCTAACATCGAGTGGTGCGCGTGGGGCTCCGAATCGGCAGTCACCGTTCTCCCGAATAGATAAGCCATAACGTAGACTTTAACAGCGACTTGGACTTTAACACCAATGTACTCGTTTAATTACTGGCAACCCTTAACCATCTTCCAGCACCTTCATCAGACCCTTGTTACCATTTAGCACCAAAGTACTCATTAAGACAAATGAAATGAGCCCAAACTCGATGGAGTTATGTCATTTAATTGTTGAGTTCCTATGACCCCCTTCCGGCTCCATCACCAGACCCTGGTAATAATCTAGCACCAAAGTACTCGTTAAGACAAAGAAAACGAGTCCAAGCTCGGTTGTGCTATGTCGTTTAATTACCGAGTTTCTATGACCACCTTCCGGCTCAATATGAAAAAAAAACATGCAAAAAGAAGTTCACGGTTCTGAGATTTGAACACAGGGTCATGAACGCGTACCACGGTCATGCTAAACCATCGAGCCAACCCGACTAATATCCAACATGTCAAATTTTCAAATCATATGACCTCTCTTGACGTTCCGCATTTCGTTTGTGATAATTTATCATTTTTATTTTTTTGCCGATTTAGTTAGCTGGTAGAAGGGCCGTTCAGTCGAGTTAGCTTTTTAAAAACAATTGATTGATGTGAATTAAACATTTTGCATGGCATAGCAACCTTCCAGCTCCATCATCAGATCAGCATCATAATTAATTAATTATCATATAATTGTCTTGCAGTTTAGTCTTGTTTTAATGTCTTGTTCCATAGTAACTATATTCTCACCTATGCCTCAGGGCAGGTAAAACTAAAAAATAAAAGCTTGAAAAACTACAGAGAAAACATACAATAATATGAAAAAAAACATGCAAAAAGAAGTTCGCGGTTCTGAGATTTGAACACAGGGCCATGAACGCGTACCACGGTCATGCTAAACCATCGAGCCAACCCAACTAATATCCAACGTGTCAAATTTTCAAATCATACGACCTCTCTTGACGTTTCCGCATTTCGTTTGTGAGAATTTATCATTTTTATTTTTTTGCCGATTTAATTAGCTGGTAGAAGGGCCGTTCAGTCGAGTTAGCTTTTTAAAAACAATTGATTGATCTGAATTAAACATCAATGATATGGCATGGCAACCTTCCAGCTCCATCATCAGATCAGCATCATAATTATCATATTGCAATTTATTTATTGTCTTGCAATTTACACAAGTATTATGCAAATTTTCACGCAATCTGTAAATCGGGAAGTAGATTTAATTTGCAAGATTTCATGATAAGCCTCGGGTTACATCACAGATATTCATGGGTTTCATAATAACTATATTCTCATCTGTGCCTCAGGGCAGGTGAAACTAAAAAATAAAAGCTTGAAAACTACAGAGAAAACATACAACAACAATATGAAAAAAAATATGCAAAAAGAAAATCACGGTTCAAAGATTTGGACACAGGGTCATAAACGTCCACCACGGTCATGCTAAACCATCGAGCTAAACCTACTAATAACCAACACGTCAAATTTTCAAATCATATGACCTCTCTTGACGTTTCTGCATTCCATTTGTGAGAATTTTTATTTTTTTGAATAGCGAGTGCCGCGCAGCGAAGCGACGCGACGTAGCGTCCTTCCTGCACGGCGCATCAGCGCTTTCTGCCGGACTTCATAGTAGTGAGCGAGAAGCAAGACTCAGGCCGGTTCGGTCGAGTTAGCGTATTAAAAAACAATTAATTAATGCGAATTAAACAACTTAATCTAAAATATAAAACATCCTTGCCCTTTATTAAGAAATAATACGTTAATCTTTAAAATTTGAATAATGTATGTTCATTAATAACACAGATATTTACGTTTAAAACTAATTTTAGAGGTTAGTTTACGATTTTTTCTTGTCAAGATATCTTTTCCAAATCGTGTTTTGAAAGCAATGGTTCCCTTATAAATATGTTCAAGAATAACATATATTTTATTCAACATCTCAAACCCTATACATTTTGCTAAAAATGGGTTTAAAAAGTGCCATTTGGCTCTATTCAGCGCCTTAAAGACATTACCACTCCTTTGCGTCGCGCAGTCGGGTAAAAAGGTAAGACGCGTTACAAGTGACCTCATAAAAATATATTAAGGGCCAACACTGCAATAGCGACAAGTTAGTACAGCTTAACTTTAACCCCCGCCCCGACCCAAAAATAACCGGGTACCTATTATAAGTTTTATGTGCCTGTGTGTGTTTGTGTCAATGGCATCATGGCTCCCGAACGGATGAACCGATTTGGTTTTTTTTTTGGTTGATATATGAATTAGTCGTGAGTGTGTTTAGCTATGGTTGAGGGAAATCGGCCCAAGATGGCCGCCGTCCGCCATCACAAAATGGCGGATTACATATTTTTACAACTCCCTTTCGTCAAATGAAAAGGCTTGACCAGTTGAATACCATATAGGTACTAAGACAAATTTCAAATCCAAGATGGCCGGCACTATAATAGCATGTCGGTAGTTTTTAAATTTCGTGTAGTTGAAGTCGCTTCACCATTGCAGTCTCGATCTACTAATGGTCTGATTCATAAACGTCATTAATAAACACAAAGATTTTATTTAATAATATTTTAAATTCACGAAATTTTCACCAGGCAAGTGTGACATACAGTATTTTTTCTTAAACAAGCTTATTTGATGTTTACGAATCAGAGTTTTATTTTATAAAACACTCATTCTGACGCATATCTATATATTTACAATGTCTTTTCAGTGATACTGGACAGCTCTGGTTACACAAAAGGCTATGGCTTTGTCAGATTCGGTAGTGAAGAGGAGCAGCGTAATGCTCTATATGCTATGAACGGATATACTGGTCTTGGATCGAAGCCTTTGAAGATATGCACTGCAGTGCCTAAGCCTAAAGGAGCTATACCACAGAATCAGAATAACTCCAATAATGCCACGAATGGATACAACAATGGAACGGTGTGTATAATTCAGTTTGAATGTATGTTAAGAAGACAATGTTAAGATTGGACTTTTGATCACATGTGTCTAAGGATGTGTTGTAAAAAAGAATAACATTTAAGAAAGCGTATTTGTCGTAAGTTTGACACAAAAAGGGGAAATCACATATGCTCGAAACGAAATAGCCGTGCGTTGGGTATTTCACGTAATTTTCTTTTAAGCAAAATTGGTAGGTACCTTTGCTTGGCGCCAGTCTCTCCTATCAACCATGTTTCCTCAGTTGAAAGGGGTTTTAGTCCACATCACTCACCATCACAGTCATTTGTACGATGACCAGCTGATAGGTTAAAAGAATTTAAATTTATCCGATAACGAAGATTCCTCAAAGCGCTTTGTTTGCTTACTTTTAAATCAAGTGATAATGGTATATTTACTTGCACATCAGAACTTTGAGAAATACTTGGAAAAAATCAATTTGATGCTTCTAATATGGAATCCTATTGCTATTATTAATGTCAATATTTGATGATATTTGTAGCTCAGTCACGTTGGAACGCCTGAACAGATTGGGTTCAAATTTCAAACACAAGTTATGTTATAGTTTGGAAAAGCACATAGGCTATTCTAGATTGTTTATCGTGGACAATTTACGGGAACGGATCTACGCGGGGCGCTGCTAGTATCAAAATAAATTTTTTTTTCAGAATCTTCAGAGTCCTGCTTCATGAGATAAATACACTTGTGTGATAATAATTTGTTATTGTCACCATGCCTATTATAACATATTTTGCTTCAGGATTACAACCAGTACTACGATCCATCTGCGTACTGGCAGAACTATTCGGCGTGGTCGGGTTACTACGGGCAGGGCGACGGATCTGCCCCTCCGGCGGCGCCCCCGGCGGACCAAACACCCGCCGCACCGCCCAAACAGCAGAACGACGATTTGGCGCTCGTTGGTAAGGTTCTATTCATCTATAGTCTGTAGATGTCCACAGCTGAACGTAGCATATTTATGTAGCTCACTAAATGTTCCCACTGCTGGGACTCGGGACCTTCTATCGCAAGGAGAGCAGCGTCAATGCGATAAGGAGGCATTCAAGTATTACGTAACGCAATTTCGGGATGTCTTGTAAAACGTTACGGTGCATCAGAGATGATTTTTTTTAGTAAAAAAAAACATAGGAATTAAACATTCCCTAGTTGGCATCTTGTGTGGTGGAGCTACGGTGCGTTACTTGGAGGGGGTATAAAATCTAAGCATTTCATAATTTCAAAAAGTATTGGCACTGGATTGATGCTTTCCAGTGCCGGTTTCCATTTTTCAAGTTAGTAATCGGGTATAATATCTAAAAAGAACAACCTATTTCTTTCCAGAACACAAGAAAACCATAGACATTGAGCAGATGAACGAAGATTTCCTGGATCCTGAACTATCACTGTGGGACGCTCTGGAAGCTTCTCAGTGGTTCCCACACGAATTTCTCGACGTACAGTGCTAAGAATATGAAGACTGTTGGCGAATTGTGTTTCACAGAATATAAAATATAACACGGAGAACGATTTAGATACCACAGGCGTTAATTTTATGTGAGATAATCCTATTGAAAATATTGGTTATGTTCAGATGGGTCAAACACTATTTCTACTATGTAGTTAATGTGACACATGCTCAAAAATATGGCAACATTCAAATTTTTTACTCATAATTTCGTTTACCAATTCGTAAATTTGATTTAATTCCCTAGAATAAGATATCGATTGTAAATAAATATTTGTGTTAAGTGAAATTGTCTTTTTCTTGTATGACTTCCGGATTTTTTAAATAATAATAGTTTTGCACTTGACTGCTATTTCGTCTGATGATAAGCGATGATGATGTCTACGATGGAACGTGGTTATCTAGAATAAAAAACCAATTCACTCTCGACTATAAACATGAAGATTGTATCATCAATCGGGAGAAATCCACTCACAACGCATCCCACAGCTTCGACGTTTTTATTACGAAAGTCGAGTCAAGCCTACTCGATCGTTCGAGTAGGTTCTTATATCTTTTTTTTTCACCAAGTGGCCCATGGCTTGGCTCCCAAAACGTTGCCGATTAAATCATGAATCTACACTCTTCTAAATGTCCATATCATATTATTTCTCTGGGTTACGAACGCAGTACTTGTGGCGATGCCTCTTAGGATGGACTGCGATCACTGCGATTATGTACCAAATCATTTCGTCTTAGGCGATTACGTAAATTAATAATGTCAATTTAAAAGGTAACAAAATGATATAGGTACAAACATTCTTTCTCGTGATCAAAGTACCTATGTGGTGCAATAATTTTATAGCATGTAATATTACCTATTTGTTACCTATGTGGTACCTATGTCAGATTAGGTATAGGTAATCTAATCCAGGGGTCGGCAAGTAGTTTTATGTGGGATCCGGATACCGCGGGAATTTTTCAACGAGGTTCAAATCATAACTGATAACGAATAACTGATCATAATTAAGTACCTACTGCCACTTTATTATTTTGTTTTCAAATTCTATTCGGTCCGAAATACGACCTTTCGACATTCGACAGTTGCTGACTGCTGATCTAACCTACCTATCTTCTATGATTGTACCATCTTTCATTCAGATCCATTCAGTAGTTTATGCGGAAACTAATTACCTATATAAAAAAAATCTGTCCGCTTATACTTTAACTGATTCCGTCCGGGTGGCACCACGGTGGCGCCATGCCTATCTTTTGCTCAGTGTCTATATTTGTCACCTAGATCCTTACTACAGTGTCTGTTTTGTCAAAACGAGCCTTCTGTAGTACCTTTTTGCATGCCTTAGCAGCCTTGTTGAACGCTTTCTTCTTCTGGTGTGTGTCCTTTGCCTTACGTTGTCGAGCATCAACCCAAGCCAGGTAAGCTCCATGCTTAAATGCTTTAGCATTTTTACACTGAGGACCAAACCAAGGGTGAGCTTTGCTGGATACCGGAACGTCAGAGTAGGTATGGTATAAAATATTTGACTGGCCTCGTGGCTTAGTTGGTAGTAGCTCTGCCTGCGAAGCCGAGGGTCGTGGGTTCGATTCCCACCCAGTGCAAATATTTGTGTGATGAATTCAAATGTTTGCACTGTGTCTGGGTGTTTCTACGTATAATAAGTATGTATTTAAAACTATGTAAGTATTATATCAGCTATCTGGCCGCCATCATACAAGCTTTGCTTAGTTTGGGGTTTGGGGTCACATGGTGTTGTGTGTGAATTGTCCACCAATATTTATTTATTTTATTCCATAGCCGTTTGTATCACTTCAGTCACAGCATCCGCGCAGGTTGAAGGATCACCCGAAGATAAGGACAATGATTGCCATGGGTAAGACGCAAAAAAAGAACGCATCTCATCCCAATCTTCTAACTTGTACCGCCACAACCGCCGCCGCTGGCTGTTTCGTCGCCCGGTTGCTATACCGATTAGGTATGCCGCCCCAAGGCTCTTAGTTTTATCAATAACAATGAAAACAAAAAATGCTTTATCTCGACTACTTTGGATTTGTACAGTATTCTACTAATCGAGCCCTTTCATTTGATACCCATATAGAGTGAAACAAAAACGTTATTCACCATTAAGTTAGGTTAATTTTGAAACCCTCTCGAACGGTTTTCCCGCATTATATTATCCAGAGGTACTGCTCAGTACCCGTGGCTTGGTCATCCACAATGAAGCTTAAATAAATAAATTTCGAGGTGGCACCGCTCGTCTAGGGCTTGCTGCCTCCAAGCCGACGACGATGCGGCCATGTTACGGTGTATTTGTATGTAGGCCTATATGTAAAGTGGCTTTCATATGAAAAAAAAAATGGCAGTCGTAGGAACTGCCGATGGAAGTGAAAATTTACCCCAGAATTTGATAGCTTACTTTGGAAACTACGCGGATGAAACCGGAGGGCGTGGCTATGCTCCATGGGAAATGCTGACGCATTTCAATGGCCGTGGTCCCGAGTTTACCCGAAGATTTCTTATCATTTCCGAGTGACGCTAGAATTCAATTCACAGCCCTCAAAAAATCTGTCTCTGGCGCGCCAAAATAAGTTTTCACTTCAAAAACTGCCCAAAATCGATACAACCGTTTCAGAGATACGATTTTTTTTAAATAGAGAGTGACGAGACGTGCAGGACATGTACCTGATGTTAAACAACATGCCTGCCACATAACAGCACAGTGACACGCAGCTATTGGAACAGGAAGAGTCCAAATCATTACCTAGCACTGCACTGCGCTCGTCACCCATATACCTAAGTTGTTATATCTCTAAGCCCTGGTTTCTCTGGAAACATTGCCCTTCAAACCGGAACACAGTAATGTTGTCACATTACTGCTTGGTGGTAGAAAAACTGGCAAAGGTGTGGTCCTTCCCCAGGCGGACTCTGCCAAGAGTCCTGCCACTACGACGATGCGGCCATAGGTTGCACGGTGGATGGGCACTGGCGCAACTGAGGTGGGTCGCAATATTGCGGGGCTGACATCGCGGCTGTAGGGTGGATGCCGCAGCAGGACCGTTGGTGTTACGGTTTACGGTGCGCCGCTCTCCCTGCCCACCGCGGCCTTGACGGGGGCGACAGTTACATGGCAAACGCGGTGGAGCTGTCGGGGACCTAAGGTGTCCAGACGCGGAGTCGTCTGGCACCCACTTACCTACTGGTTGGTCCTCGAGGTGGTCACGGCGTATCCTGGGTTCATGTGCGTCAGTGATGGGGTTGTGCTCCATATGAGGGCCCGGAGACGGGCAAGCCGCAATTTCGCTAAAGAATTTTGCTGGATCAATGTAGGTGTTAAATAGTTTTTGATAACTTTTAATTTTGAATTACGTGATTAGTCGCTCGGTGCCGTCCCCATAGCCGTGCCGCCCGCGTGCGGCGCACGCCTTGCACGCTGAATTACGGCGCCCCTGGCTGGTTGCCTCTAGGGTTGGAATCGGGCTTATGGTACATTTATACTGACTTCACTAGACAGTAGTGGTCGGAGCTGCCTGACGGCGAAGATACCGCCACGGAATATCGGTCTGGATCAGTGTTGTCAGCAGAAGGTCTGAACAATAAGGAGTATGCGACTCAACGTCAGGTACCCATGTGACCCCTTGGACCAGCTGGGTCAGGTCTTACGAACAAGCTAACTTTCTCGTTGCCAGCTCTGCGTGTTCAGTGCTCCGGTATGGGAACAGCCAATCCTTGTGATGGCCGTTAAAATCCCCCAGCAACACTAGTTGGTCTGATGGGTACTTTTGCTGAGCCGCATTACTTAAATATTCCATGACCCTAGTTGTCTTCAGATCCCCACTGTACGACCGACATACACAATTTTGTCTATGTCTATCAGCACCTAAAGAACAGATAATCTGGTGTGCTCAAGATTACGGTGACGCCGACAGCAGATATCATCACGCGCATACAGGCACACTCCAGCACGTGGCTTGAAGTTGTGCTCCAACGTGTAACCAGGATATGTTAGGTATCCACGTCCGACGGACGTCCTATCTGCGTCTCCGTAAGAAACAATAGTGATGGCTGCTCAGTCTCCAGATGGCGGTGGACTGCTGTGATCTGTGATATTTGAGTGCAGACCTCGGATGTTCTCGAGGTGCACTTTAAGGATCAAGGAGTTCAGCCGCATACTTACACACATATATACGCATACACTTCAGGGATAGTAAACATTTTCAATAAAATATCTACTTCCCAAGTTGTTTTTATGAATCATTTCGTTGTCGAACCGTTTAATTTTTAATTCTAAGCATCTAATATAGAACACAAATAGCCAAATCCATGTCTACTCACAAAAACATGTTTGTAGAGGAGAACTGGGCGTAGATACGTACCGACCCCTAATAACTGCAATATGGGTAAGATGAGATGAGAATAGAAGTGAAAAATACACAACATTTTAAGTTAAAAACATTTTATTTCCAAAATAAAATAACAATAGCACGCAGGCTACATGTTTAAAATCGGATAGCCAGAAGCATCCACGAGATCAATCTGATAGAATAAAAATAAGTTCGTGCACAATCGAAATAACCATTTCCAATTATATGCCTGTGTACATTATGGACTTAAAGCTATGTATATCTTAAATAATTGATAAATGTACAATAACTTGGATTTCCTTAGTAATATAGCTTACATATAAAGATGATAAAGATTGTGATGATATAATACAGTCATCATTATTTTAAAACTGAGTATATCTATTATTTCCAGCAGATCAATAAATGTTGTTTGTAAGAGAAACGCTCTTTTGCAATTGAAAAGACAAGATACAAATCTAAACAAGTATTAACTAGAGCCAGCGATAGGTCAACTGGTTATATATAATATAGGGGTGAAATATGTTTACTTTTTAGCATACACTCGTATTATGTAACTACATTTACATACACGCACTAGCATTTTATTTAACGCATCCCACTTGTTAACATATTTATGCTTAAAAACCATTTTCATCTTCAGGAAGAAAATATTGCTTTGATTTATAAAAATATTTATGATGCGTATAATAAAGAGTATCATCTATAAAAGCCAAACGCCGACCAATGTTATAAAAAGGAACTATATTCTCTATACATTTACTAGAGTTCACGCGACGTTATACAAAACGCCAATATTCGTAATTTGCTTCTAGATTGAGGGTATTTGCCTCTAAAGGTCTAATGTTCAATATCCTACAAACCTAAAGCTTTTCAACGTACCTCAGAGATCGGTAATAGTATACGAAGTTAGTCTGTTTCTCTTATTAGGGCTAGGACCGACTGGCGGAGTGCTCGTTCTATCGCTAACGACAGAGCACGGCGACATGGTCGATGTCGACCCAGCCTTAGGCGTATCCTTCTTCACGTAACTTACCAGAGAGCTCATAATACTAGGGTCTAATATGACAGAGGCTATACTACCATCTGCCTGCTTTATATATGTGTGAATGGCTTTTTGGGATGGGGCTTTCGGGTCATCCACAGTCAGTACTACTAACGAACCGGGGGTTATATCAGCTGGAACGGCCGGTAACGCGTTCAGGACCATAGGAGATCTCTGGATTGGTGGTGTTACAAATGGAGGTCTTTGTAAAGTCGCCATATCGGGGCGTGGAGTGATGTTGGGAGCATGGGGGGTCCTTAATGGAGTCTTACGGTTCATTGTAGTTGTGGCGAACTCAGCATCTTGCCTGGATGTATGAGGTATCGGTCTGGGATCAAGTTTGGGTACAGTCTTTCGTTTTTTGGTGGTTCGTTTAGATTTCAATGCTTCGACGATATCGTCTGCGGACACTATTTCGACGGACCTGTTCATTGCCGCTGTAGGTGCTATTGACATTCCAAGCACTTTAGCCCCTTTACCTGCAAATAAAAACATTTTTTAACGACTTCCAAAAATGGCGGAGGTCCTTAATTCGGCTGTATCTTTTTAGGGTTCCGTAAAACGTAAAAACGGAACCCTTATAGATTCGTCATGTCTGTCTGTCTGTCCGTCCGTATGTCACAGCCACTTTTTGCCGAAACTATGAGAACTACACTGTTGAAACTTGGTAAGTAGATGTATTCTGTGAACCGCATTAAGATTTTTACAAAAGTTTAAAAAAAAACAAAAATTAGGGTTGCCTCCTATACTGAGAACTGAAACTCAAAATTTTTTTTTTCATCAAACCTACACGTGTGGGGTGTCTATCGATAGGTCTTCAAAAATGATGTTGAGGTTTCTAAGATAATTTTTGTCTACACTGAATAACTTGCGCGAGAGACGCTTCCAAAGTGGTAAAATGTGTGTCCCCCCCCCCCCTCTAACTTCTAAAGTAAGAGAATGAAAAAACTAAAAAAAATATATGATGTACATTACCATGAAAACTACCAACGAAAATTAGTTTGAACTCGATCTGATGAGTAGTTTTTTTTTAGTACGTCATAAATACACTATTATTAAAACTTCGATCAAAGTTACAACGAACTACAAGAACTATGTGTACTATGTATATTATGTTACTTGCTGGAACGGAACCCTTCATGGGCGAGTCCAACTCGCACTTGGCTACTTTTTTATGTATGTTACGCGATAGCTCCGCCAATTGTGAATCGAATTTGATGGTTCTTTTTTGTTTGATAGATTATTATTAGAGGTTCAGAGGTGGTGCCATATAGATTTTATCGAAATCGGTGAGGTGGTTTTAAAATATCGCCAAAAAACTAAAATTTGCTTACTTTGCTTTATCAGGATGACGTTATCATAGAAATTATGAAATTTTGGTGAGTGCCTTGAGATTAATTTTAAATTGAAGTCGGTTCTTTCGAAAAAAAAAATGCATTAAAAAATTAATAAGCCTAGTGTAAGATTCGAACCTACGACCTCACACTTATGACGTCTGCAGTTCTTCTCACCACAGCTTTTTGAATGGTCTATGTCCTGTAATTTATCTAGAAACATTGCTCTTTTATTTTACCATACTTACCTGCTTTTTTTAAAGATTTCTAATTATTATAAGTTCACACATTTGACCGCCATCTCGCCTGATGTTAAGCGAAGTTGCGGTCTACGATGGAGCGTGCTTACCCAGAATAATCAATCCACTCTCGATTTGAAGACCCAAAGATTGTAAGACTTTTTTTTATACTACACTTAATCATAAGGGCTCCCACACAAAACTGCGATACCATGCGATGCGACGCCGCATCGGAGGAACTTGCGATGCGAATTCGTGCGGCAAACCGTTGGTACCTTTGCGTTGATACCTTGAACGGTGGTGAGCCGTGTTGGACGTGTTTTTCGGAAGCGTAACATGGATCGCAAAAAGATTGTTGTACCTACTGCTGTTATCGTTAAGTAGATATGAAAGAAAATAAGATTTTGGTTTAATACACCTATTACGATTATGAATGCTGATGGGAACTATTTTACTCGCAAGTATTATGGGTTGAGAATAGAAGATTTTTTTTGATTATTTTAGAATGAGCATAATTATCTTCATTTGAAGAGCTTCTTTCTCTTCTGTCTCAGTGCTGACTAAAATGGTGGTACCATTATGACCAGTATGACGTAATATAGGAGGAATGCGCGATGCGAATTCGTGGTGGGAGTCCTGTAAAATAGAGGATAAATTTCCAAATCAACTTACTTTGCCTCACCCCCCTCTCCTTCAGCATCATGAGTTGTTCCCTATGCGCCTTCTTCTCTTCCTGCAAACGTTCTTTCAGTTTCTGCGCCTTCTCTTCCGCTCGCTTCCTCTCGTCGGCGAATTCACTCTCTAAACGGTCCGCATCCCATTCTGCGTTCGAGCGCAGTGCCTTGTCTATCTGAGCTAAGTTCTGTCTCTCTTCTTTCTTAAACTGGAATGTAGAATTTGGTGAATTAAAGAGTGAGGTTCGGATTTAAACTAATGGTGGTTTATCATCAAGCTATTCGACTAATATTGCAGATGTTATGGAACACAGATTATAGTCCGGAATAGCACATAGTAGAGTGAGATACCATACACCTCAGACAACTTTTAATAGAATAGAATAGAATAATTTATTTGTCAGATTAAAAATACACATACAGGGTATTAATTACATTAACAGAATTAAGAAAACATTCATTAAAATTAAAATCAAATCAATACTAAATTAAACCAAATTCAATCCAATCAAATGAAAACGTACTAAATTGAGTTAAACAAAATCAAATAAATCATATCAAATTAAAGTAAATCGAACCAAATTATATCAAATGAAGTCAAACTAAATTAGGTCAAACTATATCAAATTAAGTCAAAATAAAAATACATCAAAAACTGAGAAAAATTAAACCGTACCAAAATGTATTAATAAAAACAAACAAAAACTGAACAGTAACAAGCCACACACTGATTCAAGCCATATTTATTTGGCACAGTGACGCCATGGCATCACTTGTAAATTTATAAAATGCCTAAGGAACGGGCTGTCGTGGCTCTCCGCCACTGCACTCAGGTAGGTGTTGTCGCTGCCCCGCACCCGCCGCATAAGAGACCCCACGCGTTTACGCAAAATGGCGTGAAATCCATCCCCGCGTTCGTCTGCAAGCATGCCGGATGCGCTACAGAAGCGTGGCAGCCCCAACAACATCCTGAACGCATTATTATACTGGACCCGTAGGGCATTCACAGCCCTTTGAGTATATCTAATCCACAAGCTGCAGGTGTAAAAAGATTGGCAGTAGGCCCTAAATAATGTTATTTTTACTTCTTTGGAACACCGTGCAAACCTGCGAATCAGCATGTTACTCCGGACTGCGAGCGCCCTACGCTCCCTCTCCAGGTCCATATCGTCATTGAGCGACTCGGTGACCCAGTGCCCCAGGTACTTGAAATGCGACACTACTTTGAGCGGCGTTCCATCTACTAGTATGTTTGGCATAGAAGTATAGGATTTTGTGCCAGCATGAAATTGTAACAACTCACTTTTAGTAGCATTATACCTGAGGCCATGAGCTTCCGCATATCGCTCACATGTCTTCACCAGTGTACGTAGACCGCTGATGGAGGGGCTCAGCAAGACCATATCGTGAGCGTAGCTGATATTATTGGTAATAACACCATCAATAGAGCACCCAACCCCAGAATTGCTGAGCTCCCCAATCAGACGATCCACGTACAGATTAAAAAGTTTCGGTGAGGTTAAGCCCCCTTGCCTCACTCCACAATTCAAACCGTAAGGTTCCGACAGTGCGTCCGCCCATCTAATCACATTGATCTGGTGACCATACCAATACCTAAACAATTCTATAAATTCTGAGGGTAGTTTTGTATCATTATACAGTTTGTGCCAAAGCACCCTCGAGTTTGTGCCAAAGCACGATCGAGTGGACTACCACTCGATCGAAAGCCTTGCAGAGGTCCAGAAAACACGCAAAAACAGGCGTTTTCCTTTTTGTGTAGTATTGGACAGTATGCTTGAGGCTCAATACTGCAGATTCAGTTGAAAGTCCGGATGTAAAGCCGAACTGGGCATCTTGTAATTTAACATGTGCATCTAGCTGTTTATCAAGCAAACTGTCCAACACCTTGGACACAATCGTAGCTAATGATATCGGCCTATAGTTGCTTACATCAGACACATCTTAATAATCTAATCATTTACGAATGTTAAGTTGGGAACAAATCGAAATATAACAGATTGATGTATGAACAGTATAGGCTAAAAGATAACAATACACTAACTGAGGGTAGCTTCGAATTGTAAGAGAGAGATATTCACGTGTCAGATTGCATTTCACTTGTATGCGCTTGAATAATGTCCCAATGCTCTCGCGCTTCCTTGCACAGTGGGACTTTTTCCGAATCTGGGAGGATGTTTGGGTCGTCAGATTTATCTGGCTCATTGGTAAATATTATACTCAATTCATAATTCATATGTAATATTACTAATTAATTATCAAAAAGTTTTTTATCAATCTAGTACTCGATAAGCCACACCTTATTTCGTCCTTCTACAACTAAAACCCAGTAAGTTCTAGACTGTTCTACATACCTTCAGCTTCAAGTCCCGTTTATTCCGTCCGGGAAACAGTGGCGCCACGAGGCTGAAGTCGGTACCGAGCGCGGCTAGTGCCCGATAGAACCGCACGGTCTCCGCGTCGCTCGGCGCTACACCCGGCCCGTATTACTACAACCCAGTAAGTTCTACACTGTTCTACATACCTTCAGCTTCAAGTCCCGTCTATTCCGTCCGGGGAACAGTGGCGCTATGAGGCTGAAGTCGGTGCCGAGGGCGGCTAGTGCCCGATAGAACCGCACGGTCTCCGCGTCGCTCGCCGCTACACCCGGCCCGTATTACTACAACCCAGTAAGTTCTACAAAGTTCTAGACTGTTCTACATACCTTCAGCTTCAAGTCCCGTCTATTCCGTCCGGGGAACAGTGGCGCCATGAGGCTGAAGTCGGTGCCGAGCGCGGCTAGTGCCCGATAGAACCGCACGGTCTCCGCGTCGCTCCAGTCGGCGGTCCGCGGCGCGCGCCGGTACACCCGGCCCGTGTTAGTCACCCACGCTCCCTCCCTCACTACCGTATCCGATACTTTACGTTTCTCCGACTGTTTTATCACCTGAATACAAAAATATAATTGTTTTAAAATCTAAACAGTAGATATTTACAAATATATTTATTTATTATTTATCTCAGCCTATATATTGTCCCATTGCAGAGCAAAAGCCTTTCTCTCCTCCCTACAGTTTTCCCGGTCCAGAGCAATAGTCTTCCAATCTTTTGTAAAAGTATGTGGAGTTCGGCCATCTCTTCCTGACCGGTCGTAAATGTTGTGGGTCCCAATTTGTTGTTCGTTTGGCCCAGAGTTGTTCCGGCATTTGGCATATATGACCCCCCAGTCCCATTTGAGCATGGCTATTTTTTGAGACTATTTTCAAATAGAAATGAACTACAAATTTAAAATAGATACTGTCAATATAAAGTTCACATTGAGCAACAAAATGCAAAAGTTTTTTGGATAGTAGGTAATAGTTCATGATAACATCACGGACACGAAGATTATGATTGTCTTAACAAGAGCAAGTATATTTACATTTTAATTAATAAGCTGATGAATTAAACACATAAAAAGGCGTTGGTGCAATAGTCACGTCATTAACAGAGATTAGTGGAAGGAGGAAAGGGAGGCCCATGTGTAATATTTGGACAGTAAAACACTATTAACAATGTTAACAACAGACTAAAAAGTTAATTACCAAGCTCTGCTCATCAAGTATTATTTCTCCATTAGGCCCGAGTTTGATTTGAGGTGCAGGTGCAGACTCTGTGTTGGATTCACTGGAGTCTTCGTTTGGTTCATCTTTTTTACTGTTTTCTAATCTGCGTTCTTCCTCTTCTTTTTTTGTAGCCTCTTTCGCTTTTAATTCATCTTGGTCCGGACTGTAGGTAGGATAACATTGTATTAAAAAATAAACTAATAAGTTATAGGATATTGAATAAATTTAGCACCACTGGATCACCTTGACTCTAGCCTAGTAAATATAGGTGTAAATATAAACTAGGTGTCCTCTCCAAGGTGCGAAGGTACTTCAAGTCTGAACAGATGCTTACATTATATCAAGCACAGATTCGCTCCTGTATGGAATACTGTTCGCAACTTTAGGATGGTTCGGCTAAGTATCAGCTGGAGGCTCTGGAACCGATCAAGAGACGTGCCAAAAGGCTCATAGGCAACGACACTCTTGTGCGAAAAAGAATTCAGTCTTGAACATCGCCGCGAAATTGCTAGCCTATCGGTTTTTTATCGGATACTCTTCGGAGAGTGTGTGATTGATTTTATGATCTAATACCACCTTGTCCTTTTTTCTATCGGAATGCTTGTAGCTCGAAAAAGCGACATCGTTTCATGGTTGATGTTCCAAAGACACGAACAAAGAGATTTGACCCTACTTTTGTGATAAGAACGTCTAGGCTGTGGAATACGTTGCCTGAGTGGGTTTTCCCCGATGGTTACAGTCTTTGTGTCTTCAAATCAAGAGTGAATCGGTTTTTTTCTCGGTAAACACGCTCCATCGTAGACCACATCGTCGCTTAACATCAGGCGAAATGGCGGTCAAGTGTAAACCAATAAAAGTAAAAAAAAAGTATAGAGGAAAATAAATATCATTATTTCCATCACAATTGAAAATAAAAAACGTTTTCTAATTTTTTCAGATATTACATGAAAAAAAAATGAACATCTACTATCAAGTGGCATTTGCATTATGTAGGTATGAAAGGAAAGATATTTTAAATTAGTCATTGCATTATTCTTATATCAATGAGATATTTCTCAGTAGTCATAGTTTACAACTTTTATTTTATCATTAGCAAACACTTTTTAGTTAAATGGTGATTTTGAATTATCAAATACTCACACAATAGGATTGGTCAGAGGGTTGTAGAATATGAGATCAAACATCGTAAGTTTGTCTCGCTGTACGGACTCTCTTCTGCGGCGCATTGCGGCCATACGGCGACTGACATCTACACGCCGACTCCTGGTGAATAAAAAATAATGTTATTATACAACTGGAAAAAGTAAATACTAATGATGGACATATTCCCCACGCGTCGTGGCCCACGAATATCTGCCAGATTCGTCACTACTCTACGACTATGACGATATAATCTAATCTTATTGCAAAACACAAGTTTGGAGGATTTATCATTTGTCTGAAGTTTGTCAGTTTGGGTGTTCAGGATGTCAGATATGTCTTCGGAAGAGCGTCGGTCGCTTATTGTTATTTAAATTACTTAGTATTTCATTAACAATAAGCGAGTTATTTTCAACAAACAAATTTGTTGTTCCGTATTGTTTTTATTCCGTAATTCCGTATTATCTTTGATAAGTTTAATCACTGAATTAAACTTACTTGGTAACATGTTTTTCTCTCAATGGCGACCCAGGAGCGGGGGTCTGCGGAGCGACCAGACTGGAACACATTGAATCATTCCTCACACGATTCACATCTCTGAAATAACAACATTTTATCTGTCAGTAAGTCATTTCAGAATGTCAGAATCTCTATGGAGCTGAGACTTGGACACTTAAATCAGCAGACCGCGGCCGTATTGATGCCTTTGAGATGTGGTGTTGGAGAAGAATGCTCAGGATACCTTGGACAGCGCGTCGGACCAATATTTCGATACTTCAGCAACTAAAGATCAAGACAAGGCTCTCCTACCATCTGCCTCAAACGAGTGCTAGAGTACTTTGGGCATATAGCCAGGAAGGAAGGTCACAACCTCGAGAAGCTGATAGTTACTGGGAAAGTTGACGGCAAAAGAACAAGAGGCCGCAGTCCGATGCGTTGGTCAGATCAGATTCGCACTACTTTAGACACATCAGTCTACGACGCCCTACAGGTCGCCGGTGATAGAGGGAGATGGCGTAGTTTCATCGTGGAGAAATTGTTGAGACGTGGTGGTCACGACCCTCAGACATGAGGAATACGACTCTCGGAGGAGGGATCTGTCAGTAAGTAAATTTAACTGAAAAATATTAGACATTAGATAGATATGTCTCTATTTAAATCTCAGCATGATGTTTAAATAAAAGGTTTGAATGCCAATCAATCATTCAATGGTAACATACATAGGTTATTTTTATGTGTGTGTGTATGAAATAGCAATGGTAATATACATAAAGGTGTGATGAAGTGTATATTGGATGCTGCAACAATGATCGTTCGCGTATATAACCAGCAGACTAAAGATATCCACTTGCGCCGAAGAGTGAGGAAAGGGGACGTATTTTTTTTATATTATAGATAGAGTGTGGGCTCTGCTTGTCATCATCATCATCAGCCGCAAGACATCCACTGCTGAACAAAGGCCTCCCCCCTAGAATTCCACAACGAACGGTTCCGCGCAACCGGCAACCAGCAGTTTCCAGCGACCTTTGTGAGGTCATCTGTCCGTCCATCTAGAGAGAGGCCGTCCAACACTGCGTCTTCCGGTTCGTGGTCGCCACTCGAGAACCTTTCTTCCCCATCGGTTGTCAGTTCTTCGAGCGATGTGGCCTGCCCATTGCCACTTCAGCTTGCTTACTCTTTGAGCTATGTCGGCCACTTTCGTTCTTTTGCGAATATCTTCATTACGGATTGTGTCGCGCAAAGAGACTCCGAGCATAGCTCTCTCCATAGCTCGCTGTGTGACTTTGAGCTTTTTTATGAGGCCCACAGTTAAGGACCACCTCTCAGTTCCATAAGCCATCACTGGCAACACGCACTGGTTAAAGACTTTTGTCTTTAGGCATTGGCGTATTTTGGAGTCAAAGATGTGTCGAAGTTTCCCGAACGCTGCCCATCCGAGTTGGATCCTTCGCTGGACCTCTTTGTCGAAGTTGTATCTATCCAATTGGATCTTTTAACTCAGGTAGACGTATTCGTCAACAACTTCGAGTGTGGTATTTCCAACAATAACCGGTACAGGTGAGACATGAACATCGACTCCGCCACAATAACTATATCGTCGGCAAACCGAAGGTGAGTGATGCATTCGCTGTGATGCTCTGCTTGTAGCCCGTTATAAAATTTACGAAGTAAGGTAACATAAGACTGGCCGGAGAAAATCCGTGGATACGTCTGAGTGGTGTGTCATAAGAGAAGCCTGTATACAGCAGTGGAGTAGTATAAGCTGATAAGGATGATGCCCTATACAAATAATTATTCAATCCTAGAATTGATAAATTTGGAAGTGATTTTATTATGCAAACCTATTTTCGATACACAAAGTTGGTCAATATACCTTAAAGCTATAGATATACTGCTATTACGCATGACGCAAACTTACAAAAATTCACTCATCAGAAAAGTTAGTTAGACTGTACTGACTATATCATAGTTACCCATGAATGAATTTTAAATGTGTAACAACCATGTTAGTTTCCATACTAAAAAGCAATACCTGTTAGGATGTGAGATGGTGCTATGTGAGGTGTGGGAGTCATGACGTTGCCGGGAAGGTACTGGAGTCGACGATCCCCCGTGGACTGCTCGCCTACTTTCATCTTCCGACTCACTGGCACTGCCCTGAACAAATTACAACATTATTTTTATGGATTTACTAGCGGCCCGTTCCGGCTTCGCTCGGACATAACCTAGACACTGTCTGCAGCGCCATCTGCCGGGATTATTTGTGAATTTAAACCATCTTCAAATACACACACAAAAAAAAAAACATTCAAATCGGTCCCGTCGTTTAGGAGTTCACTGTGAAATGATTAAATTACTAAAATGGCTATAAAAAAACAGGGGTTAATGATAAAAGGGTTATATGTATTATATATATATATTTAGGGTTGTATGTATTTTTAACGCCAAATTATAAAAAAATAAAAACAAAAAAATTTGACCAAAAATTAAAAAAATATTTTTTTAATTTGTTTAGGGTGAACAACCCCTAACACTTAGGAGTATGAAAAATAGCTAGTAGCCGATTCTCAGACCTACTGAATCTTATATATAAAATTCTCGTGTCACAGTGTTTGTTTCCTTACTCCTCCGAAACGGCTTTACTGATTTTAATCAAATTTGATATGCATATTCTGTAGGTATGAGAATCGGCTACTAGCTATTTTTCATACCCCTAAGTGACAAGGGTTGTTCACTAAGGCAAAACAACGTTTGCGGGGTCAGCTAGTATGCATATAAAATTTGGTAAAAATCAGTAAAGCCGTTTCGGAGGAGTAAGGAAACAAACACTGTGTCACGAGAATTTTATATATAAGATTTTACAATTAAACAATCAACTTTTGTTATAAATCAAAGTACTGAGCAATCTATCTATAATGGTGGAGTTATGAGGGAATAAACATGAATAAGGTTGAATAAAACCGGCCAAGTGCGAGTGGGACTCCCGCACGAAAGGTTCCGTACCATTAGTAAATGAACAGCGAAAATCTCTATGGAATTTCGAAATTTCTTATACATTGCAATTTCCGCAGCCAGGCAAAAAGTCTTATTAAAATATTGATTTTTGACTCGTGATTCTGATGATGAATTCGATATCGCATTCGATTTTTACTAGTGGCGCCATCTAGTTTATTTGGGACGGATTAATCGAGCAAAAATCAAGTTTGTTGTATGGGTATGTTAAATAATGTTTTTTGGTATTGTAGTGTACATTTTTCTTATTTTGTACCAAGAGGTTTCTATCCACCTTCATAATAAGTATGTCTAGTATGTAGTGGAATCATCCCTTAACAATAGGCAAAATGGCAGTCAAGTTCAAATCTGTTATCAATAAAAAATAGATGCAAAGATTAGAAAGAAAGAAAGTGAGATTTGGACCATCATTGATTGAGATTGAGAGGTTTCGGATCACCAGTTGCTGTTGACTATATAGTCAGGTATAGTAGGTATAGAATAGCAACTTCAAATGGCTTTTGTAAATGGTAAAAATGAGAAATAGATCACAACTACATAGGTTCATTTACTAATAACTGATTCTAATAAAGTAACAAAATCAAAATTATAGCTACTGATAATCTTAATATATAAAAATCTCCTGTCACAATGTTTGTCCGCGATGGATTCCTAAACTACTTAACCGATTTTAAATTAAATTGGCACACCGTGAGCAGTCTGGTCCAACTTGAGAGATAGGATATTTCGATAAATAGTCTTTAAATGACAATATCTGAGCGCAGCCGGAATGGGCCGCTAGTTGAATTATAATTGGAGGCGACATTAGTTTCTAAATACTTTTAAAATGATGTTTCAATATCTATTATCATGTTCACAATATTATCTAATGTGGACACTGGACAGATATTTGTGGAAGGAAAAGATAACTTGAGGGAAGTATAATGAGTTTGGAACTTTGGTTTAGAACATCTCTTGATATTTATGATCACAAATATAGTTCTATATTTACAATGTTTTCCAAACAAACATCTTCTTTACTTACTGATATTATACTTAATACTTTTTTTAGTATAAAATTGTTTAGAAATCTTAATTAATCATACACTAAACACACTAATTGTATTCAATGGTGTGTTATATAAATTGACATTCTTTTTCAAATCTGAGAGCTTCTAAGTTTTTAAAACAAAGACATTGTTTCAAAATTCAACCTTTGTGGACATGAGTTTTCTAATGATGTTTTTAATAATTGTTTCCTTCAACATTAAGGGCTTCCCACACAAAACTTCGATGCGATGCGATGCGACACCGCATTGGAGCAGTTTTTGCAAAATGGACTTTTTATTTATAATGCATTAAAGTTCAGTTTAGAACTCTGTGCAGAGAAGTGCTCTAAAAATTAAATTAAAAGACAAACTAAGAGTAGAAATTATAAGAGAAAGAACGAATGTAAAATTGTAATTATAAGTTTGTAAAAAAATTAAATGGAGATGTACAGGCCATATGGTAAGAGGCATACAAAAGTAGTCTCAAAAGGTGACTCATTGGTATCCTCGAGGAGTAAAGAGGAAAAGAGGGAGACAAATACGCAAATGGGAGGATGATGTGAAAAAGACAGCGGCAACCACATGGACGAGGAAGGCGGGTAAGAGAGAGGAAGAGAGGAATGTAAAAACTTGGATGAGGCCTATGTCGAAAAACAAACTGGGATGTAAATTATAAAATTAGATTAAATATATACTTGTAAAAATATAATCAATACCCTAGAAATAAAGGCTATCTTTATCTTTAAAGTTCCGTTTTGCATGTACTGGGAAAATTTTAAAATGATGTATCATTTTCTAACAAAAATAAAGGTCAAAATGATAGTAGAAATATCACTTAAGGTACAAGTTCGCGCGGAGACCGCGACAGGAGACCGAGACCGGAGACCGCGACAGGAGACCGAGACCGGAGACCGCGACAGGCACTTGACACTATGGAATTGTATGGACGTCAGTTCGCGCTGAGACCGCGACAGGTCGCGGTCGCGGTCGCGGTCGCGGCGCCAACTGGCGCCCATACAATTCCATAGTGTCAAGTGCCTGTCGCGGTCTCGTGTCGCGGTCTCCGCGCGAACTTGTACCTTAAGTGATATTTCTACTATCATTTTGACCTTTATTTTTGTACCTTTAAAATCATTTGAAATTTTATTTATAAACTAAATAAAACGTTTTTTTCATCGCCTGGAAAATTTGTACCATGGAAACTTACTTAACTATAATTCAAATAATAACTTACAGGTATACTATTTCTCCGCATAGGCCCTAGTCTGGGGACGGGCCGTAGCTTTGGTCTCACTTTCGTAGGTGATGGTAGCGGCACAATTGGATCAAACAGTATTTCTGCATTTTCTGATATTATATCATTTTTTAACAAATCTATAGGTTTTGATGCATTAGAGATTTGTTTTAAAGGCACTATGCCATCCATAACATCTTGTTCTGGGGTATTTGGACTATTGTAGCCTGAAAAAAAGACACACATTTACTTGGGGAGAGCCACTAATAAAATTATTTTTTTAAACCATTAAATATAATCTTCCTTTTATTACAAATGTCAAAGCTTGTGGTGAGACGAACTTCTTAGCATTCCATGGATTCACCATGTGGGTGCCGGGTCCATCGTGTGGCAAAGAGAGAAATCTCGAATAGACCCCAAGACTTGTGACTCGGGCGTAGGTTTAAAAGGGGCCCCTTTTGGTGACGTATGTCAACACTCACCTTCACTACTCATATTTCTCTCCCTGCCCAGCCAAATCCGATATGATCCTACTAGTGGAGCTTTAGATACTCGTTCTAGTATAGAACTTACTGCACTTCTGGACAAGCCAAGGTCTTTAAGCAGGTTATAGAGAGATTTTGCTGGTATACCTCTCGCTCCTACTTCTACAGCGTATAAATTAACTACATAGCCATTTTTTTTATGCCAGTTTTTTACGTTAAAACTACTGAATGGATTCAGATCATACTTTATATTAACATAGTTTAAATTTATATTAAACTCACACATAGGTTTGTTTTTATCATAGAAAATAAGACCATTTGTATAATTTACCAAGGGAAGCAGTGTAGTTCATCTAAATTTAATACATACCATCAACAATGTTTTTGACACCCATGTTACTACTAGAAGTTGAAGCTTCATTGATTGGCTTGGGTGATATAATACTCTCTCTGTTTTGAGATGCTCTGTGCTTTTGTGCATCTTCTTGTAATTCTAAAAGTCTTCTGTGGGGAGTGATTAATCTTTCTACACCTACATCAACATCTATAACAGGAGTCCTCACAACTGGTGAGCGTCTTATAAGTGGACTGGCTCTGGCTTGCGGTGAGACAAACACATCTGCTTGTGGAGCTTGTGGCTTAATGGTGTCAGTATTATCTCTTACAGGAGTACAACTGCGCTTTTCTGGTGGCACAACCGTGGGTAAGTTAAGGGTAGGTATTTTCAAATCTGTTGGCACTTTATTTATTTCTGGAGTCGATGGCGCACGTGGAGTTTTCCTAGGCGAAAGTTTCCTAGGTGAAGAAGCCACCTTAGCCGGTGATTCTCCGCAATGTTTGGAGACAGCTGTTCGACCATCTTTCGGACTTTTTATTACGGATTCAATTATTTCCGTGGGTTGCTCCTGTGCTTTATTCACGGCATTGTCAGCATTTTTTCTCCTCTGTGGCAGGGCTGCTACAGCTTTAATTCTAGCACGTCTAGTGGACATAATTGCCCAAAAATAAAATACAACGTGGAAGAAACTTTACTTCTATTTTTTCTGGATGAATGAAATTCTTAGTTCACAGAAATTGTTTCGAATATATGACTTTTAAAAGCTGCTTAATTGCTTTTATTAAATATGTATGTATCATTTGGAATTTATTCAATAAAATAAATAATTACACGGTACAGACGCACGGACGACATTCCAGCGAAACACGATCACAGATTATGATTATGATTATGACATTATGAGATTAGGTAGAACCAGTGTTGCCAACGGTTAACCAAGCGATCCACTAGTATTTACATTCTCTTTGCGATCCACTAGATTCAACGATTCAACTCTTAAAACCACCTGGGTAGCGATTCTGAAACCATTCGGTTGCATCCGACACGGAATCTCATCTCTCGGTCTTTGTCATGCACAGATAAGACAAAGACCGCGAGATGAGATTCCGTGTCGGATGCAACCGAATGGTTTCAAAATCGCTACCCAGAAAACCACTAACAAAAAATGGTCCGATACTCATAAACACCAAATTTTCCACTAAAGAAATTTATTTTAGGAAAAAAGAAAAGCTTAGAATTTTTTTTTATTAAAATGTAATAAATAAATATTAATCGGTAAATCAACAAACCATTTTTGTAGGTAGGTAACAAAGGACTAGCGAGTAAATCACCATAAAAGTTAATAACAAAAATTAAAATGAACATAAAAAATTAACAAACATAAAAAAATATTACAGCAGCTGTTCTAAAATAATCTATCTTTATCAGACGAATCATTTTTGTCTGCACTCACAAAGATAATGTAGGAACAACACAGTTTGCAAAAAATATGCTTAATTTTATTATATAAGTAAATAATTGTCAATATTTTTTTTATTTATGGTACGATCATCTGAAAAATAAAATTGACAACACTGGTCACGGGCAGTTTTTACGCGTCACTTCCTTTTTATATTTTTCTCAGGGTTTTAGTCTCACATTTTTTTTCAGTTTGGTCGCGCTGCAAAAATCCTATCTATCTCCTCCAATCCCGCCCTAACAAACTTCGTTTTAAAACATACAAAGCGTTGAGTTAGTGAGTAGGAATCGGAGGCAAAAACTACTGAAGGCTATTTTGGTCCTTGGTTTGACTCCGGCTTACCTAACGCTATAAGTTTTCGTATTTCAGTATACCTTCTTTTTGCTGCATATATTAAATCAAAACCCATCTTTCGTAGTTGGATAAAATCTTACTAATGAAAGAGGTATCAATAAAAAAAAGGTGTGTGCTTAAGACCACACGGCAGAAGTGAAAACTTCATTAGCAGATTTTTGTATTAGGTAGGTATGTCGTATTATAATAAAATATTATGGATCGTATTAGTTGAATAAACGAGTAAAACAAGCCAGAAATTAGAGTAAATATTTATTGAAATTTTATCTATATACAAAGTAGCTGTTACCCGCGACTTAGTCCGCGCGAAATAAATACTAAGGTTACTCAGGCAGTACTTATTTGTATACCCAGATTGTATACACATTTATGGTTAGTAAAAAAGTTGTGTCCATGTTCAAAAAGTTGTTGGCCGGGGCCGGCTTTTTAAAAGTTACTCCAACTTTGTATGCATTCACACGGTGCACCCCTATGATGCCCCTAACATGGTCCGCAAAAAGGTTGGTGAGTTTATTAGGAGTTTTGTTACCGACTTTCTCCTGTTCCGTCGATTCCACATACACTACACATTCTCCACTACGATTTTCTGGGAATAGTCTTTCTCTTATAAACGGGTTTTTAAAGAAACATTTTCACTTGGATTTGGCTTCAATAGTTTTCTTTTTCTGGTCTGTTCGACGGGGTCACCCCCGTCGCTAGCGACGCTCATATTTATTTATACTATTGACTATATACAAAACTAAATATTTACACGAAAGAAACGAAATATTTACACAGCAAAACTAATTAATTTGATTGTGAAAATTATAAAGCACCCGTCGTGTTTTCCCGCCCAAAGAAAAGTATTTTGGAGTTGGTAGCCGTCAGTGTTGCCACTATGATTTTGAGCTTGTCGCCAAATAGTTATAAAACAAAGTCGCCGGTTTTGATTGAATTATTAAGGGAATAACAGTCTGGAAGAATACATAAGCTTTTTCCTTCTCCAACCTTCTACACTACACTAGTATATTCCCCTTTGTCGGTAACACGTTGTCTAAATCCACTAAAAGGTTTTAAAAATTCGCCAGTTTCAGCGACAAAGTCGCTAAAGTGTCAACACTGGTAACCGGTAGCGAGCAGCGAGAGAGAGAGAGAGTATCTATTGTCCCATGTCCTCCTCTAACAATTATCTTTCTCGGTCTGGCACGTTTGTTGACCACATTATCTTTCTCGCTCTAGCATCCCGAGCTTACCCGAAATTTCTTATCATATCCGAGCGTGATGATCACGTGATCATAAATCCATTTCACAGCCCACGAAAATTCTATCCATAGCGCGCCTAAAGAAGTTTTCACTTCAAAAAAAAATGTACCTATGTCCTTAATACACACTGCAGAAGGGAAAACTTAATCGGCAATAATATTAAATTATATTATGTAGAATTATTACGGATCGCGTTAGTAGGATACTTAAATGAGAAACAAGTCGGAAGCCAAAGTTACTATGTCTGTATCTTTCTCGCTCGTGTCCACTCGGTGGTCCCGAGTTTATCAAAACAAGCTTTTCACTTCTGAACGTGACGATCAGCCTCAGTCACAGAATCTGTGTGCCGTTCACCATAAGACGTTTTGACTTTAAAAAGTAGTTGTTTACCTTTCTATTTTGCATCTACAAAATAGAAGAGTAGAATCCTTGACATCCCATGAGACTTCAAATCTCTGTAGTGACTCCTTAATGTTATACCACAAAATTTACATTTTGCTACTTGTCCCGTTGTACTTTCAATAACCTCTAGCCAAACTTTTAATTGTGGGTCTTTCCAAGAAAGCCAAGAATTCTGAAATTGTTGCTTATATTGTGGTTTTGGCATTATTATGTTTAAATCATGGACGAAAAAAAAACGCGGACAGAGTCTCGCTAATACAAAGGCTGTGTATGTGTGTATATCGAGTCGGCCAGTGCCCTGTCACATACAGGTTGATACTCTTACATACATACATCAGTCGGCCATTACGCGCGCAAACATCAGCCAGTCGACACGTTTCGCGGTAAAGGAAGACTACGCAACATTTAATTCTTCCTTGTCCCCATGGGGGAAGGTAGGGAGCCGGCGCCGAGGCGAACCTCTCTGCCGGGGTAGGGCTCCCAAGTTCAAGGACTTGGGGGGGTGTTGGGGTCCATAATTTGGGCCCGGTTCAGCCCAGACACGGTGGCCGCATCTTGGCTTGGTGGTACTTTCTTCATCGTCGTTGATGTATGGCCTCATCTTCGTCTTCGTCGCTTGCCGGTCCGGCTTGCAGAAGATCTCTCGGGAGGGCACGCCAGTTACGTACGTCGGGGGGACGCGTGTGGAGTGGTGCGATGTTGTTCAGGTGGGGGTGTGGTCCGTTGTCCGCGCGGTCGAACATAGTTCGCGCTAAACGAGCCACGAACTCCCCCACCGTTTCGATTCTCACGTCCCTGGCGATAACGTCATTCCGTACGTACCGGCCGTCTCCCGTGAGGATTCTCATGGTGGTGTTCTGCACCACCTGGAGGCGTTTCTTCTGCGTAGCCGAATAAAGTGCGTACCACGCTGGTGCTCCATAGGTCAATCTTGTTCTAATATACATCTTGTATATGTTGACCTTTGTTCTTATAGGCAGCCCAGATTGAAAGACCGGCCTTAACAGTGCTCTCGCGGCCTTCGCCTGGTTGACGGCATACGAGACCTGCGGGCACATGCGTAGGCCGCTGTCGATATGGACGCCGAGGTACTTAACGGTCTTTTCCCATCTGACGTCCTGTCCTCTGAGCTGCAATGGCTGTGGTCTTCTCCTTTGGCTTCCGGTCAGCAGTGCCGTTGTCTTGCCCACGTTGACGGCTGACCTCCATTTGTCGAGCCAAAGTGGAAGAATATCCAGGACCCTCTGGGCTCTTCTGGTTGCCAACTCTTTGGAGCGCGACGAAGCGATGTATGCGCTATCATCTACGAATAGTGCTAGGACTACTCCCCTTTCCCCTGGCAGGAGGTCGCCCTCCTCCAGGCACGGGATGTCGTCCGTGAACAGCGCGTAGAGTCGGTAGAGTGGTGGAGAGATGCAACTCCCTTGCGGAACACCCGCCGTGATGCGCCTGGGCCCGGAGCTGGCGTTCTCGACGGACACGTAGAACTGGCGCTCGGCGAGGAAGGACGTAATGACCTTGATCAACGCTGCAGGAGTTGCTGTCTTCACCAACTTGTAGATGAGGCCTTCATGCCACACCCTATCGAAGGCCTTCTCAATATCCAGGAATACGGCGACAACCCGTCTACCCCTGTTGACTTCTTCAGTAAGATGGTGGATCACCCGCGTTAGTTGAAGCGTGGTGGAGTGGTGCATGCGGAACCCGTACTGCTCGTCCCTGGGTGTGAGGTGGGGACGCAGTCTCCGCAGTAGCAGACGCTCAAACAGCTTCGCGAAGTGTGATAGCAGCGTTATGGGGCGGTAGCTGGACGGTAGTCGCCTATCCTTACCGGACTTCGGGATGACGATGACCTTTCCAGTTTTCCAGGTCGAGGGGAAGTGTCCCGTTCTCAGGATGCCGTTGAAGAGCCGGGTCAGACACACTAGGCCTTTCTTCGGCATCCACTTCAGTGCGTCATTCGGGATTCCGTCTGGACCCGGCGCTTTCCTGAGCTTCAGACTCCTCACGGCTCTGACGACTTCCGTGGGGGCGATGAAATCCTCTCCTCCCAACGGAGTAGCCGGGGTCTGGAGAAACTCGGCGACGACCCTCTCGACTTCGGCGTGGTGGTCATGCACCTCGTCAGAGGCCTCTTCTGGAATCGGGTGTGGCATGAACTGATCTTCCAAGTGATCAGCAAGGAGCTCTGCCCTCTCTAAGGCTGAGTAACGCCGTCGCCCCGCGCCATCTAGAAGGGGGCAAACGGACGCTTTAGCCTGGGTCAGGTGGCGGTTGAGACTATACAAATTTGTCTTGTTCTCTTCGCACTGGGTAATGTGGTCGTCCCAGGCGGCTCCTCTCCAGGCCTTGACCTCATTTGCAAGTCTCTCTGTAATGGCATTCAACTTCGTCTTAACCCTTGGGCAGCGGGTGCGGGTCCACAGCTGCCTGAGCTCTCGCTTCTCGTCGCGTAATGCTCTTAGGGCCCTCGGAAGTTCGGCGCGCCATCTAGTGCGTGGGCTGGTGGTGGTTGCGGCTTCTTTGGCAGTCACTATCGCCTCGGTCAGCTCTCTCGCGCAGGTCTCCACCTCGTCTGGTGTGGAGAGACCGCCGACCGTCAGCGACTGTAGCTGCTGCTGGTAAGTGGCCCAGTCCGTCGTCTTCACTTCTGATCGGGGTGACGTGCAGGCCAGTGATCCGCCTACAGTGATGAGCAAGGGGAGGTGCGTGCCATCGAGGTCGTACAGGACCTCGAGGGAGACCGGCGTCGCGATCCCCTTGTGTAGGACGATGTCCAGCACGTCGGCTCGATGAAGTGGGTTGGTGGGGACGTGTGTTGGTGAGTCGGGACCGACCACAGTAATCCCTCTCCTCTCTGCTTCGGCGTGGAGTCTTCTTCCGCTCGTCGTGGACAGGTGCGACCCCCACTCGACGTGCTTCGCGTTTAGGTCTGCAGCGAGCACCGTCGGGGAGTCGTTGTCGAAAATGCGGTTGAAGTCAGTGGTGTTGAGGGCGGCGGATAGTGGGGGGCGGTAGCCGGCATAGATTTTGGTTTCCTTGCCAGCTACGTTGGTTCTGATGCCCACCGTCCGCGTCTGCACGAACTCCAGGTGGTCCAACTCGTCGTGTACAATGTCCCTCCTCACCAGGGCGGCCGCGCCTCTGAAGGCCACGCCCCGGGGAGAGACCTCGTCGCGGCGGTACACGACGTAGTTGGACAGTTTCAGTTGTTGTTGCGGGGTCAGTTTGGTCTCGCCCAGCAACAGAATATGAATATTCTGCGCTTGGACGAGCTGCCGGAGGGTGGCCATCTTGTCTCTCACCCCTCCGGCATTCCAGTAGAGAATACGCAGGCCCCTACAGTCCATAAAGATGTTGGAGAACTAGGGACATTGCCTTGGCCGCCGTCAGCTCGGGGTGTTCCCCCGCCGCGGCAGCGGCGCACGCTCCCCTCAAGACCTCCCATATGGTGAAGATGGGTGTCCCGAATGGGTTCGCCGCCTGAGATCCCGCCGCCGCTGGGCAGGGGAAGGCTGGTATGAAGTTCGATGGGGGCCCCTTCTGGGGTCCGAAGCCTGATGGCGGTGGGGGTGGCGGGTAGCCCGGCCGCGGTCCAGAGAAAAGAGGAAGTCCTCCAGACCGCAACTCGGGGGCTTTGTGATTACGTCGCCTCATGGCCGCGCGTGACAGACGTGGGTCAGTGTCTGTCCGCACCGGCCCGGTGCTGGGTGTTGGGAGGGACCCCGCCGCTGCCTTGGTCCCTTGGGTGAAGGTTACCCTGGGTGCTGGGCGCGGCTGGGGTGCCTCTGGTTGTAGTGTTGGCGGCGGTGCCGGTGCAGGGAGGTTGGGGGCGGATGAGGGCCTCGGCTGTGGCTGGGCCTGTGGGGCCACAGTTCCCTCCACCTGCACCGACGGCTTCGTCTTCTTTCCGACCCCCTTGCCCTTGGCCGAGGGGGCCACAGGCTGGGGGGCGGCTGCGCTGGGTGCGGGGGCGGGGGGATGGGGGTCAGCTGGGGCAGCCCTGGCCGCGCCCTGCTGTCCCTCCGTTGGAGACTTCGCCTGGAGCTGTGGGAGCCCCGGTGCGAATGGTTCGAATGGAGGGGCCCTCTGATGCTGCGGCAGTAAAGTGGACACTGCCATAGGAGTGGACCTCTGTCTCTTTCTTCTTCCTCGCCTCCTCTTCTTCAGCCCCCCTTGGCCAGGAAAGTTGGCTGGGGGCGCAAGCGTTGTTGGGGCCCGATGTGTGGGTGGCCCCACCACGTGCCAATCCCAGTCAAAGGGTGGCACGGTAATGGGCCATGTGCGTGGGGGTTCTGGGCCCCGCCTTGGAGTGGGGCCTCGGTGTGGCCTGGCGGACAGAGGTTCTGGGGCCACCCGGAACCCCTGGTTGAGTGGCGCCTGGGTCTTCGCAGGGGTTGAGGCTGATGGTGCTGGGGTCCCGCGTGGTGGGGGAGGGGGCCGCTCGCCAGGGAGTGAGATCTTCCTCTTCCTTGCCTCCTCCCGGAACACCGCGCACTGCCTGCTGTTGGCCGCGTGGCGGCCCTTGCAGTTGGCGCAGCTGAGAGGGTCATCTTCGGTGCGGAGGCAGTCGGCTCCAGCATGGGGGCCACCGCACTTCACGCATCGGACGGCGCGGTGACAGTTCACCGATGCGTGGCCAAACTGTTGACAGCGGTGGCATTGGGGCACCGTCGTTTTCCCCCTCCAGGCTTCAACGGTGACCCGCGGCATGTTTAGGAGCTCTGTTATGGCGTACAGTTGGGCGAGCTCCTCCTTTGTCATGGGCCCCAGCTGCACGTGCACCACTGTCTTGGATGCTCTCGGTCTTCTCGGGAGGGGGCGCGCGTAGTTCGCTGGAAAGCCCAGCTCGCGCAGCGCCTCCACGATCATCTCCGGCTCGGTGCCCTCCGGCAAGCCCCGGAGGGCCACTTTCTGGGGTCTCTCTCGTTCGAGCGAGTAGCAGTAAAACTGCACCTGGGGGCATCGCTCCTTTTGTTCCACCAGGTACTTCTGCACCGCCCGGAACTCCACCTCGGACTTTGGCCGGAACCTGAGGCCTTTCAGATACGGCGCCACATTCGGGGTGAACCCCAAGAGCTTTTTTAGTTCACCGAGGTGGGTGGACCAGTTTTCCAGTTGGTCCACCACTATGGGAGGGTACCTAGTGCTCAGGGGCTTGGTTCCGGCAATCTGAGCCGGGGGCTGGAGGGGTGACTTTCTCCCCGCTGCGGGCGGCGGCGGCGACGCCAGCATCGCGGCGAACGATGCTGCGGCCTCCGGCGGGGGGGACGGGGGAGACGGCAGGGGAGCGGCGTCGATGGGCACCGACTCGATCTCTTCCAGCGCCGCGTATGATGTCGAGTCATACTGTGGCACGTCTGGTCTCGCCACCGTTGGTGTCGTCAGCTCTTCTTGTTCGGGTGACTTGGGTTCTTGATTTAGGACAGATAGTAGTGGTGGCGGAGGCGTCACCGTCGCTAACCCTTCCTCCTCGGTTGATCGGGGGCGGGGGCGGGTCTCGGCCGAGGTCTTCTTGGTCGCTTTCTCCTTCGCGACCCCGGTGACCACCGTGAATTTAGGCACGGGGACGGGCTCATTTTTCGCTGCTGCGGTTGCAGGAGGTGGGGAGCGAGATGCTGAGCGGTAATATCTCCTCCTTTTATCTTCGCTGATGGGCTTCGCCCAGCTTACCTCCAGTCTCTTCTGGGGTGCGGTGGTGGTGTCCCGAGACTGAGATGCACGGCTCACCACGGGGTTGGTGAGCTTCCTCCCGGCGTGGTGTCCCGCGCGCCCTGTTCTCTTTGTGGACTGAGGCACGCGAGTGAGGAACTCTTCGTTCCTATCGATGACCACTCTCTCACGTGCGGAAGTCTCGGTCATCAGGACCGGTTCGCCGTAGGGTCCAATTGCCACCACGACATTATCTAGTTTTGCAATCCGGCCCGTGGGTGTTTTGCCGGATTCCGTTCTAACTCCCTCCGCGGCAGGTGCGGGGCTGGGGAGTGGTGGATGGTCTTGAGGGTCTTCGTCACCCTCCTCGGTGTCTGCGGACCGGGCTGATGGTGATGGTGACGCTGTTGTGCGTCTCCTCATCGTGGCTTATTTTAAATATCACCGATATGTCAAAATAGTGCATAATTCCGACGCCCTCATTAAAATCAACGAGGGCGCCACACAAGTTTTTAAGTTGGATGCGATGCACTATTTTAAAATTTCTTATAACGTGCACAGAGGCACAGGTCGCAGGTAGAAGGCGACCGCTGTGACGTCACACGGTCGAGGCGGTGCTCGGGTAATCGCGAGACTGTTTTGATAGTATTACACTTGTATAACGTTTGTAGAAATAGTCACTGTCTATACCTGATCACAACACAAACATAACACACACACTTAGATCCGTGATGCGGTTGCGAACGTTACGCCCGAGGTGACCACCCGGGCGAGTCGAGAACCGAGCCGGGGGAGACTACCGGCTGAACCGGTAGAGGCCCAGCTAGTCCGATCAGCTCACGGGCACCACTCTCGGGCGTATTGGCGTAGGCTTGCAGCCCGGTGTGAGAGGTTGGTGCGGGGTGTTGCGGGGTGCGGCCGATGGGCCGGGAGCTTCCTCCGCTTCGCCAAGAAGCGGGCTGAGCTGCCGGAGGCGTCGGGCGCGTGTGAATACACGCGTTGCGTAGTGGGGGTCGGAACGCGGGCTCGACGCCGGCGTGGCGGAGCTCCAGGCGTTCAGACGACTGCGCTGATGTGGCGTAGTGAGATGCGCTGTCGCTCTGCCGCGGGAGTCGGCACTACGAGAGTCGTAGTCGTAGTGGACTTCTTCCGCCGACAGTGGAATAGCGGGGCTCGCTACTGATTATTGGATACGGGCGGCGACCGACACGTCTGTACGGGTCGAACTGTCGCACGCGAGTGAAGACTACGCAAGACATTATGTGTGATGAGATACACATAATGTCTTGCGTAGTGAAATGCTGTAAAAGCCGTAGTGACCAACGCAAACGACATCCAGGAATCACGTTTCACAGGTAGGTGCATAATTCAATTACTTATTTCCACGTTTTCAATATTAAAACAAATCTTCATTCGCTAAAACAAAAAAGGGGAATAGGGGAATTCCAAATGCAGTGTTGCCAAAGTTAGTCTGTGATAATTACCCGAAATATATGGGACTTTGATTATTATTTGTCATTATTCATTTTTTAATTCGTTGATTTATTAATTATAGTCAAATTAGTGAACTGTGTGAATAAAGACTCGGACATTACATCGATACATTTAATTAATTTATATTAAATAAATTTAATTTAATTAAAACCACTAGGTATTTAATTCATTAATTTGTTTGCTAGATTTCCTAAAGAAAATGTAGTTTGGCGAAATGACTGGATCAATATAATTAGAAATTGTAACTGTGAAAGCGATTGGATCCCAAACAAATACAGTGTCATTTGCAGTAAACATTTCGATGCTGAAAATATATATGTAGCAATAGGAGGGCTTCGGCGTATTGCCACAGATCAGAAAATAGTTACTTCGTAACAGATGCATCACTGCCATACAAAAGTGCAAATACCTACACGATAATAACCTAAACTGTCGTATACTACTTACCTACTATTACTTGCAAGCAAAAATACACCTTAACACACCCACGTAGAGTTGTAAATACCGTGACTTGTCGTCTGCTTACGTCACTGACCAAACGTGCTAGGGTTGTAAGAAATGGTGGAAGGTGGTAGTAGTGGTAGGACTCTTGGCAGAGTCCACCTGGGGAAGGAACACACCTTTGCCAGTTATTTTACCGCGAAGCAGTAATGTGCAAACATCACTGTGTTTTTTTTAAACAAAGAGTGACGAGACGAGCAGGACATGTGCCTGATGGTAAGCAACATGCCTGCCATATAACAGCACAGTAACACGCAGCTATTGGAACATGAAGAGTCCAAATCATTACCTAGCATTGCACTGTGCTCGTCACCCAGAGGTCTAAGATGTTATATCTCTAAGCCCTGTAATTTCACTAGAAACATTGCTCTTCAAATCGGAACACATTAATGTTTGCACATTACTGCTTGGCGGTAGAAGAACTGACAAAGGTGTGATACTTCTCCAGGCGGACTCTGCTAAGAGTCCTACCACTACAGTATTCCATTAGACAAGCCCATTAATTTGATATAGAGGTAGGTTGTGAAGAAATATTTTGTCCTCCGTTTTGTGGAGGGGGCCATTTTGAATCTATATTAACCAAACATAGCTACCACCGCACAAAAATTTACCTTTTTAAAAAAATCGACTTCAAACTTATAACATCCTTTTTTGGTCGGGGGTTAAAAAATGATTCACAATGAGGGAGTTTCCGACGAGACAAAAATAGTTCCAACGGACGCACTAGATGGCGATTGTTCGAGATGCAGATAGATCTGTCTCTACCATATACTCTCAACAGTGTAATCCCTTTAGAGACCCTACCCGTTTTCAGGGAAAAAGTATAGTGTAAAAAGTGCATTTTTTAATTTTAAAATATTGGGAATAAAAATAGCTAATTAGGTTGATAATGTAATAAAAAACCGTTACTTGGTAGCGATTCTGAAACCATTCGGTTGCATCCGACACGGAATCTCATCTCTCGGTCTTTGTCTTATCTATTTAGCATGACAAAGACCGAGAGATGAGATTCCGTGTCGGATGCAACCGAATGGTTTCAGAATCACTACCCTGATCACAATCCCTTTTCAGTAAAAATCTTTAGAACTCCCGAGGCAATAGACACCAACTAAGCCAAAGTAGAAGGAAAATTCAAAGATATAAATAGCAACACTGATACGACAATATTTTATCCACAGACTAAGTAGAGAGATACTCTCTCGGCTGAAGGATTAGTATCCATAGCCAAGAATAAATTTAAAAAATATGTATTTTGTCTTTCATCAGGTTTACGAATTTGTTTTGAAATTTTGATGTTTTGATATAGTTTTCATTCGAATAAAATGCGTACATGGATAAAGTAGTTTATTATTTATTACTAGAAGTCGTGCTTTCGCAAATTGAATGAATTGAGTCCTATTATGCCTACCGCTTTTGACAACAAACCAAAAGACCTACAAGCGCCTCCTATTATTGTTTTATTAAACCATATCTTTTTGTCTCGTCGGAAAACGGCTCATTAGCTGAGCTATCACGAAACATACTTACATCCAATAAAAATTAAGGCCAGAACCACCTCCTTCTTTGAATCCGGTTAAAATTCTGTCGGTTTTTTTAGGTAGGTATGTTTTAAAGTCAATTAATACTGGAGTATATTTTAGTTCTACAATGTAGGTAGTTGTAAGTTGTTTTCATACCGTCGAATAAATGAACAAATTAGTATCATTCAGTATGTACATGAATATTCAAAAAAGTATGTCGTCATAAATTATATTACACTTAATGAGACATAATAAAGATGGGATAACAAGGTATTTTAGACAAAATAATTTGTATGCATAATCTCTACTGTATCTATTCTAAACAGATATTATACAATATACATATTACACACTACTGTTTCTATATTCTGTGCGATTGAAAACTACCAAAATTTGGCTCAAAAATAAATATTAACAATGAAAACACTTCCCTAGCTTCCTGTTTCGGCAATTTGAAATAAGATAAATTACTACTACATTTTAGTGTCTTGCTATTGCAGCCATTCACAATATTACAATAATGCCGCGACATTATTTATGCGCGCACTCGGTGTTCGTTCGCACGTCAACTCGGGCAAACGGCCGGCGGCCTTGTGATTTTAGTACACCCGGGAGGACCCGAACGAGTAGGTATATAGCTCGCGCCGTTTAGCCAGTGTTGAGGGTGTGGTATTGCTATACAAGCAATACCTCAAAAGGTAAATTAACTATCTAAGTTAAAACTCGTATGGTGTTTTATAACTCGTAGCTTAGTTGGTAGTAAGTCTGCTTGCGAAGCCGAGAGTCGTGGATTCGATTCCCACCCAGTACAAATATTTGTGATGAAAACAAATATTTGTTCTAAGTCTGGGTGTTTCTATGTATAAGAAGTAGGTATGTATTATATAACTATTTTGATGAGTATTATATCAGAGCTATCTGGCTCCCGCGGTTTCACCCGCGTAGTTCCAGTTTTCGTCATTTTCTCGGGATAAAAAGTTGCCTATGCGTTATTCCAGACTCGTGTTCCAAATTGAAACCCAATCCGTTCAGGCGTACCGACGTAATTGAGCAACAAACATCCAAACTTTAGGTTTTAAAATATTAGTAGGATATTAAAGTTCGGTGCCGTGATGTTTGTTCCCAGTGAACTCTTCGGCAAGTCAACCGATATTCCCGAAACTTGGCCTTTATATGTAATTTGGTCCAATTTGAGAGACAGGATTATTTTTATTTCGATTAATGTTCTTTAAATGCCAATATTCGACCGAAGCCAGAACAGATCGCTAGTGTACTTATATTACGTATCTACGTACAGTACGTGGATTTGATAATAATAAACTTTGTACCTGACAACTGTACTGTGTTTGTGACATTCTCTATATTTTTTTTAGAGCGCACCAGACCCCAGACCCCAGAGTAAAAAGTATTCGTTTTTAATTTTAAGTCCCGAAAGGGACCAATGTGCTTTGCCGGTCTTACTTTACTGTCTAAGATCTAAGATAATTAGTTCTTAATTATTCGTGAGTAAATTAAATGTACATTGATTTATTTGTAAATAGGTTTGTGATAAAGCGTAATAATATTACTGTTAATAATAATATTAGGTACCTTCTATAATGAGCCGTTTTCCGACGAGACAAAAAGATATGGTTTAATAAAACGATAATAGGAGGCGCTTGTAGGTCTTTTGGTTTGTTGTCAAAAGCGGTAGGCATAATGGGACTCAATTCATTCAATTTGCGAAAGCACGACTTCTAGTAATAAATAATAAACTACTTTATCCATGTACGCATTTTATTCGAATGAAAACTATATCAAAACATCAAAATTTCAAAACAAATTCGTAAACCTGATGAAAGACAAAATATATATTTTTTTAAATTTATTCTTGGCTATGGATACTAATCCTTCAGCCGAGAGAGTATCTCTCTACTTAGTCTGTGGATAAAATATTGTCGTATCAGTGTTGCTATTTATATCTTTGAATTTTCCTTCTACTTTGGCTTAGTTGGTGTCTATTGCCTCGGGAGTTCTAAAGATTTTTACTGAAAAGGGATTGTGATTAGTAACGGGTTTTTATTACATTATCAACCTAATTAGCTATTTTTATTCCCAATATTTTAAAATAAAAAAAGACACTTTTTACACTATACTTTTTCCCTGAAAACGGGTAGGGTCTCTAAAGGGATTACACTGTTGAGAGTATATGGTAGAGACAGATCTATCTGCATCTCGAACAATCGCCATCTAGTGCGTCCGTTAGAACTATTTTTGTCTCGTCGGAAACTCCCTCATTATCAAAGAGAGATTTATTGCTTTTGTGCGGGTTCCAGTTTAACTTGTGTGATTTATACGTTTCTCCCGCGCCACGCAAAAATGTGATAAAGTTTTTAAGGAAGCGAAATATCTTACTTCCAATTTACCTCCGTCGAATAGCTAAATGTTCTATCTAAGATTCAGCAGTAAGAAAAATAATATATTACTATTGATTACTTGTACCTATGTGTTTTTTTGTGGTGTAAATTTTGTCATCATGGCAACCCAGAATTCATGCACACATAAGTAGCCGCCGCAAATTTAGTGCCTCAGTGTTGTCGTTGGATGGGCTCTGTCCGACTTTTTTTAAACGTCCTTGGTTTGAATAAAATCGCAATCATACCACAGTTACAGAGTTACACACCATCTGTACTGACAGTTCCACGATCCACGATCGAGTTGAAAAAAAAATACAAAAATCTTTATTGCTGTTTGTAGGTAAGATAAGATAATACAAAACATTTTAAAAGTTGCCCCATACAAACTGGCCTCTGCGAGAGGCATGCAATATGTCTGGCAAGACAATTTGTTAGTCTTAATTTTTAAATAAAAACAAAAAAATTTTTTTTAAATAATAGTCAGCTGATTAAAGTCTTCTTCTTCCTCATCTTCTATTAATTTCTGGTTTTTATTTATGTCATCTGATTCTTCATCTTCGATTCATTTCTGGCTTCTATTTGGTGATATATATTTGTGTGAGATAAATGTTTGGTGAGCACAATTTCGCCAACGTCTTCTGTTTCATCAGGATATTGTCTTGTGTTTTTGAGTTTGATCAATATGTCCATCCAGGGTCTAAGGTCTTGCATTAGTAGATCTTGCAGTTCATCCATGTGAGGAATGTCAAAGAATGTATAAAGTGCAATAAATGTATATAATCAAAAAATCAAAAATGTCGTTAATTATAATATTCATGTAAATACTCAAAGAATGTCAAAATGTAATACAGTACAAACTAATTCATCATGATACAATATATCATTATTTGGTCTTATGTCAGTTGAATGTCAAATTTCATAATGGAATAATAATATCTATTGAGATATTAATGGAATAAGGTTTAAAGATTGTAAAAGTTTCATGTTAAACAATGTCTAAAATATTAGTATTCCAATTAATTTCCTTATCATTTAAAAATTCAGTTACAGTATAATAGCATTTGTGTATAAGCATTTTTTTTAGTTTACTTTTGAACATTGTTATGTTAAGTTCTTTTATGGCATTTGGCAGCTTATTATATAAAAGAGGAGCCATACAAAAAATGCTGTCACTCATAATCTTTTTTTTGCGTTTGTCTATGAGCAGTCTACACTTATCACGCCGGTTACGTTTTACTTTGTCACTCAATAGAGGAAAATAATGAGGGTTATTCCTTACAAAACACATAACTTCAAATATGTACAGGCATGGCAGGGTTAATATTTGGTTGTCTATGAATACTTGTCGACAGCTATCTGTAACTTGCATCCCGAACATAGCACGAATGCATCGTTTTTGTGCTTTGAAAACTGAGGCTGTATCAGTTGAATTCCCCCAAAAAATGATCCCATATCTCAAGACTGATTTGATTTGGTTGATTGAAAAATATTTCACGGGGATTGGGGAATCCCCACATGTAAAGTAATATAGATTCATTTCGATTAAAGTAAATACTCTTAAAACTAAACGCAAGTAACACGAATATGTACATAATTATATTGAAACGTGTAGGGAAAGTAGATAGGTCAAAACATTTTTGTAATTGAAATTGAATTTTACTAAACCACTAAACAATTCCACTAGCCACTAAGACCAATATTTCGCCACTATATGGGGTGTTAAAACCACCAGTTTTAGTGATAAATCCACTAAGTTGGCCACACTGGGTAGAACGTAGAACGTAGAACCAAGAACCAAGGTAAAAAATTCTAGGTAGGTACCTATTATAGATAGTAGAACGATATTGATATCAAAATGTCAAAAACTCAAAAAGTCTAAACTGTCAAATCGTTCGAAATTGTAGACATTGACATATTAGGCACACAGTTCAACTGCTGCCAGACATCAACATATTTTTTTTTGTTTTACCATTTTTCACTACCTATGTTATTTTGCAATGTTTGCAATATCTTGCAATATCTGCATTTATTTATTCGATTATCCATGAAAGTAAAAAAAAAACACTTGTTAGGCCACAGTATTGTGCATATTTTAATACTCACGTTTCAAATTTCAAACAAAGAAAAATAAAATGTCCGCTTCTATCGAAGTTTCTAATAAATGTTTTTCTCGCCTGGATACACCAATTTTCAAATATTGCCACTACTAAAAAAGTGTGTTATTTCTTTCCATTTACCGCGAATAAAAAGGCGCCAAGTACAAATTGTTGCAAAGTTTAGAAAAATAAATATTGGCAGTCATAGGAACTGCCGAGAGAAGCTAAAACTTACAGCTCAGAATTTGACAGCTTACCTAAGCTTTGGAAACTACGCGGGTGAACTATGAGCATGGCCATCTAGATATGCTAACGCATTTCTAACATTTTCCTATACATGGGCCAATGGGCATGGTCCCTAGTTTACCCGAAGATTTCTTATCATCCCACGAAAAATCTGTCTGTAGCGCCCCAAAAGAAGTTTTCACTTCAAAAAATGGCAGCCATCTCTCTCTCTGGGAATCTCGTAGAAGTGAAAAATTACTTATTATAACTCTGAATTTGATGGCTCACTTTGGAAATTACGCGGGTAGAACCTCGGGCGTCCTCCGGTTAGAGGGCGCTGCCAGTTTGGAATACATTTTTAAAGCATTGTCGTCTAAATAAGTCTTCAAGCAGACAAAATGCCCATGCTTCTAACCATGATCTTCTTCGGATAAATGCGGGACCACGGCCATCTAGAAATATGTTAGCATTTCTAGATGGCCGTGGTCCCGCATTTATCCGAAGATTTCTTTCATATTATACGAGTGTGGTCCTTAAACTCAATTTACAGCACACGAAAAATCTGTGTGACCTCACACAGACAGATGTTCGGCGTACCTACGCCGAACAGAAGTTTTTACTTCATTGAAATCAGTTAACCCATTCACCGCCTTTCTGAAAAGTAACGATATTACCCAAATACCGCCATACTGCACTATGCAGCCCGCCCATCGGCGGTCCCAGCATCTCGATTATGTATCCTTGCCCGCCCATTGGCGTTTTCGGCATGAAGCTGCAGATTCCGACATGAATCGTTTGATATGTTCAGTTTACATGTACTGTACCGTGCGTAAAGCGTATATGTGCAGTTTTCTGCGATATTTGTGGCAATCGTGTGACAGTTTTATTGGTTATTAGCTGAAATAGTAATGGAGCCTGAAGGTAACAAGGTAAGTCATAACTTTCAGTTAATTGTTTAAGATGAAACGAAACCATGTAAACCTGTGTAATTTAGCTAATTTAAAAAGTAAAAACTTAATAATAGTTGTTAGTCGTACTAAATCTTACAAAAGGTTTGTGACTTGTGAAATCAAATCTTGCCCGCCCAAAGGCGGGCTCGGCATGTCAGATTAGAATTGGCTTTTTTCAAAACTTCAAATATCAGCAGGCCATTTGAGTTGTCAATAAATTTTATAGAAACAAATCATTACACATCATCTCATTACTTTCTGACGTTATTTCGTAAAGTTATTGCAGTTTAAAATCAAACCGCCCATGGGCGGTCTCGGCGTGAAAGTTTAAAAAAATTGCCCGCCGACGGGCGGGCTCGGCGCTGAATGGGTTAAAAAGACGACGACAAGTCGACAAGGGAAGCCTACTTACATAGTTGTGTAATAAATACAAGTGAGGAACTAATTACATAGTTCAGTAATTAATTAAGTCAAAATTAAACAATCCATTATTCATTATTTTGGATAAATACTACTTAGGTACATAGATAAATCTAACGATAAACGTTTTGTACTGTATAGCCCATAGCATTTTTTTCTGACTATAAAATGTATGATGTTATTGCAGGTAGATTGGTAGGTACCTTTATCGAATTCCATAGAAATATAGAAAGTTTCAAATTCAAACTTTGAATATTTTATCATGCGAACTGCTTAAAAATATTCACTAAGGCCTAGTCCACGCACGCGTCTTTTGTCGAATGCATGCATCCTACCATCTCTACTTAGTCTGTGCATCCTACAAAATAAATGTCGGTAGTCGGTATATAGGCGATGCATTGATCTCCCACCCCACAAAAGAAAAAAGGAAAAAAAAAGAAAAGATAAGTGGGCGGTTGCGCCATTTTTCAGATTATGTCCCGCCTAAAAAATATTGAGGATCCGGGGCTGATGGGGCACCCCCAAAATTTATTGTTTTTAGGGTTTCGTAGCCAAATGGCAAAAAACGGAATCTTTATAGATTCGTCGTGTCTGTCTGTCTGCTCATCCGTATATCACAGCCACTTTTCTCTGAAACTACAAGAACTATAACGTGTGGATTATCTATGGATAGGTCTTCAAAAATGATTTCCAACTGGAAAAATGTGGTTTCCAACAATTTTTTGAAGTGAAAACTTCTTTAGGCGCGCTATAGACAGAATTTTCGTGGGCTGTGAAATGGACTCATGATCACGTGATCATCACGCTCGGATATGATAAGAAATTTCGGGTAAACTCGGGATGCTAGAGCGAGAAAGATAATGTGGTCAACAAACGTGCCAGACCGAGAAAGATAATTGTTAGAGGAGGACATGGGACAATACATACTCTTACTCTCTCTCGCTGCTCACTACCAGAGTTGACACTTTAGCGACTTTCTCGCTGAAACTGGCGAATTTTTAAACTTTTTTATCACGACATTAACTTCTAGGTACTTACCACATCAATTGAACCTGTTACGAAATGTTAAATTTGCATTTCACGTCCATTGCAAAAAAGTTATGGTTGTAAAATTTTATCACAGCACTTACACTACGTAAACACACAAAATGATACCCATTTTCATAAGAAGGTGCTTACACAAATACACTATAACACAACATATTTATGCATTTTTAGCGAAATACATAAATATGACATAACTAAATAGCAAACACTAAAAACTTGCGAGTTTTAAACGGCATTTTCGACCCGCGTATTTTTTTTTTAATTTATTCTTGGCCATGGATACTAATCATTCAGCCGTAAAAATTTTAAATTAAAATTATTTAGTAGTCATTATATAGTTAAGTATTTCTTATTTTAGTTTTCACTTCTGCCGTGCGGTTTTAAGCGCACACATTTTTTTTTCTAAATAGTTTTGTTTGCTGGAGAGACTCTTCCAAAGTGGTAAAATAAATGTGTGCCTGTAACTTCTAAAATAAGAGAATGGCAAAAATATAAAAAATGTATGATGTAAACTTTCTACGAAAATTGGTTTGAATGAGATCTAGTAAGTAGTTTTATTTCATTATGTCATACTTCTTTTTCAGCCCGTTATCGCCCACTGCTGAGCATAGGCCTCTCTTCGTGTACGCCACTTGTCTCGATCCTTTGCTAGTCTCATCCATCCATGTCATACTTACATTCACTATTATTAAAACACTGATTATAACAACGACCTACAAGAAATTTTATATATTATGTTACTTGCTGCTATGGAAGCCTTCATGGGCGAGTCCGACTCGCACTTGAAAAAAATTAGCAGTGATCACTTCTATTTTTTTCATTGTTTGTCTGAAAATCTTAATGCGGTTCACAAAATACATCCACTTACGAAGTGTCAATAGTTGTCGCTTCGTGGACACAGATTTCATTATTTGTACGCAAAATGCAAGCATTCGTCTTGCATCCGACAATAGGCTTGTGTACAAAATTTTAAAAACTGGTTAATAATGTAGCTTATTGTTTATATTATTCCGAAATATCTATATTTTTGAAAAAAACTTACATTTACAATATGTATTTTGCATTTCAAAAAATCAAACAAATTTCTGCACAAAAACGCTCCAGACTGTCATGGCGTTTTGAATGACGTCACGTCGTGGCAAACATATCTGTTTGTGTAAGGACATTGTCAATGTTTTTATTTTAAAATGAATTTCTCGTATTACAAGAACTGCATAGTGCCTCAGTGTACAAGCACAAGTATAAATACGCCAAACAAATTATTCATCTATGTTCCAAACGATCCACAATTGCGAAAAAAGTGGCAAACGCTTGCGAGGAGGAATGATGGCCACTAAATCAAGAATATATTTTTGTAAAGATCATTTTGATGAAAGTATTTGACACAGTATAATCTTAGTAAAGTAAAAAACTGATAATTTTCCTCAAAAATAGTGGTAAAACAATAAAAAACTAGTTCAGTAAAGCGGCTGAAGAACTAGTATCCATGGCGAAGAATGAATAAAAATAAAAAATAATTATATTTGATCTATGAAAATGTCAACAACATTAGTGATGTCAAGTGATGTGTAGCACGGCGTGACGTCATATTTTCTGATTGGCGTTCACTGTCACGTGACACAATACCTATTTTTTAAGATTTTCTTTTCTAAAAATATTAATAATCTTTACGTATTTATAATAAACTGTTTTATTTTTGAAATCTCCATATCTTAATCAATAGTAAGAACCTCTAATCCATCCGATTCATTCTTAGTGGAAACAAGCCTATTGTCAAAATCGTGCGGATATCGTGCAGCTACGTGGACAATTGGCCTAACGTGAGTTTTTCTGTAATCCGTGAACGTGAGTCATAATATTCATAATAGGATAGGTATCTCCCTATTTGGTCTGTGCTCCCATACTTTATTAAGTACTAGCAGCGCCCCGCGGTGTTACCCGCGTAGTTCCCGTTCCCGTTGTTCCCGCTGTTTTTCCGGGATAAAAAGTAAATCCTATGTTCTTCCAGACTATAATCTATCTGTGTTCCAAATTTCAGTCCGATTTGTTCATACGTTACGACGTTATTGAGCAACAAACATCCAAATATCCAAACATCCCTACCTACATTGACATTTATAACATTAGTAGGATAGTTGAATGTAGGGTAAAAGAGGGTAATGGGGGTCACTTAAGCGAGAACTCAAATAAAATTTTAATTAAAAAGAAAGTATTTATTGCAACCGCCTTTAAACATAGTATACTTATTGAACTATCATTAGAGACCAATTTCAGTCACTTTGGCAATCAACTTTGGAAATTATAAAAGTAAAAAAAAAAACAGATTTGACTCCCATTACACCAACGTAGGGGTAATGGTGATCACCCTGGGGGCAATCGGAATCAAATAAAATCCAGCATACATCGCAAACATAATCTTCAGCTGACTTCCATCCAGTGGACTCCGCGTGAGCCCATAGCCCACATGAGGTACACCTGTACTACGTCTCGTTGTTTCTTCCGAATTCGTCTCATACTAGGCATCTGTTTCCAGCAGTCATCATCCTCATCGTACTGGCATAAGTCGTCAGTACTAACATCTGATACAGAAGTTTCGTTCTGTTCTTGTAATACCACTTTGCCTTTTCAGGACCCTTCTTCTGTACTTTAGTCTTTCTTCCTTATCCTTTGCCTTTCCATGTCTTCTCTTTTTTTCACTTGCGGGTATTGGGAGTCACCTGACTCTCATTTCCCACAACTACAGTAATGAGTAAAAATAAAAATAAATAAAATCTTTAACACACTGATACAATCTGAACTCCACATCACAATTTGGAACGTCTAACGAAATAAGTGTAAATGTCATAATCGCATACTGCAAGATATTCGGCACTTACCTTCTAATTTGCATTGACGTAAAATTATATCAGCGGAGCACAAAAACAAAAAAACGGTATTTTCTCAGTGGCGCATGGATTGCCTGGCCCGAGCCGTTCGTGTATGCGCAAGGGTCCGGCGCGGGGGCTGAGGACGCTGTGTACGCGTCAGTCTCATGTAGTGTTTCGTGGTGGTGAGGGTGACTCCCATTGCCCGCTGACTCCCATTACCCTACTTTCCCCTACCTACGTTCACACTGAACAAAGAACTAAGTCAAATGGGTAATGGGCACAAATAGGTATATTATACATTTTTAGCGTTTGAAACTTCAACTACGTTTTCTTTCAGGAACCTCGTATTTTCGCATAAATATTCTATGTCTATGTGCTGTTCTAGACCATAATATATGTGCATATTTCGAATTTAGGCAGATCCCTCGGTTCTTGCTAGTTCAGACTTGATTATGCTTCAAACACCCAAACTTTCTTAATAAGTATTTTAGGTAGGGTGGATGATCCAGTAATGGACAAGACACCAGTAATGGACACTTTTTTCCTATTTTCAAAGAAAACAAGCCTTCCGCATTGACATTTTGGTGTGGCAACACTTAATCATATAGAACGGACCTTCTATTTGCCTCACAATATCCGTCAGTGCGATCTGTCATTTTGTTTCATGATGGCGAAGTAAACATTAGACCAAGTTAGTGCTTCTCCAGAAAAATCCAATTTTACTAACGTAATCGTCAACAAGGTGAGTCAATTTTTTTTTTCGTTTTTTTTTGTTATTTATTGTAGTTAAATTCTATTGATATTTTAAAGTTTTGTAATGAAATGACAGATATTATTATTTGTAATTCTTCCCGCTTATTATCATGCATTTTTTTTTATAGCCGGTGTCATTTACTGGTTCTGCCATACAGACTTTACCCAGTTATCGACATATGTCCATAATTATTTTCTTAGTAACATCTTGAGTTTGCACACCAATTTGACATCTTTTCCCAAGCAGTGTAAGTATATTTCTAAACCAAACAAATTCGAGTACATGTACCAGTAAAGAACACAGTGTCGATCACTGGATCCAGTGAGTGTTCATTACTGGTTTTTACGTCTTCTTTCAGGTGGCTTTCAAAAGAACAAGGAGAAATTTTGGTTAGGTGGCTCTTAGCTCTAGTTGCAAAACATGCTCAAACCATAGATGCTGCTTTGAGAATCATTATACAATCTCCATTCAAAAGAAACCCCTTTTTGGGCGGAAAACGAGCAGGGCAAAAAGAAAACAAGGACTAAGAGAGAAAAAATACCATCAGCAGTAACAAGCCAAGCTTGGAGACAATACCACGAAAAGGAAGAAATAGAAAAGAAGAAGCTAGAACAAGAAAATACCGATAGAGTAAAGCTAAAACAAGAAAATAGAATATGAAGGAGCATACTGCTGTAGAAAGAAAAAATAAAACATAACAATTATTATATGACAGTGCCTGTTTTAATTCCAATTAAAATATTAGTTTAAATTAAACTCTATTTCATTTTATTTATTATACTATATTGATTTACCAGGTGGCTATGTATGTTAGAAATAATCTAGAATCATACAGTACGCGAGGAGAGAGACATTCTCGCAACATACGTAAGGGGAACAAGCTGGATGTTATATCACACTCTCTCACAAGGTCACGGAAGCTAACTCACATTATGGGACCTGAAGTTTATAACACTCTTCCCAAAATAGTTATATCTGTTCCAAGTTTTCGCAGCTTCAAAAACAGATTAAAGTGCTGGCTTATCGATCAAGCTTTTTACAGTTACACCGAATTTTTGGAGAGTGATGGTAAAGTCCTATAAAAATGTATATAAAAATTTGACATGGGTCAGTACAATTGTTATAAAAATATATTATACTCTTAAAATGCTTGACAGTTTTCTGTACAATAATTATTATAATACAGTAAAGTAGTCATTTCAAACTTTGAAAATGTATACAATTTGTATGCTCTTTCTTTTGTTTTTATTTTTTATTTATTGACGTGTAAATTGTACATTTATGAATAAAGTACTTTGACTTTATTTGTCTCCTAAATACTATTTATATCTGCCATAATTATGTTTATGTTCATTGTCCATGACTGGATGTCCATAACTGGGTAACGTCCATCACTGGGTATGGACAACTGGATCCTAGGTGTCCATAACTGGTGATTTTAGTATTTTCTATATATTGTCAATTTTCTAACAATTCATTATAAATACTTCAATTGTAAATCATTGTGCTGATTCTTGAGAATATTGCTTGTTATTTTCACTAATTACTGCTGATCTGAGTTTTGTACTTTTTTTTTAATTGATTTTTATTATGAACACTGTCCTAAAAGTGTCCATTACTGGATCCTTCACCCTAAGTAAGTATAATCTTACTAAAAATAGGTTTTTTAAGTGAAATCTTTTTTTGGGGCCCCACATAGAATTTTTCGTAGACTGTGGAATGAAGATTATCGTCACGTTCGTAAGTGAAAGATTCGTTCAAGTGAACTTCAGACCGCTGAGTGTGCCTGAACGTTGGCCTGAACCAGAAAGATAGTCAACTGATGCTGCCTGTCTGCTGTCACTTTCGTGTCTCTGTGTAGGTACTAGGTACTTACATATATTATTTAATAATTTACTATTATTTCATTTGCGATAAGGGGAAAAGATCGAGGTTTGCAACCCCCTATCTACACCTGCACTCAATTGGACATCTTGCATGCAAGTGACGGCATAGTACTGGGTGTTATTATTTTATAGGTACACTTCTATCTTTCTACATAGGTCTCCAGGTGGTTCAAAGTTCAAATTACCCATCAATTTTGTACACGACCCTGTAGTCTCGTACTTTGTAATGTTCACCCTTGGATTTTTTCTGTCTAAACTTCATATTTTTTTAAGACTTTATAACGATTGTCCTTCATCAAGACAGATGAAACATGTGACTTGGGCATTTGTAGTTTATGCTTAGCATCAGGCGAGACGGCGGTTAAGCGTAAACCTGTTTAAAACTAGTTCAGGAAAGTAATAAAGTAAACAACGTTGCAGTTTTCTTCATTCTTTTAATGCATTTTCTCTAAATTTCTTGACAGCGATGAGCACTTTTGGTGAAAATAGATACCAGAAATTAGTATAACATATAACAAATAAAAATTCAGATTAAAAATAAAATGATGATTTCGTTAAGGTTTCTCTTACATCCAGTAGACTTTACAATAAAAATAGATCTCTTCTATAAAATTTATATAATTTACAAAAGCAGCAATGTTACCAGCTTCATAAAACAATATAACAACTCTAAATGCCTCTGGGAATGAAACGCAATAATTATAACTGTAGATAAATTGACAGATAGTCACTCTGCTAAGACCAATTTTATTGTATAAATATCTTACGAGTACAAAGTATCTATTGGTGTTAGTCGCTGAACCGAGAACTAGGCTGCGTTCATCTACGAGTAAGCTACTGCGTATTGTATTGGTTCGTCATTCATTAACTATATTTTGGCTAAAAAGTCAACATTTGCAAAACCTTCTTTACAAATTGTCATGACACTATAAGAATAGTCAACGACGCTCTGGCCGGCGCTGCTGCGGCCGACTCGGCGACACTAACTAGGCAATATTCCGAGACTAAAGATATGTCGCTTCAAGTATCTAATCACTCGTTACTACGTACAGAAGCGGTTGCAAAGCCATCAAACCCAAACCGACTATATCGTCTGGAGAACGGAGAACAGAGCCAGAGATAGATAAGCGTGTGAGTGTCATGCACACAAACAAACTGTAACTAATACCTACTCGTTCTATGAACGCGTGTCGCCGAGGCGGCAGCTTGCGGCCGTCCGCTGCTATCACATCACGTAATTCGTCCGAATTTGTTAACGCTCCGGCCTACTTATTCCTACGAAATGATCACTATCGATAATAAATTATTTTCACCTACAATTAAAACAAGGTATGAAGTGTAGTGTGCATCGAGAACCGAGACGCCCGTCAGCACGGGTAATTGACTGGATCGCTCCAACGAACGCCCGCTACCACTCCGATACGAACCGCGCTAATGCGAATCCCCGATATTAGGTACAATATTTACAGAAACGGCCGTCAAAAGATTCGAAGCGCTACTGATCCACCTCTACTTAGGAAACCGAGAGAATTCGTTTGCGCTAATCGTGCCGATTTAACGGTAGATATTACTACTTATAATTAAAACGAAAGCAACCGTGTGCTATTGGAGTCGCGTGTGAGGCTCGCCTGTTGTGCGTCGCTTGTGCAGTGCTACGGGCCGCGCCGCGCCCGCCACTGCAGCGGTATCTCTGTCCCACTCGCTACCATGCCGGGCCGAGCCGCGGCCGCTACTGCAGCGGTATCTCCGTCCTGCTCGCTCCCATGCCGGCTGCGACCGCGCAGCGCGCGGGCGCTGACGTCGAGAGCCTCGCTTAAACTATGTCACGATCCAACATATATAAACATTTTATATAAAGAACTTCGAATATATAATATCTCGGAATCGTGATTATCAGGAACGTTTATATACTTCGAACATTATACCGCGATCGAATATTCCGCTTCAACAATAGAGGTCTAAGTATTCCATACGCCAACAAAGCATAAAATAGTGATATCTTTACAATTCAGTCTAGTCTATATAATTATTTTTCTCTTTAATGGCAAGGTATCTCTATAAAGATTCAATATATAACAGGTATAATCTATACAATCGGAATACGACACGTATTCGATTCCTCACAGCGTCAATGATATAAAATTTAACCTAAATTATAACACAGGAGAATTAAGTATAAGATCACAAAATGAGATTCATCGGGCGGCGCGTCTCGCGCGCGCCCGGCGAAGTCGCAGCTATAATACTCGTGTCTACGCTACTGTAGCGAGCGGCCGGGGCGAGGCCCCTCGCACTAAGCCTAGTATTGCTATGTGTCGCGGCCGCGTGCGCCGGGCTAGCACAGCGTGCGCCGTCAGGGCGCGATGCCCGCGTCGGACTTGTGGAAGGCAGCGCCGGCGGAGGACAGCGGCGGGGCGGAGGCTTGCGCTGAGCTGAAGTCGTGTTCCGACTTGGGGCGCGGCAGGGCGGCGGCTGCGACGCCGAGCCCGGGCAGCGCCACGCCGGCCATGCGGCACGAGGCGGCCTGCAGCGGCTGCAGCGCCAGCCCCAGCGACCGCTCCGACAGTCGCGCCACGCTGTCGTCCGACAGGCTCACGTGTTCCGCCTCCGCTGCCAATGCGTTCACCACCGCATTAATGGTATTGCCCTCAGAAGTTGTGTCATCTTCGCGGTGCGCCACCAGATTAGGATTCTTTCCAATCTTGTTTAACCTTTCCGCAGCCACGCTCTCCATAGTGCGCCGCATCAGCGGGTACTGGTCTAGTACTGCATTAAAGTGGTCCACAGACAGGGAGAACAGGTTACAATAGGTTTCGGCGCGGACGGAGGCCACACGGCGCGCGTTCGTCAACAGGCAGATTTCACCAAAGTAGGAACCGTCTGAGAGACTAGTCGCGACCTCGCCGTTGGCCATCACGATGTCCACAATTCCTTCTTGGATGAAATACATTTTGCTCCCGATCGTTCCTTCCTTTATGATGATATCACCTGGAATGAGAACATGCCTCATTATTGTCATGTCGCAGTATCAAAAACATGCAAGTGATTTAATTCCTTGATACTTTATTTAACTAATTAATAGCGTGGGTAGGAAAACATTATAATATTGTTAATTAACCTTATTAAGTTTAAATCTCAATCAACTCACCAGGCTGGAAGACTTCATAACGTAGTTTTGTGACGACATCTGATACGAAGTTGGAATCCGCATTTGCGAAGAACGGCACGGACGCGACAAGTGATCTGCAGTTGTAATTGATGACATCTTCTCTCAACTTTTCGCTGAGTTCTCCCAGGATGAGTTCCTCGTCGAAGAATTTTCCCTGGTACCGGTGCTCGAAGTACTCCGTGATGCGTTGTCGCATCTCTCGGGGCAACTTTCGGTATGCCATGTACTCCTCTACTTGTTTTACCTGGAATTCAAAAGATTTTTATAAGAAAATGTATAATTTTGAGCATTACAACACCCTCTGAATTGGAACAGCTTTTGTTGTGGATGACAGGAATAGAAATAATAACAAATTTCCAAGGAACGTGGGCCGAATTAGTTGATGACATGGGATAATGATTTTTAAGCAAAAATTGTTCCTGCGTCCAGAGCTTCTACACCAGCTACCACCACGTCAAGTTTCGCAGATTTGCATGTGTAAAGCAACAGCCTAACAGATCAAACACACTCCTGTGGTAAAAGACAGACCATGCACTCGTCCAATGCCAAGAACCCTAGAAAATTTTGATGAAGACGCTATCTACAACAGCACACTTCGAACCTAATCCTAGAACTGATGGTTAGTGATACCCATGGGAAGTAAATTGTTATGAACACCCACTTAATATTTATGACATTTGTTAAAAGTGATTATAATGGATATGGTGCAGATGAAATTCTGTACAGGTCTAAACAATCAGTGATAACACTAAACAAACATTCGCGCTGTACTCACGTCTAATCTCTGAAACAGGCAAGGGTGTTTTAGTGATCATTGCTTTGAGATGGTGAAATATGCACTGTTGTGGCAACAATTTCAAGATGGACTTCTCAGTAATTCGGTATAAGAATATTTTGATGGTTCAGTTTTAAACCTTTTGCCAATCTTGTAGCATAGGTTTGGTGTTCATAACGATTTACAGGAAAGTTAACAGGCTATAAAAGTGATAAGTAGGTATGGCACTCCAAAATATAAATTTGTTTGTGTAAAGTATTGTTAGATGAGTCAGACATCTTTGAAGTATCAAGAGTTTACTTTTGTTGTTACATCAAAAATCGAAATGCAAGGAAATCAGTGACGAACGAAGTCAAAGTTCGGTTTAATGAAAAGTATTAGGATGTAAAAATATTTTTGTAACATTTAACTAAGTTTTTTGTGAAGTATTATGATATTATTAAATAACAAAATGACTTCTAAAAGAACTGAGAATTGATGAAATAGCGTTGATATCTTTGTTACCTAAATGCTGGTGTATAAAATTGATCACAATTCAAACCTGTCAACAGCTCCTTTAAACTATTGTAAGTATTCATTGCGGAACAGAGTATCCCCGATGTCTTCAGATATACGAATGTAGATCAATGCATAGTTTTAAGCGTGATTTAAATCACTAAGCGAAACCTTACCTTTTCACGGTACTGCCTTCGAGAAGAGTCGAGAGATTGGATGAGATTGGTCGCGTGACCGAGGAAGAGGGCGTAGCACGTAGCACCAGAGATCATGGACAGCATGGTGAGCCACATGTCTGTGAGGGACTGCGGGGGAAACCTGCCGTATCCGATGCAAAGCATGTGGGACATGGCTTTGAAGAGCGCCCATGAGTATTGTTCCAGCCAGAAGGACTCCTGAAAACATACGTATGATAGTAAGACCAGGGTAGCAATTCTAAATCCATTCGGTTCATCCGACACGGAATCTCATCTCTAGGTCTTTGTCTTATCTGTTTAGCATGATAGAGACAGGGATTGTCATTCCGATTCCGAACCATTCGGAATCGCATTTAGAATCGCTACCCAGATGACGTAGATTAAAAAGTGGAGCAAAATCATTTCGACATAAATGAACATCCAATAATTGTTTTTTTATTCATTATTTTTTCATTGACTTGACTGACTTGACTTGATTGACGCACGACTCTTTAATAAGTGTGCGTTTGACTGGAAGTTTACTGATTAATTTTCAGTCGAGTATTTAGCACTTTTACATGCACAGATCGTTTCATAGTTTCTAAATAAACATAAAGTCAAAAGCTTAGTATGAATATATACAGGAATATGTTCCATTATGTATTTATATTCAAAATTTTGACAAACAAATGGGTTATTAAGGAGTCTTGACTTGTAATTGTATCGTTACTCTGATTGATTCCGTTTGAAACCAGTTAAACCTATTTAGTTAATAGGTGGCTATTTTAACAGTTGCTAGTTTAGACTTGATTCTGTTAAGCAATGCTGGTCTAGTAACGAGAACCTTCAGTTTCACCATCGTCCATTTTGAGTATTTTTCCATGTTCAAGTTTGTTGTAACAGTTTAATGTGAAACCTATATGTTCCAAAAAAGTTTACTTCATCACACCCGTACTTGAATAGCGTAGTGGATTATGGCCTTGGCTTTCTTCTTACATGTGAGAAGGCTTAAGTATCAAGAGCGGGAACAGAAAATGGGTTGTGTGCTACGAGTAGTTTAAACTGGTTTTCATTAGAAGTTTCGTATCAACGTTACAAATTTATAAAATTGAAACTGTATGTTTCAAAATATTGTATCATTAAGATTTATCAAGGTTGAGCGTATGTAATATTTACCTGTAATTCATTTATTGCTACCCAGGAGTTTGGCGGGAACCCTTGCAGCATAGGCACAAGGAACTGAAGACACCCAGACCAGTGACCGATGAGCAGCATCATGCAGATCAAGTTGAATATCCGCATGAACACCGAGGCCATGTTCAGGAACTGCAAAGACAAGTCATCATCAGTCGAAACCTGAGCACGGGAGGGATTCGCCTCTAAAAGAAGCCGTGCGGATCGCGCGACAAGGACGCTCGATTTCAAGCATCGCGATGATTCTCTACCGATGATCGAAGTAGTGAAAAAAGTATGGCAGCGTGAGTGGAGTCTCACATGCGTGGTGGCGGCGCGGCGAGCGTCGCGCGGCCGCGGCCGCCGCGCGGTCCCGCGACGCTCGCGCGTCGCGCTGGCGCGCGCCCGCCGGCTACACGAGGGTCGGAAACAGAAAACGCCAAAGAAAGAGAGGAAGCGAAGCGAACGCAGCGGACTAAGGGACGCCGGGCGGCGCCGCCGGCAAACATGCTAAGCGGGCGAACGAGCATGCGCGCCGGCTCTTGCCGACCCTGGTTACCTTGAAGATCAGATTGCTTTTGGTGCCACCCTTCTTTTTGGCAACGTCGGAGCCGAGACGTCCCCTCCGTTCCGTGCGCTTTTTTTGAAGATTCTGCAAGATCTAGAAAACAAGCGAGAAACACGAGATAGTAGGAAGAGAGGCAGGCGCGGCCGCGCGCGGGCGGGGACGGCGGACGGAGGTCGCGGGCGGGGGCAGGTGGTGCGGGGCGGGCGCGTGCGGCTGACACACGGATGCACTAACACCGAAGGACGCGGGCTAGGCCCCTACGCCTACTGGGTACATGCGGCGCGGCACCTGGGAGGCGAGGTCGCGCGAGCCGCCCTCGGCGTCGCCCGGCTGGTCGCGCGGCTGCGGACCGGGGCTCATCTGCACACAACGCCGTCACTGCGGTCTCAGGTCTGCGGTCTCGCCACCACCCTCCCCGTGCTCCACTTCTCACTGACTCTCCGCGCACGACTCTTTACACGACGCACCGCCTCGTTTACACTACCACCGCCGTCTACTGTCATTTCTTTACTTGGCAATTTCACTTTCTAATTGTACAAATTATACAACGCCACGATTTCTTGTTTTGTCTTTCTCCAATTCAGTTTAAAAGTCATCACCGGTCCCGTTTCTTATTTCAGCTATTAAAACTAATGAAGTCTAATGACCTAATCTATTTGTTGGATTCTTTTAATGGTGCTAGGTGCTCACTTTCTACGGAAGACAAATAGCTCTGTTTTGTATCTAGGTATGAAGGTTGAGTTGTCTTCGTTCACTTCTGCAATTTGTTGGAAGTTCGCTTTGTTGTGTGAGTTTGTAGTGATAGTTCGGCGTCAGCACATCTTCACTAAAGGCTTTGATAAAAAAGCTGCAACTGAATAGTCGGTAATCTTGCAAATAATATAGGTGGGTGGCTCGATGCGCGCGGGTGTGGTCGGAGCGGTCGTCGGCGCGGTCGCGGTGCCGGAGCGGTGCCGGGGCGGGTGCGGCGCGGTCGCGGCGCGGCGCGGGCGCACAGAAGAGGTCGTAGACGTGACCAGTGAGAGCGTGCTCAGGCAGAAAGAAGCTTGCAGAGAAGCAGTAGAGAAGTGCAGAGCGGGACGTGGGGCTCACATACAGTGGGGCGGGATCATGGTTATAATACAGGATTACAACAATTCCACGTCGTTAGGACCACTACTAGCTAAAACATTTCAAGTCCACATTATCAAATACATCATACAAAACATTTTTTTTTTCAACATCAACTTGCCAATTCTTCGCTACATCTGCTTCGCTGTGACTATTTGTATTTAGGGTTTTATTAATTCTTATAATTTATTACTTAATCCAATACTATAGTATGTTTAGTAAATGCGTTATCATGTGTTAGTTTAATGCGAGCGTAATGTAATGTAGGTTAGAGCAGTGTTAGTGAAGGAGTTAGGGTAAAGTATGTAGTCTACTTAGTCTAATAACCCGTGTCCTAAGGGTTTGAGGAGATGATGGCTTACATATACTTCCTCCCATTGTGATACGTAGCGAACGAGCCTGGACAGCCGCAATAACCGCACCAGAGACAGCAGCTTCGCTAACCGAAGTATTCGGAGAGCACGCCCCGCGTGAAGAATTTGAAAGCTTTCACTAAAATCCTGTCAACACAAACACAAATATTATAATATCTCACGTAGACGGTTTCATTGCTCCTATATCGGGCAATGATCTTTGGTTGTTTAAACAGGAAGTGTTAAAAAAACATGCAAACTGCATCAGAAAGTTTTCAGCGAAAGAAAAGTGCTGAAGCGTAAGAAACTCGTTAGTTGTAAATCATGTTCTGGCAATTTACAGTTTTGGTAGGTCCTAATTAGTGAAAGCTTTAAAGAGTTATGGCCTCGTTCTCTGCTGGCTGATTGTCTCCTAGGAAAACTTTATTCCTTGTTATTTCAGAAACAACAACAGCAGAAATCATTTTGATTTGCCTGTTAGTGTATCTGTTAATTATAATATATTCTGTAAAAAATGTTTGTATATAATTATGTTTAATACAATTTGGTCGTGTTGTTACTGGTAGGTACACAAAAAACTTGTTAAGAGTGCTCTGGGTTTGAATAGAGAACCTATGAATAGATAGAAAGATAATATAAACTGCCAATAGTGAAAGCATAATAATTAAAAGTTTGTGCGGCTGAGGATTCCAACGATAGAACAATGGAAGAGAATGTGAAATGAAATAATAGATTAACGAAGTCGTGCATTGTAACCAATAAGAAACGTAGATAAACTATAGATTGATCCATCATATTGTTGAATACTTATATATCGTGCAATTTGGTGACAGAATTTCAGAATAGCCAGTGTACTGAGATAGAAATGTGCTCATTGAAAGTTCAAGAATCCTAACCGGGCCAATCCCATACCAGTCTATATAGAGACAAGAAAATATCAAAGAATACAAATATCACCGAAGAATCTTACAAACTACTGATGCGTGCAAACAGACAAGAATGTGCAAAAAATATAATCAAAATCATACTGTAATAGATGAGAAAAATGTTTACTAGTGCTATCAAACCTTTGCACGTTTCGGGCCCTAAACGAAGATGACGGACTCGTAGAAGTAGAACAAGAGTTCACAATGAGAAACAAAAACCGAATATAAACAATAACAAAACTCTAAAAACAAATGAAACACCCAAGCTGAAACAGAATGTCAACAACATAAAGATAGTTAAAACTAGGTAATAAGAACAACACGGCCAAATTGCAACGTACGTTTACCTGGTTGAAGATCAAAAATATATAATCTAGTGGTATACTAGAAATAAGGTCGAGGAAGAACCATGTCCTCAAATAGTGCTTCGCTATTAACTTGGGATCTAATATCACTTGTTCTGCATTATCTTGCTGCATAATTCCTGAAAAGATAAAGAGAAGCTGTTATGATATCATATTGCAGCAATTTATTTTCTGACCGTTTGCTGCAATCTTGGCAAACGATGGTGTATAATGCAGTTGCATCTTGGAAGTTACGCGAACCATAACTTTCAATTACATTTATTGCAGTTCATGTATTTTTTAGCAGTAAAATTAAGTAAAGACACTAAAAAGTTGTCTATACTCCTCCAGGGTAGGGTACCTAATTTCGTAAGTAGATATTTAACGTACCTCTAGCGTCAATACAAACATCAACAAAGTTATGTAAACGAAAACATACTTTACCTAACATGATTTTTAAGTATTTTTATTCATTTAAGTTTCTGTGCGAATTTTTATTTGTTAATAGCGTTTATAAAAAAATTGCAGTCATAGGAGCTGCCGACAGAAATGAAAACTTATTATAACTCAGAATTTGATAGCTTACTTTGGAAACTACGCGGGTGAAGCCGGAGACCGTGGCCATGAGCATGGCCATCTAGAAATGCTGACGCTAATGGTCATGGTCCCGTTTACCCGAAGTTTTCTTATCATTCCCAAGCGTGACGCTAGGATTCAATTCACAGCCCACGAAAAATCTGTCTATAGCGCGCCAAAAGAAGTTTTCACTTGTTTTATTGAACAGATAATTACATTGAATTGTATGGCTGAATTGCTTTTTGCGTTTACAGAGTATCAAAAGATTCAATATTGATACCACTAGATAAAGATTAAAGGTAAAAATAACACTCACCTGTTCTAAAATTAACAACGATATCTATAAGAAATATTGTGTCTGAGAGACAGTTGAAGGCAATCCAGCGCGTGCTTAGGTCGTCGTTGAAGAAGGAGATGGCGACTGGCAGGATGATCAGGTTGGCCACTAGCAGTAACAGCATGCAAAGGTCCCAGTAGAATCTGAAATTAAAGAAAATAAATGCACGTAAGTTAAAATCCTACTAATATCATACATGTGAATTTTTGTGAGCATGTATGGATTTTTTAACTCTTTTATAAGACAATCCGACCACTTTTATGCTTCCACTACTGGGATTCGGGATTTTCTCTCATAAGGAGAGAGTCAAGGTCATAGCCCAGCAAAGCGCTTGTTGGCGAATGACGAATGCTCACGAAACGTTTCTTCCTTGAAACATTCTACTTTCCACTGAAGCCAGTGGTGACAACAAACTTGTACTACTGTAGGTACTAGAGAAAATATTCAGAAACGCAGCTAGGATTCGAATCTTTGACCTCACGAATGTAAATCGGATATTCTCGCTAATAGGCCACTACGGCTTCATTTACTCTTCACACACTTCATGTATGAACTTAAAAACATGTTGTCTCAGGAATTATGTAAACAGTGTAAAATTACTTCATATTACCTTCGAAAAAACCAATGCCATTACCAGCCCAGACAAATTTACTAACTGGATATGCACAACATTGAACTACAAACCGCAATTCTAATCCCTCAAAACCTCAAATCCGATTGAATCAGAAATAGATTTTACAACAATGGAATCAATAGCAAATGGGTCAGGGTAAATATGGGCGTTCAATAAACAGGAATTGCTATTTGTTACCTCAACACTTTCAAGTTTATTTACACTGTATCTATCATGTTTGTTTGAAATACCTACTCGAAGACCTATTTCAAGGATTTGATCTGGTTGTTTTATTTGATTTATAACAAACACAGTGGTGATTATGCGTGCGCAAATTACATTACGTGTGTAGTATGCGGTAAACGTCCGAATTCGATAAAGCCTTGGTCAAACTATGAGAAAGTTAATGATTATTTAAAAAAAATGTGTGTTGTACATTAAGTAGTTACACACGCAAGAACAAACTCGTAATATAGTCGTAACTCGTACCTAGTACCTACTTTAAGTTTTAAGAAGTTTTTACATGACGGGGTGCTTCTTGTTTTATTTAAGATAAAAATGTAAATTCTAACTGCTAATATTAAGGACATCTAAACTAGGGAAGCAATCGGTTTAAGTGGATGAATTTTGCAAAAGATATTATAGAAATTTAGAACAACTGGTACTAACCTCCGCCCACGTGACTTCAGATTTAAGCATTCTAAAGAACGGTTGATTATAAATCTTCAAAAGTATTATACTAGCTTAAAAGTATGCGTGGGTCCTAAATAGTTCGAAGAACTTCGTTTGTTTCACTAGGTGAAGGAGTTAGGAGAATGTCTACAAGTCGACTTTAATTTAGGTTAGAAGATAATGGCTATTAAGAGCTTTGATTTAAAATTATAATGGTTAAGTAGTTCAAAGGGTTTTAAAAGGACGCTTTCTGAACCCGTTTATACCTAGGTGATATGCCAAAAATAGATCAACGAGCTTACAACTTTGTTTAAATAGTCTGAAGCTTTAAAGTTCATTCACTATACTCGTACTTCATTTATTGGTATCAAAAGTAGTAGGTATATTTAAAAATGTGTGTTGGTTATAATTAATTTACAGATCACTCAGATTCTTTGAGTATTTAGCTAATTTGTCTGAGCTTAGCTTAGATAAGCTTAGAGTCAAACCTCCTCGTTCGAGCCTTTGGAATGTCAACCATAAATCGATGTCGCTTTTTCGAGCTACGGAGCAGTCCGATAAAACAGGACAAGGTGATACCGGATCATGCAGATCAGCTGCATACTCTACGAAATGTATTCGGTACAAAAAATTTAACATGTCATGTGTGATTTTTTGACGCATTTGACGTGACGATACGCATACGTACTTCAGCTACTACTGTGGGAGTACAGGACATGTGGCAAGTACCGTACTCAATTAACCAATGTAGTGGCGATTCATCGGACAATTGCTCACAAGATGATCTCATCTCGTCTAATCTGACCGCACCTGTGCCAGCCCCCCGCGACGTTAGAACAGTGGCTTGCTTCTTTTATCTGTTTATCATCACAACATTCTGCTCTTAGATAAACGACGAGTTTTTGTAAATTGTGTGTGTTGGCATAAAATATTTCCAATTGGGAATCGTCGACGTCATGATTCGCTGTCTTCGAAAACATTCTACAGGACTTCAGTCCGAAACGTTATTGAAATTAACGGGCAATTTGTTATGTTAATAATGTTTTTATTTTCAAATCGTGAAACTGTAAAAGTTACATTGGAAAATAATTTCTGTACCACTTCGGGAAAGTGCTTTTTCCTTCTTCTTCGTTTTTTCGCTGTTAGGTATACTCTGTAAGTTTTACGATGAGCGTAATGTCACATTAATATTGTTATGAGTTCTCTCGAAGAAAGAACTCGTTCTCGGCAAATCTCAATTATTCTTCACTTTTCAAATGTTTTCTACAAGTTTTATTCGTAGCCAGAATTCTATGAGATGGCAGCTCTAAAGTACGTATTAAATCTAAACAGTTTGCGGAACCTCGATTAAGGGCATTGGGACTATTACACATACGACAGCGGCGGTGCTTAGTATGACATCATAAAGGCAAGTTGCCGTATAACTAGCAATATTAACTCAAAATTCTACTTCCCTCCCGGTGTTGCCATAATGGGGCGAGTACAGCAGGTATATAGAGAGGTGAACGACAGTAATTTCCGACAATGAACCGCAAAAATCTCTACACTACGGGTGCCGAGGTTAGTGACGATGAAATGGCAAAAGCTGGTTGTTTTGCGGGAAATCTCTGGATCTAACAGTTTACTTAGAATGGTACGGATAGAAAAGCTACAGAAGGATTTGGGTAGGGATGGGGTGAGGTTTTTCGATTTATATAAGTTACTTATAACAAGGCATTTTTGTGTCATTTCTTTTTGGTGGCACGCTAATTCTCGAAAGTAGCAAGTCTATACATATAATACATGCCACTGTGCTATGAGTTGGGTACCTGGATAATTCTTAGTTAAAACATTTTTTTTCAGTTTTTATGACATTTTTTTCGATATTTTCGAACAGTCCTTTATTTTTTACAAAAAACGATGCCTATAACATTCAATAGAAATGATAACTAGTGGTCAAGGCAAGAGAAGATCGGGGCATCCACCATGGATGAGACAAAGGTAGAGACAAGTGCTGTACGCAAAGAAATGTTGAACTTCTAGAAAATTGTATCACCTAATTTTCTTTCGTGCTCGTTTTCTTCAATGAAAACGAAATTAAATAGTAAAAGCTCACGATATTCTGCCGACGATTGCGTTAAAAATCCAAAGGTGAAAAATTCGTCGGAAATACGAACATAAAAGTTGAGGTTAGAGCAATAAAAACTTGTTATAATATGCTAGAGGAATCCAGTTATTTTTGTTGTGAAACTTTGGTTGTTTTACGAGGCTTGGAAAAAGAATATTCTTAAATTTCATATACCTAACTGGATAGTGTTTAAATAATGATTTTAATACCTATAATCTGTGTATAAGTACTGTTGGATATTTTTTTATCAAAACTGCAATAATGATTAATTAGCCACAAACTAAGCAAAGCTTGCGTGGTATTCAATGCATTTCAAGTAAATTAACCGAAAAAGTTGAAGGTTAATGTAAGATTTCAGGTAAGCTCTAAGTACATATTTATGAGCGTAAATATAAATAGTAAGATGAGGTTAGTTGGGCCCTTGCGCCTTCTGCGCTAACTCAAAGTTTCGTAAGCAGTAGAGGAGATCTGAGTAAACGGTTCTATGGCAGCTGGTTTCAGCCAAAACTTATATAAAAATACGGCTAAGTGTTCACGTTTAAGCTATGAGGCACTTACTTGAATTGTAATTTTTATACTAGGTACTTCAAGTTTCGTTTGTAATTATTTTGCTATGTTGTGGCTTATTAAAGAGTTTTTTTAATATTACATTCAATTACATCCGATTTCTGCAGCATTACGACGGTTGTAACTACAAAACGACGCAAGTCCGATTAAATTCGAGAAAATCTTATACACGGTTTGCAATATGAGTCGAAATCACGAAAGTTTAATAACTAATATACCTACTATTTTTCTTATTTTATCTTATCACAGTTTAGAGCCATTACGTGAGCTTTCAGCGTGAGCAATTTTCTCCTAATTTCCACGCGGCAGTTTCCAGGTACGTCCTATTGTTAGGATTTCTAAAGATTTATTACCAGCACAAAACAACGCTTTGTGCTGAATTACATATTACGCTACACTAAGTTGTTTGAGCTCTTTTGTGCTTGTATCATTGATGATACTTCCATATGAAGAACAATAGACTGATCATCATTAACACGTAGGTAATTATGTTCTGTTCATTGATGGGTATGGGTGTTTCCTATGCTGTGGGTAGCACTTAGAACGATGCTTGGATTTCTATCATTGCCCAAGCTGTGTATTCAAATCCTCAAAATATTCATAAATTCAAAATATTCACTCGGGCAACTTATTCCGTTGTTTAATACACATTATATCGTAAGTGGAATCTAAAACATTCGTTCAACTTTAGAACGCCTTTATAGTGGTCAGTTATATTACTTTAATCGTAATATGTTAGTCATAGTCATGTAATGAATACCTTTGTATCTTTTCATATTTTATCTTTTCTTCAACGAGCAATTCTTGTATCTTCTTCTTATATATAAAATTCTCGTGTCACAGTGTTTGTTTCCTTACTCCTCCGAAACGGCTTTACTGATTTTAACCAAATTTTATATGCATATTCTGTAGGTATGAGAATCGGCTACTAGCTATTTTTCATACCCCTAAGTGACAAGGGTTGTTCACTAAGGCAGAACAACGTTTGCGGGGTCAGCTAGTCTGTATATATGATCATCTAAATCTCAGAAATGTCTACAACGATTTTCATGAATTTAAGTATACAGGGGTTTCGGTGCTGACAAATCGACCTAGCTAGGTTTCATTTTTAGAAAACGTCGTTTTATCCACGTATAAACCGAGCAAAGCTCGTTCATCCAGGTACCTGTATTTAAATGAGACAAGTGCATGTAGAGAGTACGTACAAGTTTAACGTTACGTTACAAGTAGAGTTACAATGTAGATAGTTATGTAGAGAGTACAAGTTTAACGTAACGTTAACGTAACGTTAAACTTGTACTCTCTACATGTTTATTCTACAGTGTAGAGTAAATGAAGATTAAAAGCATAGGTAGAAAAACAAAACCAAATGTTGTATGTATGCTGAGTATAAAACCAACCAATATTAATTTCTTTACAAAATAAACATTGATTTCCGTACAATTTGATCACAGAATAAAACCAAAATAACAAACTACGGATTTTACGGAAAGCCATTACGTACTCCATCAATTCACGTGATTGAAATGGCATTGGTTCAGCCAATGCAGTTGTTATTACATGCAGAATAGGGTTTAAATTGGCTTGTGTAATATGGTAGAATGAGGACATAAATACTCATTGGCTTAATTAACCTTAATTCGATGCATTCACCTATTGTCGAGAATGAACGCAATCGCATGTTGCACTAAATGATAGCTACAGATTTGAAATTCTCTGTAGCATGAGAATCTAAGAATTATTAGAAATACAACGTTGCACAAGCAAAAAGACAGACAAAGGCACTCGCAGATATGTGAAATACAGAAATAATAGTGTGTCCTTAAAATCTAGAAACTAGATATTACGAAAAAAATTGACAATACATTAATTTTAAAACTTTATGTTTACCTACACAAAGTGGATTTACCACATTATACCAAAGAGAATGTAAAATACTCATTATACAAACATCAAACTGACTATTGAAATTCTGGATTATAAACAATTCCATTCTAAACTTATCAAAAAAGACAGAAGGTTAACTTTACTAAAAGAAGGTCCTTACTGTCAGAATTTACATGATAAGAAAGTTTTAGTTCAATAAAAATATATTCTTTAGATACTATTCTATAAGAATTCTCATGTTGATGGACATTTTAGAAACCATATTAAAAATGTTCGCCGTAATTTATTATCCAGGGTGACGTAAATTTACGTAAGCTTCACTACTAATCTGTGTTTCAATGTCAACCTGATCCGTTCAGCCGTTCTGACGTGGTTGAGCAACAAACATCCAAACAACAAAACTTTCGTATACGTAATATTGGTAGTAGGTATTAAAAATTGTTGAAATTAGCCAAATCTGATTAGATTAGGTTAATTTGAACAATTCATAAAACGAAACTCAATTAAATCATTATTGGTGGACAATTCACACACAACACATTATGGTTTTAGGAAATAATAACGTAATCACCTGTCTCGTTACCGACTAAAATAATGTACATAAAATACCGATTTCTTCATTTTCATTTAAGAATTGGTATGAATAACTCGCTGAAATGTTCATTGTACCATATTTCCGGAATAAATTATTCATACTGAGACTTTTTTCATCATAAATCATAGCTACATAATACAAATATAATTGACCCAGATATTGAGCCATTGTAAGATACGGGCAGGCAGGTATATCGGCACCTATTTAAGTATGAAAAAGTATAAAAAAGTACTACTCGGCCATTTGTAGTTAATATTACAAATGCCATTTCTAATTAATATTTCAAATGGCCGAGTTAGGACGTCTGAAGCTGAAAGAACTAAACTATACAGACTGACACTGAACGTGGACATATTATTAGCGTTTATACTTTAATTTCAAAACTGCAAAGCTTTATAGGGAATAAAACTTTTTCAAGTCTAAGGGAATAACGTCGCGAGCATGTGATTACCTACTATCACATTAAAAAAATACAAATTTTGTTTAAATTTTTGTCATCATTGTTTTAATTATATTTTAATTAAGCGTTAAGTCCACCGTAATCTTTAAAACGTCATTAAGACAGAAAGGCAACTGAAGGGCAATGAAATTATAAAGAAAAAATATAGTCAGTGGTTTTCGTTGTCAAATGCAAGCGTGTCGCTTTCTAGCTGGCTCAAGTCTTGCTCGTCCGGGCACAAAAAAAAGAAAGCTAATTTTTTAACAAGGAATAAAGTTTGTCTTCATTTGAAGGTTTACAATAGGTACAATTTAGAACACTTTATTAATACGTAGGTACAAGATCTATGTATATAACAGAAAATAAACTTTAAATTAAAAACATTTTAGCATAAAAGGCGATGATCTAATTGATAGCAGCGATCTCTTGCAGATAATTTAGATTACATACCTACTTAGAACTCCAATTGATTTTTGTATGGAACGGTTTTATGATTCCGCGAAATGAGAGTTGATCCTATGGCTAAAGTAGAATTAACGATTATCGGCAGAATGCCTACTAAACTAAACTCAATTACATTTTACTTAAGGTAAAATCAAAAAGTCATAATTTAGGTACTTTCAGGTGGGTATTTGGCAATCGCAGAGCCTAAATCACCACTCCACATTTGTGTTTGTTTGTACAATTATTTGACTTTAGTACTTGAGGGTATAGCTCCTTTTCTAATCCTTCGCGGACGAAATTGTGGACAAGTGGTAGTTTTTAACAAAACCCATCATTCAAAAGATTATATCGATTATTAAAATATGTACATATTAATTAACATTATAATTAGCAGATACTTAACATATATGCAGCTCTGAGAAAATGAGCACTGTTAGTGCTAAAATTATAACAAAAGAACTCGATTTAACATCTGAGAGCTCAATCAATTATTTTGTTGAGGTTTATATTACGTAAAAACAGTAAACTACACAGTGAAATTCAAATCTCTACGTATATAAGTTAAGGTTGTACGTTGTCTGTTAGTGAGTACTACAATCACTCAAGATGAAGCCTTTTCTAGAGCCATTTAGAACAACACACTACCAATCAAATTAATACTCGTATTTCATAGTCACATACGGCTTCATCAATACCACGGAATTCGATACCTAACCTAACACTAATTCAGTCGCACTGGTAATAGATAGTGATGTATTCGATACTATACCGTACATACTACATTTGTCGACTGCGCAATGTTCGTAGTCGTTTGAATAGATGCAATCGACATGCACACGAATCACAGTACGTATGGATTATACTAACACATATCCCTTAAATATTACCTATTAGTGACGGTAAACCGTGCAGTTTATCTCGTCTATAGTCTTTTATTGAATTGGTTTTTGAAAATAAATTGTTATTTTCTGTAAATATGGACCAAACAGAAATAGCGCTCTTCTTTTTAAAATATGCCACTAAAATATAACAATGCTAAAACTGTAGTACTAAAACAAGGGCAAGCAAAGGCCTGCAGATAAGTGAAGTTTTAGGTTGTGATTTGCAGGTTTCGTTACATTTTCCTTCAAGGTCATGTTATAATTGAAAGGGAGTTTTGTAGTGGTAGGACTCTTAGCAGAGTCCGCCTGGGGAAGTACCACACCTTTACCAAATATTCTACCGCCAAGCAGTAATGTGAAAACATTACTGTGTTCCGGTTTGAAGGGCAATGATTCCAGAGAAATTACAGGGCTTAGAGACATAATATCTTAGATCTCTAGGTGACGAGCGATCTCTAGGTAATTATTTGCACTATCATGTTCCAATAGCTGCGTGTTACTGTGCTGTTATGTGACAGGCATGTTGCTTACCATCAGACACATGACCTGCTCGTCTCATCACTCTATGCTATAAAAAAAAAATTATAAATGTTATTTATCAGCTGACGAAATAGCACTTGACTAAGCGCAAAAAATATTTGATAGTACAAATGTCCACGAGAGAGAGTCAAATCCATTGACTCTCTTCTTGTGAGATTGACGTGTCAATAGTATAGAGTATAGGTGTATTTTATGAATAAAGCACTTTGACTTTGAGAACACCTCGTTTCCCAGCAGTGGGAATACAAAGTGGGCTGGTTCTGCCATAATAATTAACAAAGCTTCAAAAACATATGTTTTACATGAACTGGTATAACTTCTGATACGCCATGGCATCGTAAAACGCTCGTAGGCATGAAATTGTCCAGTGACCTGTATTAATTAGTTTCGCTAATTGGAAACGTGTGCGTTATCTCGTAGAGCCGTTGTATTGATCAGATTTCACTTTGTTAGGCATTGTTTGGATTATACGCCACAGTTTTGGATATGCTGGCAACTGCGGGTATTCATATTCTATGGTGCCAATTGTTTTGATAACAATGTTTGCAATTTAATCAGTAGTTCATTTTAATTTTTAAACTTTGGCAATTCGAATTCATGTTAAGAACATAACACAGTACCTACTTCATTAAAAATGTACATAGGACTTAATCGTAATTTTTGTCTCGTGGAGTCGAGCAGAGTTTTTTTATTATCACGGCTATTCTAATGCGACCGAAACGTAGAGAACTAGTAAAAAACATCGGGAGGTACCTAGGTAATAAAAAAATAGATCACAATTATGTCCTTCCTTTGATGTAACTAATAATTCCTTCAATAAGTTACATTTCTGCAGTATGTTCATGACATAGTCAGCTAGTCGCGTTTAAAAGGGAATTTGTACACCACGAACAGTGGGCGCCCAAGATACAGGCTTTGCCTAGTTTGGGGTCCATCGATATCTCGAAGCGAAACAATGTTACAAAGAAACCTGGCAATTTTAATTATTAGTGAATTGTACTGATATCTCTTAAAGGAAATAAATAATTATCTTATCTTATGTTTTTAATAGTCAGTGGTTGATTGACTATTCATTTTTGTTAAAATTTAGATCTATTCAAAAGTTCTGCAGAATATCGTGAACGATTAGTTGGTAAATGTGCCCTATATTAACGTTACTTAGTAGTTTGTAATTAATAATAAATTGGATTCTAATTGTATTGTTCTTCATAGTAGGTATAATAATTAATGATCACTTGCTTTAGTACCTACTAATCTTATGAAAGCAAAAACACCTAAATAACTGTTTAACTTCACACATTTTAAACTAACCCTTCTCTCAGTGTAATCTGTGGCATTACTGCTAACTTTCACACCACAAAAAGTAGCATATGTACTTCCTGCATATATGATTTCGTTAAATTTAGAGCAGCCCTTAGAAATACGCGGAAACTAACATATCACCCGTAATGGTACAAACATATTATCAGACTTACGCTCTTTTACTTTGAGGATTTAAGCTGGCCTGAAAGCTCTGTTATAATATTAGTGTGATTTCGTAACTTTCATTTCAAGGTGATAAACGATGTACTTATCAGAACTGCTGAACAGAACTGCTTGTGCTAGATTCCTTGAGACCAGACCGTGTGGAGACACATCATGTTTATTAGCCTTTAGGTGGCTCCCATACTTATTTCATGAGTCCTAAACAATACATAATTCGGAAGTTACTACCCCACGAATAAGCCATCGCCTTTATAGCCCGCATTACGCGATGGGTCGTTCACTTTAACGGCATCTTAAACAGCTTCATAGTCACCGAAATGCGAGTGTTAAAAAATCCCATTTCAAGTTTAATCTGAGATTATTACGGTAACATTAATGTTATTGCTGCGGTGCTACTTTCTTTGATTGATTCATTGATTCAGCTACGTTGTTTTTGCTTAAAATGTCTGAGATAAAGTGAGGTTAAATGATAGTTTGCTTGAATTTACGTGTCATCGATGAAGTAGGTCGTACAATTAAAAATTATTACGTTCTATAGTATGTCTTCTTATAGTCCGAGATCCCAGATATCCCAGACGTCACCTATTTTCTGAGGAATGAAATGTGGACGATTGAGTAGAGTTAGTAATTGTACTAAGAACACATGCTTATTCGCTAACTTGCTTAGACGGCCAATTTTGAGATATGGGGTATTGAAAGTACATACAAACGTTACTTACTTCACGTATTTTCTAATAAGTGATTTTCACGTATGTTGTAGGCAATATCCTTAAAAACAAGGTTCCAATACTCCCAGACACTTTCCGTCGGCCGTTTTGCTTAACAACGCCAAAATAATAATTTAACTTCACTTTTTTTTTTAACATTTATAGGTTTACACTTGACCACCATCTCGCCTGATGTTAAGCGACGATGCGGTTAAATTATCATGCTCCATTTGTAAATATGTTCGTCAGACAACTATTTTGTTTGCTTTTTACAATAAGATAGACCAATCTAAGGGGGCAATCATCCCCTATTAGGCGCAAGTTTACCGTCCGTGTGAGTAGATATGCTACGCTCAAATGTTCGTAGGTATCAAATTGCTACTAGTAAGTATACTCGTACCTACGTATCGCACCCAGGGAAATCGTTGCAATCCATCGCTAGTTTACGACCTTTGACCTTTTTTCCTGCGACCCAGAAGAATATAAGTTCTTATAATAGAAAATCGAGTTTGTGGCAAATGTTTACCTGAGAACAGTGGAGATTTTCTACTTATTTGAGCGTACGTCATTATACGTTCAAATCGTGTTAGGTGCCAAATTGTTAGCCTATTGATTTTTTATCGGATACACTTTGAACAGTATACCTACAAGTGATCTGCATGATATAATACCACCCTACCCATTTTTCTATCGGACTGCTCGTAGTTCGAAAAAGCGACATTATTTCATGGTCGACGTTCCAAAGATTCGAACGAAGAGGTTTATTAAGAAAACTGAGATTTAATAACTAAAATTGGATCGGTCCTAACTAAAATTCGTCCCAAATTTAAAACGCGTCTATTCTAGAGAAAAATATGACAAGAATTGAATATCAATTACCATCGCAAAGTCGACTGAAGCCGTTATAAATCTCCAGAAGGAAATGTTGAAAGAATATTGGAAATTACGCAATTTCCTAGACTGTGATCAGTTTCATTTCCATCAATGTGATATAGTTGAATACATCTGCATAATTTATATAATTGAGTACGAACCGTAACGACCCTTGGGAAACTGCTGTTTGTATATTGCAAACTAGTTCTACCCTACCCATTATTATATTGGTCTGTATCATCTCTCTACCTAGTCTGTGGTCTGTATACATAAACACTTTAAAAGAGGATCGGTAAATAACTATTTATTTAAAAAAAAAAATCGGTTCATAAACAACGAAGTTATCCGCGAACACAGATTAAAAAAAAACATATACATGGTCGAATTGAGAAACCTCCTTTTTTTGAAGTCGGTTAATAAAGAGACAAATATTTTACTTGAGAAAGTTTTTGAAATACAGAAATTAATCTTGAAAGGCTTGATTACTTCAGAGAGGTGTAGTCATCGGCGTATTATACAAAAAATATCACTTTCCACTGATATTTTTATCGACCTGAAATATTCATAAGATGATTTATCTCTGTGGCCTGTAATTTCAATGAAAAAGAGCTGTTGGTTGCGAAAATGTTTATACGTTTTTTTATACATTTCAGCCCATCCAAAGGTCGTCCAAAAGAAATCGCTTTCAGCACTAAGGCAGTCAGTTGTTACCCTTGTTTACTGTTTTTCATTGTTAAAAAAATGAACATGAACAATTTTCATCAAGCTACCCCGTATGTTCTTACAACATGGTATCGAAATGTTACCAATGTCCGGTGTTTTATAATAGCTACAATATAAGTACACGATACACAGTCAGTTTTTGAATAAAATAGGAAATAATTACTACACAACCGAACCAAGCAAACATTTAGCGGGCGTAAAATACTTTATTTTATTGCTAAATTAAATATGAACCGGCTCAGCAGGGCTACGTCAAAGGTTAAATTTAACGGTAGCTACCTCTAGAGTTAGGGTGTTAAGTTGGATTAAGGTTCGCGGTCGGGGTGACTTATCGTACACCGCAGTCAAGTTATTAACTAGGATTATTTTTGTTTTTTTGGAATCTAGATTAAGATAAAAAAAAATGATGATTCGTTAATAAGATGATTACCGTTGAGGCGCCATTAAGACCGAGAGTCGAAGTATCATACGACGTTTTTCAACACACTTGCGAACAAATTAACAATAAAAAAGAATTTCAACAGTGAAAAAAAAACAGTTTTTTTCTTTTTGGCGGGAAAAATAATCAGTAGTTATATTATGCGCGGAACTAAGCCGCATACTAAAAACAATTTTTTTTTGCTTTCTGTGGAAAACTTTTTTTTAGACACTTACAAAATGTGGAATTCATTTCAATCTTTATTACAAAAAACTAAAAGTAATATTTTAGTGCATGTTTTATTTTTGACACGTACAAGTTCAAATTATTATTTATTTAAAGACGAAGTTGCATGAAATGACCAACAATATCTACATAAATTCATTCGTTCTATTGAACACGATCTTTTTTGTATCGAAACTTTTTTTATCACAAAGGAACTCAACCGATAAAAAAACCTCTGTAACTCAGTTGTGAGTAATAGTAATGAAAAAAGTCACAGTTTGATTATAGGTGTCATTACATTCCTGATTGCGGTGAAATTAGAGCCACTTTATGCGCAAGTGTGTTAAAAAATTATTATATCAATTTATTTCAGGGATGTAACATCTTTTTCTAATTCAAATAAATAAAGTGATCTCATGTCAAGTCAAATATTATCATAGAGTTATAAAACTTTTTGACGTACATAAATGGCTAGACGCACATTACCATAAATTTTACAAGTAAGGTTCAGTTATGATAAATTTTATAAGTCAGGTAGGCTTCAAGCTACTACCGCTCCGTAGAGTTCGCGACACGCTCTCCCTGGGGAATGAATAGATTACAAGGTATTTACATAAGTTTGTAATAATATTCCTAGTTTGGAACCTAGATGTGTTCGTTTGAAAGCTGAGATAATGTCAAATTAGAATAAAAGCGACAAAGATGGTAAATCTACGAGGGTCAGGCTGTAATCCAATATTACAACATAAAATTTCCTGAATTTTTATTTGGCTAGTTCCAAAATGGTGTTTTAACAAGGTAAACTAGTTGTTTTAAGTTTAATATGGTTATGTCTCACTTTTTAAGTCTATAATATTCCGTATCTATCATCGGCGTCGTCGATAGATGATAGTAGAATATAGGTGATAAATAAATGCAAAACAAACTTCTAACTAAAAAACCACCAATGCTAAAAAAGCCACTTTTTGGAATAAAGCTAAATCAAAGGCTATTTATTATTTATTTATTTAATAATAGGCGAGCAGCACTAGCTGATATGCCTATATCTCAGATGAAATTTTCAAAGATAATTTTGTTCTTCAGTATTATTAATCTGTTTAATGCCAGCTGGTGATATATATGTGCATAATTATCTCAGACACTTCAAGAGTTTAGCGCAAGCCATCAGATAAGCTAGTCTAAAGCTAGTGGAGTCCATTAGTTGTACGGCACGTATCGTGATATCACGATATCACTCCTCGGATTGCTAGATAGTTCCAGAGACGAGATAATGCCTAACTCTCGTCTCGAATTATGCCGGTAATGTAATATCTTGGGAACATCTCACGAATATTGTGGGAGAATAGGAGACTACTATTAGAAATCAGTGTTCCAAGAAATAGCGTATCTTTTGTTGTTACGATCTCAAACGTGTTATTTTTTAATATACCTATGTATTTATTATTTATTTTTGAATTTACTATGAAAATAAGCAGTACATGATTCATCGGATTGCGAGAATGTACTTAGTTTAAAATAGACCGCTCAATACGGTTGAAACTTAGGGCGGTTTCAGTAAATCATTTCAAAAATGAGTAGTACCTACTCTAGTACGCACCTACTAGTACAATCATTAAAAATATTGAAATATAAACTTTAATAATAAAACATCTACCTATGACAAAATTGGTGATTAGCAATAAGGTTCATTATAAGAACAAATAAGGTTACACACCCTTATAGTTGAGTGTGGAACGTAAGACAGAAACACGCTTATCCTATATGACTTCACACAGAAAACAAAGTTAACAGAAATATCTATTCCTAGACAGCACGTTTCGCCGAAAACCCTGTTAGTAGAAACGACTGTTTGTATACATCTCGGTACATAGGAATCACTGTTGACAGAGATCACTGTACTTAAATAGCACTTTTTGCCGTAAACATTGTTCATAAAAACCACTGTTTCCAGATACCTCGGTTCACAGAAAGTGCCTTAAACATTTACCGACACTTTTCTTTCTAAACACAACATTAATTGAAATAAACAAGTGAATAAAGCCTCCAGTAAGTATATTACGTTAATCGAAAAGCGATTTTACCGGCGGGCAAGTGTCGGTTTAGCTGCAGAAGTAATTTCCCGTGCTCTCTCGTTATGCGCCGCTTGGGAGAGCACGGTCTAGCTAACTTGGTTCAAGCTATCACGATACTGCCTTCGATTTGTTCGTTTTAAATCGTTCTACCTGACGCTACGAATAATTATATTTTAACAGCTCTTCCGTGTTAACGAGTTTATCATGTTTATGTAGGTTTATACATATAAGCCTTGCTATGGTACTCTTAGTAACGTAGTATCAACAGAAACGTATAAATTACTTAGGTATTTGGTATAATATCAGTTGTTGTGTTCCATTTCCGTAGGTGATAAGTAATTGTCTAGAATGGCTCAATACAAGTTGATAAGGTCATATAGGTAATCTGAATCAAATTAGGTCATAACGGAACGTTGTCTATATGTAAATCCGAACTAGATACCTATAGATATTAGATATGCAATATAATCGTAGGTATTTAATGTATAAAAAGTTATAGTTAAAACAATAACGATTTAAAAGTATTTTCAAAGTTCGGTTTAAACGGATTTACGCGCAAATCGTTTTGAAATATGGCACATAATTAGATTACAACCTGGAATAGCACATATACTACTTTTTATCTCGAGAAAGAAACACGAACCACTCAAGATTCTGAAAAAAAATTTTCGATACAAAACAATGAATTAAATACTGCGAAAAAGTGGTCTAGTCTTAGATCCAATCACTTTCTATGAAATCGAAGTTTATTGGCAATAAGTTAACGCAAGTGTTTCTTATTTACAAACCAGGAAGGTAAATATGTAATTTTCTCTTTGTAGCTCACCATGAAAGGAAGACTTATCCGAGCTCTTGACGCGAACCTTTTGACCCGTTTTATTATTTATTGATACATAACCGCTTGCTTCCTTTTTGATGCATGTATTTTTTAGGAAATCACTCTCTTATAGGTTTGGGTCAAGTTGAGTGATTCTAAATATCTCAAATGAAAATCAAAATTATTCATGTGTTTTCAACAATTTTTAGGTAAAAATCAAAATTAGTACTTATCTAGAGTTATTGTGTCTGCACTTAAAAGGTACTCTTATACTTAAAACTAAGCCGTAACCAGCCTCCGTCATAGGTCGTAAGTTCGATTCCGATTTGGTACAAATATTTGTGTGATGAATAGATAATGGTAGGTAGGTATAAATGTTCTGATCTGCAGTTAGCCTATATACCTATCATTAAAAACATTTACAACTATTCCCTATTACGCCAAGTTTTGTAATATGGTAGACAGTGTCATAACAGTAATATTACTAAAATTATAAGCCAGCGATCCGCCCCAGATTCGCTCGTGGTACATAATATATAGCAATCAGGAATTACGCACATAACCAATGGTGAAAGAATTTTTGAAATATCTTCAGCTTTATGATATAAGTGTAAGAGTAGATGCGAAAGTTTGGATGTTTGTTGCTCAATCACGTCGGAAAGACTAAACGAATCGGGTTGAACTTTAGAACACAGTTCAATTATAGCCTGGAATAATACAGATTACTTTTTATCACGGGAAAATAACTGCGTAGTAAAACCGTGGGGCGGTGCTAAGCTGCTATTGATACTAAACCAAAATAAATTAAAAACAAAATTCCTAATCATTTGATAAAATTTCAAATCAACAAATAGGTAAAAAACAACTGCATAGGTCATAAGCGAATCAAACTGAAATCTATGTCAAAGAATGAAATGAACCGAACTCAATCCTGAGAAAGGTCTTGTCACATCGCATTTGTATTGAATGCTATACTTACTCATAAGAATTCAATATTCGTCCCTAACATTTTAGGGCTGAAAGTCAAGGGAACGCTGGCCTTTGCCGGCCCTGTCACCGAAATTGCCCTCGGAAATATGCAAATGTTGACAAATTGTGTTTGATAGTGTTTATTAATAGCACTTTTGAAGCTCATTGTAGCAAATTGTTTAGATTTCGGAACGTTACATAAGTGTGTACCTACTTGAATTTCTCTTCGTAGACCATCTTTAACATCAAGATTTTAGAAGCGTACGCCTTAGATACAGCATTGTTTGAAAGTTATTTCAAGATTAGAGGAGAATAGAATCATAGTCCTCTACTATGATTCTATTGTTTTAAGCTATCGCTGTTGATATCACACTAGTATTGTTTGTAATGGGATATTTACCATAGTTGTATGGTGGAGCGATTTCCCGAAATTTCTATGCAGTTTTATGTTTCAGTTTTCCATATTCACGGGTAATCACGGTAATATACCGTGAATAATAATATTAGTGCATTATGATTCCATCTCTTTTCCACCCGTTTGTTAGATGGAGGTTTAACCATACCATCTTATTGTCTAAATAAACTTTCTTTCATAAATATTTTGTTTATTCGACGATTCCTTTCAATTCAACAGTGGTTTCTTACTAACCAATCCGTCCACTAAAGACCCGTCAACAGATCGCTTATCGCTTCAATGCCACATATGACAGGCCCACTGCCACTTTGTCTCGTTATTCATTAAGCTAAATGTTGTCGACGACATTGATCTGCCGTCTGCCGAACTGGTTTAATTCATCAGAGAAATACCCTCAAAGAGAACCTCAGAGTATATACCTGGGAGTTCCCTGTAAATATTACATCAACCTTAAAAAAAACAATTAACAACCAGTCCTAAGCTTAATTTTCACAGAAGTTAAATACAAAAGCAATCCTCAAAAAGATTAAAGCAATCCTCGTCACATGCACAAGAGACAACCAACCAAATTACAGAAGAGAATAGAGATACAAGCACACCACTAAACTTTCGTAGAATGCATAAATAAATACCTACCATAAAAGAAATGGGAACAAGCAGAAAGCACCCAGTTTATAAATCCTTTGTGGTCTGCACTCGAATTTGCATCACGGCTCCGACGAAGTGGACATGAGTCATGACGAGCTTTCATCTATCCTTTTTGCTCTAAGAGGGATTGTGATTGAGTGAGTGGGATAGCTTGTCTGCGTTAGAGATGTAGTGGACACTAGACTGCTGAGCTAGTTTGATTTGACCGAATAACCGCATTTTCGACTTAAACGGCCCATATTATGCAAAACAATTACGAAGCCACATATATTAATTACATATCCTCAATTACGAGGAAGAACTCTACAAGTAAGTTATCACAATCTAGTGTGTTTTCACAATGATAAGTCAGTTGATACCTACCACAGAAATCTAAATAATAAGGTACTTATTATTTAGATTTCTGTGGTTGATACCATGGGTTTCTAGTGATTTGATTGGTTTTTGTATGCATGACCCTGAGAATCAACTATTCATTTTTAAAATTGTGTTATGGATGACATTTTTAGGGTTCGGTAAAACGTAAAAACGGAACCCTTATAGATTCGTCATGTCTGTCTGTCTGTCCGTCCGTATGTCACAGCCACTTTCTGGCGAAACTATGAGAATTACACTGTTGAAACTTAGTAAGTAGATGTATTCTGTGAACCGCAAAAGATTTTTCCAAAAAAAAATTTCTAAAAGAAAAATTAGGGTTGCCTCCCATACTGAGAAATGAAACGCAAAAATTTTTTTTCATCAAACCTTCACGTGTCTATCGATAAGTCTTCAAAGATGGTGTTAAGGTTTCTAACATAGTTTTTGTCTTCACTGAATAATTTGCGCGAGAGACACTTCCAAAGTGGTAAAATGTGTGTCCTCTAACTTCTAAAGTAAGAAAATGACAAAACTAAAAAAAGTAATTAATAATAATAAATATAAAGTAATAGTGGTTTGAACTCGATCTGATGAGTAGTTTTTTTTAGTACGTCATAAATACACTATTATTAAAACTTCGATCAAAGTTACAACGAACTACAAGAACTATGTGCACTATGTACCTATATTATGTTACTTATTGCAACGGAACCCTTCATGGGCGAGCCCAACTCGCACTTGGCCGTTTATTTTATTTAGGAACTTAGGTAACTGAACTAAATGTTATATTTGCAAATAATATGACGTATATCCTGCATTTGTGTTTGTGGTGGAGCTTGTGGTGTTTCAGGTAACTTCGAAAACGTGTAAATAAGTATAAAATAAGTTTCTGAGTCGTAGGCAATGGGTACCTAAACCGTACATACCTATGCAAAAAAGCAATGTTATCCGTTCAATACTAATATAAGTTGGCCACAAAATGTGCATAAGAACAATATTTGCAATCCCGCATGTGATTTTACGCACATATTGTTTGTTAGACTGTAGTGTTCTATATTATTATTAATTATTAAGTATGTATAAAGTAATGCACACTACGAAATCTCTATTGAAAACAGGATTTTTCGCATCTCTAGAAACGGAATCAATGCAAATTGAGTCATACTAGCCAAGGCAGCTTTGCATAATAGGATAAAGCCTAACCACAACTTCCAGTACACTAGACTACTCAGTAAGGAAATATAAATGAGTTTCCGAACTTCTCCTTGTCTTTAGAAACTGTTATACCCGAATCGAGTATCCGAGAATTGAATCAGATTACCTAATGTTATTTTTTATCCGATTGCGCAAGAAAGACGTGCTATATTTTGATAGTTACAGTTTTTAAATACTATGTAGTGTGATGACCATGATTGTTGACTTTGGTCAGACGAACTTTTGTTTCCAAATACAACAGTTTATGAGAATAGTCGAATATGTACAATTGTGTCGTCGATGGATACTATATTTTTTTATTGTTTGTAAAATGTTTTATTTGTTAATCGTCGCAATGCAAGATTAAAGTAAGTTTATTTGGCTTAACGTGTTAGCCAATCAGAGCAGTAATGTCGCATGGAGGAGCATACGTCCGGATGTCCGGACGCTTGATCGCTTTGATTATTATCTCTAGATCTTTATAGGTCTATGGATAATTCAAATGTGTTAAGTGCAAGTAGTTAGGTATGTGATGTAGAGTAGTTTCCATTGTAGTAGGGGTTTACTCTTATCTTTTTACATACGATATTTTGGGTCATATAGGGAAGCCCCAAGTAAAGTAATTTAGCATTGATTACATGAACGTTAACAAATTAATCAATAATCTCATATATTTCACGTATATTTCAATCGGAAGTAAAAGCATCGAGGAAAAATAAATACCCGTATCGCAGTTTCTCAAAGAAAAGTGAATATAAATATTGCAGAGCTGAGCCGCCCTCGTTAACTAGAGGTGCCAGAGTTGAGACCTCATTAACTTCGCAGTAATTATTTATTTTCAGCTTTCATTATTTTGTTGTGTAGATTTGTTAAGTACAATGGTTGGTTGTTTTAAACTTGTTAGAAAAAAATAATTTAATGTGATTTTGTGCATTTACATACATACCTTTTTACAATGCAATAATTATTAACGTGTGATGTTGCGGGGGTTAAGTCTTTTAGGTCAAGTTTCAACCGCTTTTGGCGGTCTAAACTGGTTTGATGAGTAACCCATTTATCAATTAAAATGTGTAACAATAGCTTAGTTTCAATATTTTATTACATTATTGTAATGTGCTTGATTGTTTGCTCTTTATGAAGCTCTAGATGACATGAATAGTGCCACTTGATCGATAACAAAAGGCTGACTAAGTTGTATTTGAAGATACCGTTCTAAAACGGTATCTTCATTTTGTGTAATGCATCTAAATGCATTACACAAAATCTACTGGAAAAGTACCAATATATGTACATTGTGGCCTACTTTCTTTTGTAAATAACCTACTATTAGTTGGGTAATAGTTTGCTACTCAATTCTGCCCCGTGTGGCAACCCATGACCGCTTATTGGAAAAGTTTAAATATCGTCTCGTAACAATTTATAGGGGTAAAATAAGGTATTGGAAAATGTGTATTATATAAAAATAATGATTTTTTATTACCTATGTCTATTCAATAATAATATGATCAAAGCCTTAAATTGGCACATGCTTCACATAATAATAGTATGGAGGTAAAGAGTTATCAGACAGAGTGCGTTTTAATTAACCGAGACTTTCGCATTATTCTACAGACTTTTATAACCCAATGCAATTACGGAAATAAATAAACATTAAATTATGTAGTTTGGGGACTATTAAGGATCGATAGGAGGGTGCATTCTGAGCATATATTCCAATTTGAGGGATTCTGGCATGGTCAGCTCAAGGTCATTTCGATGAAAACGCGTTTAATTCGATATCTCGAGAACTGTTAGTGTTAGGCAAAAAATTACAGAGACCTTTTCTCTTATAAATTAAATTTACTAACTTTTACATTAACAACTTTTCTTTTTTTCATCAATATTTTTCAAGTTATTGCTTCCGAAAGGCAAACATTTAACTTTTTTCCTCCCTATCGCCATTTTATCCCCAAGCGTTCAATTTTATGAAACTTAACAGATAATTAAAAGTGTAGATCTTTTAATAATAAACAACTTTTTCTTTGAACTTTTTTCTGTAATGATAATACCTTCAGAGTTATGTTACTTTACCGAGCGAAATCCGCGCCACTGCGACACCTCCGCGAGACTGCGATAAATCCGCGACACCTCCGGACTTAGGGCTGAACCCAAAATTCACTGTTTGATTGTGTCGGTGGGTTTCTTCTATACAGGCTTATGTGGGACAACAACGTTACCTACTCCGATATATGCCAGAAATACACTCAGATACACTCAATCAGATATAGAGGTGGAGCGAGCCGTAGAGGATGCGGATGGTCTGATTATCAGTACGGATAAGATAATTTTGCCGGACTCTACGGCTTGCTCTCCACCTCTATGTCTGATTTGATGAGAAAAGTTTTCAGTAGTGAGATGAATCTGGTCTTATTGCTCTCGTTGCCTAAAAACTTATCTTGAGTTGTGGTGACGGTCATATTGTAGATGAAAATGATATCCGCACATGGCTTCAGCTGGGGTCGGCGCAGCCGTTTGGCAGAATTGGTGCCAATGTTGGAAATACCTTTGAAATAGCCATCGAATGCAATTACCACGTCTGTACCGTAGTGTTTTTTATGTATGTTACGTATTTCTGGCATATGTCGAAGTAGGTAACGTTGTTGTCCCACATAACCCTGTGTAGAAAAAACCCACCGACACAATCCAACAACGAATTTTGGGTTCAGCCCTAAGACCGGAGGTGTCGCGGATTTTTTGCAGTGTCGCGGAGGTGTCGCAGTGGCGCGGATTTCGCTCGGTAAAGTAACATAACTCTGAAGGTATTGTCATTACAGAAAAAAGTTCAAGGAAAAAGTTGTTCATTATTAAAAGATCTACACTTTTGATTATCGGTAAAGTTTCATAAAATTGAACGGTTGGGGAGAAAATGGCGAAAAGGAGGAAAAAAAGTTACATTTTTGCCTTTCGGAAGCAATAACTTGAAAAATATTGATGAAAAAAAGAAAAGTTGTTAATGTAAAATTTAGTAAATTTAATTTAAAAGAGAAAAGATCTCCGCAATTTTTTGCCTAACACTAACAGTTCTCGAGATATCTAATTAAACGCGTTTTCATCGAAATGACCTTGAGTTGACCATGCCAGAATCCCTCAAATTGGAATATAGGCTCAGAATGCACCCCCCTATTGATCCTTTATAGTCCCCAAACTACATAATTTTATGTTTTTTTATTCCATCTTTTTGCTTAAATGCATTGGGTTATTACGGTGTGCCTGGGAAAAGAAATTGAAATTGCGATAATGTTTTCTGCCATTTCAATTCACAAGGAATTTGAAGAATTATAAGAATAATTCTATTTATAAGCGAATTTAAATGATAGAGTAGCTCCCTCCATTCAAAGTCTGATCAATGAATTGTATAAATAAAATCCTTTTTGGGATTTAGATATTACTTCTATTTTACTAAAAGTTGACCATTTTGACAAATAATAAGAGCTTTCTAAACATTATTGGGCATTTTTGTGACTCCTTCCATTAGAAAAATAAATAACATACATAAATGCTAAAAAGCATTTTCAACAATAACGATCACAAAGAAGCAAGTAAAGTTATGCTATTGTTATTTTATAAGCCATTTTAGAATCTTATTAGTCGTATGAGTTTGTAGAAACAGTCTCACTGGAATAAAATTTTTCATTTGCTTAAGCATTCAATGCATATAAATGTTCTTTGTTTAGGGACAGAGCTAGTAATATATTAATGCTTTCGTGGAAAGCCAGCTGCACTGGACTAGAGAATTAAGGTTAGACAGTGTTACCAGGTCAAGGATAAGTAGGATTGTTTTTGTCTTATCTATTGTCTGTACCAGGTACCACCGACCATGGCAACGATAGTTCGAATGTTAAAGCATAGATTTAGCTTTAAGAACTATGTTCTAATACGAGTACCTAGATGTATTGAAAAGGATTTGAAACGTAACGAAAACTTCCAATGATCAAGAAATAATTTTGGAACTGAATCAGTAACCTACCTGATTTTTGAAGATAAAATATTTTCAAAAAACTAAAAAAATCTTCCATGAAGAAGCTACCTAATGCGGTAAAAATAGAACGACAACCGGGTTGTTAATTTAAAATTCATAAAATTACATGCCAAATTACTTTCACTGTACACACAAACATATATCAATATTTTAGTATGCTCAAGTTAATTTGTTATTTTTATGTAAATAGGCCTGTTTACATAAAAATAACAAATTAACTTGAGCATACTAAAATATTGATATATGTGTGTAGCTTTAACCACAATTCGTCAGGTGCAAAGCGACGATGTGGTCTAAGTTTGAGCTCGCTTGTCTATGACGCCTACTAATTTTGTTTCATTTATGTTATTACCCATATTACAACTTCAGGAAACACCGAGACCGGAAAATCATTTCACTCCTTTCATTTTGAAACCGTTGAGACCAGATCCTAATCCTAAGGCCGCCAATTGTTACTAAATGTTCTTTTTTTTTTAAGTTGTTGTTTCTTAGATAATGTTTTTTTTTTGTTTATTTAGTGCAATAAAGAGTTTATCTATCTATCTATCCTATTAAAGTTACCACCTATGTTACGTTTCGTATTACTCGAATAAGTGACGACGCTTAAATTTTAGTCTGTAATTTTTTTCTCACACCATATCCTCACTACGCTTCTTCTTCTTCTTCTTCTTAAATTTCCTGCTTTGGTTACCTAGAATCTAGAATGTATTAGCGACAAGGATGCCATTTATGAGTTTTGGTATAAGATTGTAGGTATCTATACCAAAAGTCAAGTTTGTTTCTGTTATATGGTAAAGATTGGGTGAAATGTCTTTTTTTTTCAATACAAGACGGGCTCAGGCCATGTGCCTAATGGTAAGCAACATGCCTGCCACATCACAGCACATTGAACTTTAACCCTGACCTAACATGAAACTAATCATATTCTTCGAATTATTTGTTTTTCAAAACGCCATGGCAGCAGTGTTTTTCAGCGGAACTATTCAGTTTGTAATTCTATACATACAACCATATTAATAATTATTAGATAGTTGTTCTAATAATTATTTCTATTATGATAATAAAAATCGTAAAAAAACATATCTCTTTGAATCTTTTTTCGTAGTACAATTTAAACTTGGATGCCGAAAGATGTGTTAATATTATTGGTCACTGGACTGACAGTTAAACATAATATCGTATACCCTGTACCCTACTGTTACGACCTGCGGTTGGTAAGTAGTTGTACGCTTCTGCAATATGACCTAAGCCAAAGTTCATGGATATTTAGTTCATAAGAATACCTAAACCAAAACAAAACCAATTAATATACATATAAACGAAATATTGATCCTGAACTTACAAAAGGTACCTAATGTTCGATACGAGAATTAAGCTATAAATATTGTGTCATGCGTTCATCCACGAAGGCAGTCAATAAGATCATCTAAATCGAGTGTATAGAGTAGGTCGAAAATTTAGGCGTCAACGTCGGCAGAGGCTCGAGGGGCCTCAAGAATCGGTGAGGGGTCTCAACGAGGGGCGAGTGGCCCCGAGCCCCCTTGTGGCCCTCGAGTCAGGTGGGCCGCGTACGTGCCGGCCCGCCTTTTTAAACCTGATTGTAAACCTAGATCCATTGTTACCCGAGTCAGTTCGCTTTGTGATTTTACGTTCAGATATTCTTTGGCAAGGCCAAAGTTTCTTTATTCAAGTGAATTAAAGCGATCTTGTTTAGATGGACCGTTTTAAAAATTCAAACTCGCTAATTTTTCAGATTGCTTCTTATTCTGTTTACGTTTTACGATTTCATTACTATCGAAAAGTCGTGTTTACCGCGTAATTTATACCGAGAATTTCCGTGTTAAAAATGTTATAGTAGCTTTAACAGTTTTTTAGGAAACAGCTAACTAAATAACATTTAATGCTATTGACCTATTTTAAAGTTTAGTACCTGCATGTTAATCGCGAAAGTACAAAGAATTGGTCAAATTATATATTCAAATATTGTTAAGAATTTGTCGCAGAAATCGTGATTTTAATTTTAGCAGCTTCGTGTAAAATGCTGAATGTCAAGAATGGACTAAACTTTGTGTGGATTGGATGTTAAGCGTAATAAATAAAAACTAGGTTTTAAGACGAGGTGTGAATTTACGTTTCGTCCGTTCACATAAAGTGCAATTTCGGCGACCGCGCTTTGGACAATTTATTAATTAGGGAACAGTGAGAACAGAACTGTATATTCGACTCTGCTGACCCCTGAGGTACACCCATTTCAGGGACAAAGGGGTAAGATTTTACTGATTCTCTGCTCTCAAGAACCATTAGATATCTATCTGAAAGGACTGAGCTGAATTGTTTGCGCTTTGCTGTTGCAGTTTAGCAGCGTTCTGCTACGTTGCGACATCAAACGCTTTCGATAGATCACTGCAGAGGATCGCCACCTGCTGTTTGGGGTAACTGTCACTTGCCTTCACCACACGGATCACCTACGTATTCTAGGAGTGTAGAAATATATGTACAGTAAAGTTGCATGCCCGTATTTCAGATTGCCAACGAGAACATACATACGTAAGAGTAAAATATTTCCTACACCTAGGGAACAATTTCAAAGCCGCTAGCAAAGTCCCGAGGAATGCTAAATGTGCTTCAGCCGTTTTGCTCCAATAAAATCCAATGAAAAATAACTTATTCCACATCACTGATCGCACATTCCGATTTGTGCCTACTCGTTCACAGTTTGAACACGAAATCTCGTCTCTTTCACTTTTATTGATGTTTGCCTAAACACTATCGTCTGACACTTTCGTCTGAGATGAGCCTTCATCTCAGACAAAAGTGTCAGAATAATTAGAACATTCATCATTTACCACCACTTCGTAACTTTTAATGTATGTATGTCTTCACATATTATTACTTCACTAATAATCGTATGATATCATCTTCATGGTTCCCATATGTCCTTGCTTAGTTCGGGCTAGATAGTGTTGTGTGTGTTGTGAGTATTAAAAGCTTGAGTTATTCCGATATTCAATTGTTTGCACCTAGTGACCATCGATCTTTGCACGGATCTTCGGAATTCGGTCAGTTTAATAGCCGAATCACGTCTACGCGGCATTACAAAATCAGCAAAGCTATTTTTATGATCACCTCGTCAGAATCGATGATTATCTAACATTGTAAATTTAAAAACATTTCGAATAGTAACGTGTTTGACGATACGTGAGCGAATACTAGAATTAATATGGGAGGTCTACGCAGAAAGAGCTTATATTAGGTACTCGCTTTAGTCATCGTTGATAGCAACTTTTCTCAAACTAAATTCAAATTTTAAATGTTTCGACTAGTACCTACAATAAAAATACAATAAAAAACCAATCGCAATTCACTTTTTACTGCACTTATAATGTTATAATTAACGTCTCAAAATTTATGGTTGGTTATATACAATTAAACATTGTGGATCAGTCGATTAGTGAGACTGCTCACTGAAAAGTGGGTCGTTGATTTGAGTACTATCATGGATGGTTGTTGTGTGTGTTGGGTGTTCTTATGTATCATAAAGTACCTACGTATTAAAACTATACACATACTTGTATGCGTTATATCAGCTATTTGGCTGCTATTGCCTTTTCAAGCATTAATAAGTTTGGGGCCAGATGGTGTGGTTTGAAAAATCTCTGCGAATATTTATTAATCGTTAATAAACTCTTAATGGCAAACAAAATACAAAACATATTGGTTATAGTTGCAATGCAAAACGTATTGGTGTAAACTGTAAAAGTTCTGTTTTCAAATAAATTAAAAATTTCTTGTAGATACCATCGTGATGAATTCCTTGCAGGAAATGGCTGATTGGCATAATAAAAACTTTGAACGTTAACAAATATTTATTGAGATGCAACACCGAAGACCATCCGAAAGTTTAATTTGCCGACGTCCATCAGGGACAGAAATGCAGTCGTGGTGGAGGCACTGGGCCGTGAGGAGGCGACATAGAAAATAGCAAAATTGGAACAAAAAGCGCTAAAATTAGATTGGATTGATTGCATTTTCTCCTTATCCAAGATATGAACAATATGTAAAAAAAGAAAACAAATGACAAAGGTCATGGACTCCTGGAGGCTCTGGGGTTGCTAAATTAAAAAACAAACGACAATAATATCCTATTTTAATTGGCCACCACTAAATAGAACTGCTAAAGCCAAAAAACTAAAAGGATACTTCTTGGGTAACCCAGATTTTGGGATTCGGTGCACGGCTGCGGTTTTTCCACAGCTCTGTTCGGCACCGCATGTTATGTTACTGTCAATAAAGTCTTATTGGTTCGCTGTGTATATCGTAAAACGGGTGAACAATTTTGTACAATGTGTAATTTCACGTCTAGGTTTCAAACTAGTGAACTATTTTTCAAATAGCTTCTTTGTTATGGTTATTTAATCAGTAGATATCTTTATCTATAACTAGTAGCACCCTCGCGAATTTACCTACGTACTACCTACTTTCCCGTGTTAGAAATATCCTATGTGCTATGTGTACGGTCTATTATCTAACTTTGTACGTAATTCCAACCCAATCCGTTTTCCACGTAATTAACTGACAAATATGCAAACTTTCACAGATACATAACATTGGTCATTAATATATTAAGTTGAAGAAGAAGTTGAAGAATGCGCTAATCTCTGCAACTACTAGTCACATCTGATAATCTTTTTGCATAACTTTTATTCCAAAAAAATTAAAGTTTACTCCGGAAAAGATTATAAATACATACTATTATTTCAGAACGACGTGTGAAGCTGCGGGACACATCCACACAGCGCGTTAATATTTTCTGCCATAACTTTTATTATAAATAATAATAATAAATTTTTAAGAAAGGAAATAAATAATAAAAATATATAAAATAATATTAACAAATATTGGTGGGCAATTCACACACAACACCAACCGACCCCAAACTAAGCAAAGCTTGTTCTATGGCGGCCAGAAAGTTAATATAATACTTAAATAAGTAGTAGTAAATACATACTACTAATTATAGGTACATAAATATTATGAAATCAAAATTCGAATAAAAATACACTACACTACATACATAACTAAATACTTACACTAAACACATACGAATACATGGGTACCTACATACATAGAACATACATAGAAGGATGAAGTTAAAAATAAATAGAATAACTATTCGTGTTCACAGTGTTGGTCCAAATAAGATGCTATCTCGCAGTTATTTTTAATAAGGGCTGTAAACTTTAATGGTGTTTAACCATGATGTAGAATTATAAACAAAATGTATAATTAAAAATCAGCTACTGATTTTAACACGCTTTTTTATTTTTATTTTTAACGCACATTAACGCACGTATATCGATAGGTAAACGAAGATTGTGTGTTCATTTGCACTAGGTAGGTACTTTAATTTAAAATTTGTTATGATGTCATTTTGTTTACCAACTTAATTAACTTACTTTTATTGACGTGTCCTGTATATCGTAAAACTCGTAAACCTAGTGGAGTACAATGTGTAACGTAATATCTGGGTTTCATTTTAGTGACCTAATTTTAGACCAGTATCATTGTAATCAGTTTTTTAAGCTTTATTACTTTTTTACAACAGCTGGTAATGAAGACGACTTTGATAAATCTTTGTATTTTATGTTATTGTGCCGTTAGATAAATAGTGAGACTTTTTTTCATTGTTATGAATCTGATGTTTTTGACATTATGATATTGCGTAACAGAGATAGATAAAAATGAACAGGTTTTGCCAAAGTTAATCCACCAGCGACCTTTTCCAAAAATCAACTCAAGGCAAAAATTTGTTAAATTTTTTAGTTAAATTAAAATCATTAAACAACAAAGGGTGTGGACATGAATGTCGAAGCTTTCCTGCAATTCGAATGCCTTGATTATTTTCTACTTAATACATCGTGTTGGGACAAGCAAGACAAGCGCCTGATAGTACGCAACACGTCTGCAGCATAGTGCCACTCAACTAATTGAACATCAAGAATCTTTAACACTACCACGCACTGTAGACTGCTCTCATCACTCAGAAACATAAGTATAAGATGATATATCTCATTACCCTGTAATTTATCTAGACCTATAGCATTGTGCGCCTTGCGCTAGATTAAATTCACAAAATTTGGGTTTGAAACCATAAACACGAGCAAACTCCGTTCCTAGCACCTCAAATACATCAAGGAAGACTATATAATTAATTGGTAATTTGTAAATAAAGTTTCTGACAATTGAACACCAAACGTACCTAACGAAACCGGGCCTATTCAAAAAGACAAAATTGAGCTAAACTCAGATTTTGAGAGAGAGATAATACGCATGTTTCAATGTGAAATATGATCTCGCTTATTGTGTTTTTTGCAACCTAGTACGCACATAGTTTCATAGAGTAAATTTATGCTAAAAAGCATTTTCGCCAATAACTATCACAACCATAAAGAAGCAAGACGTAAACTTGTGTTATTACTATTTTATAAGTCGTTTTAGAATCTTATCAGTCATATGAGTCTGCAGAAACAGCCTCTCTGGAATAAAATCTTTCATTTGCTTAAGCGTTTTATGCATTTAAATATTCTGTGTTTAAGAACCGAGCTAGTAATATATTAACGTGTTTTTGGAAGTGACACAGGACTGGAGAATTAAAGTGAAATCGGTGTAGATTTTAATAACGTATTGTGTCATCACACCAACACAAAAAGAGAGGATTTGAGCTAATGATAAAGTTTTATAATACAAATGTAAATAGTCCCAAGCTGCCAAGAGAAACGAACTACTGATCATCGTTACAAACTCACTGGAGGCCTGCACGGCTAAATGATGGTTATAGGTAACTTAAATTTTTTATTGGCTTTAATTTTTTTGTTTTACTCGCACCGTATACTTAACACGTTGGCTGTCCGTGCACTATATGTAGGGCATTGTGAAGTTAGCCATGGCGTCCGTGCACTATATATAGGACACCACTCCGCTCAAACTAAACGCGATTTCTCGAACTGGACGTACGAATAACAGTTTTGAATTTGAGATAGACGTGTGGATTAGGAAGTATATAAAAAAACCCGCGAAGGACATACGGGAATTTATAAATTATTTGTACGGCAGTTGATGTGGGTAGAAAACAAAAAGTAAAATGACAGGCCAAATCAAAATTATTTATGTTTTATTGCAAAATTAGTACTGAAAACAAACAAAACTTGTTGTAATTATAATGAAAAATAAAACACTTTACACAGTTTTAATGGCATTCGTTATAATAGGGCAAACAGAAGCCTATCCCACATAGAAGAATACCCACAATTTTTACCTACAGTAAAACTTTTTGACGGCTGTTAGTTGAGTCTGACACTTTTTTGTCTATGCCCCACGCAAAAAAAAAATACAAAAAATACAGGTACCCTTAAAAATAGTGCACTAAATGAAAGCTGCAAAGTCCGTGCACTACATACAGTGCACAAAAATTAAGCCGAGGAGTCCGTGCACTACATATAGGGCATGCGGAAATTCAGCCTGTAATATATTTTCAAAAACCCTGGAGGTAAAAACGTTATTTCAAGAAGCTAGTAGCATCATTTTTATTCATTTAGTTTACAAAAAAAATTGGACGTAGCGTGTCACTTGACTGAATCAACGTGGACAGCCAACGTGTTAAACCACGAGATGTTAAATATAATATGCCTCTCTCTCTATCTGTGTGTGTGTTTGTCTGTGGCATAATAGCTTCCGAACGGATAAACCCATCTCTGTTTCATTTTTGGTTTGAACGGTGAACAAGTCTGGGAGTGGCTAAGGGAGTGTTCTTAGCTTGCTTTTGATTCACTAAAATCAGTTTAGCCGTTTCAAAGTTATCGGCTCTTTCGTTAGCTGTTATCTTAGTCGCATACTGTGTATTTACTTGCAAACAAACGTGACATATAATTTGAAACATTAGCGTTTTGAATTTTTTAGTTTTAATATGTACCTACTTGTTTATGTGATATCATCAAATGGACTCAAAGAGGCAAAAGCTTAAGTTAAGTTTAGTGACACAGAGGAATTATCTATTACAGATATGGTAGGTACAGTTGTCTAAAGTAACCAGAACATGTACGGTCCAAATTATCTAAAGTATTAAAACAAAAGAAGACTTAGTGTAACGTTAGACTTTGTGTTAGCGCGAAGGAGAGTAACAGCTTCTGTACCATTATTTTACAACTTGAAGTAAATTTCTACAAAACAATAATTATTGTTAAGTTGTAACTTTAATATAAAACTCTTTATTGCACCACAAAAATCAAATACAAAAAACAGTAATTAAACTAAATCAGAAATAAGAAACCGAAATAAAAACTAAATAAGAAAATAAAGCAGTGCAAAGTTTTTTTTTTTTTTAATACTTATTTCAAACAAAAAACAAAAATGAAATATTAATAATAATACACTGCAAAACTCTAAAGTGCCTCTTTGACGATTTCAATTGTGTACAGAGGCTTCTGTAAAATTGTAAATATCGTAAGTTTATAATCTCGCGCATAAGCAGCCCGCTAAATGTTCCCAATGCTGGGACTCGGGGCCTTATCTCACAAGGAGAGAGTCGAGGCCATATTCCACCACGGAACATGTCGGTTTCCTCACGATGTTTTCCTTCACCGTTTTGGAGTTAGCGTAGTTACGCACATGACTTCAAACACACAGGTGTTTGAAATCTCGCGCGTATTATCATAAAGCAACAAATAATATAATTTTGCGGTGACATATCATAGTGTTTTTATTGTTTGTGAAAAACGTATAATTTGATGTATATGGCAAGTGAGGTTTATCGGCGGCACGGATTATACCTAGCCACAATTCAGTCGTCGCGGGCATTGTTAGGTCTGCACCCTGCATTCCTTTGTTAATTCAGTTTTGTTCATTTTTCTGTGGAAATGTTATTGCGGAACTCGGTAGATGTGAAAAGCGACGGAAGTAACAAAGTTATTGTTTTAATCCGTTTGACTCATTCCTGGCCGTGTTTAATTTAGTGAGTCAAAGTTAAAATATTCGTATGTGGCACAAAGCTTGTACTTAGTTGCCTCGCATGCAAATTTTGTTAGGCTATATCAAAAAATCTGAATGAAGATATTAAATAAGTGTACGATAATAAACTTAAAAATATTTAGATAAATGTCTAGTACTTGCTCTAGATACAATGAAAAATTAAAAAGGACGAATAATTTTATTTAAAAAAAACTGAATGTTTCATTAACAAAGTTCCTTAATTATCTTCTAATCCAAACTACAACCTATTTGACTATCAAAAGCTAATGCCTAATTTTGGCGCCTTTTTTTCGCTGTGACAAGTTACAACTACTATTACTACACTTCTAAACTCAGTCCAAGCGGAGTTATAAGTGATAGAAGTTATATCCTAGTCCATATAAATCCGGCTTTGTCTTCTCTGCATGGTCTGTTTAGGTCTTTGACGTGATTCAGTTAAATGAAATTATTCCGTTGATCTAATCTAATGTCACCTTTTCATGTTATGTTATTTTATGTTTACTTTCTTACCAAACAAACAAAATAATAAAAAAAAATGTTTACTAGCTTAAAAAAATATCGATTCTATAGCCCTTCTAAAACCCTTCATTTTGGGATAAGTCATCACGTAAATTAAAAGAAGTATCCAATACCATATTGGTTGCTTCTGGTAGAACCGGAACATCTGTAGAACCATTCAGTGACTGATTTGCTTTGAAAGACTTCATAAGTCTGAGCCAAAACATTTTAGATCCATTAGCCAAAGCTCAAATGATGTTCCGATCAACCACGCGTTTGTTTTCCTATCATTTGGCTCCATCAAATCTCAGCCAAACGCTTACTAATGGTGTTTATGAATAAGTCTTAAGGCGCTCTATGTTTATTTTTCGTAATTTTATTTAAAGAACCTATGGTAATTGGCTTCAGATAATTTCCACTGCCTGCCCAACTTTAGGCTAGCGCAAAAGATACAGGGGTCTAATGTTTTAACTCCGACACCTACCACACACCTACATTCTAAATTTGTTTTATGGAAAAACTAAAATCTTTCTTTCGTCTTCTTCGTTAACTTCTATTTGAGGTTAGACAGTTGGTTTGGGTCGGGGATGTGGTAAATATAATCCTAGTAATATTATGTCAATGTTTGGAAGTTTGTAGCTCAATCACGTCGTAACGTCTGAACGGATCAGGCTTAAATTTGGAAAGTAGATAGATTGTAGTCTGGAAGGACACATAGGCTAGTTTTTATCCCGAAAAAATAACGGTAATGATAACTACGCGGGTGAAATCGTGGTTACGCTAGTAGGTACATTCTAATTTTGATATAAATTGTATTTCTTTCAAACAATAGTTTTAATAGCTTTGTTTGAAATTTATTTTAATTTAAGTTTATCGTTCATCTCTCGTAGTATTTTAAATATAACTAATCCATTAATATAAGTTACTCTACTAGCTAACTCCGCAAACGCTGTTCTGCTAAATAAATTAAAAACTAATTGAAATGTCAAAGTGATGCGACCCTTCATAAAAATGGCTTCACTTCAATGGACCATGGTTAAATTATTTGAATATTGTTCATGCAAAAATAAAGAATTCGTGATTAATAAATGAAAAACGGCCGCAGAAAGTTAAACAATATTTTACGACCCATTTACATGCTTACCAAACTCATGAAAATTACTCAAGCTCAGAGTAGAAGAACAAAAACAACGTGACATGATCTTTCTAAATATAAGACACTAGCATTTACACGCGACTATAAATATTAAAGTAACTGAGACAGTCCTCACTTGCATAACCATACATATTTACGTTTACTAAAAAAAACTTAATGAAAACCAGTTCAGCGTTAAACCGTAACAGACAGACAGAGTAACTTCCACATTTGTACTCGTAATATAAAATAGTATGGATTTCAAGTGTCTAATTTCAACAGTTTTATTTTTAACATTGACGAACTTCCACGTAAACTCGTATTCCTCATTTCCATCTCTTACCTTTATTATTTTTCTGTTTTAAAATTCGCCCTTGTCCTTTCCTGAGTTTAGTCTATTTGTGTAACCAATTGTATCAAAATCGGTTCAGTGGTTCAGATGTTAAAGCATAACAGAAAGACGTAGTTACTTTCATATTTATAATATTAGTATGAATATCAAAGTGTCTAGTTGCAAAATTTCATGGTATTACCTTCATCAATGACGAACTTTCACATAAAACTTTCATCCCCTATTTGAACCCGGATTTCATCAGCGTAGGTACAGTTCGAAATTACAAAATTGCTAGAACAAACATTTATTTGTTTCGTGTCAAGTGTCTAGATACGAAGTTTCATGGTTTTATCTTCGACAATTACCAACTTCCATATAAACGTGTCATCCCCTATTTCAACACCTTCAACTCTTTTTTCAAAATAAAAAGTAGCTTATGTCCTTTTTTGAGATCTAGTCTACCTGCGTACCAAATTTAATTCAAATCGGTTTTGTGAATTTCATGCTTATAACTTTGATGAAAATTACGGAATCTTCATACAACCGTCCATCCCTTGTTTCACCCTCTTAGGGGTTGAATTTCGCAAAACCCCGTCTTAGCGAGCGCCTACGTGCTAAAAGACACCTCCATCCAAAATTTCAGACTCCTAGCATTTGTAGTTTCTGAGATTTCATGATGAGTGACCTTTCGCTTTTATATATATAGATAGATATTTTAACTACATTGAACTATTTAAGTGAATCAGGGGACCATGAACTAGCAGTGCCTTAAGATTGGCTCATCGCGAATGCGATCGGCATTCGCGAATGTTTTGACGTTTCGATTCCATTATCAAAGTACTCGTACATACATAGGTATGTATGTATAGGTACTGAGCTTCCGCGAGAGGTGTGGAGCTATAAGCAGTTACCTTCTTCCGGTGTATGTGTTTATTATGTATCTTAGAGTCAGTTTATGTGCCTCAGGATTTCAAGTCAAACTTATTTAATTATTACTTACTTGTCAGGTTCGGCTTTCGCATACACAATTTCTATCGCGTACACATTACATAGTAGACGAGATAGAAATTTTGTATAAGAAATTTTAGACAATAACCTACTATTTCAACAGTATGGCATCTAAATATTCACCTGTCTTCATTTACGATAGTCGTAAAGAAAAGGAGGGAAAATTTATAGTCCTCATTTAGTGAACTACTCTAGTACGGAATAGGCTCCCCAAGGGTAATGAAAGGGGTTACTTCACCAAACTACGGCCTCTAATTTGTTAAGAAAGTGCTAAGAAATCTATTTAGGAAAGTATTTGCAGTTTCTTTTTTGGTTACGGTTCGAAAGTTTTTCCTTAATGGGGCATCCCCAACGTATATAAGAGTCGATTTTTGTCGTTAAATGCAAAAGGAATGTCTAAATGGAGCCAGTATTAATTTTGTTTTAAACGGGCATAGTCTTTATTAAATAAACTAACTGCATCTGAATTATCCATAGACCAATGAAAGTCTAAAGATCATCAATTTGCTCAAACCTAGTACCACTTGGAAGCGTGCCATAGATTCGTAAAACTTAATGCGAAATTAAAGGGTAAAACTGACGTAAAAGGTCCAGAATTTTCGCGAATGAATTTCATAACTAATTTCATTACAACCCTGAAAGTTACCAATACCGCAACCCCAATTATTCAAAAAGTATCCATAATTCGTATTCCCGTGGCGCCTTCCTGAATGATACATGAACGGAGAAGCAAAGGTCATTCTACTCCGCGGGGGCGTCAGAGGAGGCTTAAATATTGACACTGCAATCCGCCTTTGAAAGCTCTCTGTAACGAGTTAACGTCTTGCTCTTGGTTTTTTCTTGATATTATTTAGTCTAGCAGCACGTAATTTGCATAAGGGTTGTTTTAAAATACTATGAGGTGTTTTTGCAACGTTACGATTCTCTTGACAGTGATAATAAGTATGTATTTAAAACTATATAAGTACTCGTATTATATCAGCTATCTGGCCGCCATCATACAAGCTTTGCTTAGTTTGGGGTCAGATGGTGTTGTGTGTGAATTGTCCACCAATATTTATTTATTTTATTTAATGAAGGTGTCATCGGATTGCAGTTACCATATTTGTATTCCATAATTTGAATGGATGCAATTAACTGTAGGTACCTATTGGAAATTTATTCGGACACATTTCGAATTATGTATCGTTAACGTGGGTAAATTCTCGATGCATTATTAATGCTTCAATATCACATACGAATGAATGTTAATGGTAGCAGCATACTCGTATTCTCACATTCCCATGCACACAGACTCTCACTTTCAAAACACATTTCTTGTTATTATTTTGTAGAGTAAGTTATTTCTTAATTCACGAAAAAAAAAGAGTTATAAATGTATCTTAACTACGTACAAATTGTAGCTTCGAAAACACTGTTTGTATTATTGTCGATAAAACAGGTTATGTTCAGCTGAATACATTTTTAGAATTGCAAAATTTCATAAATGAATATAGCAAAGTAGAAAAGCAGGCGATGAGAAGTAATGGGACTACCCATTGGTAACATTGCCCTCATTTACATCTAACAAACTGCTGGTGTCCGCAAAACATTCTGAAAAATTCGAGGGTTTCAACAAATTGGCCGGTTTCCCTGGTTGGAAATTATACCTACGGCGCTCAGGCGTTTCAAGCCCTATTTTTATGCTCTGTGGTACCAACTTTTACAGAAACCCATTTGTCATATTTTTTAGGCTCAATTTCAGTTTCACTTTTAAATATAACTAGATTAAGTTTCAAAAAATTGTTGAAGTCTAGGGAAATCCACAAATAATGATTAGAATTATGTACATACAGCTGTTGAAAGTTGTACCTATATTTATGTACCCTTTTGTGCTCCTAAAAAGGTTCAAGACGAGCAGGACATGTGTCTGATAGTAAGCATGCCTATTCATAACAGCCCAGTGACACGTACCTATTGGAACATGAAGAGTCCAAATCATATCCTAGCACTGCACTTCACTTGTCACCCAAAAATATAAGCAGTTTTATCTCTATGCCTTGTGATTTCATTGGAAATATAGACACTTTTATAACCACTGTAGGTACTCACGAGATATAGATAAATGTGATTTTTAATTTCTGTGACTAAAAAAGAAGTATTTTAGGCAAATATTGGAGTAGCGAAGGTTGACTGACAACTCACGCAAAAATTGATATCGTCGGCTCTACAAATTAGCCCTTCCTACAAGTTAAAGTGTATTTATTAATTTCTAGATACCTGCTCCAAATACCAGTCATTGCCGTGACCAAGTACTTTTCGTTCTTATGTGGGCCACTTGGTTTGTGGTTAAGAAGGTAACAATACGACCAAGACCTAGCAAGGAATGTTTTGTTGGTTAAAACCCACTGTAAATCTACCTGTGTTGTGGCATTCAGTTTCTACAATACAGACATATAAAATAATATTTATAAACATCTTTGACTTCCACAAAATGTAAATAATGTATTTAGAATTATGATATTTAAATTCAAAAAGTTTAGACATCAAGATTATTTTTAATCACGAATGCGAAATAAACTCGAACAAAGAAACACCATCTGAGAATTGTACTACCAGGAAGAATGTCTGTATCGTAATACAACAAACTTGCAGAAGATAATCTGTACTCTGAGCTGGACGTATTTAATTAAAACTTTCCCGGCGTGCCGTTAAGCGTAGCGAACACGCCACGCTACATTAGTCGCCTTGTTTTACGACAAAACGTATTTGTTGCTTGTCGTTTATATGTTTCGATGAGTTTATTGCACTGTCTAGATAAAATACACGTTGCGAGTGTTTCTATTCATCCCACGTGGTCAGAAATAGATCATACAAATCACGAATGTTCAAAGGAAAATCGTTTGGTTTTGCTCTGCTCTTGTCATTGTGCATTTCTTTGTACAATTTGTTTGAGACGTTTTTGAGCGAACGATTTGAAATTCATTCGATAAATAAATATACCTATTTTGCTAAATGTCTTTGTAAAAAGGCCGATTTACATCAGATGAGCGAATGCTCATTCTATCCCCACTGTGTCAAATTTATTTGGTGTAAACAAACGTAGAGCATTCTTTCGTTGTTTTGTTTGCGTTCGCAAAGATTGTATAGAATATATAATATGGAAAACGCTAAGAACGATCTTTCGTTTACACTAAAAGATCGATAAAGAATGCTCTTGTTCCAGCTCTAGCTCTATGTTCGTTCAGTTTAAATCAGCCTTAAGATGAATGAAATTGTTGTATATGATGTCAAATTCTCCGTTTCTTTTTCATTGGCTTACAAAATACACAGCTGCCTTGGTTCTATCTGCTGTGCTTAGTAAACTGACGACTATCTACAGACTAGTATTTATCGATTCAATAAAGAATTACCAAAAATTAATACGCAAATTGTTCAAATATCGTATCTACCGCCTAACTAAATTGCTTACAAAACCGACATCTCTTTAACATGGAGCAAATATTTCAAACAATGGCATAAGTAATGAAGCTAGGCAGTAGACTTTCAATTTATTCATTAAAATGTATTATTCTCTTAAGCCATATAACAAAGTGCAGGTGAAGATGTAGGTAAGAATCAGAAATATTAAATATTTATATTTATATATATTAAATATACAGCTGTTATCAACTGAGTAAAAGTAAACCAATTGAATAAATGTAAGAGTTTATATCGACAACTGTTAGATCTTTCTCATATAAGATTTCACAACGGAATGCTCTTCAACGGCTTAGCTCCATCTACTTATAGCGCCAACCCCTCTAAAACTCTTTTGAGATGGCGGGTAGAAGTGAATGGTATCCCACCGGCGCCCTCTACACTAAATGACACATATTTAGACTCAAATCCCAGTATTAAAAATAATACTATAGTGAAATACACGGCAAACATAATACAGGTGATAACACGGCCCTCCTGCGCACGCTGCCAACCTTGGCAGTGTCACAGTCTGGTGTAGTTGCTGCGAACAAAATGCACAAGTTATTCATTTTATCAAAGTTCATTTTACTCTTCCAGTAATATCCACTTAAGATGAGTAACTTTCCCAAGCAGTTGCGCTGTCACATTGTCGCAACTCAAGGTATGTCATTACATTACCACATTCTCCATAAATCCACTTAAGATGAGTAATAAATAGCTTTCCCAAGCAGTTGCGCTCTCACATTGTCGCAACTCGAGGTACGTCACTACATTACCCACATTCTCCATAAATCTCAAACATACACCTTTCCTTAGCTGCCGCCTGGTAACTCTAGATACGCGGCATTAAAGTCATAGTCAAAGTCAAAGTCAAAGTTCATTATATTCACTCTTAATGCTTTCTCTAGCAGTTACCACTCTAAGGCCGACACTAAGTACGTCAGTTTATGTCCAAGGTATTACGGTTTCACTCTAACGCTTACTTTGTCAATGGATCCAAAGCCATTGCACTTCACTACGTTATTCAAACGTTAACTCATCAGCAATCAATCATAATACCTGACAACATCCTAGAGCCATTGCACTGCTCGATTGGGTTTGACTTTCAATTACAGTATATCTTTCCAAGTCTACTAATCGTACCTTTTCAAGGTTTCACATTTTTCTTACATATGGCCTTCTATGTACATAGTTTTTATAAACGCTCCCAAGTGATATTTATAGCGAATTAAAGGGTCACATTTTTTTAAACAATACCAAAACAATTCATTGGTAACGTACATAGCTCGGCATCATCTGACTAAAATCTCTCTAATTTCAACCATAAGGGTATCTTATAACTGCACTGAATATAACCACTTTGTAACCCAACTACGGTAACCTAATTCAAATCAAAGATGTAACACTTTCTATTACTGTATTATGTTTTAAAATGCATGACCTTTCTCAAACAGTTTCCCTGAAAGATATTTATACCAATATCCAACTGATTTACACTTTTTATCTATGGTTGCTGTGCCTCGCAACAACTCTTCTACAAAATAAGCTACCCTCTAATAAAGTTTCGTAAAACAGTATCCACAAACTTTAAAAAAAACGAAGATGTTTCATTCTACGAAATGTTCTGATTGCAGTTCCCGGAATTGAAGGTTATTTTACAGTACCCTCTTTACGAGATAATAATTAATAGATTTAACTTGTCGGTGATTCGCAAAAGTTTCATTTGAAATGCAATCTTAGATAACAAGGTTAAAACAATTTTATACATCGTTTCTTCAAAGTAAATCGTAATATTAAACTGTTGCTTACTCACGTGTACATTACGCGTGTTCACTACTGAAACCACTGATCAAAAAATAACATTTTGACTTACTGCGGGCGACGCACGTCCAGTGCGTTTTGGACTTTCCTCTGTCTGGCCGAGTTGGTGCCCGAGCTGATGATTTCTAGGCGTGGTGTTCATAGCACTTCTGATGTTATCAACTGAGTAAAAGTAAACCAATTGAATAAATGTAAGAGTTTATATCGACAACTGTTAGATCTTTCTCATATAAGATTTCACAACGGAATGCTCTTCAACGGCTTAGCTCCATCTACTTATAGCGCCAACCCCTCTAAAACTCTTTTGAGATGGCGGGTAGAAGTGAATGGTATCCCACCGGCGCCCTCTACACTAAATGACACATATTTAGACTCAAATCCCAGTATTAAAAATAATACTATAGTGAAATACACGGCAAACATAATACAGGTGATAACACAGCATTCTTATTTATAAGTACATCATACATCATTGGCTGGACACGTAAGTATCTAGCGTAAATATATGTAGGCGATCCATTATAGACTATTCGAGTTATGAGTATGAACAAACAAGAGTGATTAACGTTTCGTTCTAACGTATTCTGCATTGTAGAGAATCCAATGCACAATTAAAATGACATTACTGACGGAACGTCGTTTCAAAAGAGGAAATAATTTCATTGATTACATTTTTATTTGAAAACTGTGTTAAAATTACTCCGTGCAACAAAATCTCTGTACGTCTATGTACCTATGTGTAAAAGTGTTATGGTACTCTGGAATTACTTTTTTATTTTGAGCCTGCGATTTCTTATCTCTCCTTAGTTTTCATTTCTTGTAAGAGCAAAGTAAAATTATCTGTATTTCTAAAACCAAACATTTCTGGAAGAATCTCGTATTACTAAATAAAACTAACCTCCGTATTGCGCTTGTATTTTTTTATGTTCGTTTAACTGCGCAAAGCCAGTAAATTATATTCCAATTTGATTTTTAAATCGTTTGCGGAAGACTTGAGGGTAGTTGTTAGCTGACGCTTAAGCCATCAACAATCAAGCTTAACCTGTAAAAAAGTGTAACTTCAAAAATATTTGGAATGCAAGTTAAGAACCTTTCCCATCGAAAAGAATGTGGGTTCATTTAAATTTACGCTTGCAAAATTACAATCATTAGCTACAGTAATTCGTCCCGTCCCATTGTTTATAAAACACTGCCGATATGGCGTGCATTGTAAGAACGTATTGATAAGCAATTTCTTCACTTCCTAGTACTTATTGCATTGCCCACACGCAATTCCTATATCAACCTTTGTCACGATTGATTTTGACATAGATAATTACCATCGGTTGTTCATATGACTTCTTCGTTTTTATTATGATATTATGTTACAGTTATAATTGGCCATAATTGTTTTGCAGTTCATTTGCTTATGCTATATCATTATTATTTTTAATTACAGAGATTACAGACATTAGTTATCATTTATCAATAACTTAAAGAGAGAATACGGCGGTGACTCCCGATCCGGCTTGTACGAACTTAGGGCAAAGGTCCGCCCGTCTTCCCGTCTATTGCCTTTCAGCAAGGTACCGGCGTAATGGCCAAATTTGTACCGGATGCTGCCAAGGACGGCTTGTGTTTTAGTAGATTTTTTAGTTTTGAATTGTGTTTCACTTCTTTTGGTATATTTTTTTTTACTAAAGGCAACCAAATATCAACGAAGAGAAGCTCATATTTAAGTTGTAATTATAGTATTTTCTCTACGAGTAAGTAGGTATGTTAGGTGTATTAATACCTACGTGAAACAAAAATGTTGTACCCCTCATTACGAAAATTGTGCGGACGGGGAGAAGTCGTAGGTATGTACTTATTTCGGACACCTTTAGTTTATGTAGAGAAATTCTGAAAGCAATCCAAATGACTCAAATTTGGAATGACGATCTTTATCTCTGTCATTCTAAACGGAAAAGACAAAGACCGAGAGGATGGATTCCGTGTCGAAATCAATCCGATTGTGTTGTGAATCCCATTAAAATTCCCTTAAAAAAATGGAATGAAAATACAATTCCCGCTCCACGTTGTAATAATATACGATATTCGCCTCTGGCCATGAATGTTATGTCCAAATGAATATCAGATTTAACTCGATCGTCCGTGTTTTCTGACTCGTTAAACAATTTCGATGAAAAATCAATACTTTGGTTTGCTCCATTTGGGCGCTGAAGGATATTTTGACAAACAGAAACTACCTAACAAATAGAGATTGTGAATGAACTCTGTAATATTAAGATATATTATGTAATTAAATAATTTCCCTGTCCAAACCAACAAACAGTTGTACACAAAAATGTATACAATTTCTATGCTCTTTCTTTAGTTTTCATTTTTTTATTAATTGACGCGTAAATTGTACATTTATCAATAAAGAACTTTGACAGTAATTTTACTGTAAAACACGTATAAACTAGCGCCATAATAGTACATGGGGGTCTTGGTACTGAAAGCAAGTCGTGCGAAATATTTATTTTTAAATTAATAATTCGTTTTTTCTTCCATCGTCATTCATCCAATAAAATAAGAAGCAAATTCCGTTTTTATAATGACGCGTTTATGGTTTAAAACACAACACTATTGTTGTGTTATATAAGTGACGATGGACTGAATGCGCCAAATAATCATTTTAAAAATATAATTTAAATTAGTATTTCATACAAATATTTGACGAAAATATATTTTCATTACAATTTAAAAAAATCTTATCGACAAACATTTACTACTGTCTACTGCAGTAAATAAAATCAAATGAGAAAAAACAAGCTCATTTATCACTTTCTGAGAAGCAAATGTCCTGGAAGCTTCGCCTTGCACTCGTAAAAGGTAAAATAACTCAGATTTTCGCCTGCGGTGACAAGAATATTTATATGCTGAAACGAAAATGTGTACTAATCTTCTTTTATGCTTCCTTTATTCACGTAGTAGTAGTAGCGCTTGTGGTGCCACTTGCCATGGTCATGCGTGGTGGCACGACCTTTACCTTGTGACTTGCATGTTACAGAATTCATAAGGCGTTCGTACCCGGAATGGCTTGGATAAAGCCAGAAGCAACTTGATTGACAAATTGGTTCCTAATGGTGCGACCCTTGGCATTGAACGGATTTGCCTAGAGCTGTACTGGTTTGATCTCCTTTCGTTTCCTGGGTTCAAGTGTTGACGGTCTTGCTACATTGTTAGTTAGTACACTGTGTACAATTGGCGGCGTAAGAATAACACTCACGTATTCCCTCTTCATTACTCGGCCTTCAGATAGTCAGACAAACAAAACCTAAGCTTCACCAGTACATGGCGAATATGCACATTGGATTTTTCACACGAAGTTTCGAAGAAAGCACATTGGATTCCCATTTATCAATATAGTGTTAAACTGTAGAATATTCTACCAGATTCTATGTTTCCCGATAGTTTCAATTAGGCGGTCGTTAAATCTGGAATAAATAAGTATTTTTTGGTACATTTCAGGCTGCGTAATTCTTTAAAATCAGGTAATTCGCGGTCCAACACTAGTTTATAAGATTTACAAAGAAAACTTTCAGATAAGATAACGTAAATACACTAGTACATAATGAGATAATTTCAGAATAAAACAGGCAATCCAATGTTTATCAAAAATATTTCTCAATGTCGCCAAAGATGGAGCCAAAGTTTATTTTTTTTAGAAAAATGTGTTACGCATAATGCATATCAAATTTGTAATCAAATAAATATAGTCAAGTAATAAAATAAATAAATTGTAGCAAATATGTCAATTCCAAATCTTGACAAACATTTTGAAAGAATATCAAATCTGTTAATCAGAAAACACCTTATTTACCACTAGGGATAACGCGACAATAAAATAATCACTAGATTCATACCTACTAATGCCTCACTATTTGTCGTGTTTAGTACCCGCATATTTGCTATACGTGAGTATGTATATTAAAGTATCATACGGCATAAACCATATTTTAATAATGTAACTAAACCTTTAAAACAAAACAAGATTTTTTTATTCTTCGAATAAAAAAAATATTTGATTGGCTTTAGGGTTAAATAATTATATTTCGAGCAACAAACAGAAACAACATGCCGCAGAATGTAGAATTTATCCAATAATTTAAACTGGAATTTGGTCGAAGCAGCTATGTGGAATTTTAATAACAGTAACTAGAAGAAATATTTAGTTTACTCCAAATGATTGAACAGTATTTTCTCTACACTATTAGGGTGAATTTCAATGAAGGCAATTAATTAAAATATGTGATTTTACACCGATTATAATATCTAATACAATCGGATGTTAGTATCCCAGTATATCCAAGTTGATAAAGTCTTTTCTTAGCCAGTTTTTTTTGCATATCTTTATATCGCTATTATAAACAGGACGATGAAGAGGGATTTAGAGATCTGAAGACCATTTGAAAAAAAGTTAAATCCCTATTCTGATAACATGATAAGAAAACTTTGTATTAAAAACCATAATTAAAAACCACAAAATAAACTTAAACTATTATAAAAAAAGATGACATTTCAATTGGCGGCCTTATCAATAAGAGCGATCTCTTCAAGGCAAACGTGCACGGATTGGAAACAACAGATAATATCGTGGCCTCTACTTAGTATATGTAAATTCTTTTTTGGTCTAGCCTTTTCAGAAGAGTACCACCATGAGCTTAAGCACGAGTCGCATATTTATTTTGAGGTTATTTTAAGATACTTCTGCAACGATTTCACAAAACTTGATAATTTTAAGATTATTTCAGACTAGTTGCACCCGCGGTATAATAACATGCGGCTAAACGACCCACTAACTTTAACGAGATAAATAATAGCATATGTCAGATAAAGTACGCAAGTACTATACGTATTTAAGTTCATTAAACCCCGTTCGACTGTTACATAAACACTTGGGACCAACTTGGGGTGTACTTTTTACACACTTACAAACTTTCGTTTTTAAAATATTAGTCCGTGAAATCGGGATGAATTGTGGCGGGCAGCTAGGCCATACAAAGACATACTGTTTCTTTATCATAGGTTACGTTTTCAATCCGAGCTGAAACAGAGTTGTCGAGCAGTAGAACAGACGTACAACGTGCATTGTGTGGGTCATTACGCGGCTCGCATTGTTCCTTCAATGGCCGCAATCGCTTTTGATGAACATCGTTACTCTGTTGACTTTATTAATGGGAAGTGTACGTACGGTTATTCTGGGTTGTTTTGATTGAAAAGTTTTGATGGTGCTCGGTTTTAGAGGCGTGCTCGTTGGAGCGCTTCTAGTTTTCCGGGTATCACAATAAACGCGGAGTTTGGATGTGAATGCAGTTATACATATATGTACGTAGAAAGTATTACCAGAGTACCTATCTCAGAACTTTTGTATGGAAGGGTGGTTTACTATGTGAGTATGGTGTGTTTTCATATATTAAGCAAAAAATGTGATCGTCTGAGTGACTACCTATTAGTTACACTAACCTCGTCGCCCAGAGATTTAAGATAATTAATTTATTTGCGCTTATTGATAATTTATTAATTTTTATGGAAACAGTACTCTTTAAACCGTACCGTAAAACACAGTACTGTTTGCACATTGCTGCTTGGCGGTGGAATAACTGACAAAATTGGTGACATTATAAATACAGAATACTACTGACACATTTTGTGGTTACATTCTCAAATGAATACCAAAATTGGTGTCAGCTGTATCTACAACGAAGTTTTTGTGTGTCTCATAAACCGTGTAAAGAAGCTACAAGGGTCTGACAGGCAGACAAAGGACACATATTAACGTCGATCTTATAAAAACAGGGTCTTACTGCAATTTCATAGACAATGGTCTTATTTTGGGAAGTTGATGCTCTAAAATAAGCAACTGAATGTGTTTAAATCTTCCTGCAGTTTAAAACAATTACTCACACATAGACTAATTTTTTTTTTAAATTAGGGTGCATGAGCAATCTATCCCAGTTTATGTCCCACAGCTGGGACTTGGGCCCTTCTCTCACAAGGAAAGAGTGATATCCCTATAATCTACCACACTGGCCAAGTATGGGTTAGCGGATGACGCATGTTCCCGAAAGGTGTCCCTCTTCGAATGTTCGTTTCCTCACGATGTTCTCGATCATAAATGTAGTGGTGATGACAAACTTCTTGAATCTGCACTTGGAAAAATAATCAGAGGTGCGTGAGTTCCAAAAGATCGTTTCCAGTCCACTAAAAAATAACAAATATGCCTTGACCAGCGTTTTAAACAACAAGTAATATGCTGCCATTATGAAAAGAGTCCTTTCTGAGGTCTCAGTCCCTTACAACAATGTGTAGTGTAGTGCTCTTAGAAACAAAACACTATCTTTATTATTTTTATGAAAATGAACGCTGCTCTGATGCTAAGTTGCTAAATAAGCATATTGGCAACACGAACCCGTTAGATATTCCCCTCTACCAAATACTTGCCAAAATCGGCTAAAGAAGTTTTTACATCTATAATTTATATTTATAGACCAATAATTTATTAGAACAAAATTTCATAATACTCACTCTAATATGAATGGTTCAAAATAGTAATTATTAAATATATTGATATCAATTATAATAGTACTCGATCAGAATAAAGCTGGCTACACCTTGTCAGGTCGTTCCCAGCGCTTGCGGCGATAGCGTCAGTCACAGTGACGGCTTCCGCCTGGTTGCTTGTCGAACGATTAGATAGAGATTCTGCGGTAGATTAATTCATATTGTTCATTTCACTGTTTGATCTCTTATAATAAAATATTTATTTGCAATAACAAAAAATGCTACTTTGTTTGTATCATGTAAATGGTGGTATCTTTATATTTCATATAAAGATTTTTCAGTCATTCCTTAATTCAATTAATCGTTGTCGTTATAGATATCAGGTCTGAAGTACCTTGATTCAATATTTGTCTTATGTTTTCACGTGGCGTTTGATTTTATTATCATCTATTCAATACGCGACTGATGTGGTTGCGAATGTAAGGAACGATGATAATAATGCATAAGAGATATTTAAGGCAGCTAGTTAAAGTGTGAAGAAAATACCCCCTTAATACTTAACTTTTCTAGCCATCACTTGTTATAGGCGGAAACCTCTCTTAGTTACTCTGAGCTCAGTAGAGCACTAAATTCAGACACTCGGAGCGGATGCTCAGTCTTATTTTATTATTAGATTAATCAAAAGCATTAATATTTAATATATTAAAAACACTCCAGTTACCTTTCCTTATTTTGAAATCTCTTATTCTATCCTACGGTTGCCTGGAAAAGATCTCTGTAAGTGTTAAGGCCATAAATTACTACTTTATTTTATGTTGATATGTGCATTTTGTTGGTTATTTTAAAGAGTTGACCTATCTACCCACTGATCGTAGTAAATTGAAATCACCAGCCCAAAGATTCTAAAAATAACGTAGGCATAAATCCAACAGCAATTTTAATAAGCCAAGAAGACAAATTAAACATTATAAATAATGAAATAGCTGCTTTATGTCGGCACTGCATTAATGAACAAAGGCCTAGAGACGGCTCAAGGCTTGCGGATTAACAGCATGGTTCAAATTTACCAACGGAAAACTCGTTAAGAGATTTTAATTGCGTGTTGTGAAGATGAACAAGACTTTGGTACTTTTGAGTATAGCAAGGGAAGGGCTTAATGGACGGCGCCCCCACAATTCATCAAACATTACTACTGTTTTCACAGAATTTCTCTAATATGTACTTCCTCTTCACTTAACATTTTGAGAACAAACTAACGTCACAAGATTCCTGTTAAACAAGTACAAGACATTGGCGAAATTATGGTGATGCTACTGAAGGGAAAGAAGAGTAAACAATCAAGTAGGGAATTCGTGGTCGAATATAAATGTCTTATTCAGAAACCTATTGTTTACCATCGGAGCCCGTATAGAAGACTGCAAGAAATATAAACTACTAAAAATGATAGTACCTACCACGTCGTTTTCTGAATTTTGAAATTTGTTGTAATACAACGACTATTTATTAAAAATCCTCAAAGCACAGAATATAAATGGCTGAAAGAAATAAAGGATTTTAATCGACACCTTTGTCGCTTAGAGCGATCGCTACCAGGCAAACGTATACAAACAGAAGATGGGATACCAAAATTACCCTTAATTTACAAACAGAAAGTAATTACAACATATTAAAATAAAATAACTTGTCTAAAGAGCAAAAGTAAACATGTCACATTGAGTTACATATTTTCAAAGACAGATGCAAAGAAAAAAAGAAAAAAAAGTGTTATCTAAGCGATAAAAAATAGTTAAGTAAAACCAGAGAGTATCGTATTTATTCCCAAACCTCGTGGCCTTCAGTACGTCCACTGGCGTTTATAGGCATTTTGATGGAAAGGTAATTAGAATTCGGGGCAAAATTAGGTACAATGCAGGCTTTGAACTCTCTGTGGGTTATTCAATTTTAAGTCTTATGCGGCGTGCTATTATGGGGGATCCCTATGGTTATAATCATAAACTTTGAAGGTTATGCTGTTACTCTATTGTGGTATCTATCTTCTTTGTTTGAAGAATCAATATTTCCGTACAACATTTTTGCATGAATTCAAATTAAGTAACATTTCAGAAATATGTAAAATATACTCATATTCTAACATCTCTCCGGGTTAGCAGAACCGTTTGTTATCGTACTACTGGTACTACTGGTATACTTACTTGACGTACTTTGGAATTGCAAACTTATGACATAAAAAGTAATGCCATTATTAGAGGTACCTTCTATATCTTTTTTCTGCAGCTATGAACGTACTGATGGTTAAAGGAGTCACCAATAAATACACTGCTATAGCACACTGTCGTTTTCTGTCTACTTTAACGGCTACTACCGATACCCGTAACCGTGCCGGATCGTGTTAAATTGTCGAAATCTATCCATTTGGATGGTATGTGGGAATAAAGAAATGTAACAACAACCAAACAAGACGGGCGTGAAATACAATACGCTACCTTGACAGTCGGGCAAAAACGGTTATCACCGGGTGGACCTATTTCTGTTTGTAAATTTTTCTAAATATAATAGAAATATTCTGTAACCTAAATAGGTACTGTTAGATACATCAAGAGAACAATTGTTTTACATTTGGACATTGCGTTATAAGTGAAGAGTGCTTTAATTTAGTCAAGCCAATAAATGTTACATTCGAAAGGTATCCTATTCTTTTCGCAGAATTGGCAATACAATTTATTTGAAAAAGTTATCTTATCCCATTTTCACTTTATTATTATTCTGGCATAAGGCTGAGTAGCCCACTTTATGTTCCCACTACTGGGACTCGTAGCTTTCTTTCACAAGGAGAGTTAACGCCTCAATCCATATTTGAAAATCTTCTTCGAAAAATATCCTTCTTGGAACACGCCGGTTTCCTCGTGATGTTTTCTTTTTAGTGTTAGAGCCATAATTGGTGATAACAAACTCGTACGTCTGCAGTTAGAAAAATAATACGAAGTGCAGGCAAGATTCGAATCTACCTACGACATGACGATTATGAAATCGGATGCTCTAGTCACTATGCCCCCCTGAAATACTAAGACTAAGAGTCTTGCAGTAAGAGTAAGGCAGAGTTTGCCTGGGGAAGAACCACACCTTTGCCAGTCATTCTACTGCCAAGCAGGTAAGTAAAAACATCACTGTGTTTCGATTTGAAGGGCAACGTTGCCAGAGAAATTACAGGGCATAGAGATACCACATCTTACATCTCTGAGTGACGACCGCAGTGCAGTACTAGGTAATGATTTGGACTCTTCATGTTTCAATAGCTGCGTGTCACTGTACTGCTAATGCAGACGTGTTGCCTATTATTAGGCATAAATGTCCTGCTCGTGTCGCTACTCTAAACTATAAAAAATGCATTTTTATTCTGACAAGCAAAGACCCTGGTGTCTAATCTGTGCTGGCAATACATACATATTATTCATTTTTTAAACTAAGATAAAATACTACGGAGATCATATTAGATAGAAAATTATAGCGTAATTTATTAATTTCTTACAGCCGTAGGTAGTTTTAATAAATCGTAGTGAGTATAAACAAACTAGTGAAGTATGTGTTAAAAGAGCGATTTTACGGAGTAGAATGAGATTCTCGTAAACGAAATAAAGGTCACGCGAGCGGCCTTGGGCGGATATCTATGCTAATTTTGGAATTCATAAATATATTTCAGTTTTAGAGAAATCTATTTAGGATTTGAATTTCAGCAAGAGAATCTGATATTCTGCCCTTCGCATTACATAATTTCGCTTTGACCAGATAGATGGTCTCTTTGAGTTTGTTTGACTTCAAAGACGTCGAAAATTTTCATACTGATTTGACTTTGCCCCCTAAAAAGCCTGTCACAAAATTGTGTCATTGATTTTTACGTAAACCTCGTTAGTTTGGAAATGTTTGGAATACGGCGCGGCGGTGACATTAACTAGTAAAATATTTACTTGGTTTAAATAACGATTAAATTATCATAAAATGATATTTAAAATACGTAAGTTACATTTTATAATTTTTTAATTAACAACGATGCAGGTGAGATTCGAACCTACGACTTCAGTATTGTGAATCACACGTTCTAACTGTTGGACCACAGATTTAAAAAAAAAAATAGTAAAACATTACAAACGAATGTAATTATTGAAAAATACAGCTTAATGAAAGAAATGCTTTATCTTGACTAGACACTTAGAATGGTGTTCTTTGAGTTATGATAATAATTTCTATTGTGAATTCTTCGAATACAGGATAAAATTAATAGATAAATTTCCATTATAAAATCTGATCTTCCGTAATAGGCTTTGTAAGCTCAGATTTACTGCTACACCAAGCCGTTTGTTTCTCTGGAATTACCTAGATGTTGCAGAGGGATTAGGTGTGCGTTTGCAACGGTGCTATCTAGCAGTAAGATGTTAGATGTAACTTATACAGCTTAATATATATAAAAATCAATGCCACTTTTCGTTGTTATTGAACTCCTCCTAAACGGCTGAACCGATTTGAATGATTTTTTTTGTATACGTTTGGGTAGGGCCCTGGAAGGTTTAGATTCACAAATCAGCCCGGCAGATGGCGCTGCAGTTGATATCTAGGTTATTATTCGAGCGAAGCCGGAGCGGGCCGCTCGTACAGCTTAATTTGTGATCCTCTGACTATACTATAGATTAGATTGCAGCATAAAGAATTCCTTTTAGCATAAATAATTAAGATATATCTCTAAGAATCTATGAAGAATTACGGTTCTCAGAGCTACCAGAATAGCCGTAGGGCCCTCAAATTAGCAAAATACTTACTGAAGGCAAACTACAAACACGAATAATATGGAATCTCCGTTATAGCTTTATGTAATGCTTTTCACTACCTTTAATGTCCACTAAAGAAGCTGTTCGAATTTGCCAACATTAGAAAAAATCGTAATTTGTGCTTCATGCACTGTACGTAGACACAGTTCATTTGTTTTAGTAAATTTTAATTCAATTTCATTTATTGGAACCATAAATTCATAAGTACATTTGGTAACGTCATTAAAAAAGGCAAAGAATCTGTGTACACAGTAATAAGATAAAATAACAATGTAACAATGACAAAAAACATTTTTTTTCACAAAAATATTTACCTAAGTTCTACTAATATTATGAATGTCAAAGCTTGAATCTTTGTTGCTCCATCACATCTGAACGTCTTAACCGAACGTGTTGAAATTTGGATCACAGTTATATTATAGTCTGGTCAGGCTACTTTTTATTGCGGGAAAATAATGAGAAGGGAAACTAACCGGATAAAACCACGGGGTAACGCTAGAATTCGATATAATCCACGCTCACACGCCTGTGCTTCGAACATACCGTGCGAATGATCACCTAAAGATGTAAATGGACAATGGATACACAGTTAAACCCGAATCTAAAAACATTAGATAATTTCATGCGAAATAAGGACCACAAATTTATTTCCCGTATTATTCTTCATCATTACCTATTTGCAATTTTTCACAAATCGCCGTGAGCCTGACAATGAGTTATCACATTGAACAGCCTGTAATTACACATTCTGCACAGATTCAACACTTTGTGCACGCTCCGCTGAGCAATATGATCGACGTGTGAGTAATAGGTGGTCGGATCGCGGAAAATGCGGTTATAGTGGCTATATGAGGGATTATTGGGTGGATTCGGGCTACATATGCCAATATTAACGAATGCGACATTTTTATTAAAATAAGCCAGTTTTTAAACGACCTCAAATTTCAAAATAGGAGTAGTTTCTGAATTAGGTTGTGTGTTTGCTACGCGATAGCTCCGCCGATTGTGAATTAATTTTGATGTTTTTTTTTTTTTGGTAGATCATAGTTTAGAGGTGGTCTCATATAAATTTTATTGAAATCCGTGTGGTGGTTTTTGAAATATTAACAAAAAACTAAAATTTACTTTCAAAATAATACCTCGATGACATAATGCTTCTTTTGAAATTTGGTCGCGTTTTAAATAGAAGTCAGTTTTTGTTTTTTTGAAGAAAATAAGCTATTGGAGTTATAATTGACAGACCCTAGTAGGTCTGTCAATTATAACTCCAATAGCTACAGGCCCGTGAACAAAATTGACGGGTCAAATGAACCACCAGGAGACCTATGCAGGATGATAGAAGAGTGTAAAGTAATAAGATTCTTTTTTTTTTTTTTTTTTTTTTTTTTTTTTTTTTAGGACTGACTGTATTGTAGCGGGCCACGAGACGCCTATACTACTTAACTGACCCTATAGGGTTAGCGCCGGAGGCGCAGGACCCAAAGTGAAACCTAACCTTATAATACTTACGCTTAAAAGCATACCATCTGATACCTGTAAGAAAATCGAACTAACTAGCTGAGAGAAAACTACCTAACTTAACCTACCTAACCTAAAGTGCTATCGGATGAGGTAATAAGATTCAGCACCATACCGTCACTTATAAGCTGTCCAACTGAGTGTGATTGAAGAGGGGGGGGTTGCAACCCTCTACCATTTCTCCTTGTCGCATGATTTTTGTACGGCATTGCGAAATAATGGAGTAGAAGACGTATTGAAACTGTATGGAACCAATGCCGTACTTAATCAAATGACCAAATTTACTCTGTAAATTACTCGTACTCTGTAAATTTTTCCGGCAAACTAATAATTAAAAAGTTAAAATTTATAATTTTTATAGTTTCAATACCTCTTTTAATCTATTATTCCGCAACGCCGTACAAAAATTACGCGACAAGGAGAAATGATCGAGAATTGCAACCCCCCCTCTTCAATTGCACTCAGTTGGACAGCTTACAAGTGACGGCATAGTGCTGAATCTTATTACTTTATACCCTTCTATCATCCTACATAGGTCTCCTGGTGGTTCATTTACTACGTAAATTTTGTTCACGGGCCTGTGGTCTATACAAAAAATAGATGAATGTTTGAAATCCAAACTTCTTTGGGCTCGTTGAATACTTTTGGTAGAGGAGAATCTTAAGGTTTCGCGTCACCGACATGCTAGTGTAGCGGCGTAGCGTCAGAAAAGCAACAGAGCAGCGAGACAGGCGAAGATTTTAGAAAAGAAAGCAATGAGATAAATTATCTTAGTTAGAATTGGAGCTACGCAGATAAAAACGTGGGGCACTACTAGTTAGAAATAGAAATTAATGTGTAGATACATTACACGAGCTTATTTCGGCTCAGGTGGGTATCACTAATTGGGTATTATTAAAATGAATTACTTTGTACGGGCCTTTGCAGACAAGGTAGATAAGAAACTGTACCGAAAACATGATTAATATTTTTTTGAAAGCGAAATAACTAAACAATTCATTTTAATGTTATAGACGTAAATTATTTTATTTCGTAAACCATATTCTTTGACCGTATACCTTGGGTAAAACCTTTGAGTACCTATCTAACCATATTATTAAAGTATAATTTGTCTGAGGGTAAAACATACACTTGGTGATGTCATACATATTTAAAATGCAAATCTCCTACTATTTTTATAAATGACAATGTTTAATTGTTTAATGTAAATTTTGTATTTTGTATTTATAGTCTGAAAGAACACATCGATTACTTTTTATCCTGTGAAAATAACGGAAACAGGAACTACGCGGGTAACACCGCGGGGTGCTGCTAGTAAAGTTACTAAGTAAAAATAAAGTGGCCAAGTGCGAGTTGGACTCGCCCATGAAGGGTTCCGTTGGAGATAGTAACACAATATATTTATGTACATACTACATAGTACACATAGTTCTTGTAGTTCGTTGTAACATTGATCGAAGTTTTAATAGGTAATAGTGTATTTATTTATGACGTACTAAAAAACCTACTCATCAGATCGAGTTCAAAACAATTTTCGTTGGTAGTTTGCATGGTAATGTACACCATATATTTTTTTAGTTTTTTCACTCTCGTCTTTAGAAGTTAGAGAGGGGGGGGGGACAGAATACATCTACTTACCAAGTTTCAACAGTGTAGTTCTCATAGTTTCGCCAAAAAGTGGCTGTGACATACGGACGGACATACAGACATACAGACAGACATACAGACATGACGAATCTATAAGGGTTCCGTTTTTACGTTTTACGGAACCCTAAAAACACCCATCTTGTTAGTTTTGTGAGGTAGACAGTAAAAATATAGATAATGTTTCAAATGATGACGATCGTCCCTCCTATTTTTTAGTCAAAAGCAACAAAAGTTGTAATTGACGTAACGGAAACTATGGAGGAGAAAACTGCTAAGCAATAAAAACAACACCAGTGAAAACAGCAATTTAACCAGAGATGAACAGCTTAATATCTGAATGTAAACTAAAACTGCAGTTAAATCCATTCAACGTCCGAGAGTCACGAAGTTTAGTCTAAAAATATTCACACTCTAATAGTCTCTGAACACGAATGAATGCATGGGAAGTGTAAACAACGGTTTCCACCACGAATTAAGTGATTTATAGTAGGCTACATTTATACAAAAGAGTAGTTTCCTCTTCTCGGTTATGATTGATTTATCTTCTATCCTTAGTTATTCAATAAAAACAAAGGATAGGTACAATTAAATCTTAAATAATTTGTCCCAAAAATATGATGTGGTTTTGTAAAAGTGAAAGCCATCATTAAAACATTTCTAAGCTACATAATAGGTAGGATTGGCCCAGCAACCTTTAACTTCAACTGGACAAAAAGTAACTTATAGTTTAGTCCAGGTTACTTATTATATATCTAATTTCGTTCAAATTCATTTAGGAGTGGAGCACCCAAGAAGTGGAAGCAAAAATACATTGAAAAACTTACAAACATACTGACTTTCGCCATTTTCAAATTTATGCGATATTAAATCTGCACGATTATTAATTCTTTAAGAACCTACTATAGACAAATCAATCCTTTGAGCGACTTTAGCACGAATGAGCGAATGAATAAATATCTTTACAAACAGACACGCTGTCTCATACACATAAATAAACTAAGTCTGACACGTACGACGTAAGCAGCGAGAGTGTAAAAAATAGTTTTTACACAAGCTTGTAGTACTATGTTTGTGAAAACCGTCGATCAATGATGACGTGGATTGGGCATGATTCATATTTTGTTGATACTATAAGTTTCTGAAGCTCGTTTGGCAAGAAGTCGGTAATATAGAACATACATAAGACTGTGGTTACATTTATCACAGGTATGCTAATACGTACCTACTATAAGTTTTCTATTACGGATTTAGTACTTAATTCGATTTAAGTTTATCTGCGCAGCTAACTTGCTTTCAGATGCCAAAATATCAACAGCTCTATATTTCTTTTGACTCTAAAGTTTCCAGAGAAATTACTGGGTAAAAAGGTAAATCATCTTATATCTCTTATCTCATCTTACATCAGAGTTGAAAGGACTGCGTTAGTCCTTTCAACTCTTCATGTTTAATAGTTGCGTGGCGTGCCTTTATGGGCAGACGTGTTGCTTGCATCGGGGCGATGATGACATACACCCGATGATGTGATGATATGTATAATGTATATTTCTAAATTATAAAAAAAGTTAAGTTAACTTCTGCCTTTCTACTAATTTGAACTTAACAAGCCTTAGGTAGTAAAGAGCCATGAATACTTGAAAATTAAAAACTACTAATATTTTTGTGCGTTGAAACCGGCAAGAAAAACTGCCGTTGCTACTCTTAATCAGTAACATCTATACGATAGTCTGGTTTCACTCCGCTTTTGTGATAAAAACGTCTAGGCTGTAGAACGCGTTGAGTAGGATTTTCACGATAGTTATAATCTTGGGGGTTTCAAGTCGAGAGTTAATTGGTTTCTTCTAAGTAAGCACGCTCCATCGTACACTACATTGTCGCTTAACGTTAGTTGAGTTAGCAGTCAATTATAAATCTGTAATAATCAAAAAAACTCTGCTACTTACGAATTATCCTACAATTATCGTGTAATGTGAAAATTTGAATATTTGTGGCCCCATCACGACTCAACGGCTAAACAGAATCGGTCGAAATGTACTATGCAGAGAGTCTGTAGTCTGGAATAACACATACACTACTGTTCTTTGTGAGAAAATTACGGGAACGGGAACGACGCGGGTAAAACCGCGGGGCGCTGCTAGTTATTTAAATTTTTAAATGTATGTATGTATGTTTTCACCGACAAGCGTGATCGTGAATACACCGCAGAAACCACAGTGCATGATTTAGCACTAACGATTACCAGTCAGATAATAATTGTTACAAAATAAGCAACAGTAATATTACTAAGTTCATTTTGCTCAGAACAATTATCGTTACTCAGAATAAGTCAACGTTTTGTTTAAAAATTATATGCGATGAAAGTAAACCAAAGATTTACAAATTATACAGTGAGATAACTATATAACTCAACAGTTTTACGTCAACGGGAAGATATTTGTAAGAATAAACTTAGGTCCTAAAGAACTAGTGAATGGTATGGAGTAGATTAGTCATCTCACAAATATGTATTAGCAAGTAATGATTGTCTAGTCATCAAGACAAACATTGATTTTTCACTTCCATATACTCGTAGTATTAAATATATTAAGTGCCCACTAAAAAGAAAACGGTTGCAAATTACAGTTTAAACGTTGTTTTTTTATCTACATCGCCCTTGAAAAGTCTAACATTTAAATACCTAGTATTGTTTAATTATTTAATTTCGTTGTTCTGACGTAGACAGATGAACATTGCGATTACAGTTTGTGTTATGTAATTTTTCGGCGGCGTTCTTCCGAGTAAATTAAAAATGACGAAGATATTTCTAGAATCTAGATATTCTAGCATTAGTATAAGCCAGTTCACTTTATGTTCTTACTCCTGTGACTCGGGGCGTTCTCTCACAAAAAGAATTAATAAGGCCATAATCCACCATACCGCAAAGATAAAGCATAACGAGATGACGCATGACGAGCTTCGTAAGATGGGTCTTGGAACATGTCGGTTTTCTCTTGATATTTTCGTTCATCGTTAAAACCATCGGTGTTGACCAATCTCGTGTAGATTAGCAAATATATTTTGGCAACAACAGATAAAGGTGAGCTTGTAAGTATTTACACTAGCTAGAATTAATGAAATAATTACGTAACTATTCACTAAAAACACATCAAAAGCAGGGTGTCATATTATATGAAATGTATAAATGTTTTATATCGTATGAAATATAAAACCATACTTAACTCTTAAGCCTATTTTTAAATTAGTATATCAAGAAAAGTAACTGACCTGAAACTACTGCATGGATGTATGACCCAATGGCCAGCCGCCTTCTGCCGAATCCTCTCCTTCATGAGTGCTTTCTTGGAACCGAAGAGTTTCATGGCGAGCTTGTTGTCGGTGGGTTGGAAGAGGGCTTGTAGTTGGTTGCGCAAGAAACCTTGCTTGGCGTCCGGTGCAGGGGGTGCGGGTTCCACTGGAGTGCCGTACAGGGAGACATCGTCCAAGCCACCGAAGTGGACCTTGCCGGTGCCGCTGCCCTGCTTCAGCGACATATCGGCGTCGCCTGAAATATAAATAATAACATCAATAAATAAGTCCAGCACAGACATTGAAAGATTACGTGATAAGGGATCATAATCACGCATGATCGTAAAAATCCGTGATGGGTCACTTCAGAGTATTGCAGATATAAGGAGCCAAATTTCACCACGCTAGCCAAGGTCGGGGTGGCGGATAACATAACATATGTATGTCCTAGAAAAATACTGTTATCCACCAATCCGCACTTGGCCAGGGTGATGAATTATAGCTTTGAGTAAAAAAGTACGCTGTGTGATCTTTTTCTCGTTATTCTTGTAAAATTTATTCTAATTTCTAACTCTGGTGTCAAAAATATTTGATCCCATTCGTGAACTGTAGGTATGAAAAAACATCGCACCATAGGTATAGACCCTTTGAGTTCATTAGAGTTCACTGACCGCACATTGAAAAGCATTATCGATAACGTCAACAATAGCATGACGATACATTGTTAGCTTTATGTACAACATGTACTGCTTTATGCTATGTATTAGTCCAACGAAATCTGTCAACCGATTCAGAACATCAACTGTCGAATGTTATATCCAAACTAGGATATTTCATGCAGTTTACAATGGAGCTAATAGTTAGCCCATATACTTCAACTGTCGAACGGAATAGTTGAAATCTCTATGCACTCTATTCTATGTTCCCACAATACCCCCCAGGGTCATCGCTGTAGGAAGCAGCACAATTGTTCCAAAATCAATAGTGAAACCAGTGGGCAAGGTTCACAATGCACGACGAGCGACTGCCGGCCCCAGTTCATGTTATTATTCAGTTAGTACAACCTCTACACCGCCTCAATACTGTTTGATGTAAACGTCCCAGAGTTTGTAAACTAACTACATTAACATCAAATTTCTCAAACAACGAGAAAAAAAGTTTCAGCAGAGCGAAAGGAATATTTGTCTACGTATGATAACTCAGACACGGGCAATTAGATCATTTTATGACAGGATATTTAAAACTGGATGGAATTTGTTATAGTATTTTCAAAATGAATAACTTGAATTTGAGAAATAGTTTCATGTGCGACGAGTTTATACAAGTATAATACTTAAATCTATCCCGAAAAAATTGCTGCAAAACTGAAACCTGCAAAGTTGATAAAGTTCTTTACGTCTATAAACTTCATTGTAGCATTAGACATACATATCGCATTTATTTCAGAAGTTTGTGGTTGTGGCAAGTCTACTAACGTTAACTCACTCGAAAATTGTAAAGGGAATACATTGACTTTGTGTCGTTCTTGGAACTTTAAACTATATCATGAGAATGCACTGAAACGTCGGAGTTTCATTTAACACAATGTCTTCGTCTTAATGAGTATCATGTTGGAACGTCTCGTGTATATTCATTACAGCTGATAAAACACGATTAAACAATGAGCCAATGGCACTTCATTGATTCAAGTGGCGTCAACAATGTAACGGGAGCCCGCCAATCAGCCGCGTTCGCCCACACTCGCATCATGACCAAATCGTTAGCCATTTGAGCAATTTGGTTCTGATCTCGGAATTCAAATCCTCGTGGATTCTCCGATTAGTTCCTGCACTGGTAATGTACTCAACAATGAATCATCGAATAATACCTACCCAATACCAAATAAAACGTATTGGTTCTTTATTGATATAATACAAGTGTTACAACAATGATTTTATCATATAATTCTGCAACTCAAATGAACTGTCGCGGGCTTGCAGGCGGATCAATTCGTCATTCGTGCAAACATCTGGCTCCGATTGCATTCTTAACTTCGACGTCTTCGGTGGTGTAGTTTCAAGTGATTAATTTATCTGTCGAGTTATCGCGGAACTTTAATTAAACGTCTGCTTCCGTCTGAACTGGAAATCATTTTAGGGAACAGGTGCACTTAGATGTTTACGAAATTTAGATCCATTCGTTATAGCACTTGAATATTTGAATAAAAAATACGTTGTCGAGACTCTTATCTGAGGTTACGAAGTAACTATTTTCTGAGCTGTGTCTGAGGTCTCATTTAATTAGCTTTTTACTACGACATTTGTTGCGTTCGTTGATTATTATCAACCTTGAAATCGGAACGGTTTAGTTTGCGGTGACGTGACATGATACACCAACACGTGAACAGTCAGTTCTGACCAGTTTTACGACATTTGATGATTCCATGTCCTTATTCCCAAGTCAAGGCACTTCTGTTTGCCGTTTCGAATCAACTCCACGCATAAAAATGAAAGCTGCACAACGAAGTTTTACAAAAGGCGTGTTAGAAATTTCCGTGGACAGTTTGTTGATGCAAATAGTTTCAACAGCTGTTTCTCGGAAAGTTACGCAATATTTTTATCCGCAGTGTGGTAAGAGGTAAAATATTTACTGTATGATAAGTAGGTAGGTTACACAGTTAGAAATGAATTTTGATGTTAATTTAAACTACAGGAAAACTACTATTTTAATTTTGTGTGATGGTGTTAAAAAACTGGACCAACTTTTTGTATATTACCTTCCTACATAATCAAAAGAAAACTGCCCAAAGTGGCGCCACGGGTCAAAACAGTGCTGCAATGCGACGGTACTTGCTGTTCGTAAACTAATCCCTCATGCTTTTCCTCGCATAATTCAATGTACCGTGTAAAATACCCAAGTACCACTACATCCAACCAATTTCCTGTGCAGCAGATAAATTTTGTAACCTAAGAATATTCTAAGTAATTAATTATCTAAGTATTCTAATTAATTTCTAAGAATACCGGGTAAATAGAAACGCCTGCACAGTCGTCGAACAAAACGCTAACTGTCAATAATGTGGATAAGTGTAGTAGTATAAATTACAATTTATTTAACACAGTTCATGAAAAACATTGAAACAAAGAACTCGATCTGTGTGTTTGTAATCCCTAACTCTTGGAACTCCACAAAATTAGTTTAATTATGTTAGTAGTACATGTTATTAGTAAGGTGTTGGTATAGGGGTCGATACAGGAAAGTTTTATCGTAGCCGGTTCTTTAATTAATGTATGTAACACGAAATTTGGATAATTACTAAATTGAATGCTGTGGGTGCTTCAGTGATTCATCGGACATTGTGAAGGAAAATGTAATTTTTTTAAAGGGGTCTATTACAGCAATTAATTGAATCGAATTTAGAGAATGAGGATTGGGTCGTGTTGGAGTAGAATTGTTTTGTAGTTAACATAATTTCGATGTATCTCAAATATTAACTCGAAACAATCCAACAACACGTCTATTTTTCATCATTAATATTTTTGACGTGATAACGTCTTATAATTCGGTGAAGCCGGCTGCACGCCCGCAAAACATGACGTCATGTAACGTTACCGTTACCGTTAGTTTGTCGTCCGTGCCATGCGGACGAAGCTGAGCGCTGAGGGCGCCACCCGCCGAGTCGAGCGGTATCACTACTCGCGCTATCAGCGTACTGATTTCTTAAGACGTTGTCACGTTTAACTATCGTCAGTAAACCGACTTTACAGACAACCATTTTTTTATTAAATTTAAATTAGGATAGCAATGTTTGACGTTAGTGCCGTCAAAAGGACTCAAAGCGACATATTGCACATAATACATTTTTGAAATACGAAGGTTAGACTTGGCTGCAGGCGTAAAGACTTACCTCTTGGCATGGTTGCTCTGTCAAATATCCAAGCTGTAGTTAGTAGTTAATTATAAGTATAGCAGGCACTGGTAGCACTCCATGCACACAACATCACAAACACTGATATCGAGGACCTCAGATGGCATAAACAAGTTTACAAACACGTAGCAATATTTACAATTTATTCGTTTACTTTTTGACTATGCTCGAGTTACTAATTTTTTATTTGGTTTTTCGTTTGGCTGAAAAAGAAGGAAATACCTCATCATCATCTCGTTCATCAAGTAAATTATATACCTACTCAACTTTGTATTTTGCATTTACAAGCAATTAGCTTTTCTTTTTTTTTTTCGTTTTCATACTTATGTGTGTTTTTCATTTTACAGTTTTCGTTTCATTTCTAATATGTACCTATTTCTTAATTTTTTGTGTCTGCTTTTGTTTGCTTGGCATCAACGATTTTGCAATTTTAATTTTCATGAGATTTTACAGTTGTTTGTTTATGTCCAATTTTAGATTAGTTTATTTTTTTAATGTTTTTCTTAAAGTGTATGGGTATATTCAATGCCAAAATTCTTAGTACAAAACATTATTCTGTAGTGTATATTTATTATTATAATAGTCGTCATTGCTAGTATAGGTATGACGTGATCGCATTGTGGTATTGTTTTACAGTTGTATTTTATGTGCTAAAATTGAATATTCTGCTTAAGTATCCTCTGCTTATGTTTACCATAAACCTACCAGTCTGAGTCTTTGTCGGAAAATTCCTTGCTGCATAAAATAATATAACATTGTCATAACTACATACTGTATTGTCATAACACCAATTCTGTAAAGTTTATGTCCTATATTTTCACTGTTTTTTTTCTAGACTTACGTAAACCTAGAGTAAATGTTTGAAAAACGTCTGTCAGGATATTAATACCAATTGTTTATAAAAGTAGGTACAACAACGAATTGTTTTCTTTTACTCTCATATTAAATACCTGTGAACACGTTACATGTTTGTTTGTTGTTTGGTAATAACGTCAACAATACTACAGAATGTGTATTATTGTAGGCTGTGTTGAGCATTGAGTAATGGGACTAAATAGCGATTGTCAATTGTTTTACACGACAAATTTTAAAATGCTATGCGTAACCGTACATTTTTTGCAATTTTTAGTAGGAGAAAGTACATTTTTAATGCTTGAAACAAACTTGTTATAATGTTAATTATGAATTATCGAAGGTGATAATATATTTGTAGGTTACCTATCAGAATAGTCCAAATAAGTTTTATATGTAGCACAATGACTTTAAAGGTGAAACTTCATTATCCATTCAAAGCAACTTACTTCATCTGTATTAAATGAAGTTTGAGCTTTATTAAAATGTGATAATATTCATACTGCATGGTCGATTTTTACTCATGTTCCGATATAAACTTTTATACCGATACCTCATGTCTAAAGCCACATTTACACTTCCAGAATATTTATTATAAGCCACGCGCATTATAAAACAACAGTTCAAAATGAAAATGTTTCGATTCGGACCGGGTGATGCGATACAATGCCAATGCGGCACGATCTGACTTATTTCACGGAAATAAAGATCCTGACCGGTTTCCGATTGCGATTCCGATTCAAAACGTATGGCCACAAATGTATACATTCAAAATGTTTATGTTCTACCATGTTGATAACGGACAACACTCTCATCTGTATAGCATTGTATCGCAGCATGTATGCCCCCATGACGTACGTAGCTGGCGTGATCTCCTTCCAGAACTCCGGGCTGGACAGGAAGACAGCGAAGAGGTAATAACGGCATCTTAAGTTGAGACCCGTTAGACTAGAGAACCACCAAGCTACAACGAGGCCTTCTAGGTACTTCTAAGCCTACGATTTATCATTTAGCCAAGGTGCAGCCAACGGGGACGCGAAAGGTGCGAGAGTGTTGATGTTTTCCTGCGCAACGACTCCAACATTGAGGAAGGAAGAACATATGATGCATACAACTATACAATTACGTTATGAATGAAAGTTTTTACTGGACCTCGATCACCGTATACAGGAGAGAGGGCGTGATCCCCAGTCTGGCTGGTGTCTAGTTCAGCGGCTTTTCATGGCGATTCAGCGAGTAAACGCGGCCAGTATTATGGAGCTTTTGAGCGACACTCGGCGTGTCAGAGAGTTTTTATTAGATCGGTAACCAAATTCAGTTTTATAGTATTGCAAATTCATCTTAAATTACAGTACCACAACACTGGCACGTTTCGACAAAAAAAAAGGGAAACCATTATCTCATTTATTTTTAGAACGGATGGTTAACTTATCGTTACTACAATTTGGGCAAGAGTGCGGTCACAATTGGGCAGTTGACCAGTTATTCATTCATCGCAATTTCGCTTGATTTCGCTTGATAGCGTGTCGTCTCGGTTACAAGCGTTGCCGCAGCGAGTTAAGGTGCAATTTGAAAACGCAAGTGTGAGGCTCAGAATAGAACAGAAGTCGTCCCCAACAAATTACCGTCCAATTGAGACAAAGAGGATAATGTTTGGCCGCCGTGTCAAGGTTACTTGTAAGCCCGTTCAATGGGAAATAAAAAATGACACGCTAGATTTATTTATTAAATTACTATAGCTTTGACGATAAATGTAACAAATGATTCATGGATTTGAAAAACTAATTTATGGACAACCGATCAAATTAGTAGGTAACTAATTTGATTAAACTGGTTTGATGAAGTTTAATTGGTTGAATAGTGGATAGGTAGACATAAAACTTCTAACTGCGTTCACACATAAACATAGGTACCTATCTATTATATTAAAACACTTATGAATTAGGAAGAATCACGAGTGGCGGCCTTATTGCTGAGAACAATTTCTTCCGAGAAAGTAGCACCAACAAGAATATATTTTATTGCTGTTTGAGGCTCGTGTAAAAGATCTCGTTATTTAATGACTGGAAAAAGATATAGGTACATATTCATTTGGAATCTCAAAATTTTTACACATACAAAAATAAATAAATCATAAAAATATAATATTTAAATTCATCCGATTCGGATTCGATCCAATACTAAAAAAAAAACTTTTTTTAAAGTACACAGTGACGAGACAATCATGAGACGTGGTTGATGGTAAGCAACACGCCTGCCTACTCTGCGACAGTATGCTCTATAGGCAGGAAAGTTGCTTACGGTCCGGCACATGTCTTGCTCGACGCATCATGCTATTCTATATATAAAAACAGAAAGTTGCGAGTTTTAAGAAAACTATGACCATATTTGTCATGCATGGAAACTTGACCTAGACGTATCAATAGTTATTTAGGCATTTCTATGATTGAGTGGCGTGTTTACTCAAAAGCAATCGAGCAACGAATACGAACAAGGCTATGAAAGTTGTTTTTGCTAAATACTATAACATGTTCGCGTCAATTAAAAGAGTCACATGATTAGTGCTCTAGGAATGTGTGTGTGTCTTGTTACGATTATGTGATAAATGTGCACTGTAAATACGAAGATATGTATAACAAATCAATTAAAATTGTGTGGCAGGTAATAATTTTACCGTCATGTATCAAACATTTGCCCAAGGCAAGGTGGCCTAGCGGATAAAAGCTCCGATGAATTGAGAGTGAACATTTTTAAGTACAAGTACAAAAGTTCTCTTCTAAGTAGAGAAATGCGAGTTTGTTATTTTTGCCACTGGCTTTAACAGCAAAGGAAATAGGTATGTTTTAAGAAAGAGATGCATCATCCGCCAACTGGCAATTGGCTTGTTTGAGGGATTGTGGACTTGATTCTCTGCTTGTGAGAATAAGACTCGAGCCACCGCAGTGCTACATAAAGTGATCTGCTTATGTTTATAGTCAAGACTTAGCATATTAAGCAGTCCATCAAATGTTCCCACGGCTGGGACTTGGGGCCATAATCCATTACGCTGGTCCAGTGCGGGTTGGTCGATAACTCAAGACTTATACACGCCAAAATACTGTCAAATTTTTTATTAAAAACTAATTGGTTTTTATACCAATGTTCGATATTTGTAACATCAAATATGTAGTTCATTTGATGTTTCAAAGGTACAAAATTGGACCAAAGTCTGTTTTAGGACTTTTGTCATGTTTCGTAATAAGATCTGAATATTTATAATCCCGTGATTTTTGTGAGTAATAATGGTGCAATCAAGTCTTTATTATTTCGAAATACTGTATAACACCGTATTATCATGAATGAACGCAGCGTATTAATATCGATCGAAGCGTATCGTATGCCGTCAGGTGGTCTGATTTCTTGCATCGGCTCGTGGGTTATTTTTAAATCTATTTAATACTAGGAAGATAGATATGATCATTATTAGTACACCACAATTGCTTTGTTTTTCGGTGTTTCCACATTTACCCAAGATATCCCTGAATAGATTAGCTTTTGCGCAATATGGTGGTAATGGTAAAATATGTTTTTTTTAAATAATTTATGGTACGGAACGAGAAGGCCTGCGCCTAATGTAAGCAATATACTCCTCCATATAACAGCACAGCGCAATGCAGCTGTATGAACATGAAGAGTAATGTAATCACTGCTTAGATATGTCACCGTAAAATTGTAAAAACCGTTAGATTATAATCTAACCCCGTCAGATTACAAACTAACCTACAATAAGATTATAATCTCACGCGTTAGTTTATAATCCAACGATGTTGACACATTTTACGGTGAAAGATCATTTATTTGGTTTTTACGATTATCTATCTTTTAATCCTGCAATTTTTGCGGAAACATTGCACGTACAAAGAACGTTTGTATATCACTTTATGGCGATAGAATAACTGGCAAAAGTGTGATACTTCTCTGCAAAGAGCCCTACTACTGCGGGATAATAAAATAGGTAGTTATCGCTTGCGATTCTCCAAGTGCCACATCCGAGCTTTCTAATAGACTCACAAAATAGTTCACGCTACAAAATTCGTGAAAAAGAAGCACGGACGTTTCTGCAGAAAATGCTAACACAATTTCAAGTAGTCTCCTACATTCCTTTCTATTGTGTTTATGGTAATACTTATATTACGTCACGTCTCTGGTGACACTTTACTATTCCGCGTTGACCAGTCAACAATGTTCTTCAGTTAAATCTAGTCTTTAAATTATTAGGTTTAATGTTTGTCTTGAAGTTTTTTTTTACAATATAAATAGACGGAACGAACAGTAGAAGTAACTGATGGTAAGCAACGCGCCCATAACAGAACAGTGTCACGTAGCTATTAGAATAGCTGCGGTCGTCACCCAAAGATTCAAGATGATACAATATTTCTATGTCCCGTAATTTCACTGGAAACATTGCCCTTCAAACCGGAACACCGTGATGTTTGCACATCACTGCTTAGTATAAGAATAACTGGCAAAGGTGTAGTACTTCCGCAGGACTCCACAAAGAGTCCTACTACTACAAAAGTAAGTAGTTACCAGCAGATATTCAATAATGTATCCTTTCATTTTGCTAAATATATTTATACAGCCTCTATAGCTTTTGATGTGAGGAGTCAGGCTGTCATATAAATAATATTAATGGATATTATAAATGTGAAAGTTTTAATGTCATATCATAATTGGATGTCTGTGGTTCAAATATGTTGCAAGAACTGAACAGATTATTATGAAATTCGGAAACAAGATAGATTGTAGTCTAGAGTAGCACAAAGGTCACATTTATTATCCAGAATATAGAGCTCCTCGGGGAATAATATTTTTCTAAATTCTACCCCGATCTCAGTTGCAGTGGCACTTTACAACCCCTAATATTACTAGGATAAAAAGTAGCTTATGTATTAATGCGGGTTATGTTGTTAAGTACAATATGTTGAATTTGTTTGCAATCCGTGCAGCTGTTACAGGATACACATATACATTTCCAAAACTTTCGCTTTTAAAATATTTTAGCAGATATTTTCTATTTATTCATAAATAAGTTTGTTCACTAATATTTGTAGGTATGCTAGTGGGGATGTTGAACTACGGCCTACATTATTTCCAAGGATTTTTACTACTATAACATAATAATTGTGATTTATAATTAATCAGATATCAGGATAGATTTATGCATAGCAAAAATGAATTTGTTAATAATACGCGAGTACAAATTTGCCACGCGCGTTCATGTATGAAGTAAATGACCTTGTTTTATATCTCTAAAATAATATATTCATTGAAATTCATAATTATTATACTCGTATTATCTAGTTAATCGCGCTTACCTACAGCGTCTGTCTATCCTCAAATTATGAACGGCGCTCGTGGTTCAATGCGAAATTTTGTGGAAACTAATTTATTATCGGTTAAAATTATTTAGTTTTTTTTAACATTGAAATCGATTTATATGCGAATGGCTATGCACTTTCATTGACCAATTTCTTTTTATTATATCGTTTTCTTGAGTTATTTACAACAGTATTTATAATTAGTATACTTAGCGCAATGTTAAGTAACTTGTTTAATTATGTTGTCTTCTTAGGTAATCCATAAACGAAACGTGTCAAATAAGTAAAATTTCACTTTCAGTTTCTGATGTTTTAAATGTTAGGTATATACTAACAGCTACTATAATAATATAGGTAACTTTACCGATCATATGCTTTATAAATAAGTTGGTATCGACCTAAAATGATACCTAATTAGTAGAAAATAAGTTACTTATTTATTATTTACCTTTCAACAGAACTAGCAAACGTAGAACATGATTGCAATCATATCGAATTCGCGCCGCATTTTTTACGATCAGCTGCGCTTGCGCACGTCTGATTTGCAAAACAAACGACTGCTTGAGATTGTCCCAGCTTATCTACGCATGTTTAAAGTGAATGGAGCACAGTTCTCAGAAACGTTCTAGAAAGTGGCCTTAGGACGCCCGCAGTCTGACATTGATACAAAAAAAATACGAGCGGTTTTAAAAGCTCCTTGTCGTATATTTTTAACTCAATTGAAACATGACAGCATTGTTATGTTTATAAGTCACCCGATGATAAGCCAATCGTCGCGGTTATCGGTTAAATATAGACCCGGGAATGTGCTACTCACTTTCTCGGCTGGCGAGTCCACATGTGTATTTCACAACACTACGGAACAGGTAGTTGGTGAACCTGGCACAACACATGGTGTACTGTTTTTGGTACTTAGAGTAATGTCATTTTCGTGTGTTAAACGCGGGCGAGACGAGCGCGAGTGGTGGGCGCACATATTACACTAGCCTGTTGAGGCAGGGCACGGACAGCGGACCATGGCGACGGTTCGGTCGGCACCCAGGAGGTGGAGTATCAAGCACCAAGCACGCGCGATCAGCTCACAGCCGATCGCCCCGACACTCCGACATGCACTGACTTTTTTTCCATTACGGAGACAATTAATGTCAATGACTGACGAAACCAGAAGCCGCTTGGTGTTTCTCAGTCAATAATACTATGTTTATAGTATTTTTATGGGCTGATAGATTTATAAGTTATTGACTTTGCTCGGTTTCTCCGGCTGGGTGGTTTGTTTAAATCGATTAACATATTTGCGGTGATTCGGTTTATACGTCGATTAATTGCATTCAAAAAGGTTCTTGTGAAATTTAATTATCAACACTCGATGGAGTAATTTCTGTAGAATATTGACTTAGGTATAACTTATTTTAAATACAATGTTACCGTAAAATTTTAAAAACCGTTAAACTCCAATCTAACGACGCGACGTTAGATGAACTAAGCTTATCTCCCGTGGTTTATATTGTACACTAATAGTGAATGCTATATTACAGTGACATTTATGTATATTGGAAAGCCGGTAGGTTTTGAGCCTAATCACGTGTTACATAAGTGATCCATTTTGTATGGCGTTGTTATGAAAACCGCGTACATACCTACTTGAGTACTAAAAACGGGCATCGTTTTCAAAACAATGATTTCATTTCCTAAGTACCTACCTACATACTAAACTAAACCACTATGTAAGAAAATAGACTAGGAATTACTCAGTCACGTAAGTAGATAGATTCATAGAAGAAAGAGACGAAGTGCATTTTATAACTTAAATCATAGTAAACTTATATAATAAAATATGGATTCACCTGATTGCGTATGACCTGCGCAGACGTTATACCTTGTATTCCAGACGTTATTAGGTAACCTCAAGAGTCTGTAGTCTTTTGTAAATGGTATAGAACCGTTTACTAGATATCTAAGTTTTATGAAATACAAGCAACATCCTGCGGTTTTATTCGCATAGTTCTCGTTCCTCTTACTTTAACGCGATAAAAAGTTTAAAAAATGCTAATCCGAACTATTGTGAATGTGAAAGTTTGGGTGTTTGGCTATTTATTGCTAAATCATAGAAACGGCTGAACAAATCGGGTTAAAATTTTGATAAAAGTTAGATTATAATCTGGAATAGTCATATTTTAAGCTGGTTATTATAGCGGGAAAAAATCGGGAACGGGAATTGCGCAGGTAAAACCGCGGGCGCTTCTAGTACCAATTCAATAAAAATAATCCGTTAGATAACGGAGGTCGTTGATATACTTCACTGCATTTGCAAGGTGCAGAGGTCAAAAGTCAGTTATTATGTTTGTTGTAGTACCGATAAGCGTTGAAATATATCCTGAGAGTACCTAGGTATACCATAACCCGTTCGATGAAAATACAGTTTACTTGAGTAAGTTCAAAGATTTTGGGATTCGAGGAAGTGACGTTATGTGAGTAAGTGAGAGTGCGTAGGTAAGTGAGGTACATATGGCAAGTAGATAAGAAAAATCTTTACTAAAAGCCACAGAACAGGAGAATGAATTATAAAAAAAAACTTTAACTTCTATAAAAATTAGGTACATTTCAATGGCTAATCCAAGGCTGCCACTAAAGTAATGGTCAGGAGCGGAAAGCCTAACCAACAACTTATCATATTCTTTAATTTCGGGTGTAAAGTTTTCGTAGTCAGTAGTTCGGTTTCCATCTGTACGTTTTATTTATTAGATATTATTGTAAAATTTGTTACACAAATTAATATACCATTTCATATTCTCGTACACGCGACCTTTGAATTCTAGTGGTTTCATTTTCAAGTTTAGTACCTTCTGACATTTTAATGAATCAATATTACAGCTAATTAATTTAATTAGTGTCAATAAAAAGGTAAATAGTATTATTTTGTCACCAGAAAACCACATTGTATGGCTGTATTTATATTTATTGAATCCACTGCAGAAAATAAAATATAGATACACTAATAAGTATTAATAAACATGGGGTAATTACCGTGATTGTAGGTATGGATATTTACATTTGTTGTCCATTGACCCATGAACAAGATGTATGAATCAGCATCAAATTATTGGAGACCGTACAATCACGGTAAATAAAATATCTAGTCCTACTAATATTATAAATGTCAATGTATGGATGTTCGGATGTTTGTTGCTCAATCACGTCCTAACGTATGAACGGACCGGGCTGAAATTTGGAATACAGATAGATTATAGTCTGGAAGAACACATAGGCTACTTTTTATCCCGGAAAAACCACGGGAACAACGGGAACGGGAACATCGCGGGTAACACCGCGGGGCGCTGCTAGTAATTAATAACACTAGTATGTTGAAAAACCGCAATAGCTCAAACAATTATTAAAATATTTCCGCGAAGATATTCTGAACGAAATAAATAAGATATGTCATCAAATTGTAATTAATTTGTTCCGATTATTCAACAACTAAATTGTTCAGAAAAGGATTATCCAAAACGGAATTTATTGTTGGTAATCTTCGGTGACAGATATAATTAATAGCTTGTTTTAATTCGCTCTTAATCGCGAAACGTTTTGTAATTTACCAATTAATTACGATAAACGAGACTTTCAAGGCGTTTACTATTTGTTCTCGTATTAAACACTGATGATTCAAACATATATTTTTAAGATACAATGTTTCCTCCTGGTTAGACAGGATAAAGGTGAGAGAACAGTGGTAGCCCCAAATAACGAACTAAGAAAGTGGAAATAAAGTTCCATATTGCCCCGATGTATTCGACGAGACCGTATAGTAGTTTCGTGAGCGTGCTCCAACCGAGCTGACCCAAGTCCACACCTCGATTCCCCTGGGGAGTATCCCCAGGTGCGTTGGTCGAATGGCAGACTCTGACCCCGTGACTCTGATCCCGTGCCTTACCGGAGAAACCTGATGGTTATAATCGGTACCACTTTTAGTGGTGTCGAGTCCCACCCCCGCCGTCGTGTCGTGTCGTGTGAGGTGTGAAGGCAGGGCAGGGCAGGGCTTCGTTGGGGACGTTGAAATACACCCCCCCTAGGTTTAGATTTCTCTCTAGCAAAAACCCAGAGTAAAAAGATGTTTTTACTGTCGGAATTTGATTTTTTCCCCCGAAATGTCTGTTGTGGAGGTCCTCTGATTGTGGAGGCCCCGGGGCATATGCCCGTTTGCCCTCCCCTAAATCGGGTCCTGGTGCCCAGAGCCCCGGTAATGAGGACAACCTCTAAACCCCTTCTTCCCCAACGTCGGGAAGGAAGGAAGGAAAAACCGATTTCAATAATTTTTGTTTCTGATTATAAATAGAAGTGTTTCGGTGGAGTAATAAACAAATAGTAGTAACCGGACTATGTTTTTAAAATTGCTGCCTTGTTTGTTGACAGCTTTTATAGTTAGCGTCCTAAACAATTTCAAAATTTCGAATCACTACTCTGAAATGTTATTTGTTGAAATAACAATGTAGTTGAAATGTTAACTTTGTGACTGCAAATTGTCCTGTAAGTTTTTTCCATAAACTAATCGTATAGTTCTACAAATTACAAAATGTATGCCTTAAAGAAAATTTTGTTGTTAATAACCTTAGTGTAATTTTTAGTTTGGTTTACAATACGATTTAATCATCCAACACAGCTTTGTAAGTAGATACCTATATGCCGGTTACTTGGAAGAGATTGCTCTCAGAAATAAGGCCGCCATTTGTGACGCTAGTTCATAAGTGTTTTACTGTAATATTTTGTATCACATTATAGAGTTATATTTATGCAAAACAAAATCTAAATACTGCAATAATGGTATTTCCTAAGACACTTCCGTCTTTGTCGTAGTAGGTAAGTAATTATTCTTCTGAACCTTGCAATAATCTGAGAAAGTAAATTGATTTCGATTACGTCTCAGTATCTGTACGATTCGATTCATAAAATTTCGAATTAATCATTCACATTTACGGTCTTACCAGTATTGAAGTTTTATGAGTCGCTTATCTAATGGAAGTCGGTAGTGGTCGAAATGAGGTTGGTACCGACTATTTTATTTTTATGTATTGTTCCGATATTGTAGTCTTTTATTAGATATTAATAGACAAAAAAATTGGCAGTTGGACTGCCGATAGAAGTGAAAACTTATAACTCAGAATTTGATAGCTCACTTTGGAAACTACGCGGGTGAAACCGGAAGGAGTGGCCAAGGCCATCTAGAAGTGCGTCAGCATTTCTAGATGGCCATGGCTTTGGCTAAGATGGCCAATGGCCTTGGTCCCGCGCTTACCGGAAGATTTGTTTAATTTACGAACGTGACGCTTGAGGTCAATTCACAGCCCACGAAAAATATGTCTGTGATGCGCAAGAAGTGTTCACTTCAATAATACGATGTCCACAGTGCAAGGATAAAGTTAACGAAACACACTTTTTAAACTGAATAAACAATATTAGCTAATATATACCGATAGAACGTTTGTCAACAAACAAAACATAGATTTCCATTCATTTGGAGGCATTTATTTAGATTGACGTATGAGTATAGACCAATTATTCAAATGCTCATCACTGAGTTAGTTTAATATTTAGCTCGAAGCGTTGTGTGGCCACTTAAATAGTCAAACGATGTCACAAAAAAAAATATAATTAGGTATTTAGACAGAATCCTACGTTTTAATATTAAGTGTAATATTATAGGGCCATTAATAAAAGAATACATAAAATAATGCGTGTCTCGGAATAACACAGGTAGGTAGTGCTGTGAATAGCCGTAATAAATAGCTTAAAAATGTTTGAGGACATGAGATCCCAAGTTGTCGCTATTTTGCGTACGTAGGCATGTTTACTAAATTATTACCATTTAGACCTAAAACTAGAAAGGCATAATCGGTAACATAGTTTTATAGAACAAGCAATAAGTAGCTAATCTATAATATAAAAATGAATCGCAAAATGTGTTGGTAAGCGCATCACTCAACAACGGCTGGACCGATTTGGACAATTCTTTTTTTTTAATGTTCGTTGAAGTCCAAGGGTGGTTTTTACGGCGAGAAAAAAACAAATAATTGTCGGGAAAACCCTGAAAACAGCCTATTTCTTTTTCCCATACACACGTTTTCTTACTAAAATGTTAAGGGAATTTCAGTTTTTTTGCGTATGTGATAAAGTTCATGTTAAATAAAGCGCTTTCCCATACAAACGTTTTCTAACTAAATTGTTAAGGCAATTTGAGCTTTATTGCTATGAACTAAAGTTCATATTCAATTACAAGCACTCACTTATGGCTAAGCAATATATATGTGTGTTCCTAACGTCAAGGAGTTAATTTGCACTTTATTCCTGCTGCACAAAGCTCAAATTCCATCATATCTATCAAAACATTCTGCGTGTGTTGCGTTGGAGAATAGGATCGCGTTCTAATGTCACGTTCCGAAATCCGCTCAGAAGAAACTCAACAAAAGAGATAATATCGTGAACCAAATCAAATTGAATAATTACAAAACATAATTTATTTTGATTTAGTTTCGGCACGTGATGTACAAAGCGTCAGTTTTCACGTCATTATATCAATCAAGTGTCAGTCAAACACAAACCGCATTACCAAAAGTATTTTATTATTTTGAATTATTAATTTAATATCCCTACCTATGTAAAATAATTTAAATACATACGTTTTCCAACGGGCTGTGGAGGCCAGTATTTTCGGATAGGAACTAACGGACAGAATACGAAACACCATACTGCGTTCCAAAACCGGAATAGCCGATGTGACTCAAAAAACAGCCAATTTGAAGTGGGATTGGGCTGTTTTGTTACATGTTTGCTGCATGTCGGATAATCATTAGGCCAAAAGAAGTACGCCACGCGGAGGAAATCAGATTGCAAACGACGACGCGGCAGACTAAAGAAACGATGGCAAGGCAACCTCCACAAATATCGGACAGACTGGGCTGTATTAGCCATATGTAGAAACGGAAAAGTGGAAGGAAGGTATGGAAGCCGTTGGCCAACATTGAGACAAGACAGCCACATGATAAATAGATACTAATATTATGTAAATGAGATAGATGCAAATGAATTAAATTTCAAAATTCAAGAACACAGATACAGGCGGATTTGCAACTCGGTCTTTGCAACGGCACAAGGTTAGCTATAAAAAATACTGAACAATGTGACAGATGCAACTATACTGAAAGGAAAGTATAAAGGAGAAGACGTTTAGATACTTAACACGCATCCAAATGATTTCGACTGATGTACCAATTGAGTTTAAACGACTACAGTTTCCAGTGCGGCTTGCTTTTGCTATGATCATAAACAAGACCCAGGGGCAACCTTAACTCGCTCAGCGCCAAGTCCTATATGCAAATACCATCAAATTTTCACATTTTTTAATTTTGTTTTTTTTAGTGTTATGAGTTATATAATAGTATAGAAAATAATCACACCCCGTCATCCCTTTTTATTTTTTACCGGTGTGTATATTTTTTTAATACACGTGGCCCGGAAAACAGTTTAAATGAATAAACAATTTCCCAGGTCATGTGTATCAATAAAGATACACATTCCGTAATATTATTTATCTTTGTGTCTCTCTAGAATACACATTTATTATTCAACCAAATATTATCTCAAGAAACTTACTATCACTCAATTTAGGCAACAAATAATCTAAGTTTTACTAAAACGATCTGCTCAGTCAGCCGGAGGTGAAGTGCCACCAGCCCCTATTTTGACAAAAAGACCATCTAATAGAAAACATTATCTAATAAAGAACAAAGTTATAGAGAAAATTGTACGCTGAAGATGTGCAGAAGTGCTATGAAAAGTATGACAGGAAAGTTATTATTGGCAAGACTCTCAGAACAGCTTAAACAACAACAAAATGCTATGTATGTGAACGTTTTCCGTGTCAAAACTGTTTCAACAATATTCACTGATTTATTTTAAACTTAAAAAATTGGTTATTTAGTTTCTAAGTAACTTTCTTTGTTTGAATAAAATTATTTAAATGTTATTTATTTTTATTTTTCTCTTAATGTCTTCTTAACTGATTGTCCGATTCCCAACCCAAAACCACTGGGAAAATGTATTGAAAGCGTGCGTATTTTGGATATACACTGCTTTAACTGAAATGGGGAGTGTGTATTATAAACTATCCACACTCTTTATGACAGTGTGTACCCTAAACGATACACATGGCGCTGAGCGTGTTATAGTGTTGGTGGTATTAATCTAGAAAACCCATGTCTCTCACATGGTCAATTATTTTGCATATAGCCCTTCCGTGTTCGAAAACCATCAGATTTGTTTGTCTATGTGCCAGGTAATCAAACAAAACACATCGTATATCACAAAGCACTGGCCTGGAGGACACAAACAACTAAACGCATAACTGTTTTTGCATAATGCTTACAAGCATAACCATATATAGCATAACGATAACTTAGCATAAAATTTAAAGGCACACATTGAAAAAAGCAGACGGTACACCTAATAAATATGACACTAAATAGAAATATTTATACTCCGGGTGGGCTCCCGCCAAAAGCTCAGCAGTTAGCCCTGAGTGTCGCTTCTTCATATGATACTCGGCCTAAGCTCCACTACGGAGTTCACCGGCTCGCTTCGCTCGCCACCTACCCCCTTCGCTACGCTTGACCTCGCATGGCTCGCTCCACTCAGGACCTCCCTTGAGCTTCTGGGTCCCGCATTTTTTATATACACTCTAGGGGTAGTAGCGACAAGACTAGGTGGAGTCGAGGTGCTCCGAGTTGGATCTGGGTCCTATGTAACCTGGGTCTATGTTAAGTAGCACAACAACTAATTAAAAAATACCTAAAGAATATTATGCGTCGTATCAATATGCCTAAAGACTATTATGCGTCTCATCAATAGTCGAATTTAATGTAGTACAATAGAATTGTATGCTTAAAACACATTACGCCAAAATAATATTATGCAAAAGTTGCATTATGGCACTATACATTATGCTACATTCATTATGACAAAGTAAGTTAGGAACAAATAGTTATGCGTTTTAATGGGCACCCGAAATAAATATGTAATTAATAAAATACTTAATGCAGTTCACTGAATACATCTCTTACCAAGTTTCTACAGTATAGTTCTTATAGTTTCGAAAAAAGTGTCTGTGACATGCGGATGGACAGACAGACATACATGACTAGCCCATAAGGGTGAGTCTTTGTTTTATGTATTTGTTGTTGTCGGGACAAGATTTGTACAATAGAAAATTTAGAAAATGTAGACGAAAAAATATATGGTGGTACGAAGTTCACCGGGTCAGCTAGTCTATATATATAAAAATCAATGCCACTTTTCGTTGTTATTGAACTCCTCCTAAACGGCTGGACCGAATTGAATGTTTTTTTTTGTATACGTTTGGGTAGGGCGCTGGAAGGTTTAGATTCACAAATCAGCCTGGCAGATGGCGCTGTAGTTGATATCTAGGTTATTATTCGAGCGAAGCCGGAGCGGGCCGCTAGTAGAACATAACAAAACATGACACGTTATAAAATTACTCAGTTTTTCTAAAATCGATTGGATCTAGGTAAATAAATGTAAATTATTTTTTGATCATTCTTCACACACCACTAATTCGCTCCAAACTAAGCAAAGCTTGTATTTTGGTACCCAAATATTGGCGGACATTCAAAATCCAATACTAACTACCCTCAAACTTAGCAAAGCTTGTAAAATGGGAGCTAGATCTTATAATGTATACATATTATGTATATATCATCAATCATCATCAACATCCCACTACATGTTCCCACTGCTGGGACTCGGGGCCTTCTCTCGCAAGGAGAGAGTTAAGGCCATAATCCACCACGCTGGCCCAGTGTGGGTTGGTGGATGTATTTAAAATTAAGGAATAATGTATTCCTGCCTCTTCATTTGTGCCATTATGGTATCGGAAGATTACATCGAAAATTTCAAAAAACATCCTGAAACATTCCTGAACATGGAAGCACATAACCGACGTCAAACAGTCGAAAAGGGAACGAAACACGACATAGGAAATTACAATACAAATGAGAGTATATTTTCAACCTCTGTGTATGGTTAATTAGTCTCGGGCGTCATCTTGTGCGATAATTTGAAAAGCAGACACTACGTTTGGCACGCTATTGTAAGTCGAGCTCAATAGTTTCGCGCTAACATAAATATTACTGAAGGCTCGTCAGTTTTCATTGTTTGTTTAATCGGTTTTACGTAAGAACTCAAGTTTTTTGACAGTTTGCGAACAATTATTTACTCGCTAGCTTATTTTTCAGGAGCTACTCGAGGAATAGTGGTAACTTATTAAAAAGTATTAGCATAAGCAATCTGAAGTGGCAATAGGCCGGTCATATATTTATATCGCAGAACCTATAACAGTTGTATTTTACATATTCTATGGTGGAGACCGCGAATCGGCTTAGGATAACGCAGTGTAGGACATCCTGACATTAGATCGAATGACGATGTACAGAAGACAGCAGGCAGTTGAGGTAGTGAATGGAAATGTTAAACTGAGATCACTGTCCTGTAGTGGCCTACGATACGCTGATAATGATGAAGATGATAATTAAGAATAATTATTATTTGTGGAAATGAGGCAAAGATTAACTGTAATAGAATTTTACTATAAAAACTAACGTGGTTGCTACAAATGTTCAATAAGTTAACGGGTTTATATCGTGTCATATGGTCGGTGCACTCCGACTTACATTTCAACCGCATTTTGGAAAATTTTAAATTCTACTGAAACAAATTAAATTAATCAATTTTTTATTCAACTAAAGCACTGTGTGTAGGCAAAAACAATGTGGAAAAATCCACGGGCTAATGCCCGTGAATTTCATCTATCATATATAAAAGAGAAAGTGAACGTTCTGTATCACATTATTGCTAACTCAATAACGAGGAAGGAAAAAGTAAAATAGCAGATTCATCAGATCTGATCTAATTCTCATGATTATTTGTTGATTGATTGCTTGAACTAATCGCTTGGTCTACGTCATAACTAAATTATCGAGTATTTTATTCTGCTCTGGTATTTAGTAAATAGGACGATGATGACGATTGATGAACCTTACCTGAAATAAATTATTTAAATAGGTTATTTACGTGTTTTTGTGTTTACCAGTGCATATAGAACTTCTGTAGCATCAAAAAACGTCTAAATCCGAATGTAAAAACGTGATGTATTTTATTATAATAGGTTTGCACCTAAAACGTTATCTCACTTGTTATTAAGTGACGCTGTTGTTTAACTTGGTGCGCCTGAAAATCAACCATAAACTTAAATCTTTATTGAGTTTCGAGATATCAGAACTCCTAACGGCTGAACACATTGGGTTGACATTTGGAACACAGTTACTTTTTATCGAGGTAAAATAATTATAGGACTACGGACTACGCAGATAAAATCACGAGACGCGCTAGTAAGAATGTATTCTACTAATGTATACTGTATTGAAATGTTTACAAATGTTTTGAGACTATCAGCAGAAAACACAAGGCAGGGAGGGAGAGGGATTAGCACTGTTTATGTTAAAGCGACCTGACCGAAGGTTAGGTCACCTCAAAGATATGGAAATTCCTACTGTTTACATATTTCGTTTGACGTAAGACCATAAAATGCAGAATTAAACTGGCCATCAAAGAAACAGATGTTACTCGGAATAATATTTTACTTCCTACATATTATGAAACATGGATTTCAAAATCTGGCTGGATTCTCTCGTCTTTGTTACATTTGTTCGACTTTGATTGTTTGCGTCTATAGGAGTTGTACAACGTTACGGAGAAATATTGAGCTGACTGAGCTAAGACCTTAAATTTAAAATATTAGACTGGACTTAATCACGATCTAAATTATAACATAATTAAATCTAGTGTAATATTTTCAGGAGTACAAATTAAAAAAAATATATAGACCTGATTTAAGTACATTTTATCTCTTTGAACACGTTTGACGTCTTAGACTTTTCGTCCATCTTTGACCGCAGCGTCGTTTTACATCATGAGATAGCAGTCAAGCGAAAGCCTATCGCCGATAAAATAATATAGAAAATTACAATACTGATTTGACGTGACTAAAAAAAGTATATTTTGGCGGTGCCAAGGGACTATACGAATTATACCAGAAATAACAAAAAAATAACAAACATACAAGGTTATGGAGAACTTCGTGCATTCATAAGGAGCGCTACATGAACAACTTTTACTATGAAGCTAAGTAATCAGTTGTTCCATAAATATCGTTACACTCCATATTAGAGCGTATAGTGCAAAGTGCATACCACGGTGTATACCAATGTATTCTAAATTTGATTCACGTCAAATCGATATACATATTAGTTTTCTACGTTTTATTTGCATCAAATATATTCTCTCGCTTGATCACATTTTTTTATTCGAACTAAATCGGTAAAATAAGTCCCATTCAGTATTCACTCCACGAATGAAATAAAAATTCCAGTAAAACCGGACGTTCATGAAATTACACACAAGTCTATGAAAGCTCTTAAAAGCTTCATAAATTAAATCATTCACTACGAAAGCTAATTTGTAGTCTTTACACGACGGTGAATATTTTTGCAATGCATTTCATAGTGCAAGCTCGCACCGTTGCTTGTTATTTAAATATGCAACGTGCATCGAGTGCTTTCATGGTAAGCTTAGGGTTACCACACTCATTAATACAGGTATACCTTCTGAAATGAAAATACTAGTATACCATCTGAAATACCCCTGGGCTCGTATTAATTGAGTGTGATAAGTGGGTATGACAGATATATTTATTTAAATAGATCTTAAAACTGATGAAAGTACACATAAAAAGTAAGTAAACTTTTTTATCTCTGATAGGTTTGCAATTGACTGCCATCTCGATCTTAGCAGCGATGCACTTTACGACTTTGATGACTATGACGAGCGTGCTTAATGCGTGCGATAATCGATTTGAGGACACTAAGATTGTATCAAACTTGAAAGCTTCCTTTTTACCCGACTGCGCGACGCAAAGGAGTGGTAATGTGTTTAACAGTCTATGTATGTATGTATGTATGTATGTATGTTCCTTTGAAGCACTATACAGACCAAACGCCTGGGCCGATTTTTATGATTCACACGTCAATCGATTTCTCTTAATCTGGCGAGTGACACTAAAGACATGACGTTAGTGTAAGTCCAATATGGCGGATTCAGGACGCCATATTGTCCAAATTAAAAAAATGAAAATCACCAAAATATGTCAAGAGAGGTATCGTTGAATAGGTATTTAAAAATAATGTTTAGCTTTCTCTCAATGTTTTTTCTCACATTTATAGGTTTTTAGGTAGCAGAAAACTTCGTATAACTAACTGTACGTGTGAATGTGGATGGACATTATATACTAATGTAGCTAGTAGGCATCGATATAAATCAACAGATTTGCCCTGAGCTCCTTGAAATTGGTAATAAACTGCGTCTCTGTATGTATCGTAAGCGGTTTACAAGCAACCAATCTAGTTGACCCCTATAATCGCTAGCGGCGAGATTTGCTGTGGTTCTTCTTATTTTGGTTGGTGACACCGAATATTGGGAGGTAATAACGTCCGGCGTCCACCGCGTCCTGCAACCGACTAGAACGGAAAGAGTGAGCTCACTCTTCCCAACGTTGACATGATTGCGTGCGCCGTGAAGTTTGGGATGGGGCCCATCTTGGGTTCTACGATCTATGCTAGTAGGTATATTGGACTACCTTTTTTTCGTACGTGCAGGAAATGTATTTACGCATACCCTACTGCCCCGTCCGGGGGGTCTACCGCCTAACGAAAAACGCTTTGCCGCTTTGGCATTGCCGTCTCTTTCGTTTCAGGCGAGAAGAAAAGAGACAGCAATGTCAAAACATCAAAGCGTCAAAGCGTTTTTCGTTAGGCGGTAGAAGCGCGGGAGACACAGCCGGGTTACGTTGCACTCTATATCATGTATGGATATGGTGCCCCTATCTACTAATAAACCTCCATGGGGTTTCAACTCTGCCGCTGATAGTGGGAACACGGAACCGCTCTCGGATTGAACAATTAGATTGTATGTCGAATAATAATGGATCCCGACTCTTCAGTTGTAATGTTCTTTTATTAGAAAATATTGTATATATTTCAATAGTTTTAATATAATAACATATTATAGAATTCTAGACCACCAGAAATCTAAATGCTTGTTTTATTCTTTTCAGTTTTTTTAATATGCGAGTACGTAGTTTGGTTCACTTTTTACGCAGTCGGGTTTTTGAGTTTTTAAATTATATTTTTTTATTTAAAGTTGATTAAATTTTCTATCCGTATAAGATGGAGGTGACCCTAGCTATTATTCCTACGTGTAGCGTTGGAAGTTTTCGTAATGAAAGGCATGTACCTAGTACTTTGACGAGGCTGCCGGGGAAGTATCATACATTTTTTAAACACACCACTGCCATCTGGCTACAATTTGGCAGTTTGTGCAAACATGGAATGTGCAACATTTTGTACAATATATTACTTTTACGTTTGCGTTGTCGTAAACATGAAAATTCACATAAGACGTTGTATTTATTAAAAAAAGGAATAATTCACTGAAATAAGTAACCATTTATGAATAGTTCTGTTCAGTGATATATTGCTTTGTTGCTATATATATACATATAAACAACTAGTAGTAGGGGGTAATCGCCGGTGGTACTTATAAAATATAGTCTACAGCACTCAGGGATCACGTACATATCCAATGGTAAAATAAAATCGGCCCTCGTCTTGGTCTTGAGATCTTTTGAAATCGGTCTTGAGATTAACACGTTCAAACAAATAAACGCTTCAGCTTTATAATATTAGTATCGTTTTAATAAATTTGTATCCGTATAAAACCTATTAATAATCCATGGTTCTCTTAGATGCTGAAATTAGATACATTCGTTAGATAGGTAATCTTTTGCTCTCAAAACTTTTCTATTGACCTACTTAAATCCTACGTAAATTTAAGAAAAATCCTAGGTAATACAATAATTACTGAGCGATAAATTTATCACTAACTCACATGATAACCCGTATTAGCTCTAATGCCATCTTATTCCGTGAAACTCTTCCTATTTGCCTATGTATATCCTTATATCCTATTTCTAATAGATTTCTATGTATCATAGATTTCCTTTTCGTGTTCCTGCATAAATTTGCCAGCTGCAATCTAGGTTGCACTGGTAAAACCTAGGCTGCAATTTAGACCGTCACCTTGCAACACGGAAGACGATAGGTACATATGTCACAGCACGTACTTTTGAATTCTCTCATGTATTTATGCACGGCAATAAATGCGTTTCCTGTTACGCTCATGTGCATAAACATGATAGATTGACATTGGTAAAAAAAAAAGAAATTGTGCATCAATAATGGTCTTATATGATAAAACAACGCAAAACTTGAATATTTTTATACTATTATGTTGACATATACGTAAAATATAATCTCATACAGTTAAATATAGGGAAAATTCCAATGAGAAAAGACCATTCAGATGAAGAAATACATATATTGTAAAGTACCTTCAGTGGGGACGTGATCCAACCTGAGAATAAATTTCCTGTTTTCTGCTGCAATGTCTAAATTTAGGATAGCCATGACAATGGCCGACCTCGGATGGGAGATGGCTTATTGAAATGAAGAAAAATGACGCACAAATTTAAAATTGTCATAATGTTTTACAATGGTTTTAAACGAAGACGACATAGGTAAGAAGAAATTTCGTTAATGGCGTTCCGACTAAGTATCTATATATAAAATCACCTCTCATAAAACCTGAGGATCGGGCTGACTAGAAGACTACCGAACCATGGAAAGGGACTTATTTAACAGCGTAAAGTAAAGGATAGGAGTACTGGTAACATCGTATTAAATCTAAACTGCATAAACATCATAAGCTTAGTCAACTCATTCTTTGTTACCATTCCTGGGACTTGGAGACATCTCTTAAAAGGAGACAGTCAAGGCCATAATTCACCACGGAGGCCATGGGTAGGTGGATGGCCTATATCCTCGAAAGATGTCTTTCTTGGAATACGCCGTTTTCCTTTCGATGTTTTCCGTTACCGTCAAAGCCAGTGATGATGATAAACTTTTAGATCTGAATTTAGCAAAATATTCAAAAGTGCAGGCTCGATTCGAACTTACGCCTTCACGAATATGAACTGGGATTTTCTTGCCACTAGGCCACTACAAGAATCTGAACAAAGTTTTAAATTATTATGTTTATTTGTTTTGAAAATAAAAGTAAATTCCTATATAGTCGTGGCCGGAAGGAAACGGCCTTGCGCACGCGCCGCTGTCTCGACATTGGCCTTTTAGTAACTTATTATAATGATCTCGTGCGAATGACCGCCCCATGAACTGTGTAAACAGTGTTTAACGTCATGTCTCAAAGCAATTATTTAGTAGAACAAATTACTTGCAATCACGACGGTAATTGCTTTTAGATATTTCCTAAGCTACATTTAAAACCTAAACATCATTATTCTTTCGGTAAACTAGCTTTGTCTGTGTAGTCCAGACTAAAGCATTGATTCTTGGTCATTTGTTTTTTTTTTCAAACTTATATTAGAAACCGATTCACTCTGGACTTGAAGACACCCAAATTATATCCATAAGAATATATCCACTCAGGCAATGTATTCCAATGTTTAGAGGTTCTTATTACGAACACTGTGTAATACTTCAATTGACTTTCATAAGAGTGTGTATTTAGTGTACCCAAATTGGAGGAATAATTTTAATTCAATTAAAAATGGAGCCCAATTTCTTAGATCGTGGCTTCGTTAGATGTGTTTAGTGTTAGTAGTACTTGTTGTGTTTTTCCTTTTACTAATAAAAGCCTATTCAAAGTATTACTTCTTTGCCAATTAAGTTTCTTCTAGAACTCACAGTTTTCCAGAAATGTCTAGTCCGAAATATATCGTGTTCATGTTTAATTAACTAAACCATCGATTACTAATTGTACTAACCACTACATTATAAGTAGGGTATCTGTTCAGTGCGATCCGTGCCCTCACGGATAATGGATGGGATACCAATCACAGTTTGCGGTTAGGCTGTAATTGGATAAGGGGTGCTTCTACGATCCCTTATGGTATTTCGTCTTTGAACAACATTATGTGGCGTTTATTAATGTGATCGTTTTTGCAGATAACTTTGTATTCGTGTCCTAAAGAAGAGAATATTAGTAATTTGATTTAGTTCTGAAACACTATACCGTAATGATTTTACAATATAAGGATCTTTTCTTCCGTAATATATAAATAATTGGTGTGGGTGTGGGAGTGCTGTGGGACCAGTTTTTCTATGAAATTGTGGATAGTACATTTAGAGTAAATTCATTTTAATGCTGTGCCTCGATCGAAGAGTCACAAATAACTGTAATAGCGCAATTTTAATCACATTACATTTAAAATAGTGTGTTCTTTTAAATTTTGCTATTATAAGTTCACGTTACTACAGCAGTTATATTGTCACCTGCTACTACGGTTGTTCACTACACTAGTATTCATGATTTATTATGGACTATTTACCGTGGCTATTTAGATATTACACGATATTTCTATACAGTTTTACTAACCATATTCAAGGGTAAACTAAAAGTTTAATTATCCTAATAGTAGAGTTTAAAAAAGAACAACCGGCAAACGTGGTGGTACTTCCCGATACGAACTCTACAAAGAGTACAAAAATCTGAAAGACTTAAAATTTGCCAAGAACGTATTAATGCAAGTTGCACCAACTACAGCAGGATGTAACATTGTAACAGCAATAAGATCGGTAATGGCTGAACAATGCCAGTTTACACCGCGCTACATTACACCGCGCTACATTGCAACGGTGTTCAATATGTCACGGAATGTGACACTTTAGATAAACGTCCCATCTAACGACGCTGTTGACGTTGTGTTGAGAGCCGGTGCAGATTATAATTTGCCACGGTTGTTTGTGATAATCGAGTTAAACACCGTGGGAGATCGGTTTTGATTCGATGTCTTTGTTAAGGGAATATTTTTCTACTTTTATGCGGTTTGAATATCAACCTGCACTAGGTCAGCGTGGTGGATTATGGTCTAGACTCTTTTCTTGCGAGAGAAAGCCACGATTCCCAGAAGTGGGTACATTTAGTGGGCTCTGCTTATGTTTATGCAATAAAACTATAGGTAGCATACAATTCGTTGGTACCATCAAAGAACAGTTGAGCGGATACTATTTGTAGGTACTCATCATCAACGAAATCTATGGTAGCCAGATAGCTATATAATACTTAAGTAATTGGAAATACATACATACTTATGATACATTTAAACGCTGATACAGAATAAACATCTTTATATATAATACAAATGTAGAGATTGAACTTAAGACCTACGGTTTAGTGGCTCCAAATAGTTTCATTGAGGGAACAGGGAACTAGTGTGAGACAATATTGTATCACTGGCACTTTGGCATAAAATAACATGACAACGTTTTGGCGAGATAGAAATTAAGCATTCTACCTTTTGGCATACACAACCATATGTGGTTGTTTTATTTTATGAAAATAAATGAGGCGGTAATGCTGACCCAAAGTTTTTGTTTCAAAAATCTTATGAATGGGACTAATGAGACAAAGTTGGGTCACTGGCACTACCATAAGAACTTTTCAACGACAACAACAAAGTTTTGGCAGAAATAACACGCATAGTGTGTGTTACTTATTTTTTGGCGTACACCAATGCAACTGTCATCGGTAACATGGCTCTGTTTTGTTATGTTCTGTTTTTTCTAGTTAAGAATGAGGCAGTGCTGCTGACCCAAAGTATTTGTTTTGTGTCAATAGTGTCATTGATGCAACTAATGAGACAAAGTAGAACCACTTGTTTTTTCAAAAGAAATTTTCTATTGATAGACAGAAACTGTACACAATACTTTATGTTTTGGCGTACGCCAATGCTTTTATAACAGATATCACGATTGTTTTTTCTACAAAAGAACGTGTGAATAACTCTTTGAACTTTGGTTCTAATGTTGCGGTAAATATCGTTAAAAACCCGGGATGTTCTTAGGACAGACATCTTTCAAAGATAAGCGTCATTGACCCCAACTTGGCCTTTGTGGTGGATTATGGCCTTTATGTTCCTTTTGAGAGAAGAGCCCGAATTCCAACTTTGCGGACATAAAGTGAGTTGTTAATGCATATGCTATGCTAAGTTATTATAAAATAATTCTGTCAATTAAAGAGCATGCTTGGAAAGTTGAAAATAAATAAATGAAAAAAAAAAGTTTTCGCGACGCAGAGCGAACCGTACTCTTCACGTTAGAACTAAAACTACCCCACAACAATGACGCCGACGTCGCCACGCTTCAACTATTCCACTAGCCAATTTAACTTAGCAAATCTGCACTGATAAGGGAGACACAAAAGTCAAGGACCCAGGTAATGTGACCTTCGCTTAATGATTGTAGTCGTTAGAGCAAATGAGGCGACTCATGGCGCTGCAATCAAGTCAGACGCTAATTTTGCAGTTTTTTTTACAAAATTGTCCGATTTTAGCAGTTACGTCAGTCAATCGTGGTATACCAAACATTCACTTACTTCACTTCACTAAAACATGGAATGGATTTTGTGATACAGGGGTAACATGAAAAATCTATCAAGAAAAATGAACCACAAACAAAGTACTGTTTCCTAACAGTCAAGTATACTACCTATTGGAGGCCTACGCGGTTGAACGACGTTTGTGATTGACTTAGCTTTTTTCATGTGACAAGAACAATATCGAAGTTTTTGACTCTTTCCAACAAGTTTCACCTTTCACTCGCCTTTTTTTAACCCTCCTATTCAATAAAAATCCACTCCCGGCGGCTTATACAGCGGCGGTTACAAAATTTAAGTTAAGTTTAGTTTTGTTTCCATGTGTTCTTTTTCTAAAACCTTGAATCTTTATTTATTTATACCCATTTGATTTGTTCCACCACGAAAAAACTCCAGAAAATAGTAGCGTGGACTTCGTTAGCAGAATCGAGTTCAAAAAGCTACTTCTAAATTGTTTTATTTCGAATCTCAAGCCTCGTATAATAGCTTACGTTCCTTACCTACCTCAGTAGTTTGTGACGTAGAATTTATTCCCCAATGCGACTGGGGCAACGAGATCAATACTTTCTGGTGGCGAAACTTATAGCTTGTTCCCGACCTCCGTGACAGCGCGGTTCGTCTGTTCTGTACGTATGTTGTATTTTATTTGCAGAGGTTGGACTCTTATGTTGAGTCCGCTTGAAACTGTACCATACTTTTGCCAGGTATTTCAAGCGCCGAACTGGAATGCAAGCGTAGATAACTATGTTTCAGTAAGCCTGAAATCGCTGACAGCGAGGTAATACATTTTTGTTTTTTAAAATAAAAGACCCGTTTTGATCATTTGTTTTAAAAAAGTCCCTATAATGTAACTTGAAACGAAACCGAAATGAATAATTATACAGTAAAATGTTTTTAAAAAGTACATCATTTTTTAAACGAAAAATAACAAAATGAAATATCTAGCGAGTAGTTTTCAAAAATCATTTTTTTAGACTAGAGTCCGTCCGCGACTTTTTCCGCGTACAAAAGGGCAATTCTCTAAGGAACTTTGCGTTTTTTGGAATTTAAATAAATAATTTTTAGATAAAAACCGACTAATAAACTGTTTTAGTATTTTTTTGGATTTCATCTAACTTTGAGAATAAATATTATGTATACGTTGTCTCTGATTGCCAACAAAGTCAAGATCATCATAATTATGATTATCTCTTAATCTTGAATAATTCAGATATACCTACTTTATGCAAGTAGTTAGATTGGTCTGTAATTTTCATAGTTATTTTTTTTTTACCGATTTTATAGAAGGAGGTTCTCGATTCGGCTGTATGCTATTTTTAACTAACTGAAAAACGAGGAGGTAGTAATTTTTTTTGTATATGTGTTACGCGATAGGCCCCCCAAATGAAAATCGATTTTGATTATTATTTTTTCTTTGTAGATCATATTAATTAGAAAATCCATATAATTTTTATCGATATCGATGAATTGGTTTTTGTAATGTCAACAAAATAAAAATATATAAATTATAAGTATATTCGTAATATTCGTGAAATATATTCGTAAATCAGTTATTTAATTAAAAGTAGGATTCTGTGAGTTTAATTTGTAAATTTAAGTCGGTTATTTTGTTTTTGGAGATGAATCATTGTTATTTAAATATAATCAACAACATAAATGTTCATTCATATTAAAAAAAGAGCTAATTATTGGTTTTAGAACGACAGTGATGCGTTGTGCATACCTACTTACATACTCGTGCCCTATCCACGTGTATGCAGATACTGTATTTATATCTCTGTACTACAACCATTAGCGTATCTTGGAGGTTACAAGGGTACGAGGTCAAGGGGTCGGATTCAGAAGACATTTATTTTTCACTACCGTCGTCTAGGCCATTGTGCGCGTTATTTTACAGCTTTACGCATTGTACAAATAAACGTATGGATTATGGATAACGGATTATGCATGAACAAATGAAGGTTAGTTTTACTAGGAAGATTTAAAATATACACATAAATTTTTTAGTTTTTTTTTTAACTATTAAAACGCTCAAAAGTAAATCAGACTATGACATCATACAAGATTTTAGTCCCCCCAGAAATTAAACTTTCTGTTTTTTTTTATTCTACAAACGCGACACCTATTACTAATTCATAAGGTTTGTAGTAAGCCTAATGTTGCCGAAAATAGTGGCATCACTTTGGGTTCGAGTGCTGGGATTCGAGCCTTTCTTTTCCGAAGAGAGAAAATTAAGTCAAGTTAAGCTGACCAAGTGCGGGTTTTTAGTTTAAGCAAGTCTTCTAAAGATGAAGAAGAAAAAATCTCTTGAAATGTGCCATTTTCCCCACGACGTACCTTTATCACAAGAAATGAGATAGATTGATCGAAAGCTTTCTTTGAAACTAAAAGACCGTACAAACACATTAATCCTTGGTAGAAGGGTAGACTAGCAAAAGTTGGAGACTATACAAGCCTAGAACAAGTGAATGAAGTGACAACCTTATCGCTAAAAGCGACATATTCCAGGCAACCGAATAGCTTTTTATAAAGCGGATAAATTATAGGAACTACGCGGATAAAACCGCGTGGCACTGCTAGTATTTCATAAATATCTCTTAGACTTTCAAAAATACAAATGAACATTCTGCTGGTTTTGGTTTACACTTTTGAGAGTAAGTTTGATAAACGCTGGTTACATTCTGAATACAAATGGGTTTTTTTATAAAGAGTGACGAGACGAGCAGGTCATGTGCCTGATGGTAAGCAACATGCTTGCCAATTAACAGCACAGTGACATGCAGCTATTGGAACATGAAGAGTCCAAATCATTACCTAGCACTGCACTGCGCTCGTCACCCAGAGATCCAAGATGCTATATCCTATATCTTTAGAGATAGCATCTAGCATATAGCAATTACTGGGATTAGGTCCAGTAATTTCTCTGGAAACATTGCCCTTCAAACCGGAACACCGTAAAAATATTTGTGCAAAACGAAAAAATTAAAGACCGATTTTCTTGACTTCAATAAATTTGCTGCATACGAATTTTGAACCAAATGGTTAATTAGGTAGAGTTGTACGTGATAATAGCTTCATGAGTTCGTTATCTGGAGGTAATGAGGGTGAAGGGATTCGACCCGAGACATTTATCATTTGCTCGGTAGACTTGCCAGTAAACTACAAATAATATTTTTTAAATGCATGTAATTTCTAAATACAAGTACTTTCTAGAACCAACTACACCATCCTAAATCCTAATTACGGAAAAACATTAAACTAAAATCAATAAATTAAAATTTAATATAAAATTTATAAACAATATTTCCATAAAAATATTTTATTGTTTTAAATTTTTGAACTTTAAAATTTCTAAATTATAAGTTACTATATTTACTCCCGTGGTATGGACATAGGACCATTACTTTTTCGTGTAAAAATTAGCCTATATGACAATCAAGACCAAAATCTAACTGTCTTTTAAATTTCAACCCAATCCGTTCAGAAATTCCAATGTGATTGAACAACAAATATGCTAAACATAAATATGCTACATTTCGCATTTAAAAAACTACATTTAAAAATAATAATTAAATAGTTTCTTTCGTCAGATGTTTAATCTTTTTTATTTTTGCCATATGTTGACCTATCGTACGAATAGCTTAAACATTAGCCAGCAAGTTAAGATAAACGATAATTCTATGGATAATTCAGGTGTGCTTAGTGTTAGTAGTTAGATAGGTGTGTAGCGTAGTGTAGTTCTGTAGTTCTCATTGTATTTTAGTTTTTGTAATAAAGGCTCTGCCCGTTAAAAAAAAAGTTTTAGTAAAAATAAACGATATGACTCTATAACTCTATATATATCATTCAGGAAGCTGGTTAAACGGTGCTGTTTAGAAAAGAGGCTAGGCTTTTCATTGAACGGCGGATTAAGCTGCGACTTGCGACAGATATAGTTCAATATCTTTAGTAAGATAAGACATTTGTTGGTGTTTCTATATTCCATACTCCTAAGTATGTATGTACGATTTTATATAAGTATTATATCCGTTATCGGGCTCTCATAATATACCTACGCTTTGCTTAGTTTGGGGCTACTCAGTGCTGTTTGAAAAATGTCTAAAACAATGTATTTAGACAATATTTTTCCATCACATTTTTAATTTTTCACACAGTAATTATTAAAATGACCTTGACATTGATTTCAAATAAATGAAACATTAAAATGATACGAGTACTTATTTGTATTTACGTAGTATCTGCGTCGTTCATTGACGTTACATTGGTTTTTGTTGGTTCACGATACGGTAGTTAAATGCTGTGATTAGTGCGAGTATAAAAAGTGATCGATATCAATGAACTATGAAGATGACTGGCTGTACTGACCTTCTAACCCACTCTCTAACTGATTCTTATTTTATAACGGGTGGTTAATTGATTAGTAAGTACTCTACGTTGCGAAGAAACTATCGGCTTATTCTGAGTAAACACGGTTCATCGTATGGTCAAGTTCTCACATAGCATAGTTAAAAAAAACTTAATAAACGGGTAATTATATACTGGCAACCTGGGTCGTGGGTTTCAGGAATGTCCGTTACAAAAAATAATTGCTTAAAACATAAAAGTTCCCACAAAAGCCTCGATTGATTGAAATATGTTATTTTTTTTACTCTTTAAAGAAATTTAAACGTTACTTTAATTACTACGCTCGTCGCCCATGTAATTGAAATGAGATGATATATCTCTTTGCACTGTAATTTCTGTGAAAATATTGCTTTTCAAACCAGGAAACAATAATGTTTGTACAGTCCTACTTGGTGGTAACATTGGCATGGTGGCTACTCTCCTAGTCAGACCCTATAAAGAGTACTACCATTGCAATGCATCCGTGGACAGATAACAACTTACATATCGCTTTATAGAAATATGTAGTAATCTTAACCAAAACTCATATAAATTACGTAGCCACATATATAGGTACATGGTAGTATGGGGAACGACCATAAGTTAAAACTAATCCGAAAATGCCTAATATTAATGAAATACGTCAAATATTATGAAAAATATTGGTATGTCTGGCTATAAATATTCGATGGACTGACAGCAGCAAGTAAAATTGAACTTGGCCTACTTATTAAGTTAAAAATAAAACCAGAATTGAAGCAGGTGGTACCAAAACACTATAAGGAAAACTTGTTGAACACTGATTTACACTGCAAACATTTTAAGCTAACTGTGTTCAAAACTGATGAACTAAAATAAAATTTATCGTTTAGATAAATTTTATAAAAACATAATATTTAGTTCATCAGTTTTCAGAGCACAAAAACAATGCAAATCAAAGAAAATACGAAACAATTTTGTATCTATCCTCCTGGTCATATATTAATCTACCTACTAGTTACAATATTTTCGTTTTTGTCATCTATGTTTTGAAACAATATTATTGGTAATGATATTACTTTGATTTGTTTTGTAGTTTTAAATAACAGACAATACTGCAAAAAATATAGGTGGACAATTTACTCTAATACTCCTCAAGCTATGTTTCCATATGTAATTTTTTTGTTAAATAATTTAGTTTTGTGCATTTAAATTATTCAAGATGAAACGTGCAAACGTGGTAATATTAGTAATTTAAATTTTCACGTTGCAAGCCAAAATTCTATAAACTTTCCGAGCAACTTTAAGTGTACAATTTTTTATGACTTTTTTTCTGACGTCAAACCAATTCAAAGAGCCAAAATCGAAATTAAGTTTTTTGTGTTATAAAAATTTAAGCATCACAAGTTAGACAAATTGTTTGCCATAGTAAATTTCATGGTATTCAAATCTAAACCTAAACACACATAAGAATAAGATCAGAAACACATTAAACCGTGGAGAGATGAACAAACAATGTGACTTGAGACCGAAACTATTCTAAATTCAAATCTAAAATACAGTATGGCAAACTATTCTGTACTATTGAAAAGCGTCGCTACTATCGCATTTGGACATTTCATGAATGAAATTTGTTATTAATTTTATGTTGGCATCGTTAGTTCTGCTTTTGACCAGCGGGACGTGTAAGTTTGTTGGGCTATAACGTAGACAGTGTCAGATGGAACGAAAGCTATCAGTCAAATTTTCCACGTTTGTCAGGAGATTTGCAACATAAAGCCGAGACGTCTCGCTTGTGTCTTTCTGTCCGATAAACGTGGGGGTTTTCAAATCTTCCCACTTGTAAGCAAATGTTTTCATGGACAAATTTTGCTACACAAAAAAACATTTTGCTAGGTACTAAAAGGATATTTAAATTTGCCAGGTTTCGCAGAAAGGGTGTGAGCGGAAAGGGATGTTTTGAACTCACTTAGGAAGTCTTCACAAGTAAATCATAAAATCTAACTGTGAAGCTACTAATGCTACATATGCATAAACTTGAGAAAAATTAACAGACAGTTAATAAGACAGTAACACCAACGAAAGGACAAGGACTTTAAATATAGATATCTATTACAACTAATTGCCAATAAAATTACAAACATTAATTAAAGTAGTTCCTTAAACCTATTTAAAATAAAGTAGCCAAGTGCGAGTTGGACTCGCCCATGAAGGGTTCCGTTCCAGCAAGTAACATAATATACATAGTACACATAGTTCTTGTAGTTCGTTGTAACTTTGATCGAAGTTTTAATAATAGTGTATTTATGACGTACTAAAAAAAAACTACTCATCAGATCGAGTTCAAACTAATTTTCGTTGGTAGTTTTCATGGTAATGTATATCATATATTTTTTTTAGTTTTTTCATTCTCTTACTTTAGAAGTTAGAGGGGGGGGGGGGACACACATTTTACCACTTTGGAAGCGTCTCTCGCGCAAGTTATTCAGTGTAGACAAAAATTATATTAGGAACCTTAACATCATTTTTTAAGACCTATCGATAAACACCCCACACGTGTAGGTTTGATGAAAAAAAAATTTTTGAGCTTCAGTTCTCAGTATGGGGGGCATTGTTTTTTTTAAAAACTTTTGTTAAAATCTTAATGCGGTTCACAGAATACATCTACGTACCAAGTTTCAACAGTGTAGTTTTCATAGTTTCGGCAAAAAGTGGCTGTGACATACGGACGGACAGACAGACAGTCAGACAGACAGACATGACGAATCTATAAGGGTTCCGTTTTTACGTTTTACGGAACCCTAAAAACTGGTTCAAATGTCAGTTTTAAACAAGGTTGTATAGAAAAGATGCACAGATGCACTGAGCCGAAAGGACCTGATGCCGACACAAATTTGAACGGCTTTTACTTTGGAACAAAAATAGAGGTTGTGCTGTAGTGATCTCGACGGCGTGTTCAATTTGTAAATTTGTTTATTTTTATGGTATGGTATAATAATTTTATTTAGATTTTTATATATTTGTAAATATTGTAAATAATTTTGTACATACTAAAAAATTTAGAATTAAGGACAATAAAGAGTTAATCTATCTACATATCAGTCTATATTACAGCCGTTTAAAAAAACGTCAAAAGGTCAATTTTTGGGGGAATTCAACTGATACAGCCTCAGTTTTCAAAGCACAAAAACGATGCATTCGTGCTATGTTCGGGATGCAAGTTACAGATAGCTGTCGACAAGTATTCATAGACAACCAAATATTAACCCTGCCATGCCTGTACATATTTGAAGTTATGTGTTTTGTAAGGAATAACCCTCATTATTTTCCTCTATTGAGTGACACGTAACCGGTGTGATAAGTGTAGACTGCTCATAGACAAACGCAAAAAAAAAGATTATGAGTGACAGCATTTTTTGTATGGCTCCTCTTTTATATAATAAGCTTCCAAATGCCATAAAAGAACTTAACATAACAATGTTCAAAAGTAAACTAAAAAAAATGCTTATACACAAATGCTATTATACTGTAACTGAATTTTTAAATGATAAGGAAATTAATTGGAATACTAATATTTTAGACATTGTTTAACATGAAATTTTTACAATCTTTAAACCTTATTCCATTAATATCTCAATAGATATTATTATTCCATTATGAAATTTGACATTCAACTGACATAAGACAAAATAATGATATATTGTATCATGATGAATTAGTTTGTACTGTATTACATTTTGACATTCTTTGAGTATTTACATGAATATTATAATTAACGACATTTTTGATTATATACATTTATTGCACTTTATACATTCTTTGACATTCCTCACATGGATGAACTGCAAGATCTACTAATGCAAGACCTTAGACCCTGGATGGACATATTGATCAAACTCAAAAACACAAGACAATATCCTGATGAAACACAAGACGTTGGCGAAATTGTGCTCACCAAACATTTATCTCACACAAATAAATATCACCAAATAGAAGCCAGAAATGAATCGAAGATGAAGAATCAGATGACATAAATAAAAACCAGAAATTAATAGAAGATGAGGAAGAAGAAGACTGTAATCAGCTGACTATTATTTAAAAAAAATTTTTTTTTTTGTTTTTATTTAAAAATTAAGACTAACAAATTGTCTTGCCAGATATATTGCATGCCTTTCGCAGAGGCCAGTTTGTATGGGGCAACTTTTAAAATGTTTTGTATTATCTTATCTTACCTACAAACAGCAATAAAGATTTTTGTATTTGTATTTTTGTATTTCAATTCTGTCACTTGAAAAAACTGAACACGTGGTTGACGTCACAACTTTGATTCAGTTTAACGTAATCTCTATACCGATTTCACTTAGTTTTTTGTTCGCAAAAGCTAATGTAAATGTTACTATCACCAAGGTCAATATATTTATGTAATGTAGTTTGAGTAACCCTAACACATAGGAAGTAATCTGTGTACTTGATAATTACAAACGGAAGTTGAAATGGGTGCGGCACTTCGGTGTGGTACAATAACTATATGCAATTATTTTAACTATGCCAAAAGATTTTTTTTTCAAACTACACATATAGTTTCGAGTACTTATACAATACGTTTATGTACTGTAGCACAATTTGTGCGCAAAAATGCGTTAGACTATCTTTCTGTGAAAATAGCTTTCAAGTAATGAGGCGATTTTATGATGCAAATTGTTCTTTCTACTCGTACCTACCCTAGGTTATTCTCGATTTCACCATAAGTAGTGATACATTTTGTTAGAATTATTTTAGAAAATGAAAGATTGGCGCCACACTTGTTTTTTTTTTTTTTTTTTTTAACTTGAATAGGTTTACACTTGACCGCCATCTCGCCTGTTGTTAAGCGACGATGCGGCCTACGATGAAACGTGCTTACCTAGAAGAAACCGATTCACTCTCGACTTGAAGACACCAAGATTATAACTATCAGGAAAAATCCACTCTGGTAGCTCATTCCACAGCCTAGACGTTCTTATCACAAAAGTAGAGTCAAACCTCTTTGTTCGTGTCTTTGGAACATCAACCATGAAACGATGTCGTTTTCTCGAGCTACGAGCAGTCCGATAGAAAAAGGGGCAAGGTGGTATTAAGTTATGCAGATCAGTCGCGCACTCTCCGAAATGTATCCGATAAAAAACCGATAGGCTAGCAATTTTGCGGCGATGTTCAAGACTTTGAAGTCTTTTTCGCACTAGAGTATCATTGCCTATGAGCCTTTTGGCACGTTTCTCGATTGATTCCAGAGCCTCGAGCTGATACTTAGCCGAACCATCCCAAAGGTGCGAACAGTACTCCATGCAAGAGCGAATCTGTGCTTGATATAATACAAGCAACTGTTCAGACTTGAAGTACCTTCGAACCTTTGAGAGGACGCCTAGTTTTTTGGCAGCTAATTTAGCTTTGGACTCGATATAAGAGCCAAAGTTGAGCGTGGATGACTTGTCTAATTAATCTAATTATCCAAACATATTCTACCGCTGTTATACTTCAGTAAGTATTATTTGTGTAGGTGGTATTAAATAACTTCTTGCCTGTTTTCGCCTTTGACCACCAACTCACTGTTAAACGACGATGGTGATTCATTATTTTTAAAACAATTCAATCTAAGTACCTACACACTGAAAATTTGGCTCAGTCATTCAGCGCCATGTCAGCACGTTGGAAGGGTGTAATGAGAACGGATGCTGATGCGATATTCAGTGGCTTTTAAATAATGGAAAGATAACGCGGTGGAGAGCTCCAAAAAAGTATTTCATTTGAATTGGAAAAATCTGTATGTTTTTCTGTTACACACACACACACACACTCTCTCTCTCTTTCATAGCTACGTCGATAAGCTTCAAATACCAGTTTGAAAACAAAACGTTGAATTCTTTATAGTTACAGATATCACAAAAGGTAAGGAAGATTGCAGGGAAATTGTGTAAAGTTGGTGAAGACATCACAGAGGAAGTCAAAGTGATTTACTAGTAAATATATCCATTTTCATGTTATTTATATATTTTCAAAATGAAAAATATGCAAAAAGTTACTAAATAAATAATAATTAACTAATTCGGGTTATATAGAAACACAGTTTAATTGAATAGAGTGACTCTATAAAGGTACATAGTTTGTACGCGGGATGGTAAGCAATACGGTTGCCCATAACATATTTTTGCTTCTGCATCTTTTGAAAGTTCTAAGTGGAAAAAGATTTGTTGCAGTACATACCTCAGATGAAACAAAAGCTCCCGGTCTCAAATATTCTTTCAATGGACTAATTTTTTTAGTTAGTTAGTTAATTAAATTTTCAAAACATAAATTGATTTCGATTAAGAATTTTGTTAAAATTCTTAAAATGAAAATTCTAAAATTTCCGATAATTGGATTTATAAATCGTTACTTATCGAAATCGATATTCGTATAGATATATTTCTGAAATCGTAAGCTTAATTTTAATACTACTATTGTTAAATATGTCAAAGTTTGGATGATTGTTGCTCAAGCACGTCGGAGCAGCTGAACGGATCGTGTTGAAATTTGGAACACAGATTACAGTCTGAAACAGTAGGTATATAGGTTTTATTACGGGAAAATAATGAGAATTACGCGGGTGCTGTTAGTATGACACATTTGTAATTATTATTTGTCAGCAATAGTATGACACATTAATAATTATTATTTGTCAGCAATAAAAAAAAATATTTTACAATAAAAAGCTGCGTCAATTGGAACTTTTTTGCTGAAATGTGTACATTACGCACTTAATATTGCATCACAAAATAAACTGAATTAAGGATTTCAGTAAACTGCACTAGAGTTCATAACGTTCAGGAGTACACCACACTGGTAATATCATTCCAGGTCACGTTTCTTGGCCTACCGATTGTACTGAGAGTATCAGTTATTGCATTTCATTTAGTATTTAGATTGCTGTTGTATTATGTTTGCTAGCGAATATTAATACTCGGCTTAATGTAAAGTGATTCTGAGTAGTGCGATTAATGGGGAGATTTATGACCTACAACTGGTCACCCAACACGCGTGAACACGTGTTTGTATGCCCATGCGCATAATCAGACTGATTAGATCCCGCGCTCCCACTCCCATTTAGCGACAATATGTGAAACTACGCTATTAGTTGTTGACAACAGCTTCAATATAATGTTTCTTACTTTTGTGGCGCCCTTCGTCCACTACCAAGATTGGTGGTGGCAATGTGAGGATCAGTTGCATTGTTTTATGCGACTCGAATATATCCTTTATTTACAAGGAGTAAGGGCGATTATGAAATGTGTACAAAGCCTTAATGTCTTACAATTTGAGTACAGTAAAAAAATACATTATTCTGTGGATGAAATTTAATAAGTACATAATATTTTTTCAATCAAATTGTGATTGATTGATCTATATTTACTTACTTAAATATTTTTGTTGTCATTAAATAGAAGTTTTACATAACTAATAATAGATATTCATATTTCTACCAAATACAATAATTATACATCGAGCAACCGTGGCAGCCCAACACAACGTTGAAGGAACAAAATTAAGAAATGCAAAAATTCTGCGGAAGCTTACTCCTTCCTATGCAAATGGGCTTATAATATATTTCTACAACCAATAACCACACGCTACTGTACAATGAAAAACTTTGAATACACTATAGATTCCGACAATGCGATTAATAACAATTGCTGAAAAACTTTAGTTTTAACCTGATGCTCTTTTCAAACTCTGGGTTTGTAATTTGCTTCTGTTCCAATTCTCTTATGTTCATGTATAGATAGAACAACACGATATTATAGTATACAATATGATATATTTAATTTGGCTTTGACCGTTACCTATAATTTTAACCACTCTTTAAATTTAAAAAAAAAACTATTTTAAACATAATCTGTAAGGTTTTTAGTTTTGTAAGGTCAGATGATTATTCATCAAAAATACTTGCTTAATTGTTTTTGGAATAAACCAACCTTCTAGCTTTTTATTAATGAAGTTGTCAATAGGTAAGATTCCCTTCTCTTGACCTAAATGTAAAGTTAATGCATCCTTTTCAAGCACACACCGTTAGGTAAATATCTATACTACAGTTCAGTTAGAACATTAATCATAACTAGGCATCAATACGAGATTGTCCTATTAGACTGGCTTTATGCGAAAATAAATTGATGTTGACAGGTGATTAGAATGGTCATCCTGATCTAGGTCAACTCTATTAACTTGTGTTTATTTTCAGTTATAATAATGAAATGAAAAATTTCACGAATACTTAATTTACGTTTTTCATTTTTTGGGTATATCAAATGTTGCCATATATAGAAGATTTTGGGTTACCCTGACACAACTATTATCATTTATATATTATAAGGCTAAGACATAAATGCATCACGTCAATTTGCAAAAATAAAAACATAAAATTGGTCCATTTCTTAAGGCTACATACAGACCATAAACAAATATTTAGGTGTATAGATATGTATATATACAGGCAGCATTTTACAATTCCGATTAGTTTAAGTTTTAAGTCTTGTTAAATAATGATATTTAATTTTACTACCATTTACTTCTAAGCATATACAATAATATGGAAGTATGTATATGTATCAGTGTTGCTGTAGTATTGCAGTTTGTATTAATTTATTGTATTAATGCATTTAAGTTTACAGTTTACCACACATAATTAGAGATCTTCTTATGTACAAACCGAACATATAAGCGACTAAACGGGATCTTTATATCAGTTTCACTCGTGTCTGTCCGTTAATCAATTCAAACATATAACAGAGTCTGATAATGCAAAAACAAAAAAATAATACGAATGAACAAATTTTCTCAAGTTTAAATAACATATTAGCGTGGCACACATTAATGTATGGTCGATTTCATTATTGAAACGTAAGACTGAGGCTCGGGCTGTGTTTATTAAGAGAGAAGCCTGCTGTAGACGAATACAGGCTGACGATGATTTCATTACTAGTACCATAGTAAAATTCTTTAATGAAGATTTCCAAACTGTTAGAATTCGCAAAGGTGTTCAGCGTTACTCTGTTTTTAATCGAAGGGACCGTCTCGCAGTGGACTTGAATTCAGCTAGCAATTGACCAGTTTTTATAACAACCAAGTCATATTTACCTAAGTAGTAACAAGTTGAGACGCACGTGCAATAATAATATTAGTTTGCATATTTTTTGCGAGAAAGGACGCGACGAAAGGAAGAAGGTTAACATGCTTTGTTAACATTTGTTAACATGCTTAACAAATAAGCACATGTGGCTCGTTTTTGTGAAGGCGCCCTCTAACCCCTAACTGCAACTGGCTTTTTTGTTGGTTTCTCTCTGACATTAGAAGACACCTCGGCGAATTTAGATGAAATGATGAAGCGGATGACTTCACTTTCATTATGCGCACAACCAAGTAAAAGAATAAGCTACCTAAGTAAGATAAGAATTTGTTAAAAGTCACAATACAGAAGAATACAATACCGATCGAATTGATGACCCGTCCTGTTTCACCTCGGTTAAAAAATAAACCAAATATAAAAATGTAATTTCACTTGGCGGCTTTGTCGCTCAAAGAGATCTCTTCCAAGTTTCTTTTATATGTAAGATATATTTTGATGTCTTCAAATTGTCTGTGTTTCTTTAAGGTAAGCGTTCTGAAGTTAAACCACATCGTCACTTTACATTAGACGAGATGGCGGCGTCAAGCAGACGTACAATCTTTTTGTATTGTTTTGTATATAACTGACGAATAAAACTTAGTTAAATATGTTATATTAATCAATTATGTAATTGGGCAAGTGTAATAACATAATACCCCGTTTACATGATTCCAGTCTAGCGACCGAATCCAGCGCTGGATTGCTTACTGGAATAATGGAAACCGGCACTGGAAAGCATCAATCCAGTGCCAATGCATTCCAGTGCCGGTTTACATTATTCCAGTAAGCAATCCAGCGCTGGATTCGGTCGCTGGACTGGAATCATGAAAACGGGGTATAATATTTAACTGTGTATATAGTTAAATATTATGTTCACTATTTAATTAATTCTTAACTGACTTTTTGTAAAGACTTGTGAATGTCACCGTCGAAGTGTAAACATCGCCGGTTTATAATAAAACGCGTGACATTACAAACATAGGGTAGGTTAGGTTAGTTTATAATCTAACAACGTTGGATTGTAATCTGACGGTATTAACAAATTTTCGGTGGCATATACATTTGTAAGACTTGCGCAATGAACAATCTGATAAGGCGAGGTTTGTAGTTTCAATTTTATGTCCTGAGGAAGCTAGATTTTGAAGCCACGTTTTAAGTTAAAGAGCTATTAAAGATATTGTTATCTCTTTTCTTGTAATCTGTTTGACAAGGACGTCGATATTCTATTTTTTAGTACAGGTTTGCAACCAAGGCAATTTGTAATTTGAAGATATTTGTGCACTAGCTAACACATTGGGTATGAATGACATGATCAATATTCGGTAATTGCACAAACAATTTTCCCAAAATGAAAGGTTATTGGAAATTGTATCAAAATCTATTAATTGGTTCGGTAACCGGAAAAACAGAAACAGACGTCGATAGCGACAAATCGACATCGTTTCACACAACTTAGAATAGAATTCATGCGAAACTGAAAACGTCAACAATATTAAAACGAATCTTACTTGGAGAGTACCCATCGGATGATGAGAACAGATTCGCTAAGCTGGAAATTGTCAAGGACCTCTTCATTTGTCCGTTTGCCGTGTTACGAGAAAACCATTTCATGTTTATCAACTCTCCACGAACGCACGTTTACAGATCGAAAAACACAAAAATCGACGCGACAAAGGTAACTCACGACTCATTCTTACTGAGGTAAGAAAGATACTGAGTAGGTATCGTCCGATTCTGATTAATAAGTAACGGGGTTTATTAATGAATATTATAATTGTATTTAGAATTGAATAGTTCATTCAGCACGTGTCACTGACTGTCTGTAGGAAATGGCATTTAGTTTTTTCTTTTTATACCTACAACTAATATGGTCTTAGGGTTGACTTGAAGAATATTTTAAATAAAGAACGAAAATGCTAAACTGTAGACGAATAAACAATGCTGTGTTTGAAATTTGAAAGTCTGACGAATAACGTGAAAATTGTATTCAAATCAAATGTGCTTGTGTCGTCAAGACGAAAGATTTATGTTTGAACTATTTCGTGTTATATGACATCAATCTAACCCTGTTAATTTCGATAATATTTCTATACAACGATACGTTTGCGCTGGACCACCAGTCGCCTGATATTAAGCGACGCGACGATGCGATCTGCGATGGAGCGTGCTTACTTAGGAGAAGTCGATTCACTTACGACTTGAACACACCACGATTCAATATAATAAGAGTATCAAAGCAAATCTGTTTTAGGTAAATAATTTCAGATCTAAGTATTTGGGAGAAAATTGGGAGAATAAAAAAGACGTGGTGTCATGGCACACCATGGAAGAACGAAGTTCCTTCGGATAATATAAAATAATACAATTTGCAAAATCTCTATCTTCTCCAAGCCTGCCATAGGGAACTTCGTTTCAATAGGGATAACTCACTAACAACTCATTCTAGTTCCAAGAGCAATAAATACAAATAGTTACCAGGGAAAACGCGTTATGGATAACGTGCTATTCGTAAAGTGTACGGAAGATATTCGAGGAGCTTTTTTTATAGAGTGCCGAGACGAGCATGACATGTGCCTGATCATAAGCAACCTGCTACACAGCACAGTGACATACAGCTACAAGAACAAGAAGATTCGAGGTCAAATCCAAGAACTATAGTTCTTGTCAATGACTTGGAATCTTCTGCGCTGGTCACCCAGAGAGATGAGATGTTTTATCTTTATGCCCAGTAATTTAACCGGAAACGTTGCGCTTCAAACCGGAACACAGTGATGTTTTCACATCTCTGCTTGGTGGTAGAATAACTGGTAAAGGCATGGTACTTCCTCAGGCGGACTCTTCAAATAATCGTACCACTATCAACTATTCGTAAATTAGTGACATAAATTGTAGCTAAATTTCGAAACGATCAAAGATTCGAAATTAAAAGTTTATTTGTTTATTATTTGCAATTTTGTCAGAAAATTATATTTAATATACCATTAAATTCTAAGATAACATATTTATACATGTGTCATACAACGTGACGTCAATTTATAATGAATAGGACGTACGTATGTCTGCATTTATGTTAATGATAGTTTTACTTTAATATCTATCACCTAAATGATTCAAGCAATTTAAACGACATCACATTTTTATTATGTCTCCAAATTGTTAGTTGAAACGAAAATAATTAGGGTAAATAAATTTGAAAGGAAATAGTTTAACGTTAATTTCAATTTCATGTGTAAAATTGAAACCCGACCCAACAAATGTTGTTTTAATGTCTGGGTTTTTTGTTTGTCTTCTTTTTCCTTTTACAACCTTGTCCAAAGTATTAGAGTTTAAATAATTTATTTTCCTCGAAAAAACAAAACCTAATTCAATTCTAAATTAAATTCAAATATTTGACCTAATTTCATAAGAATCTATCACTACGACACCTAAATACATGAAAGCAAAGACGTCATATTTAAAAAAAAATTGAAATCTGTGCATGAAAGTAAATTTTAGTTTTTTGTTCATATTTCAAAAGGTGGTGTGGTTTCAAAAGGTGGTGTGGTGGCACACAGATTTAAATAAATTTTAAATATAAATATCAATATCACCTCTGAACTATGATCTGCCAAATGAAAATATAACCATCAAAATCGATTCACAATTGGTGGCGCTATCACGTAATCTGCATACAAAAAACATACAAGCGAAATGAGAATCTCCTCATTTTTGGAGTCGGTTAAAAAGTAGGTGATATTGGTAAAGCCCATCTGAAGTTATGACGGGACCAAGGAATGAAATAAATAAATATTGGTGGATAATTCACACACAACACCATCTGACCCCAAACTAAGCAAAGCTTGTATGATGGCAGCCAGATAGCTAATATAATATTTATCTAGTTTTAAATTTTAAATACATTCTTATCATACATAGAAATACCCAAACACAGTGCAAACATTTGGATTCATCACACAAATATTTGCACTGGGTGGGAATCGAACTCACGACCCTCGGCTTCGCAGGCAGAGCTACTAACTACCCACTAAGCCACGAGGCCAGTCAAGTTTTTCAGTCAAGAGAATTAATTTAAATGGTAATGTGTTCCAGTTAAAACTGATTCTTAGGACGCGCTTTCTCTAATTATAACTTTACGCCTTTTTATCACTAAAATTTATAAACTAAATCAGTTAATTAATGACGAAACGAGCAAGACTTCGACCTGATGGTAAGCAGCAAGCCTGTTCATGACAACACAGATTGCTCTTTATCGCTCTAAGCGATAAGGCCACCTATAAATGTTTCAATAACAGTTCAAAATTTATTGCAATGTTTTTATTTTTTTATTTGAAATCAATTAGTAATGAGAATGTTGTTTGTTTGTGTCTATTCCATGTTTGGGCCTTTTCTTTAAGAATTGGAAGGATAATATTATTAAGCTTAAATTTGGTGGAATGGCGTCTGAGTTAAGTAGTTAAGAAGGAACCGCTACTTATACTTACCGCTAATATACTAAATACTCATAATTAATCAAATTTGTAGAGTTTCAGATCAATGTCACTTAAAAATTGCAATCACCGTCAGTTTACAAGATAACGCGTGAGATTATAAACCCACGATAGGTTAAGTTAATTTATTTTATAATATAATACACACTGAAACCTAATGTTTTTTACAATTGTATGGTGACAAATACACAGTTTTACTGACCTGTCATTAAAATTATTTTGAGTTAAGATAAAATTCCGGCACATTTGCACAGTATCATGATTGACATGAACCAGTTGCTGGGTTAAAAGTATTTTAGCACAAATGGGTACCGAGTTACGTGGGGTTATGCAGAAAAGTGTTCCGGAGTAAAAGGTCCTCTGCCCTACTAATATTATAAATTCGATTATTTTGTTTGGTGCTCCATCACTTTGGAACGGCTGGACGGAAAGGATTAAAATTTGGAACACAGTTAAATTTTAGAAATAAAACAAGACCTACTTACATGGTGAGAAATACGGCCGTGGTGGAGGCTCTGAGCCAGAAGGAGGCGGCTTGCATAATAGCAGTTGACGATCCCGAGTCGATTACTAGCGGAATCCCAATCGGTAGTGATCGGTTCAACGAACGAAATCGGGCTAGCACTAAAATTAGGTTGAAAATGTTGCCAACTTCCCTTATTTTCCTTTTCTTCTCCTAATCCAAGAAATTTGTTAAAAAGAAAGAACCCACAACAGAAAAAAAGAAAAAACAGAGTCTGTGGGGTGGCTAAATTAAATTTAAAAAAGCCAACATCTAAGTACTTTTTATACAGGAAAACATCAGGAACGGGAACTACGCGGGCAAAACCTCTTCTGGGTGGGAATCGAACCCACTGATTAGTGGCCTAATCAGCCACTTCATATAGGTAGGTATCTTGAGTGCGTAATAACTTTTTTGTATTTCAAATCTGGCGCAGAGTAAACACTTTTCACATTGACAACCAAACATCCCTTTCTGATTGGTGTACCCTTTTAGTGTAACCTGATATTATTATTAGAAAGGATACGAGTGGTTTAATGTAGATCAACTGTGATTAGTAGACAATTATGTATAGGTTCTCGCAATTTGTTTCGCTTGGCCCTGATGGTTAATGGAGAATGATTATAGATTCTTTCGGATTGTAGAATTACGATATGAATATTTAATTGTTTATTGGGTATAATATAGTGTTTATCACTTTATTTAGATTTATGATATTTTAATATAAAAATAGTTACTCATCTAACCATCTAAGTTGTTACTTGATTGAAATTGTTTTGTTGCAACAATTTGCCATATTTTACGAGTTACATCAATTTTCAGGAAAATATCTTATTCTAAACATTGACTCAAAAATCTCACAACTTATTCAGTCAAATTAGATCTGAATAGAAAAAAAACGACATCTATGACGTCAACCGTACTCATAAATATAAAATCGAGTTAATTTTCTAATAAAGCGGAAAGGCAGCCAAGTATGGAGAAAAACAAAAGCGCGCTAACAAATAATTGTACCAAATTCAGCACATCACGTTGCTTCGCTTTTGCGCTAGGCTATAATAGAGATGTTGCCATCTATTATACTCCCATCATGTCGGTTACCAGCCGTCAAACTATTTAGCATGGTAATAACATCTAATGCGGAACGTATCGTCTAATAACGAACGCGTTTGCAAATGGAGCCCCCAAATTCAATAAGACTGCGGTGCGACTAATTTGGAAGGAGAAAATGTCGCTTAAACTGGTAAATACAGTTTCATGACGGCTTATTATTTAATGCTCAATTGCATTATTAAGCAAATCAAGTCACGTATAGATAGAAAATGGTTAAGCTTATTTTATTCTGATGTTTTAACCTTCTTTTCATTTTGCATGGTATCTGGTTTAAGTTACAAATTTTTAGCAATTACAAATTTCGATCACTTTGGCAAAAATAGTCAGCATGTTTTAGCAGTTTTATTAATATTTAGTAAATGAACAAAATTATCAATAGCATAAATCAAAGACAGGAAAAAAATCAAAAATTGAAAAACTTTGATGGTGTGTCTTGTTGTGAGCTGATTTCCATTTTATCAACTTATTACTTGATTTTTTTCTGGAAGAGCTTTTATTAACACAACTAAATTCAAATCAGAACTACATAACTAACTGCTAACACTAAGTAGGTACATTATGCACAACGATAGGTCGATGAAAATATAGAGACAATGAAATAGTTATTAAAGCACGAAGATAGTTCAACAAAACTAAAACAAACACTGCATACCTACATAATTTAGAGGGTTAAATTTCATAACACGAGTAAATATCACTAAATTAAATTTCCACGCTGCAATCTAATCTGGAAAAATAAAACTATCCATTTAACCCAATGAAATTAGGCAAAAAAATAGAATAAAAAAAACATTAAATTATGTAGTTTGGGGACTATAAAGGATTGATAGAGGGGTGCATTCTGAGCTTATATTCCAATTTGAGGGATTCTGGCATGGTCAGCTCAAGGTCATTTCGATGAAAACGCGTTTAATTTGATATCTCGAGAACTGTTAGTGTTAGGCAAAAAATTGTTAAGACCTTTTCTCTTTTAAATTAAATTTACTAACTTTTACATCCACAACTTTTCTTTTTTTCATCAATATTTTTCAAGTTATTGCTTCCGAAAGGCAAACATTTAACTTTTTTCCTCCCTTTCACCATTTCCTCCCCAACCGTTCAATTTTATGAAACTTTACCGATAATCAAAAGTGTACATCTTTTAATAATAAACAACTTTTTCCTTGAACTTTTTTCTGTAATGACAATACCTTCAGAGTTATGTTACTTTACCGAGCGAAATCCGCGCCACTGCGACACCTCCGCGACACTGTAAAAAATCCGCGACACCTCCGGTCTTAGGGCTGAACCCAAAATTCATTGTTGGATTGTGTCGGTGGGTTTCTGCTACACAGGGTTATGTGGGACAACAACGTTACCTACTTCGACATATGCCAGAAATACGTAACATACATAAAAAACACTACGGTACAGACGTGGTAATTGTATTCGATGGGTATCCCAAAGGTATTTCCAACTTTGACACCAATTCTGCCAAACGGCTGCGCCGATCCCAGTTGAAGCCATGTGCGGATATCATTTTCTTCTACAATATGACCGTCACCACAACTCAAGATAAGTTTTTAGGCAACGAGAGCAATAAGACCAGATTCATCTAACTACTGAAAACTTTTCTCATCAAATCAGACATAGAGGTGGAGCAAGCCGTAGAGTCCGGCAAAATTCTCTTAGCCGTACTGATAATCAGACCATCCGCATCCTCTACGGCTCGCTTCACCTCTATGTCTGATTGAGTGTATCTGAGTGTATTTCTGGCATATATCGGAGTAGGTGACGTGGTTGTCCCACATAAGCTTGTGTAGAAGAAACCCACCGACACAAACAAACAATGAAATTTGGGTTCAGCCCTAAGTCCGCAGGTGTCGCGGATTTATCGCAGTGTCGCGGAGGTGTCGCAGTTGCGCGGATTTCGCTCGGTAAAGTAACATAACTCTGAAGGTATTGCCATTACTGAAAAAAGTGTAAGGACAAAGTTGTTCATTATCAAAAGATCTACACTTTTGATTATCGGTAAAGTTGCATAAAATTGAACGCTTGGGGAGGAAATGGCAAAAGGGAGGAAAAAAGTAAATTTTTTGCCTTTCGGAAGCAATAACTTGAAAAATATTGATGAAAGAAAGAAAAGTGGTTTCTATAAATGTTAGTAAATTTAATGTAGAAGAGAAAAGGTCTCCACAATTTTTTTCCTAACACTAACAGTTCTCGAAATATCGAGTTAAACGCGTTTTCATCGAAATGACCTTGAGCTGACCATGCCAGAATCCCTCAAATTGGAGTATATGCTCAGAATGCACCCCCCTATCGATCCTTTATAGTCCCCAAACTACATAATTTAATGTTTATTTATTTCTTTAATTGCACTGCATTAATTTATACATTATGCACATAGAACTCGTTATTTTTCTTCAAATACCATACAGCTATACCTACCTATTCCACTGGAGAGGCCTATATAGCAGAAGCTGACACAGAAAAAGCTATAATAATAGAAGATGAAGTAAGTAGTTGGTGGCTTAAAAACCCTTGGAAATGGTTCATCATAAGATGTGCACAAAATCAATGTTTCGGATATTTATTTATTTATTTATTTATTTATTTATTTAATTAGGCGTACATAACAGATTACAGTTAATGTTAATTATCAGATAAATTATAATATTGTGATGTTCTAAACTGTTATCCAAAGCATGCACACACAACTTAACTAGAATATTGAGGCAGTCACTAAATTAAATACATACAATATAAATCAATAACTTTAACTTAACTCATACCTACATGCAACTAAAACTATAACATAACTAAAATATGTAAACGCAACCAAGAAATACTTTATAATTTGAAAACTTTATAATAATGAAAATCGACTTTAGCGAACATATGGCGTAAATACTATCTTCCTAAGTTCATTTTTAAATTTATACATTTTGTTATGAAATACATCAATTGTGGCGTGGTATTTTTTATGAATTTCGTTATATTGGCGACACATTCTCACTATAGGGTTATAAAATGACGTATTATTGGTGTAAACCTGCAACGAAAAAATCCTAGCATGATAGTCGCGGGCTCTAGGGGTGATGTTAATGTTGATACTGGAGAGAAGAGTGGGGGAGTCTATATGAGCATGCAATATCTTAAAGAGGCAGACAAATTCATTATAAGCACGTCTAGATTCAAGAGTTTGCATTTATATATTTATATTTGCATTTATAAGATAGCTCTGATGCTAGCCAATGCCTAGTAGAAGATAATACATTAAGGCGACGATAACACTACATCATTATACATACCTACGAGTACAAGTTACAATAATATCATTAACATCGAGATCAAATTAAATATTTATCCAAATTTAATCTGTTCTAGCAGTAGGGCTCTGTTTAGCACACCTTTATAAATGACCTATGTTGCTTATCGTAAGACGCTTTTTAAATATGTTGCTCGTCTCATCAATCTGTTTCTTAAGTACAAAACGTAATAAATCTGAATATGGCCGAATGACGAAGATTTTTGTTTTGCTTTGCTATAGGCTGAAATGAACTGTCAATGTTGGTAACGATAAATCTGAATACACACATTCTACATCCTCCTTTCCTCTACAATTTATTGTTATATTATTGTACGTTAAAAATGCTCGAACTCGAAAACAATACGTTTTATTAACCTTAATGCCTAAAACATGCCAAAAAGTTTGGACTTCTATCATTGTAAGAGAATCTGACAAAATGTAATTGGCTTTGAAGACATTTTTACTGCCATCAATCTCATATTTTATGGTCTAAAAATTTTCCTCGTAAAATATTTTAAATCTGTCACAAGCATTAGTCTGAGTAACAGCGATCTTGTAATGTTGCTAGTAAAATTTCACCCCGAGAAAGACTTCGCAGTATCACTTGTCTGCTTTAGTGCCCTAGTTGGTTGTAAGTTTTTCTGCGGAGCCGTAGGTCAGGAGTTCAAATTATCCCACACAGCAGAAATATTTGGGTGATAAATACAAACATTTTTATATTTTTGGGTGTTTCTGTGTGTACCTACGTTTTCATAATTTTGGTTCTGAAAGAACTAGATTTTCTTATTTTATACACTCAATTATTATAAACACTCAATTGCTAGCATTCGATTCCAATTTTTAGTGAGCCGATAAAAAATGAGAATTATATTTATTTTAAATTATAGTTTCCTCAGTAAACTGATAATTTTTGTAGTGAAAGGACTCTTAGCAGAGTCCGCCTGGGGAAGTACCACACCTTTGCCAGTTTTTCTACCGCCAAGGAGTAATGTGCTAACATTACTGTGTTCCGGTTTGAAGGGCAATGTTTCTAGAGAAATGACAGGGCTTAGAGATATAACAACTTAGATCTCTGGGTGACGAGCGCAGTGCAGTACTAGGTAATGATTTGGACTCTTCATGTTCCAGCAGCTGCGTGTCACTGTGCTATTAGGTATGTGGCAGGCACTTGCTTACCATCAGGCACATGTCATGCTCGTCTCGTCACTCTTTATTAAAAAAAAAAGATAATATTGACCTTGGTTCTAGATTTTCTAAATTTTAAAATACAAAATTACTTCCTTTTCTTCTGACTTTTTACGATTTCTCCAAGTCAGATTAAGAGTAGAAAACCTAATTAGAAGAAATAACATTATCTAGACCCTTTAGCAATGATATTCTTATTTCTTCATAAAGTTATTATACAAGGAAGATACTAATGATATAAATAATGTTATTTATTTTGATACTAAGGTTCGGGTTAATGATTTTGTTCGCTTCGATATCAGTTATCCTAATCGCTTCTACCCATTGTGCCAATTAGCAACGTATCTTATACCGTCGTGATCCTAGACTACGTAAACAGTACTCCAGCTCAATTATTACACTAATATTATAAAGACGAAAGATCTGTGTGATCATTAGTGTGTATGGTTTGTGGTTGATCCCACGTACGGCTAAACAAGTTAGAAGGAGATTAAGTACACGGTACATCGTTTGGTTTGACACACAGGTGCGCCATTTTTGCGATGTGAAAAAGCGTATGAATAAATAGGAGTATTAAAACATAGAGGGTACTTTTTGTCATACTGAAGTTATTAGTTATCTTTAGACACTTAATAATATTTTTCATTTGTTGAAAAAAAATTGTCATGATAAACTGTTATGCGCTATTAGCCTTTTACAAGCATTATATTAATACTTCTTCATTCACAGAATGTGGAGACATACATCAATCATCATAATTTGATGCCCCGGGTTACCCTGTGTTAAGAAACTGGTAGATTAATCTGGCCCTTATAGTACAAGCTATAGGTACTTAGTTTACGAGTCAGTGTCGTTTGAACATGATTAAATTATATTTATTTATGTACTAAGAAGACTATATTTTAGTAATTTGCATTATATAGTGTTATATATTATATATATAGTGTCCAGTTACAGTAAAGTTGTATTCCATACTCGTATAAGTATATCATTACTAGCAGCGCCCGGTGGTGTTACCCGTGTAGTTCCCATTGTTTTATCGAGATAAAAAGTAGCCTATGTGTTCTTGCAGACTATAATCTATCTGTGTTCCAAATTTCAGCTCGATCAGTTCATACGTTAGGACGTGATTGAGCAACAAACATCCAAATATCCAAACATCCACACATTGACATTTATAATATTAGTAGGATATCCTAGTAGACCTAAGCAATACCTACCTACTAGCGTATTTTGCTAGTAGATAGGTATTGATTAGATCTACAAATTATAGGCCATGAAGGGTACTATGCTCATGTTAGGCCTCTTCGGATACCTAACTAAAATAGTTATGGATTATTATTTATGGATTGGATTACCTTTTATTGTTTAATTAAGGGAAAATAGAGATATACCAAAATCACAGTTATTTACTTAATGGAATGCAGTGCGGGACCAATATTCAATTTGTTTTTGAAATTATGTACTCATCAGTGTTAAAACTTGAAAATTTTTCCTCCAAAAAATTGCAATATAAGAAATTTTATAGAGTTGAAGTTTCATGGCTATTTACTTGAATGACATTGAACATACTAATTTATGTATGAATCTTGGACTCTGTTTTAAACTGCTATCAACATCGTCATTTGTATTATAAGCATGAATTAATCATAAGCAACACAACGCGAGGCCCTAGAGTTGTAAATACTCCATTAATATATTAGTTTGTATGGACGACTGGCCATATCAGTATTAGAAGCACTTCGTTACTTCAACAATGTTTTAAAAAATGCTACGTCTATAAATTGAAATAAAAACATGCAATCTTTCCATTTTCAAACGCGTTTAATATACATTTGTAGTAGCACGAAATTTTAACTTGAGATTATAGGTACTTAGTTACACACTCTTAAGTAAGTATATAATAGTACAATATTCCTTCAAATAAAATACTTATGGTTTCGCTAGTTGAATAAATAAGAGTACTTACTTTGCTCGCGATTTGAACCCTCAAATCTAAAAATTAATTATATTAATAAAAAATAGCGAAAACTCTTCCTTAAAAGACCCTCTACAAATTTGGTCTAAGGTCTAAGATGATTCTAACTTACTTTGTACAATTATGGAAAATATATGGCGTACCATATACATACGTGACTTTTGTCGTATGTTATTATTATGTACCTATTGGCGATAAACTATTACGTTGGTGTATTTGTAGACCGTGAGTTCGATTCCCACCTAGATGAAACATGTATGTTATGAATGTGAATATTTATTCTGGACAAATGAGTGAAAAAGGATATCATTAAAAACGAACATTTAATTTAGGGAAACAGTAAGACTATTTTGTGTCTGATTGATTTTGTGACTTGACTTCCATAGCTTTGCTTAGCTTGGCTGGTGGTGTGTAAAAAAAGTGTCGACCAGTATTTATTTCTTTAATTATATTTACGTATTTTCCTTCTATTCCAATACTTCAACATATTTCCAAAGATATCCATTGTTATAATGACCTGAATCAATCACTGAAATAGACTCACCGAATTCGAAAACTCTTAAAATCGACGATTTTCCGAGGACCTATAAAATGAATGGGAGGTTTGTAGCGGTCACATTTTTCAAGGTGGACATTATGACACTAATTTGTCATCTATAGAGGTAGCTTTTTTTCTCCTTTGTTTTTACGAAGTAAGTACTATTGTAAAGGAAATCGGACTAATATATAAATCCGCAAGTTTGGATGTTTGTTGCTCAACTACGTCAGAACGCCTAAACCGAATAGTTTGAAATTTAAACGCTTACAGTTTAGTCTGAAAATTGTGTTTTTGTTCTAACTGTCGAAAAAAATACGGAAATATGATTTTCGCTGCTTTTTACAATTATTTTGACTGACTATACCTTTACATTAAATATAGCCTATAGTGCTCAAGGATTACGCACATGCCCAACGGTGAAATACATTTTGAAATCGGACTAGTAGTTCCTGAGATTAGCGCGTTAAAAAAAAAACTTCTTCAGTTTTATAATATTAGAATAGATAAAGCAAAAATTGATCAAACACTTCAACAGAAATCTCTATCCACACATACTCTATAAACCATTGTTAAACTTGTCCCTTTGTTATATTATATAATGTTTGATAAGTGCCCTGGATTTCTTGATTCAGATTTATGAGTTTAGCGCAGGCGCAGAGCACTGCTTGTTACCGGGCGGCATATTCCGATCTAGAATAAAGTATTAACTATTAACATCCCTCTTATTTAATATCCGTAATCTATATTAAACTAGCAGTGATCCACGGTTTCACCCGCGTAGTACACGATAAGCCGATTCCGTTATTTTTCTAAAAAATTAGTGTGTTATTCCCGACCGCTATCTATCTATTTGTTCCACATTCATTATTTGCTCGTTCGTATTCTATCAAAATCCCTTCAGCCTTTGCGTGATAGAGTAACAAAGATACATCCTTATATCCACACATTCTTACCGATTTTCTCGTTTATAACATTAGTAGTATAAAGCTGAAAACTTGAAATATTTGAACGTGCTGACTGTTTAAAATACTCTTTTTTTAGTTTTACTGGTAGTCAAATTCGTTGTAGACCTGTGGCGGTGAGGCGGTGTAGTGGCAGAAAACCATATTCCTCAACCGTGACGTAGTAGTTTGGAGTCCCATCTGCACCTATGAGTATTTTTCCAAGTACAGGTATACAAGTTTATCATCACTGCTGCCTAACGGTGAAGTGAAACACAGTTAGGAAACCAAAATGATCCAAGAACGACACCTTACGAGGACATGCGCACTTGGCCAGCGTTGTGGGTAATGACCTTGACTCCTTGTGAGAGAAGACCCCGAATTCCATCAGCAATGGAATGCACAATGGCCCAATTGAGAGGCTAAGTGCGGAAAAAGCCCCATCAAACTAACTAACAGCAAGAACATATAGTGAGATTTGTGAGTTTATCTTACAGATTCAATGTAAGTAAGTTGATACTTACTTCGGTCGCCTGGAAGAGATCACTTTTAGCTAGATAAGTTCACCACTTTCGCTATTTTTGGCTAGTTTTAAGGCAAAGGAGTTTTTTTATTGTGGATAATATGAGTTTTTGTCTATCTATCAAACAGCCCATACGAAATTGGGAAACGCTACATTAATCTAAAAATATTATTAGTATAATAATGCGGGTAAAATCGAAGGGCATAGCTAGAAAACGGAAATATTGCACGTATTATCGTAATCTAATGTCGTTTAACGTTATACATATTTCGTCTTGAAAGTTTAAAAGTCTATATAAACACACAGTTAATTAAGGTTTGTTAAAATTATACTGAAACCGATAATTCCGTCTTTCTTTACTTCTACATGTACTTAAGTATAAAGTATGGAAAGAGACATTTTCAAGACGCAAATAGACCTATGAAAGACATTTTCCAGTTTCGGCGTGGAACTATTGTTTTATTTTGTAAATATGTTTTAATAACATGAAACATTGGCGCCACTTTGGTAAACTTGAAAACTATCTTTAACATTCCTAGGTATGTATTAAAACACCTCATGTTTTATCCAATCATGACGAAGCTAATGCTTCGTTGTGAATTCGTTCAGAATTTTACACTGCGCCACATCAAAACTGAAACTTTCAAACTCAATCTGACAATGCTGCACTTGTTATCTGCAGATTAAAGTTGAGAACTCGTTGGTCATTAATTTCTCTAGAGGCATTGCCCTTCAACTCGGAATCCGGAACAAAGTTATAATTGCACGCTGAGGCGTGGACTTAGAGTGTGTGACACTGTTGTGGTACTTGATAATGGAATGTTAACACTTCAACAACTTTACAGTAAATTTTAAGTGACAAAAACTAACGTTATGTAAATCTAGACAAGTGTATATTTAATTTTATGATCCGAAGTATTTATTTATAAGTATTTCTATCTTTAAAACATATATGCTAGGGATGACGTATAGGTATAAGCTACATAATGGCGAAAAAACAACTAGAATGAGAACTACATGGGCAAAACCGCGGAGCAATGCAGCTTACAACATTATCATTTTTTAGTTCACAAAACCTACGTTTAAGTTTTCGACATCGTTGCTCTGTGAGTTAAAATCTGGAATTTAAAATTAGAAATGCGGCAACCAGTATCTGGCACTTAAGCCCTTTGGCCATGGGTCGCAGCGAATTGATATTTGTTGATCGATGGTCGCATGATCTATTTTAGCGAACTTGCTGTTTGCTGCTAGGCCTAATGTCGCATTTGTACGTGAAGTACTGCTTCACTATGACAAAATCGACACATTACATACATTTATTTACTTTTACGATTTACAAGTCTACTTTGCTGTTAAAGTGGGGGATAGTTTGTTTTTCAGTTTTGATCCAAATGGGACAAAATTTGCAGAAACGGGTACTTGATGGTAACTAAACACGCTTGCTCTTTTCATACAGTGACAGAAGTAGTCTAAGATAGTAGGTAATTTTATGTTACCACTGACGAGGCTCGGGGCCTTCCCCAGAAGAGAGCGCGTCAAGGCTGTAATCCACCACGATGACCCAGTGCGGGTTGGCAGATGACACACAGTCATGTGTTCGACGTCTCGAAACATTCTTGGAAAATGGCGGTTTTCTCACGTTAAGCACGTTAGGATTCTCCAACATCGCTAAAAATACTCAAAGGTTCTGGTAGGTTTCTAATCTACGACGACACGATTCTGAACAGCTCGCTCGGCTCTACCATGTATAGATTAACCTCGCCCAAATTTGTTTATCTCTTAGTATTAAGTTACATGCCGGATTCATACGACTCTGATTCATAAAATAATCGCCTTGTACCCTGAACTCGATACGAAAGGTAATGTACCGTACTAGGAATGATTCACCTTTTTTCTCTCGATACAGTCATGTTACTGGGAATACCTATTTTTATTTGTTTAGGTATATAACATTACCAAAACTTTGCTGTGTTAATACATATTCTTCTTAATCCAGAGCTTTACTAAATCATAATGGTTGCATCGTCGAGTGCTTTTGACATCGACGAAAACTCTTATTAGATATGTATTTACAAAAAAAATTTGGTTATTTGGTTAGTGAAACTCTTGAGCAAATGTTTGTAAAAATAAGCTTAGTAATGTTCTAGATTAAAGGACTGCCAGATCTTTGTCTTTTTGTAAAATCACTAAAAGATGTATGCCCGCGCGCGCTATGCTTCCAACTAGAGGTAGGGACGATGAGATATTAATGCAGTTAAGTCATTGAGGCTCTAGCATGAACAAAGTGTTATTCAGAGACAATTACAGAGCTTACCGTATCATATTCTGTCTCCTTTTTCATTCCACGTCTTTAACTTTATACGTAAACCGTCTCAGTGAAATATAAAAAATCCAGCGTATTGAAGCAATATGCGTATATGGCCATTTAGGCAGTAAAGCCGCAGATTATGTCAATAGAGTAAGGCAGGGTTGCGCCTCGCACCTGCGTTGTTCGCCGCTGCCAATATAGATCGTATTGCGATCGCCTCTTGTATGTTACAGCACCTTACAACCCTAATATAGGCTCGCGATATAAGGCTTTATTCGTTTGTTTTTACTTTGATTCGTGTATTTGGAGTATGACCTTTGACGGAGATAATTTTAAAAGAAATTGTGTACTTTCTTAATACATCGGAAAATAATGTGAAAAACACACACCCACACACAGCAATACAGGTGCACGTACATCATAAGGATATTGTAAAGATGTACTTCTTAGCACATTTCAAGAAATCTTTACTTTCTTTTGTAACTTTTTATCTTGATTTCAAGCTTTGCTTAGTTTGGGGTCAGATGGTATTGTGTGTGAATTGGCCACCAATTTTTATTTATTTTATATTTATTGAATCTTTGGAAGTGTGATTTATAACCAAATATGTTTCCATCAAAATAAATGAATATCAACTTGTCTTAGATGTTTTGTAAGCTTGCACCTACTTACTCATATTGTAAAAATGTGCGTTTTATCATTTTCGTACCGAACTTCGTAGCAAGGCCATAGTTGTGCACAGGCAATATGTTTGTACTACATTCTATATCTGCGGAAATAACACATTACTGATAATAATTGTGGAAAAAATCATAATTTCAGAAGAAATATACTTTATTGAGTTTGTATTGTTTTTTTTTTGGTATTTTAGACATGGATAGCTATTAGCGCCAATTAATATATTTTTCGTTGCAATCACTTTAAACTGTTGACCTATAACTTTAAATAATGAATAATGTTTAAATAGATGGGACGATATAAATAACTCGTCCTGAATTCCCGAAAAAGTTCCCTAATCCTTATGCACTACAGAGAGTGAAGTTAGCATTTTATAATTTTAACATCAAGTCAATATAAGCATTGTATAGGGCAAAGAGCTTGATTTAGTGTCGCTAGAAGCTCGAAGGTTTGACCAATAACTTATCGGCTGTATAAGCTCTGAGCAAAGTTGCCGAAAAGCAGAATTTATGGCTAGACTCTATACTAGACTGGTAAACACACAAGCTGCCAAGAAGATCCATTACTTACCACACTGTCTTCCTGAGAATGGTTTATAGCGATATAGATTTCGTATCTGACGTATTACGTTAATATTCTCACTAAACACAGGATCAAAGTACAATATTATTTCTGTGGCAACAATAGTTTAGATTATGCCATCCAAAAATGTGTGTTTAAAATATGTTAGAGATACTGTGAAATAATAATTTCGAATCAAGCGATAAAAATATTCGCTATAATTTAGGCAGTGATGGTCAAGCGCAATTGAGTTAAAATAAAACAAGGAAAAACACCTAGAAACAGTAACCTATGTCTAAAAAAATGTTTTAAAATCTTAAAGAACCGACAAATCTATGGGTTATTTCGCCACTGGAAAGAAAAAGTTTCATTTCACAGACTTGGTCAAATAGTTTATATGTATAAATCTTAATTTAAAGTTAATTGCGCCACGCTGATTCGTCATTGCTACGCCCAGTTACAACTCTTGTAAGTTATTTGATAGAAAAAAACTGTTTCTGTATCTATGTAACGTATCGAAGTGACATGATTTTTATACCTACAAAAAAATGCTTTGTGTGATTTGATTCAGCCGAGAAAAATCCCGAGGACACGTTGACATTGCGTTATTTTTGACTCCCTGACAGAATACTCGCCAAAAAGGGTAACTTGAAGGATTTCTGGAATTTGCAATGCAATATGAAAACATTGGAATAGCTGTTAGAAGGTCGATAGTACCAAATGTAAATAACTGGAAGATATTTTGGCAACATCAAAGAGAATTTACGGGATAAAAATTTAACGTACGATTTGATTTAAGAATAGATTGCTCTGTATTCATATTGTGAGTAATGGGTAACTTACGTTTTGTATTACGTATTTTGTTTAATCTACTAATATTATAAGTGCTAAAGTTTCGTTTATAATATTAATTATGTATTTATTTTACTCTTACCAGCTAAAACAACTGAAGAAAACTTGATGAAATTTTATGCGTAGAATGATAATAAGAACAAATAACATTTATAGATTTTTTTTCCCGGAATCCCGGAACAATGATGAGATTGGGAACCACGCCAGTTAAACCGTTGGAAACTCAGTACTACTTAGTCACTAGTAAAATTGATTTGATATATGTACTTAACTATTTCCTTACGGTAAAAAAAACAAAAAAACAGTTCCCGGCGAACATCATTTTCTTTCAAATGCATAGAAAAGTAAAAAGGATTAAATATACCTAGCACTAAGAAGAGACACGGGGATCTGTAATTATGAAACATTGTAGTAAAGGCTTAAACCGTTGGCCAGTAATTCTACCTCCAAGCAGTAATAAGCAAACATAACTGTGTTCTGATTTGAATAGTATGAAAAATTATAGAGCAAATAGGCAAATCATCTGATACCAGGGCCGAGCCGACCCCCACCAGCGCCTGTGTGCCAAACCTTTATGGCGCCCCTTTTTAACCTCCAACGTAAAAAGAGGGGGTTTATAGGTTTGACGTCAATGCCTGTGTGTCGGTGTGTGTGTGTGTGTGCGTTTGTGGTATCGTAGCTCTCAAAGGGATAGGCCCATATCAATGCAGTTTTTTTTAATTTCCAAGGCCAGTTTCCTTGCAGTAGTTCTTAGCCATGTTTGATCAATATCGATTCATGATGGCCACTTCCATAAAGTGGCGGATAAAATATTCCTTCACAACTTTCCTCAATATAATTATGGGTATCAAATGAAAGGGCTTGACTAGTAGAATACTATAAACCGTTATGAATTTCAATTCCAAGATAGTCGCCACCAAAAAATGGTGGAAAAACCATTTTTCTCATAACGCTCTCAATATGGGTTTATCAAATGAAAGGACTTCAAAATTGATTAGACTAGACTTGACTAGACTTGAACAAAAAAACAAATCCAAGGTCATCATCAACAGCCCACTAAATGTTCCCACTGCTGGGACTCAGGACCTTCTCTCGCAAGGACAGAGTTAAGGCCATAATCCACCACGCTGGCCCAGTGCGGATTGGTGACATGACTTCGAAAGATTCTAGGTATATGTCGGTTTCCTCACGATGTTTTCCTTCACCGTTTTTTAAGTTAGCGGCATTACGCACATGACTTCGAAAAAACAGTGGTGAACCCGAGGTCTCCGGGTCGGCAGGCGCCATTCTCCCGACTAGAACAGCCGTAACTTTAACATATCCAAGGTAATCAGGGGTAAAGCATTGCCCCACGGGCTCACCCGCGCAGTCCCCACATTATAACTGTGTTCCAAATTTCAACCCAATCCGTTCGGACATTCTAACGTGATCGAGCAACAAACATCCTATTTATATTATCACGTAGTTCTTGTTCGCGTTGTTTTGCCGGCCATTTAGTCTATGTGTTCATGAGAAAAACATCTCGAGGAAACCAACATGTACCGAGAACCGAGAAAAGGCCCCGAATCCCAGCAGTGGGAACATTTAGCAGTGGGAACATTTAGCGGTGAGAACATAATATTTTACACTATAAACACTTGTGTCAAATATCAAACCAATTTGTTATGTTAATCCGACGTGTTAGTATAGAATAATAATGATGTTATTCTATACTAACACGTCAGATTATCATTGCTTAACTACTTTTTATCACAAAAAAGTGCAAAGTTTAATTAACTTCTTATAACATTGGAATGGGTTATTAACAGATTTGGTTGTAATTTGTAACATAGATTTATATTTTAGTCTGGAATTGAACATTAAGTACTTTTTAACCCAAAAAAGTGCAAATTTCTTTAGAGAACAAATATTTACTTACGGATTTAGTGGGAATTTGAAACAGAAATGTTTTACAATAGATACCTTGCACACACTTTCGAATAATAATTGTTCCATTATTTTGGCTCACTCGTTCTTTAAAATCAAGGAACCCCTGTTGTGACACCACTCTACTTGCATCGCACACATCGTATCGAGTTGCGTTTATAATCTCAATTAAATAAACAAACTCACGGCGCGGTTTTGATTTTAAAGCCGATACGATAATGAATGTAAACCAAAACGTAAACATTATCTTGGGAGACTCTTACAATAAACTAAGTACAGCAACTTGGCAATTTATGAATTGTTATTTAACTAAGCAAATATTGTGCCTTTCCTACGTACTTACTAATCGACGATACTATACTACAAAGAACATGGTGTTGCGTAAGTGTAAAAAAAATCGGTGGCGGCGCTGGCGCCCCTATTGTCTTGGCGCCTGTGTGCGCCGCACACTTCGCACACAGGGGCGGCTCGGCCCTGTCTGATACTTCCGAGGGTCCTACCAGCGAAGTAAAATGACTTTGGCTTTGATAAAGCTTTGTTTTCCGCTTGAAATAAAAGATTTGAGAAATAGTACAGTTTAGTTAGATGGTGGAAAGACGGGTGACTCTTGAATGAATGAATGAATGAAAACTCTTTCTTGTTCACACCTTAAAATAGTACATAAAACATATAATAGGAATACAGTAAAACTAGTGAAACAACTGGCGGCCTTATCGCCATTCAATGCGGCTCTTCATGTTCAAGTAACCGCAGCGCAGGAGATGGAATGATATGGAAAGTTGAGCTGCTTAGTAGTAGTACATACAAAACAAAAGTACCATCAAGAGCATGTCAGCTTATCCTGTTACTCTATCTCATTGAAAAATAACTGCAAAGTCGAAAAAATATAGATGTTCCAATAATATTGTTAAGTAAATTAGATTTGGTATGATTTTTTCAGTATTTCAAGATTAGCCCCATAGCATTTTTACTATGGGGCTCTTTTTACTATGATCGTAATGAAGCATATCTGTCGTTTTGTAAGCTATTTATAACCTTTAATATCACGCGAGATGATGATGTGTTTTAAATATGTTTTTATGTATGATTTCGCTAATGTAATGACGTATTTATGGTAAATAGGCGAGATAGGTAAATAAAACTCGAGATGTACTTGAGGTAACTATATCACAGGTATTCAAAACAATAACCGATGTAACGGTTTGTCCAGTTAACGGCTTCCTTATAACTATGTTTGTTTATTTAAATAACCCGATTTTAGAGACGAAGGCACGATTTAAAATTAAAAATAAGATATCACTTGTCATATTGAACGTAATCATACGTCATCAAGTCGATGTTATTTTTAAATTGATTGAATGCTTTGATTTCGCATTTTGTTTTTGTATTTTTTTATATCTTTTGTAGTGACAGCAATTTAACAAGTAGGTAAATTAGTTACGTTTTTACGATTTCTTTTCGATATATTCAGTAGCGTTTATTATAAACCTAAGCAGAAAAGCACATATTCACATGTTAGAGCAATGCTTTTTTTACAACAGCACAAAGTATATATACATACATATAAATTGCAGCGTTGGATTGTGTATGCGAATACGTCATACCAAAGTTTGCTGTTATTGCATATTGATTTCCCATTTATACGTCGCGGATTGCTTTTGTGAACTAGAAGTCTTTTAAATTCATGTATTTGCAAATTCAAGTAGTGTTATTTCTTTAATCAACTTATTGTACAAAGGGACTGAACATATCTTGTTATTTTCCATCCAAACCATTAAGTAAAATAACTTCACTTATCTTACGGACATTGTTGCAATGATTTTGATGTCATCTGTATCTATTAAATTATACAAACATCGAATTAATTAATGTTTAAAGCAAATTGTTGGAATAATTTTTGAATATATTATATAGGTATGGATTTTGTACATTTTTTCCTTATACGTTCAATTAATTTCCTCATGTGTTACTTCAAACTACAAACCTGTACAAAATTGACAATCCTGAAATTGTATTAGATATTTAATGAAAAATATTTGAATAATGCATTTGGATGGAAATAGAACCCGATGTCATTAACAAATATCCCATTTTGTAATCCATGCAAATTATTCAACGAGTTACTGTTTTCCCTTCAGTTTTTCAATAACTACGTATTGTTAGCCCGCAGTTACGTAAACCCAAAATGGTTTTAAATCCCGAGCGCATACAGACATTTACAACATTTATAAGCTCAACACCGAAACTTAGATCTATCTACGAACGTGACAAAATCCGCTTTCCGTCATTTTTTCTGTTTACACGAACCAACTTTTTAAACCAGAAGGAAATAAAAATTAGGTATCACTGCACACGCGTCGTACTGTGTTTGGGTTCGGAGCTTGTATCGGTCGTGAAGCTTATGTGTCGTGTATAGCGCGGCATGTCATCGCGCGCGGCGCGGCGTTGTGGGACTGCACAACGGCGGCGGTCGCAGCGAGCCAGCGAGGCAGCCAGCGCTCGGCCCATGCGCGAAACACTTCACCACCTCTGCCTTATCACTCTTCCCTCATGGTCAATGGCATGAGACTTGTAAACACTCGTAATAGATCCAGTTGACGGTTCCTGCTCACGATATGTCCTTAACCGGCATCGCCAACGCCAACAAGTTCAAACGATTATCTTAACGCGGGAAACTGTTTTTAAATTGGAAAATAGGCCTAAGGTCACTGAAATCGACAAGAGAAACCTTGTCGCGTCTATACAAATTTAGTTTATTGAGGAAGTTCTACTAAAAAACGAACCGTTTTGGGTTTTGGTGTTTGACCAATTTCGTTGTGTAAGTAATGACGACAGTCGTATTGTTTTATTTCTTACTGTTACTTTCGCACCATATCGTCAAATTGTTTTTCGCTTTCTCATATTTTGACTATTAATGGTTGCCTGGAAGAAATCGCTATAAGCGATAAGGCCGCCATTTATGGCACTAGTTATAAGTTATTTTATTTGCTATTGTTTTTTCACTGTATTAATATGTTAGTGTGCATAATAAAGTGTTTCTGTCTGTCTGTAATTTACTTTTTCGTGTGATTGTTTCTTGCGACTCTTTTGTTTTTCTGTTGTGTAATCAATATTAATTTTCGTAGTTCAGCAAATTTGAGTGTACAAATGATGTACGAATACAATAGTTTTATGGGATTATGTTTCGTAAAAATATTTATAAATGTGATGGATTAACCTTTCTTCGCATATTGGCTTGCGTTATATAGATAGATAGAAACACTTTATTGTTCATAACACAAAAAGAAAAATAAATAAACAAAAAGAAAAATTCTTAAATCTAGTGAAACAAGCGGCGACCTTATCGCTAAGAGTGATCTCTTCCAGGCAATCAGATACCTAAGATATTAACGTTAAAATGATAGCCTTGTGTAGGGTGAAAAACATACCCAATTTAAGTTCATCGAACATTACTGCGAAATACATATTTCATATATGTATTAATAATGAAAATCAATTGCAGCATGTGTGACTGACACATACTTCGTCTAATTTAGCAGATTTTTAGTTGTTATCGTATTTGTTAGGATAAGGTTTGCATGAAAGATTATTTCAGTCGCCCAGCATCGGGCACGAACAACTCGTATATCGTGCATACCGAAAGCGAAAATAATTAAACACTCGTATATGTATATGTACATTATACACCTACCAGAAATTTGTGTTTTTGTTTTTTCAGTTAGTTCAGGAGATATCACTTGCCTAGTCGTCTGAACAGAGCGTTGTAGGGGCGCTACAAACACACTCGTAACACACCTATTTTAATCGACTTTACAAAAGGAGGTTCTATATACGGTTGTATGTTTTTTAATATTAAACAAAAAATAAAATTTGCTCTCATTTATAATTAAATTTAGTTGAATGTTTGAATTTAATTTGAAACTAATGTCGGTGTTTGTTTTTCGGAGAAAATTATATATTTTAATTTAAAATTTCAATTTTTTTTTTCTGCGAACCCTTTTACGTACAATTTGGACAAGAACATTTTTTACGAATCTCTTCGGAGTAGCTATTGCTTACTAAGTGTAATGCGTATTTTGAATTTCAACCCACGCTTTATTCATAGGTTTCGTCTAACTAAAATTATTTTAAAGTGATATTATTAAGGAAAGAGATTTAACAAGGAGTAGTTTGAATATCACATTTATAATATTTTTTCACGTCATGACAAGATAATATTTTTGGATTATAATTTTGAATAAGATAACATTTTTAGACTATTGCAGAAATATATGGGAACAACTATCAAATCTCATAAATATTTGAAATACCACATTTTAAGCAGTTAAGTAAAGTAAAGAAAAGATTTGTTTTATACAATTGTTCTTTTTTAGGGTTCCGTAAAACGTAAAAACGGAACCCTTATAGATTCGTCATGTCTGTCTGTCTGTCTGTCTGTCCGTCCGTATGTCACAGCCATTTTTTGCCGAAACTATGAGAACTACACTGTTGAAACTTGGTAAGTAGATGTATTCTGTGAAGCGCATTAAGATTTGAACAAAAAATAAAAAACAACGATAAATTAGGGTTGCCCCCCATACTGAGAACTGAAACTCAAAATAATTTTTTTCATCAAACCTTCACGTGCGTGGTGTCTATCGATAGGTCTTAAAAAATAATGTTGAGGTTTCTAATATGGTTTTTGTCTACACTGAATAATTTGCGCGAGAGACACTTGGTTGGACAAGTGGTAAAACGTGTGTCCTCCCCCCCCCCCCCTCTAACTTCTAAAGTAAGAGAATGAAAAAACTAAAAAAAATATATGATGTACATTACCATGTAAACTACCAACGAAAATTGGTTTGAACTCGATCTGATGAGTAGTTTTTTTTAGTACGTCATAAATACACTATTATTGAAACTTCGATTAAAGTGACAACGAACTACAAGAACTATGTATATTATGTTACTTGCTGCAACGGAACCCTTCATGGGCGAGTCTAACTCGCACTTGGCCACTTTTTTGTATTGGTTATCAACACATTTTTACGTGGATGTTATTGACGTGAAATCAAATCAACATCCATATTTTTAAATCAGTGAAAATAAACATACAACATACGAATGTTGAATGTTTAATGTTTAATTGTTTATTTCAATTGGTTAATCGATCGGGTTAAATACGATAGTTATTAAGTTTAACTAAGAAGAAACAATGTTTTTTTTGTGATAGACAAAAATCCGGCAAATAAAACTATTTTTGAGCTTACACAAATGTCAGAATCTTTTCTACAGTTTTATTTATTGTTTGGCTATTAACACAAATAGGGTATTACAGAGTACGAGTAGTAAGAAGTAAAGATGCCACTAACTACAGGTAGTAGCCGTATTTCATCATGGCAATTGTTCTGTCGGATAATTCATTTTTGAATTGTTTAATTTACACAGATGATAAATAAAGTAAAGCGTTTACTAATCATAGACCCTCACATAGACCACTATATTGTGGTCACGTGATCAAGTGGCGATTTTTGGCATGGCCGTCTAGATCTAGATCACAGATCTAGATAGAGCGCGATGCGTGATAGCGATTGTCAAACGTACCAAAAAAAAGAGGAATTAAATAAAATGGAGCTATTACTTAAATCAAAAGTTTTTTAACTTTCATGGAACTGATACATTTACTACATACTATTTGTATCATGAATATGAGTTTATAATTTAACTACCAACGCAACGGTTCTTATATGTATACCATGGTTCGGTAGTATGGATGAACAGTTTAGAAATTAGTAAAGCAGAAAGAAAATCGGTACTTTTTCTTTGAAAGACTTGATACGACATAGATTTCTTCAAATTAACTTTTGAATAGCAAATTTAAATATATCTTTTTACCAATGCTGCTAATATCGTCGATGTTTTGGTACATTACATGATGGTTGTAATTCCGCCTACATGATTTTCCCGACAGCTTTTACTGTTCTCGTATACAGGCTGACATACTGCTTGTATCTCTAGTCCTTTTCCATCATCTTGAGTTAGAGCGAGGTGGGTATATCTCTGAATATTTCAGCAACACAACGGAGTGGCGTCAACTCTGCAATTTTAATGTCGGCAGAGCTTAATTGTTTCGGGAAATGGCCCCTACATCCGTTCGGCGTATCTGTACGGCTACAAAGTCTTTGGTAGTCTTTAAAGTTACGACATTCGCGAAAATTGGCGGTAAATAATTAGAGTTTAACTTTACGAGTTGTGTTAAAAGACCATTTTCGATGGTGGTCGTTTCTGTAGTCTGTGGCGGAATTGATAGCAATGGTGTCGTTTATGACATTTATGGTTGAATTGTTTTTTGTAATATAGTGACGGAACGAGCAAAACATACCCCAACAGCACAGTTCCAAATGGCTATTAGAACACTTACAGTCAAACTAACACCCTGGCTCTGCACTGCCCCTGAGATATGAGATTATTTATCTCTTGCCTTATAATTTCACTGGAAACGTTGCCTTTCTAACCAGAAGTAAATATTTAACAATATTAATAGCTAGAATAACTTACAGAGGTAAGGTACTTCCCCAGGCGGACTTTGCAAACAGTTTTATCACAACAGTGCACTACAATGAACATCAGTTAGTTACAAGGGCCAACCTTAAAATCGTCAAATATAAGTCAGCTGCCCCATTTACGATATATATTTATGTACATAGGTACTCATCAATATTTTGAATTTGACAAAAAATCTAATTGTAGCCAATATCTAATCTGTTTTTTTAATATTTCGTATTGATCGTGCGGTAAAAGTTTATTATGATTTAGAACACGACCCTTGCTTGCCCAGCTTGCTACCCTGCGCAACCCAAAGTTATTTTTATTAGTAACTTTAGGTATAAGTAACTTGTGATGTAAGAATAATATTATATGCCAAGCCATGACATTGTTTCTCGTAGATGAAGATTCCTTTTGAGGCAAATAAATTTGTTTACATGGTACTAGATACAGGATTTACGGATAGTACCTAATTGTTTAGGCATCTCTTTATCCCCGAATTGCGATAGATTCCGTATTTTTTGTTTTACTTGGGTTTGCTGGCATTGCTGCCAACTGATGTTGTAGAACCATTTGGCCTATCTCTAATAGCCCTGTCATGACAGATACATTGCTCGAATGTCCAAATGTTTTGTGTCGTATAATTTATATTATTAGGTCAAAATTAGCTCAAAATAACGTATTTGAAGTGATCCAAAATGTTTTAAGGAGGATCTTTAATGGATTTGGCAAGTTATAGTCGATCTCGACCTGTTGACCTAAAGTATGTTGCTTGTTAAGTATAACGCATGTACTATGTATGTATGTTAGTGACCTATTTTACAAAAGATGTTGATTTTTACCCATCGATTTACAAGAAAAAATATGTTATTAATTTGGCATGTCTGGTCTGGTCTGTAATAGCAGCTCATAGTACACTTAGTATTGTGTTAGTATTGGTCATTTGTTTGACAAATACTTCAAACTTGTCTTGAAGATGGCCGCAAACTTACACGTTTATCGGATTCATTTCGGAGAGTGTGCAGCTGATTTACATGAACAAGTACCTAGTCTATTTTTTATCGGACTGCTCGAAGCTCTAAATAGTGACATGATTTGATGATTGTTTCAAAGACTCGAACGAAGAAGTCAAGCTCCACTTCCGTAATAAGAATATTTTAACTTTGGGGTGTCTTCAGGTCTAGAATGAACTGTTTTCTCCTAGGTAAACGAGTTCTATCATAGACGCGTCGTCGCTTAAAATGAGGCGGGATGACTCAAATGTAAACCTATTATCGGTAACAAAAGAGTTTAAACTCACTTCCCCACGTACTCAAATTTTATCTTAATACTAGCAAAGCCAAACGGTTTTCCTCGAACCAGATCTCCGTAGTTGACAATCCCATATTTATTTATTTATTTCTTTCTTTATTGCTATAAATACATTATTTTTCTAACAAACTAGATTTTTAAGTTACGATAATGCATTTACCCTGTATAAAGGGCGTTGCAATTTTGCGATGTGCATGTTCGCCAACAAACTTTGGCAATCAATACATACACACACACACATTTTTCTGAGATAGCAAGTAGCCATTGTGTTATTTCAGACTATTATCTATCTACACATGTACTCGTATCAAATTTGATCGAGCTTTCATCAGTAGTTTTTGATAAAAGCTTAACATAAATGAATATACTAGGAAATTCTAGTAGGATTAGTCTGATATTTGCACTAAAATTTCACCCGATATCGTCTAAATACAGTGAATGTTTTATTTATTTCATGTCACCAGACAAAAGCAAATTGATGATGCATTAAATTGTGTTGGGAATAAAAATCATGCGAATATATACTGACGTAATTGAGTCGAGAGCGACAGATGTAATAACTCATTCATGAACGTTTGCATAGGTTTATGATGTTACAGGTTTGTGTTAAACACGATGTGATATTTTATTATTCAACATTGGTTAATCGAAAAATCCAGTTAATAAAACTTTTTAATATGTTGACTCAATACAAAATCGTTTTATAGATATGGATTATTAGGCCTATCCTAATGTACGGATGTGAAGCTTGAACACTTACGCAAAAAGAGAAAAATAGGTTGCTCATTACGGAGCGAAAAATATTCCGGAAAATTGTAGAGCCAATAAGAAGAGAAGATGGTAGCTGGAGGGTGAGGAAGAATGCCGAAATTGAAAATCTAGTGGCTGAACCTAACATCTTAGGTGAAACCAAATCTTATATGCTTCGCTGGCTCGGCCACGTAGAAAGAATGGGAGAGGATCAAGCTGCTAAGCGCACCTATTTAAGTGTCTCAAATTGTCGACGACCGGTGGGACGTCCCAGATTCCGATGGAAAGACGAAGTGGAATGCGACATATAGGGGAGACCTGTACAAAACCGTATACCTGGGTAAAACCGTATACCGCAGCTATTTTCGCCAATAATTCAAATTTCGCGCGTACAAGCCGCTCAGTGGTGCCTACCAATCAGAACTATTTGTAAACAAACGCTTGTCGCTGCAAGCTCGCGCAATTTTAAATTATTTTATTTTATTGTTTTTCGGTAGTCCTGATCTTATTTTCGGGAATATACAAGCAGTGATTGTGAAGTGTACATACGCTACAGGTAAGTCACTAATCAACTATATTGTAGGTGATGTATTTGCTCTTAAATGCAATGTTTGTACCGGCAAGTTTGTATTGACTATGTGTGAGTGAACCATGTTTTTGTTCTACACTAGTGTTGGGGCACAACCGTATGGGGTAAAACCGGCTATATACGATTTTGACCCGGATGAAATGGGTCTGACAACAATGTCAAAGAAACAAACCCGAGTAATCGCTCTGAAAGGAAAAAAGCAGGTAGATCTTGTTAGTTTTGCGGAAAGAAATCAACGGACTACTGCAGTCGTTTGTGTCTCTGCTTCTGGAAACTATGTTCCTCCGCTGCTTATATTTCCGAGCGTTTACATGAAGGGAGAACTCCTTGATGGAGCGCCACCAGGAACAGTTGTAGTTTGCCATCCAAGTGGCTCTGGATACAGAGTGCACAACTCGACCCGGTGCCATCGATTTCTGCTACGCCGCTGTCAACTCCTACTATGTTGAAACCGGTCCTTGAAATTGTGTCTCCAGCTGATATAGTCCCAGTCTCTAAAATAAACATCGACCGAAAAAGAGCCACCGATAATTGTCGAGGAAAAACAGCCGTCATCACGTCTTCTCCTTATAAAAATGAGTTGAGACTCACAAAACAAAAAACCTAAACTGAATCTGAACCAGCCACATTGATCAAGAAAACTTACAAAAAACACTAGAGATAACATTAGCTTGTATTGCCTAGAAGAGCAATCCGCATGGACGAAGTTTGGGTGCATTGTAAGTTTGTAAGGGCTGTCAAGGCTGGGCCCATGAAGGATGCACCTACTCTGATACAGAGGAGTTGGATGACTTCTATAGCACAAGATACAATGTATCTTGTGCTATACAAGTCTCAAGTTAAGTATCGTAGATAGTATACGGTTTTACCCATGGGTCGGGGCAAAACCGGAAAAAGTAGTTATTTGCTTTTTTATTGAATTGATTGTCTAATTTTATTTTTTTCTGAAATATGTTGATTGTAATGTGTGCCTAATGAGTCTGACTAAATATATATGTTGGTTTAATACATTTGCGTTTTGAAATGGATGAACTACATGCCTAGATCCTTAGCTATACGGCCTTGCCCCGGTCTCCCCTACGAGCTTCAAGCCTCTGTTTCATGGCAGGAAAAGGCTCAAGACAGAGATGAGTGGCGTCTTTTAGTGTCAGCGGCCAGGACCCACTTTGGGTCGTTGAGACAAATTAGTTAGTTAATACAAAACCGTAGTAACCACAAGGTCTGTTAGATTAATCCTTTAAATAGAAAATTCGCTTAGGAATTCATATTGCTAAAAGTTGTAGAGACAAGTTTGACTAAAATTATTTATTATATTTACCGATTTTTTCGCATTAATTTAAATAAATGACTTGTGCAGTAAAGAATGAACTTACAACTTGAACACGACTTATAACAGCAATTATCTACTTATAAAAAACAAGTCATTCTAATTAAAGGTCATTGTTTGCCGTTAGTTTCCTGGGTAATGACCCCTCATTATCCTGTTAACTGATTAATTTACCTATTAAATATCCTGTTTTAATTGTAGTTTTAAATATTATAAATCTGTTATTGAAATATTGACAATGATAATACATTTTGTCACAATTGACTAAAAAAATCAACTAATGTATGATAATGTAATGTAGCGATAAGACCGCTCGTTGTATTACTAGTCTTACTGTTTTTCCAAAATTGTCTGTATCCGATATGGTGTGAACAATAAAGAATTTTCATTCATTCATTCATAATGTGTTTTTTTCAATTTAGCGCTCTCGTGAAATTAATGATTCTAACGATATCGTTTTTATCGAAAGTGACAAAAGAGCTCAAAAGTTTTTCAACAAAATAACATCACATTTTATGCGCGCCCGTCGTATAAAAATATACTATTATCAATAAACTAACTAGTCCCAAACTAAGCAAAGCTTGTGCTATAGGAGCCAGATCGTCGATTTGTTACTTATCTATACTAATACTAGCGGCCCGTTCCGGCTTTGCTCGGATAATAACCTAGATATCAACTGCAGCGGCATCTGCCGGGCTGATTTGTGAATCTAAACCATCGAGGGCACTACCCAAACGCATACAAAAAAATTCATTCAAATCGGTTCAGCCGTTTAGGAGGAGTTCACTAACAACGAAAAGTGCCATTGATTTATATATATATAGATTATAAAGCTTAAGAGTTTATTTGAACGCAAGGATCTCGGAAACTACTGGTACGAATTGAAAGATTATTTTTCTGTTGGATAGTCCATTTATCGAGGAAGGCTATAGGCTATTTAACATTACGCACCAACCTATCAACAGGAACGGAGTATGAACGAAAAATGTAACAAAAACGGGAAAAAATATTACTTTTGGAGAGCTTTCGTTGCGTGTCTATTTTCTTCTATTCAGCATATGTCTATTTTTTAAAAGGTTACGTCTTTAGAATCTAAGGTAACTAAATTTGTTCTAGATTTGAAATGGTACGACCAATTTTCGATAGATGGCGTAGCAACGCGCGCACGATTCATCTAGTATAATTATAAATACATACTTTTGATCCACAGAAAAAAAAAACAGAACAAATTCGTTACACGCCTATTTCCCATGGGTAGGAATCGAACCCACGACCGACAGTTCCGCAGGCAGACTTACTATCAACTGAGCCACTATGCCAGTCGATTCGTCTTCTTACAATAGGTACTTTACAAATAGAATGACAGTATTATACCATCCGTCTATTCGCAACCAGAGTGAATAAAGTAACAAAGACAGATGAGAGATAAAAATGTACAAATAAAACTCAAACCATTTGTAAAATTACTCGTAACTTTATTATGTCGACAATATAATACTTAATTTCGGCAATTTCTTAGCTTGCTACTTCGTCAAATTAACGGAATCGGCAGCAAAAAATAGATTGGCAAGTGGGAAGTTACAACCTCAGTGATCTGATCTTTCGAAATTATTGCAGATTCATTGCAGTCACCTTTGTTGCGTTAGTGTTTCGGACAAATGCTACTGGGACTTGGGTATTTCTAAATTGCAATCTGAAAGGAAAAGAAAGACGTGATAATACCTGCGGTTATAACTCTCAGTTATTAGAGTAGTAGGTATATTTTTGACTGGCCTAGTCTTTCAGTTGGTAGTTGTAGGTACCTACTAGGATAAACCTAGATTATGGATTCGATTCAGAGTCATTAAATATTTGTGTGATTCACGTGGCTGTATGTTTTTTATGTGGATATTTGTATGAGCCATAACTTTGGACTTGTCAACCATGAAACGATATCGTTTTTTTAGTTACGAGCAGTCCGATGGAAAAAAGAGCAAGACAGTATTTGATAATGCAGATCAGTTGCACACTCTCTGCAATGTATCCGATAAAAAATCGATAGGCTACCAATATTTTTTTCTCCGAAACTCGTTGACGTAACTGGTTATTACTATTAGATTTTAGGTAATTATAGATCAAAGAGAAGCCTTCATAGAGGTTGCTAGGAGTAATATGGATGAATGATTTATGATGCTGCGTAAGTACTGAACTAGGAAAAGTCTCAATTTGTAATGCTGCGTAAGTATTGACTTAAGAGCAGAGTCTCAATTTATGATGCTGCGTTAGTACTAACCCAGGAGCAGAGTCTCAATTTATGATGCTGCGTTAGTACTGACCGAGGAGCAGAGTCTCAATTTATGATGCTGCGTTAGTACCAGGAGCAGTCTCAATTTATGATGTTACGTTATTACTGACCTAGGAGCAGAGTCTCAATTTATGATGCTGCGTTAGTACTGACCTAGGAGCAGAGTCTCAATTTATGATGCTGCGTTAGTACTGACCTAGGAGCAGAGTCTCAATTTATGATGCTGCGTTAGTACTGATCTAGGAGCAGAGCCTCAATTTATGATGCTGCGTTAGTACTGACCTAAGAGCAGATTCTCAATTTATGATGCTGCGTCAGTACTGACCTAGGAGCAGAGTCTCAATTTATGATGCTGCGTTAGTACTGACCTAGGAGCAGAGTCTCAATTTATGATGCTGCGTTAGTACTGACCTAGGAGCAGAGTCTCAATTTATGATGCTGCGTTAGTACTAACCCAGGAGCAGAGTCTCAATTTATGATGCTACGTTATTACTGACCTAGGAGCAGAGTCTCAATTTATGATGCTGCGTTAGTACTGACCTAGGAGCAGAGCCTCAATTTATGATGCTGCGTTAGTACTGACCTAGGAGCAGAGTCTCAATTTATGATGCTGCGTTAGTACTAACCCAGGAGCAGAGTCTCAATTTATGATGCTACGTTATTACTGACCTAGGAGCAGAGTCTCAATTTATGATGCTGCGTTAGTACTGACCTAGGAGCAGAGTCTCAATTTATGATGCTGCGTTATTACTGACCTAGGAGCAGAGTCTCAATTTATGATGCTGCGTTAGTACTAACCCAGGAGCAGAGTCTCAATTTATGATGCTACGTTATTACTGACCTAGGAGCAGAGTCTCAATTTATGATGCTGCGTTAGTACTGACCTAGGAGCAGAGCCTCAATTTATGATGCTGCGTTAGTACTGACCTAGGAGCAGAGTCTCAATTTATGATGCTGCGTTAGTACTGACCTAGGAGCAGAGTCTCAATTTATGATGCTGCGTTAGTACTGACCTAGGAGCAGAGTCTCAATTTATGATGCTGCGTTAGTACTGACCTAGGAGCAGAGTCTCAATTTATGATGCTGCGTTAGTACTGACCTAGGAGCAGAGCCTCAATTTATGATGCTGCGTTAGTACTGACCTAGGAGCAGAGCCTCAATTTATGATGCTGCGTTAGTACTGACCTAGGAGCAGAGTCTCAATTTATGATGCTGCGTTATTACTGACCTAGGAGCAGAGTCTCAATTTATGATGCTGCGTTAGTACTAACCCAGGAGCAGAGTCTCAATTTATGATGCTACGTTATTACTGACCTAGGAGCAGAGTCTCAATTTATGATGCTGCGTTAGTACTGACCTAGGAGCAGAGCCTCAATTTATGATGCTGCGTTAGTACTGACCTAGGAGCAGAGTCTCAATTTATGATGCTGCGTTAGTACTGACCTAGGAGCAGAGTCTCAATTTATGATGCTGCGGTAGTACTGACCTAGGAGCAGAGCCTCAATTTATGATGCTGCGTTAGTACTGACCTAGGAACAGAGTCTCAATATAAAATGCTGCGTAAGTACTGCCTAGGAGCAGAGTCTCTATATATCTGAAGTCTCTATATAGAAAATCTGCAAGTCGTACCGTACTGTTTCTCTGAAATCAGCACTTGCCCTTTCAGGTCTGCTCCCCCTGGATCTCAGGATACAGGAAGCAGCAAGTTTGTACAGAGTAAAAAAGAACCTCTCCCAAGATTACCTCCCACCAGAAGTGGAACTCGAGCGGAACGTAAACCACTTGGACAAACCCCATCCGTCCACGCAGACATCCGTAGAGTACGAACTTATAGAAGACACCTCCAATCTTCCAGAAGGACCTCAAATTTATACTGATGGCAGTAAGATTGAGGGTAAGGTTGGAGCTGCTCTAACATGGTGGGAGAATGGCAAAGAGGTCAAGAACTCGACATTCAAGCTCCACTCCGAATGCACAGTCTTTCAATCGGAACTCTATGCTCTTTGCCGGGCAACTCAAATGGTGTTAAAGAGCAAGGACCCAGAAGTCAATGTCCTGAGTGACTCCAGATCTTCACTCGAGCTGCTGAGTAATCCAAAAACGAGTCACCCCTTGGCAAAGTGCATAAAGGAAAACATTGGACAGATAAATGCTGAAGGGAGATCTCTTCGTCTTTTCTGGGTAAGAGCGCATGTGGGCACCGTCGGCAACGAAAGAGCTGACGAACTGGCCAAATCGGCAGCACTCACGGAATCGCCCAGGGACTACGAGGGGATCCCCTTGTCCTACGTCAAACGCAAAATCCGCGAAGAATCGGTCAAGAAGTGGCAGGATCGATATGAGACCTCGGACACCGGAAGAGTCACTCAGACGTTCCTCCCCGATATAGCAAACGCATATCGGTTGATAAGGACTACGAAACTGACTCATTTCCAGGTACAAGCGTTGACGGGACACGGAGGAATAGCAGAATACCTGTACAGATTTAAGCTTAAGAGCAGTCCTGTATGCGAGTGTGACTCTGAAAAATCCGAGAATGTCTGGCACGTGCTGGTAGATTGTCCCCGATTCATGGCTGCAAGACATGATCTCGAATCTATGATTGACAGGAAGCTGGTTGTTTCGGATCTCCACAACGTCTTGGCAGATCCAGATAGTAGACCACGGCTTCTGGCTTTCATGGAGAGTTCATTCCGAATAGCGGCCAAAAGAAACTCCACACTTAAGTCTAATACACACCCCCCTTCACCACCACACCCTACCCCACTGTCCGTGGACGCCACGCCGGGTGCAATCTCCGTCCAAGATAGCTCCTCAAAGAGCATCTCCGTCCAACAACTACTGGAGAACGCAGACCGAGGAGAGGCGGGGATCCGTATCCGCGGGGTGGCTCTCTTCATGGATAGCAACAAAGAGAGATTCGGAATAAGCTTTTGCTTCGCCTGGGAAAGGAAACGCGCCCGTTTGTCGCCGGGATTGTCTTGTCTGCTCAATGGGAGTACCGCAAAAGTCACAATGAAGCGGAAAACCTTCGACGCTATGCCAGTGTGCGAGGTAGACGGCCACCGATTTCGGTTGGTGCGATCGAGAAACAAAACGATTGCACTAATAGAATACTCGGAAGGTCGGACACCTTTCACACAGGCAAGTGCGCTGCTTGCACATCTTAGCAGAAATGCGGGTGAAACACCCCGGGTGATAAGCGTGGATGCGATGGCAATCGAATACTCAAGAGCGAAAGTCGCAGACTGGCTGGGTTGCATTGAAGCTTCTAAACATCATGAGGTTGTCGTATACGAAGATAGGGGAGAAAATCTGAGCTTCCTCAGAGCCCCTTCGCACGACCTAACAAATGCAACTGACAGCTGGGGACACCCCGTTCCTAGTTCGACCAACCAAACCGGTTCCGAAAGAGCACAGCAGAGGGCAGCCGCGGAAAAAGCCGCAGCCAATCAAAGCGGCAGCCGAAGCACCAACACGGCCTTCGTGGCTGCCTTCAACACTGCAGCAGGGAGCGTACTCCGAATCTCATCCCATGCACCACCCCTTTTAACGTCAGGGACCCTCAAAACAGCTTCACAGCAACAAATGAGCCGAACGAGAGCCGACATGGGACAGGTTGAACCGCCCCGCTATGTCACGGCTTCGGAGCCGCGGAGCCATGCACGTAACGCCTTCATCGAATTCATAGCCATACTGAGAGCAACAAGACTAGTTAACCTCAAGACCTGCGAAAACATCATGCAGTTCTATAGGCTAGGTAGTGAAAGCCTTCTAAAGGTGAATCTCGAGGAGGCCGAAGCAGCCATTTATAATAATGTCACATCCCGGGTCATCAAGGGAACCATGACAGGACAGTATATGGCAGCTTACAGTGCAGAAAATGGCTTCGTGACACTGAACGAGAGTGAGACAGAGCGCGCGGGAAGACCCGTTTATGCGACACCACTAAACGACCCAATTGTAGTTACCGCCCGATGCACCAAGATTATGCTGGACGACAGGATCCTCGAGATGGCCAAGTCCATTGAAGGGACCTCAAACGTCAAAGCGTGTTGGGAAAACTGGGAGGTACCAAGCATACAGTGGGTCAACGGAGTTCCAGGATGTGGAAAGACAACGTGGGTGATTAGACACTTCGACGTGGACAAAGACGCTATCATCACCACAACAACTGAGGCAGCAAAAGATCTAAGGGAGAAGCTATCGCACCGTGTCAAAACCAGGGTGCGAACTATGGCTTCTGCTCTGGTAAATGGTTTCGGAAAAGAGAAATTCAGCCGCCTCCTGGTGGATGAGGCTCTCATGAACCATTTCGGGGCCATTGTGATGGTCTCACGGCTGTCTGGTGTTGGCGAAATTGTCCTCATCGGAGACGTCAATCAGTTGCCTTACATCGACAGGGAAAATCTCTTCGAAATGAGGTATCACCGCCCGAACCTGGTAGCAAAGATCAGCCAGGAGTTGCTCTGCACACATCGCAACCCGATGGATGTTGCATATGCGCTGAGGGAAATATACTCAGGTATGTACTCCTCAGTACCCCGTATAAAGTCCCTGGAGCAGAGAAGGTATAAAGGAGCGCAAATACCCGGCACCCAACCCAACACCCTCTTTTTAGTGCATACTCAAGAGGAAAAGGAGACCCTGACAAACCAGGGTTACGGGTCAGGCACCGGGTCACGCATCCTTACCATTCATGAAGCGCAGGGATTGACATACGAGTCGGTAATCGTAATTAAAACTAAGGCAAACATGAAGCTGCACGAGAGCGTGTCCCATGCGGTTGTTGCAATCTCACGGCACACGGGGACCTTCACATACTACGCTGACGACACCGACGACGCCATCGGTCGGTTCGTGCGGCGAGCGTTGGCTGCATCACCAAAGACCATTCAAGATTTCAACCTGCAGATGGCCATTAGAGACAGAAATGCGGCTGTAGTGGAGGCTCTGGGCCAGGAGGAGGCGGCTTAGGCAAAAGACGATGTCGAGTCGATTACTATCGGAATCCCAACCGGTAGTGATCGGCTCAACAGACGAAATCGGACTGACTAGCTTTAGAATTACGCTTAAAATGTTCACCACCCCCCTACTCCCCCCCTTATTTTCCTCTTCTTCTCCTAATCCAAGAACTATGTAAATAAAAAAAGATTAATGTAATGACAAAAGTCACGGACCCCGGAGTCTGTGGAGTGTTTAAATTAAATAAAAAAAAAAAAAAAAAAAAAGAGTCTCTATATACGATACTGTGTACGTGTATACCTAGAAATACAGTCTCAATTAAAATTGTGAAATTTACGATACTGCGTAAGTACTGACATAAGAGCAGAGTCTCGTCGTCGAGCGCGGTGACGAGCAAGTCCGTGCAGTAGATGTTGGTATTGTCGATGGCGCACGGAGCCGCATTCGGCCGGGAGTGGGGTAGCTGCGCGGCGGAGTGCGCCGCCACGCGTGTGTTGTGTAAGTAGGACTTAGGAACAGAGTCTCAATATGTGATGTTGCACAAGCACTTAGTAGTACTTACAAGTACTCAGAAGAAGAGTCTCGATTTATGAAGCTAAGTAAGTGACGTCCTAAAAGCAGAGTCTCAGTGTATGATTCTGCTTAAGAACTACCTAGGAGTAGAGTCTTAGCTTCTGATGTTGCGTAAGTACTGCCTAGGGGTAGAGTCTCAGTTTATTATTCTGGGTAAGCACTGACCTAGGAGCAGAATCTCGATTTATGAAGCTGGGTAAAGGCGACCTCGGTGTAGAGCCTCAGTTTATGATGCTGGCAAACACTGGTCTAGGAGTAGAGTCTCAACGACGCTGCAGAGATTAACGATGCTGCGTAAGTACTGACCTAGGAGCAGGGTCTCTATATACGATGCTGGGTAAGCACTGACCTAGGAGCAGAATCTCGATTTATGAAGCTGGGTAATTGGCGACCTCGGTGTATAGCCTCAGTTTATGATGCTGGCAAACACTGGTCTAGGAGTAGAGTCTGTAGTGGTAGGGCTCTTAACAGAGTCCGCCTGGGGAAGTACCACACCTTTGCCAAATATTCTACCGCCAAGCAATAATGTGCAAACATTACTGTGTTCCGGTTTGAAGGGCAATGATTCCAGAGAAATTACAGGGCTTAGAGACATAATATCTTAGATCTCTGAGTGACGAGCGCAGTGCACTGTTAGGTAATGATTTGGACTATCATGTTCCAATAGCTGCGTGTTACTGTGCTGTTATGTGGCAGGCATGTTGCTTACCATCAGGCACATGACCTGCTCGTCTCGTCACTCTATGCTATAAAAAAAAAAAAAAAGAGTCTCCATTAACGATGCTGCGTAAGTACTGACTGACCTAGGAGCAGAGTCTCGTCGTCGAGCGCGGTGACGAGCGAGTCCGTGCAGCAGGTGTTGGTGTTGTCGATGGAGATGCGCACGGAGCCGCAGTCGGCGGGGGAGTGGGGTAGCTGCTCGGCGGAGTGCGCCGCCACGCGCCCGTTGGCCAGCCGCAGCGACGCCGCGCGCCCGCCCGTGCCTGTCGCCGCGCCGCCCGCGCCGCCTCCTCCACCATCCTCGCATCTGTACAACAAACAATAACCATTGTAGCGAAACATTTGTAGCGAACACTTCTTTTAACGCTCCACAGACAATTTTTTCTTGGGCTATTGAATTTGAATTTTTGCGTCACGCTCGGGAATGATAAGAAATCTTCGGGTAAACTGGGGACCATAGGCATTGGCCATCAAGAAATGCGTCAGCACCTCCCATTGGCCATCTAGAAGGCTTCGCTAGATGGATGATGCTAGATGGCTGACGCATTTTTAGATGGCCATGCTCATGCTATCAAATTCTGAGTTATAAGTTTTTACTTCTATTACCTGTTCCTATCACAGCCAATTTTTTTTTTAGAATGTAGGGTGATGAGTCAAGAAGGACATCTACCTAATAGGAAGCAACATGCCTGTCCATAATGGCAAAGTAAGACGAAGCTATTGGAACATGAACGAGAGAACGAGAGAGAAACAACATCTGACAAAATGGCAGTGGAACTAGTATGCCAGCGACCCAAGGCCGTGCTTCGCAATTTTTATTTTTTATTTCTAATATTCAATTTTCTTTTCAAGCTGTTTTTCCACATGCTAGTTTCAACCGATGTTTTGCTTTGATATTAAAGCCAGTGTAACGACAAAATGGTACTTCTGTATATGAAAAAATACTCAGAACTGCAGGCGGATTCGAACTTACAACCGATTTAAGGAATCGGACGTTGTTACCACCAAATCACTACGGCTTAGTGGCTTATGTATTGATAAAGTATTCGTTCTATAACACCTGTACAATATACAGAAAAAGATTTTCAGAAATTTCTGAAAGGATTGTTTTTATCGTATCTATTATAGATGCCTATGGAATCTTGGATATTAGATATGTGTAATGGATATGAGAATCAAAATGAGGATAGTAAGTACCTAAATGCATTTCTGTAAAAAAAGATGAAACAGATTTTGAGTTTTTTATGTATATCACCGGCGAAGTCGGAGTGCACCGCTAGTATACAATTATAAATATGCAAATAGCAGGCAACACAAAAGCTCAAAGCACTAAAAATTACAAATCCGTTCAAACCGGAACAAATAAAACAAATTTCTTCGTTTTTCGCATGAAAGAACAAAGTATTTTCCAGTTTCCAGGTTTTCCGTCGCCTCTGTGGAGCTAACCAACTTTATAAGATGCAGAGTGCATGGTAATCGGTTTCAGAAGTACAAAAAATATAAGAACCAGTGGAATGGATTTAAAATAAAATGATTTTTTATTGTGTTTTTATAACTAGTTGTTAATTTGAGAAAAGAACTGTCAAATCTGTTTAGTCCTATGGTTCCAGTGAACATAATGGCAATGAGAGAAATGATTCTGTAGTATTTTGTGTCATAATATTGAGTACATAATTTATTTAGTTAAAGAGGGTGGTCTTTTTAAATAAAATATCCTACTAATATTATATCCCGAAAAAAAAAACAGGGCCAACGCGGGTAAAACTGTGTGGCGCTACTAATTGATAATATTTAATACTTTGTAGATTTTTTAGCCTTTATTTATACTTTATCTTGTTTTAAACTAGCATGGTTATTCACTACGTTAATATTATTAGAACGCGCTCCACCATTCAACCTCGATAAACATCCGGTGATAAAATTGATAATACAAACCCACTAATATTTAATTTGAAATAAATTTTGTTATCTGAGACAAATAAAATGTTTTTAATTGTGCATAAATTGGGCAATCAATGTTCGCTACCAGAGGCGCACTGGCTTAGCTTGAATATTATGGGGCTTTTTGTGTAGGCTTTGCGGATAATAGAGAGTTGATGGAAGTAATATAGAATTAAGAAGACACTGGGGTTACATTATTCTCAACGGTCAGTCTCAAAGTTCCTACCTTGAGAATACAACGCCCTCCAAGCGATGATGTTGATATCGATGTTGTAGTGAAATAAGAATAAGAATTCATTTATTGCCATACTGTGTTTACAAAGATCTTAAAGTAGCTTAAATGTACAAACAGTGTGCCCAATTACGGACGTGCAATATGTGTCACATAGTGACGTAGTAGGTACTCAACGTTATAATTTATGTCGAGTTCATAGTTATATACAAGTATGAATAATAAAATGTGTAAGTAACTTAAGTTTACCTACAAATCTACATAGCTATAACATTTAAAAAATCTATCTTTAGTATACATAAACATGATATCAATTGAACATTAAGCTTAAGAAAATAATTAACCAATTTAAAAAACAAACAAAAAAAACATTATGAAATAGGAACAAGATTTTAAAATAATAAATAATCGTCATTTTCATGGTTAAAATATTCTTGTATCATATACATCAGGGTATAATATTCTTATATCTGTTAAAATGTACTCTATAATATAACTATTTGTGAACTTACAACCACCAGTGTTCAATAATTTTAGTGATAAGTTGTACATTAAATCTTTGCTCGTTATTGTCCATGTCAAGCAGAACGGTGAAGTACTATACGGCTATAGTTAAAGACACATATTAACAAGCGATGTACCCTCTAAGATGGTTTAAAAACCTAAATCAGTGACGTTTCTTGTAGAAATACTGTAATATAATAGTTTTTAGGGTTCCGTAAAACGTAAAAACGGAACCCTTATAGATTCGTCATGTCTGTCCGTCCGTATGTCACAGCCACTTTTTGCCGAAACTATGAGAACTACACTGTTGAAACTTGGTAAGTAGATGTATTCTCAGAAACGCATTAGATTTTTACAAAAAAAAAAAAAAAAGAAAATTGGGTTTCCCTCCATACTGAGAACTGAAACCTAAAAAAAATTTTTTTCATCAAACCTACACGTGTTTTGGGTTTATTTTGTGTGTTGTTTACACGTGTGTTGGGATGTTTATCGATAGGGCTTCAAAAATGATGTTGAGGTTTCTAATATAATTTTTGTCTACACTGAATAACTTGCGCGAGAGACACTTCCAAAGTGGTAAAATGTGTGTCCCCCCCCTCTGACTTCTAAAGTAAGAGAATGAAAAAACTAAAAAAAATATATGATGTACATTACCATGCAAACTACCAACGAAAATTGGTTTGAACTCGATCTGATGAGTAGTTTGTTTTAGTACGTCATTAATACACTATTATTAAAACTTCGATCAAAGTTACAACGAACTACAAGAACTATGTGTACTATGTACACTTGCTGCAACGGAACCCTTCATGGGCGAGTCCAACTCGCACTTGGCCATTTTAGTTGTAGTTACTAAGTACCATCTGAACGTTTATTATTTCAAGTATATAGGCTTTTATGGACAGCTTTTACTATAGAGGTACATGCTATTTTTTGAAATGATTGGTAATAAAGGTAGTAAAGTAACAAATCTTAATACTTAACATTTTTTTAAATTTTACTATTTAGGATAACATTGTCGAACAGTTTAATAGTATTAGTTAAATATACCAATATCCAAGGACTGAAAATGCAGACACCATTTATAAGTCGTCCCTGAAAACTACGTTTACTCGGGAAATAGAGAGCACCTGAGTTCCAACCACAAATATTTGCGAAGCAGCTCAAGTTATTGCCCTAAGTTTCGACATTTTACTGAACTTGAGTAAATTAAGTATCAAGTTACATTGTAATTCATATTTCTTGATAACTTCTTTGTAACTCAAATATTAAAGAGTGTAGAAAATGTTTAGTACCAATGTGGTATATTTCATTCTACCTAAGCTAAAAACGAAATACTAGTGATAATGGCGTTACCTGAAAAAATGCACCAAAATATATTTTGTTTCTTTTTTTGTACATTCTAATTCAACTCGTATATCTCCTAAAGAGCTTATACGAGGAAAGTTCATCATCGGTTCGGACGGATGACATAATGTAGGATAGTTAGAGTCCTGGGGTTCGCCAAGTTCATTATAATGTCACCACTTTTCTGCCGTACTAGCTGAACCCGCAGTTTCAAGCGTATTTTAAGGGTTTGTTTATTTCTAGAAAAATGAACCCAAAAAAAGATTAAAATTTACCAAATCATAAAACACAATTTAACTCTATTTCAGAAATAGCTTCCATTACTCCATTAGTTAGTGTACCGACAACTTCACAAAAAACAGCGGTTAAAATTTTCTATTAACTTCATTTCACTGTGTTAAGTGCCGTATTTGGAAAAAGCTCGAAAAAAAACTACAAAACCCTGTAGTATAAGCAAAAACTAAACCAATGTTTCCACCCCCCCCCAAACGAATTTTTTCCCACCGAAAAATCCCACCGAAAATTGCTTTCTATGACTATTAGAGATTTTTGGGAGGATTTTCCTCAATTTGGCAACAGCGAGTGATGCTGCTATGGGCAAGCGTGTTACTTACCATCAGGTTCATGCCATTCTCGCCTTATCTATAAAAGTATATAGGTATGAACTAACGTGGAATGATGTTTACACTGATGATGTGCTAAACAGATTTAAAATAAAATACTAAGCAATTATTTCAAGGATTTTGTATTTTAGTTTTATATTTTTAAAGTCGCCTTGTCTATTGTTGTTTTTCTATAAACAGTGTAAATATGCAGAATATGAATCACAAAGCCATTCAAATTCGCTCGTCGTGATCTTTGTCTTCGCATGCTTAGTTTCGTGTGTACTACAAAAAGATGGCGTCACGGAACGAATTCAGACTGCAAAATGAGGGTAATTGAATACAACACTAACTTCAACATCATTATCACCAGCCCTATATTTTAACTCCCGACGCAATAAACAGGGCGCTTTAAGTTGGACCTTTGTGGATAGAATGGTTGGTCTGAGAGTTTGACGAATCTCTCTCTGTATGTCTCTCTGTGGAATCATAGTTTCGGAGTAAAAACAAAATTGTTTGAAAGATGAAATAGTCGGCAATCTTCTTACCTACATTTCATTTATCTAGTGAAATACAATACAAAAACTTAAAATTAATTAGAATTGCAATTTTTACAAAAAAAGAGATATAAAAGGCTAAAACATTTACAAAGTTATATTTTATAACCCTACGCCCTACGCTATCACTTTCATCATTTAAGATTGTTAATTAACTACCTAGAACATTTTTTTAATTTATTCAGACTACACACTTCAATACAAATAAAAGCACTACTGTACCCTTTTTGTCATTCTACCTTTGCTGAGAGATTTCTAACTTAAATTTATACTGCACTGTACTGTACATTTTAACCAAAATCCTCTTTTCTATTTGTGTCTTTCAGCGTAATCGAGTTTCAAGAATGTTCAAAGTTGGAAATTTTTCCAATGCATCAATTTTCCCGGAAGTCGATTACATTCTTCCCGTCTGTTTTTGGCTTCACAATCTAAGCGTTGACAATGTTGCCTTGGGATAGACCGCAGAATCTACAGAGGTGCAAATATAATCAACCCAGAATCAGGTTTTCTTGTATTTGTCACTGTAAAATTGAAAAAACCGTCAGATTATAATATAACCACGTCAGATTATGAACTAATCTAACCTAACGTACGATTATAATCTCACGTGTAAGATTAAAATCTGACAGTGTTAACATAAGTACCTATGTTTCTATTGTTCTAGCATGTTACCAGCGTAGTTCCCGTTCCCGTTATTTTGCCTGGATAAAAAGTGCCTAGCCTGTATGTTTTTCCAGACTACGAGTATAATAATCAACCCGTATTCCAAAGCTCAGCCCGATCCGTTCATACGTTAGGTACGACGTGTTTGAGCAACAAATATACAAATATCTGTACATTGACATTTATAATATTAGTAGGATATTTCACCGTAAAATTGCAATCGCCATCAGCTTGCAATATACATAAAGCGTGAGATTAAAACACACGGTAGGTAACGTAAACCCATAAGCTAATCCAACCTAGCCAGGTTAGAATACCTTATAATCTAACATCGTTAGATTGCAATCTAACGTTTTTTATAATTACGGTGACATATTTGCCAGTAAAGAGTTTAAAGTAAACGAATGTTCTTTGAGATTAGGGATTTGTATTTGAGAGAGGATTTTTTATTTGGAAGACTTTATTTTAAACAGTCGCGCCGTGTGAATTGGGCCTTTTACAAATAGATACGATTCAATGTTTAGAAAACAAAAACAATATTACAATAGTGCAGTGAAGTGCTAGGCAGCAATTTGAACTTTTGTTGCCTTGCTGTTATGGACATACGTATTGTACCAGTTTATGTATTACCGACAGTTTTGTTCATCTCGTATAACTTGAAAAAAAAGAAGTAATTTACTATCTACATTTAAATTACCTCAGTTCATCCTTAAGAAACTATAATTCCTAAAACGTAGATTTAATAGCTAATTAGAGCCTGATCTGCAGATTTAAATGGCGATATGGACCTATCTGAGTCCTGGTGGCGACTTCCGATTTCACTATCGCGAGGTCGTGGATTCGAAGCCCGGTTTACCTCTGAATATTTTTTCAAATAATTTTCCAAGGTGAAGGAAGACATCGTAAAGAAACTTGGCCAGCACGGCAGATTATAGTCTTGTGAAAGAAAACCCCGATTCCCAGTACCTATTAGGGATAAAGTAGTTTGCTCAGGATTGACCTACCCAGTATACAATTCCTGAAACATTAAAGTTGTTGTATTCCTGAAATACTATAGAAACTGAAACAAAAGATTTTATAACATTTTTACCCCTCAATTGATGAGATTCATTCGATCATTCTACCGTAAAATTTTTCATCTTTTAAACTATCTCCGAACCGATAAAGTGCATATTGCCTTGAACGTAGTGCACATTACTCATGCTAGGCAACTAAGAACGGGGCTACGTGACGGCCGGAACCTCGAGGGAACTTTGCTCCTACCTAGATGAACTTAGCCTATCTATAATTACTGTGAGAACTTGCTTAGAAACGATAGATAGACAGGCGTGCACCTACTAAAGTTTCTTAAATAAATGAAATAGTTTCTTTTTAGGAAGGCTAGTTTAAAAAAATAGAAAAGATTGGAATCGAAAGACGAAAACTATGTTTATATTTTGTTAGAAAAAGTAGCCATTTATTATCGTGATCGGTCTTAGATCAGGCTAGATGCCTGATCTAAGACCGATCATTCTTATGGTAACGGCTTATGACGAAGATGATAACTGAGACTATGATTCTTTATTTCGTATTATAAAGCTAATTTTCATGTTCCCTTTTTCATTAAGTTTATTCAATTTAATTTAAAGAAAACTAATACCTTAGATTGACAACAAGAATAGATAAACTAATAATACCTAGTTGTTTTATTAGTATAGGTAGTAGTTTTACTAGGTATAGACAATACTTTTTATTCCAAAAAACTTAGTAAATTGTTTTGACAGCTCTTGAACCCATGGAGCTGGATTAGTTTAATGAGAATTCAACTTTGTTATATGATTACAGAAAGTTATATTTACCTTAATTTAATTTTCTCAAAAATGAAGCATCGAAATGGAATAAAATGCCCTATATAAAATACTTATTTATCATAAGTATAATCTATTCAATGATTAATCAAAATTATGTTTCTGTTTGTTTTTATTCTGTGAATCAGAGGAGGCCATATTTTGCTCATTGCCATTTGGAAGTTCGGTAATAGCTTGGCGAAAAGAACAGTTTGATGGGTGAATGTCTTGAACGCTATTAATGTTGATTGCCTCTCATGAAAGTTACCAAGTCGGAGAGTTTGTTTGTTTCATATAAGTAGGCTTAAGAACCCTTATAGCAACGGTTGATTAATTATTCAATTTTATAGGGTCTTGTCTAATTTAAACAGTTTTTTGTGTGTGGTTTTGTAAAAAGAGATAGTGTACAAGAAAATAATTTGCAAGCATTGCCTTAAATATTATGACGAGTTTAAATTGTCTTTGTGTTTAAGTTATTCTATTTTCAATCAGAAGATGTTAAATTTCCTAGTTTTGTCGAAACTGTGCTCTGGTAGGTATACCATTGTTCACTTTAGTAAACGTGCCGTTCGGCGAGCTAGATATCTTTGAAATTTCATTGCAATACCTAATTAATTTAAACTCTGTATTTTCAAATAAAGTACCTAAACTATGTTAACCAAACAATTTAACAATTGACAATATAACAATATGTTGGTAAATAAATGTGATTAATAATTCTGTCGATCATTGCAAGTCTTCAATCGTGTATTCGGGCTACGGAATGGATAAAAGTGGTTGTATCTATTGTATACACACTCAAACATAAATAATTGAGTAGATGGTTGGTTAATAACATTTATGAATTAACTACCTACGAGCTAAATACAGTCTCCCCCGAGGGGCATCAAAACCTTGAGTTCATTTTCAAGGGCAGCTAGATTAGCGTATGTTCACGATCCCCCAAGCCCACCGCGTCGGAACATGACGAATGGATCCCGATCCCCCCACAAGGGAGGCTCGGTTCCAGCAACCGCAGACCTCTCATTTATTACACTAAACGTACCGCTGTAATCGACAGTCGGAGACCAAACTCTAGTGGCCATCCGACAAATGGATCTACTATAAATTGTGTAATGTAACTGAAACTTTACTGTTCTGATATTGTTTTTATTACTCTGTTTTTATCAGTTACAGTCATAGCTAGTAGTGGGCAGTTACTACATTTAAGTGTTAGTGAATAATAAACCCCAAATTTATTTACAAAGTCTCATAATTAGCTGTTACACAGGCAATACAAGACTTTGTTTCTTGTACTGTTCGGCTCCCTGAAGGCTGGTAGTTATCTAAGATCTCTAGAATAGGTATGTGATCTTATGAAAATAAAATCTTATCTTTGAAGCGTCTAGATTTTGTAAAATAATTGCTTTCAATGACACAAGTGTATTTTTAAATATTGCATTATTGAATTTAATAATATGCAATTCCAGAACTGCACTAAATACAAATAAATAACGTGATTTGTAATTCTGCGGAATTAAGACACTAAAAGAGTCTTCACAACGCATCTTTTGCGTAAATCAGGCAAGTCTTTGAAATCGAGAACTCCTCCTTCAAACAGGCACTTGCTCTGAGGTAAAAAGTCGAAAGTGCTCAAGTTTGAGGATAACCTGAATAAGTAAATTTCAGCTACTCGTACCAAGGTTGTTTGCAAGCTATTTTATTTGACTTGGCAAGCTCTTTAATAAAAAGATCCTTGTCATAAAAGTTTCGTAGGAGTAGTTTCGATTTTCATACGTAGATTAGGTGGATAGTTTGACAATCGTTCGTTGTTGGAGTGGTTAGACGGAAAACTATGAAAAGTGCAAGAAACTATTTTACAACACCCTAACGGGGTCTTTGTACATAGATATAGATTTTAGCCATAAGGTCTGATATATGTGCCCTGCACAAATAAGTCAAAATATGTTTAATTTTAGGATGAGCCTTCAGTCGCGATCTTCGAGACAGCTAAGCGATATGCAAGATACAAAAGCATTGCAAATAGGTACTATTTTTTCTAGTTTCACATAGTACGTTCTTGGTGGGCGAGTCTTAGTGAATCGAGGTATTTTAGGGAAAATCTAATCATGTTATACTACTAGTTACTTACAGACAGTAGTTTAACCTTAACGTGTAAATGTTTAGTAGCAACTACGTATCATTACACCGCTCTGCTACACACAAATTTCAATACTTCGATGTACATCCTCGTTTCGTATCTACATACTATTTCCCTAATAATAAGTCTATCGCCATCAGCCAGAAACTAAAAATCAACCAATAGGCATTGTTTGGCAGAACACAAATCAGTCAGCCGACACAGTTACATGTTTTGATTTGTGGCGCTAGTTCACTAACGTTTTACTGTCGTATTTCTGTTTTTTTTTGTGTCACAAGAAATAGTTTCCTATCTATCTATCTTATGTGCTCAAAATTAATAAGTCAGTCAAAATCAGATTAAAAATGTATATTAATTAATGCCGGCTACGAGACGGCAAATATCAGATGGTGATCTACAATCCTAAAATGAGGCCGTTAGGATTATAGGGCATTCCTTTCCTGGATGCTAGGCTGATCTTTGACTGTTATTACCGGTTGCAGCCCGTACCATCAGAAGTGTATTTGCGCTAGATGTAGTTGGTACTCGTAGGAAGGCTTTCAGGTGCCTTCAGTATGCTTCATATATTCTATTTACATAAATGTGCGTATACATAGTTTAGGTTTTAGGGCCCTGCGCCGTTTGCGGTAGCTCAAAGACAGCGCAGAAACCCGCTGCAAACAGGACCAATTAAAATAAATACGCAGTCTTTTGTTTGGACTAATCACTGAACAATAATAACAACTATCGAGATATATCGAATAGTTATATCATAAATGTCATCGTTTCAAAATTCTAAAGATAGACTAAACGTTCATTCAAATGAAACGAATATTAGTTAGTGTATGCAGCTTTTGGTTAGTTCTCATTGTATTTTCATTTTGTTGTTTAAAAAGTATGCTTGTATACAGGGTTACTGGTAATCAGCCTGCATCCGTTTAAGGGCATGTTCTGTATATTTAAACAAACAACTTTTGTTCTACAACTTTCGTTAAAACTTAACCCAAAAAAAAATTGTAGTTGTTGCCCTTTTTTGTACTGTTTAGCGACTTTTTAGTGTTCATTCACTTCGGTACATAATTTTTTGCGCGTTAAAGAGCGTACGCTCGTTACGAATTGTTACGAAGAGTTCGATACTTTTAGACCGTGCAAATGCACTTTTTATTTATTTTGTAAAAGAAAAAAAAAACATTTTTTTTTAAAACTGGAGAACAAAAGTTGATGTATTGAATGTACCTAACATCCCCTTAAAACGATGCAGGCTGATTACCAATAACTCTGTAAATAGGTATACACGGGATAGATACCTACTTTGAGATTAAATACTGAATGAAAAACATTCCGTAAAAAGTTCTTCGATAATGGATACAGCAAACGATAACATATTTTTGCAATAAAGACCATCGGTGGGCACATTAATTAGTTCGTGTAAACATTTGAGCTGAGTGTATTTTGTGATACGCAAACTCAGTTTAATGTTAAAATGGCATGTTTTCATAACATTTGAATGTAATAAACTGACTAATAATTATGGAAATTAGTTGTTGCGAGGTTAAGTTGTTAAATTATAAACATGATATGTTCATTGTTGTAAATACATTAATTTTGACTGGCCTCGTGACTTAGTGGGTAGTAGCTCTGCCTGCGAAGCCGAGGGTCGTGGGTTCGATTGCCACTCAGTGCAAATATTTGTGTGATGAATTCAAATGTTTGTACGGTGTCTGGGTGTTTCTATGTATAATAAGTATGTATTTTAAACTATACAAATATTAATTATCAGCTATCTGGCCGCCACCATACAAACTTTGCTTAGTTTGGGGTCAGATGGTGTTGTGTGTGAATTGTCCATCAATATTTATTTATTTACATTATGTTACGTGTAAGATAGATAGGCAGGTCAGGTTCAGATTTGTTTTGACACAAAAATTGAAAGCCGTATTGTTTAAAATTTATTAAAAAAGTATCTTAGAAATATGGTCAATTGAATCCAATTTATATTTAATCAGTTGTGTTTTTAAACGACTTCCTAAGTGGGTTCCCAAGTCATCAGATTTTTTTGATTTTTGATGTTCCCCGATGACTTAGATACGCCTGAAGCGATTTGTTTTTTTTTTCCAACATATGGTTGTCCTGTCACGTGGAAGTATAATGTATTTAAATGACAATTTAATCTGCCAATTGATGCATCATACATATTTAGTAGACTACGATCAGGATAGCCTGATGAGATAGCAGTATTTAATACTCGGATTTCGTCAACTCAATAAATATGCGTATAAAGGAAATTGATGTTTTAGTTTAGTTTTGATATATTTTTTTAAACGATAACTTTATATTCGACACCGTGATGATGACGAAGCAACAACCGTGGTATAGGATAGAGCACATCGTATGAACAACAGCAAAAGCAGAACTCCACCGACACCAGAATTCATATACGAGTACATTTATATTAAGTGATACGACTACATTATACCTACAGTAAACAAAGACAAAATAGAACAATCTATTCTATGACAGAACCACGCCTACGACGGCCTGTATGTACGCGAAATTGAAATTTTGCATAGAGATTACCTGATTACCGGAGAGAGCCAGGGTAATACGGATTATAACTATGACAGTGCTTACGTACAACGGACAGTGTGCTTTAATACCAGCTCTGTACAGGGTTACGAAGAGTACTTGGGCTATACCAAAAGTTAAAACGGTCACACGATTCTGAACTTTATGTACAACTTTTAGTAAAGCATCAAGTTAGACAATATGAAAATAGTTGCACCAAACAGAACAGCTTTTTGTAGTAGGCAGGAAAGAAGAGCCGATATAATGATGAACCGTCTCCCTACCCGGCGCGGCTTAGTGTGGTCACTAACGTAGTGATGATAGAAGCGGTGGGCCAGCAGGTGAAGAGTGGTGTCGGTTTTTTTTTACTTTTATAGGTTTACACTTGATCGCCATCTCGCCTGATGTTAAGCGACGATTCGATCTACGATGGAGCGTGTTTACCTAGAAAAAACCGATTCACTCTCGATTTGAAGACACAAAGATTGTATCTATCGGGAAAAACCCACTCAGGTATTGAAGCGTGTTGCTTTACCTGTCTTCTGCAGCCAAATAGAGTTAAGTGACGAGGCCACTCATCTGGCCCGTTCCAAAATCCTAGGGGTGACAAACATGAAGGCATCCAATTCCCATTTGCTGGTTGATTTCAGAAGTGGTCACAGCGTGCCTTGGGTGTTCGGCTGTGCCAGTGACGAGGTATTGCCCCAGTCTCTGAAAACAGGCATACCAGGGCGAGTCTTGAATAACGCGAGAGTGTCCCAACATTCTCACCATAAGCGTCTAAGGTGGAATCCCCGAGCGCCCTCAAGCGGCAGGTATGTGTACATCATTTTGTTTCAAGTAAAAAAGGCACGTATTTTTTTGGAACGTTGTTCCTTACGGTAGGCTCGGAGGACATAGGGATTTTGTAGCGCGACCGAACTGAAAAAAAAAGCGAGACTAAAACCTTAAGAATAATATATAACGGAAGTGACGTGTAAAAACTGCCCGTGACTAGTGTTTATTACTATAACTTTATTTTTCAAATGATCGTACTTTAAATAACAAGATTGAGATTATTTTATTTGCAAATTCTGCCGCTTTTATATTATATTATCCAAAGGAACTTCGTTCCTACCTGGTGTCCCATAACACCAAATGTTTTTTTCAGTACAGTAATAATAATTTCAATAAGTAGAAGACAATTTACAGTTTAGTACAATAGCTGAAGTACGAATCCTAGCGTTTCCGTGATTTTCCAGTAAAACTATAACAAATTTACAAGACCCATAGTGAACAAAAAACTTAAGTTTTTTAATTCTAATACTTTTCGACGAAGCTTTTCATGAGCCAACCTGCAGTTTGCCACCTTGACTCTTGACAGAAAAGGCCCAAATATCAGCAGTGAAGTAAGGAATAAAGCGGGTTGTACGGGTACGGCTATAACCCAGTAAAGTCAGCTGTTTCTATAATTATACTCTGTTAGCTCTACTCATTCTACATTTATAATACACCGTAGCTGAGAAGAGCTCAGTGTAGCTTGGAATATAGGGTAGGTCAGGTCAAACAGGAAACAGTACTTCAATTTGCATATAGCAAGCTGTATTCTCATGCGAAACCTACAATTGTGAGGAATAAATTAACAGTAAGCGTTTATAAGGAAGTACCTACCATTAAACTGAGAGTGAACACTTGTTCAGAGAGCAACTTGTTCTTCCGCTGCCTCGAGATTTATAGCAATTGAAATGTCAAATCTCTACTAATATTATGAATGCTGAAGTATTTCTGTCTGTCTGTTTTCCTGTTATGCTTTCATGCCTAAGCTACAGAACCGATTCAAATGAAATTTGTTGCAAAGATAATATAAACCCTGATAAAGACATAGGATACATTTAAATAAAATAATGATTGAAATAATTTACATTTCGTAAGTTTGAATTTGTAAAATACTAGCAGTGCCCCACGGTTTTACCCGCCTAGTTCCCTTTCCCATCGTTCCCGTTATTTTGCCGGGATACAAGGTAGCCTATGTGTGCTGCCAGACTAAAATCTAACTGTATTCCAATTGACATTTATAATATGTAGAATTCCATACCATAATAATTTATTATGTCTCAAATTTTGACCATATCCATTAGTTTAGTTGTAATGACGTGATCTAGCAACAACCATCCAAAGAGTAATAGGATGACCATTTGACCATCAAAGAACATAAATAATTGTAGTTGGTAGTCCCATAATAAATCTAAATATACGTGTTTTCAATCTCTTGTGATATCTACTTCAATAAGAAAACAAAAAATAAGTAATTGCAAAGAGATAACTCCAATATATTTCTTCCTTCTGATTTACTAAAGTCTTGTATTTTAGCAAACTATTCTCGTAGACAATGACTGATAGAGCCTAGTCGTCGTTACTCAGACTAAAACTAAATGATTCATTGAATAATATTACTTTTTTCAGCACTAGATACTCCTCATATCAAACATATTATATGCTACTAATATTATATTTACAAACGCAAAAGCTTCGATGTATAGTTTTACTAAATGTGCTCGTATGTCGCCCTTGCTCGAAAAATACTTCAAAGTCTTGAACACCTCCGCATAATAGCTGGCTTATCAGTTTTTTAAGTAATACATTTCAGAGAGTGAGAATCGGTTTCTTCTAAGTAGGTACACGCACTCTATCGTAGACAGCATCGACGCTTAACGTCAAGCGGGATTGCAGTCAAGAGTAAACTATAATAGTTATGTTTGGATCTTAGTTACCAAGTTACGTAAAAACTGAATCGTATAAAACTTGAAACATAGATTAATAATAGTTTGAAATAGCATTCCCTCACGGGCTTATTCCGAGATATACTTTTTTTCATTAAATGTAGACAAAGTCGCGGTCCAATGCTAGTTACTCGATATATAAAACAACATAAGTGGCCAAGCACCAGCCGGATCAATACTATAGTATGTCTGCTATATAATCTTTCGGATGAGGCCGAAATCAGGTCAAAGACACCTTGCGAAGTAGCGGGGCGCCTCCAAGGTCGGATCAAGCGATAGCGACCGCGTGAGAAAGTGATTTCCACAAGGCCTTCTACGAATATCGATTCTTATTCGGTAATCTTAAAGTTACGACTGTCTGCTTAGGATACCAATAAACTTGGGCCTGAGATACTAAGTTCAAATCCCGTGGCACACTCCTTTTCTTTTCTTAAGTATTGGTTGCTTTTGTTCATTGTTGCAAGCCTTTGCTGCCGTCCGCAAGCTACAATGCCGTTAAGTACCAAAATGTAGTTTCGAGATATCGCGGGATAACTGTTTCTAAATTTTAAAATTATGCCATTTGATAAGTGGAATACATATTTCCATAATTTTGATACCTTTATATAGAGCTGAGAAAACACTTTGAAATGATAGTATTTTTAAGATATTAAAGTGTGCGACATAAGAGTTATAAGCGTTTTTGCATTCTAGTCTTGTAATTTTGTCTTAAAATCTTTTCAAAATCACCACTAAAATGCCGTTATGTATAGTTTAACGGCATTTTAGCTTGTTCTTTTCTTTAATTTCATTGGATGGTACTTGACTATAGAATTTGAAATCATTCCAAAACTAAAATGCCGTTATATCATGAAACATCCTAGATTACAATGCGGTTAAAGTCATTTAACCGCATTTAAAACTAGCAAACTTCATAAATTTGTTTTAATCGGTTATTTCAGAGTATTTTACAACACTAAAATGCGATTAAATGCAAAACCTTTACCTTTAACTGCAATTAAGCTAAGCATGACTCACAAGATATTTAAGAAAATACAATAAAATTGATGATTTATGTGAAATAAGTGAACAAAAAATGACATTAAAAACTAGATATTTATTGGCATTAAAAAATAACAAACAGCATTTTTTGTTAATCTTTTTCGAATACAAGCCTAAGTATCTAAAAATAAAATTTCTCAAGAGTTTAAATTTAAAATAACAAGGCAAAATTACAAGGTAAAATTACAAAATTTTAAAATTAAAATACTACTTTTATTGCCCTTATTTACAACAGATTTTCAAGAATCTACAATAGATATCAATTGTTTTTGTTTTATTTTTGTCACAATCACTTAAACTTTTGGATAAATATTCCTACAAAATAATTAATAATACCTAAGACTCAAATATTTTTCTTGAGTCTAAATATTGCTTTACTAGCATTATCATTCTTTGTCGTCGGTCGACAAGTTCTTCCAAAACAATAGCTTATGTGTTGGCGCTATGTTGCTCTATGAATTGAACTAAATTAATCTTCCGCTTGGTATTTCTGCATTTTGCTTTTGACTTGAAACGAAGTTTTATAATTTCTGGTATTTTAAGTATTTGCCATTGAAGAAAGCAAAATAATATTAATAAATAATCTTTCTGGCAATAATTTTTGTACCTACAAACTATTACAATAAAACTCAGAATCAGAGTAAATCCACATGTGCGACATATTTTTGAGATTAACTCAGGGGCTTAATTTGAATTCTTCTTTCTGAAGCGTAACTTGGTACAATAACGAAATTATTTGGTGCTATAAACTTCATATTTACTTTTGAGTTGCTAACTCATACTGTCTTATCAAAATGGTCAAAATCATATAATCATATTTATTGCATTTCTAACTTTACTTTATGATCTTCTTGTTCGCAACTCATGAAACTGTGTTCAGATTTGAAATAATAAAGCGTAATTTGTTATATGTAGATGATTTTGCTTTAGTAAATAAATGCATTTAGTAAATAAATGACACTGAGAAGAAGTGAACATAATAGTCAATTTTATTTTGTGCACTGCAACTGCATTGCACTGTTGACAACCCATTTGTATACATCAGATCTTTCTCTTCGATTCATTCATAACTTTTATTTTCAAAACTGTCAACTGCTTTGTGGTCGTTGCATAAACATTAAAGTAGACAGGTTCTGATATTCACCAATTTCTATCATGTGTCTCCGCGTTTGACAGAGAGATGAGAATACTGACAGTTTTTTGAGGTTCATTAATTGAGCTTCTACGCTTTTCCAACCAGCCTTCGGTTGGTTTTTTGTATTCTGTATAACGGCATTGACAATGTTTTATACAACGTTAAATGGTACCGTTTTTAAGCTAGTTTTCTGTAGGTATTTATTAATGATGTTGTGGTTCTTAAAGTCAGACTTATGGTTATACGTTTAGACTTATGCCTAATGGATTTCTTGAAAATAGTAACTAAAATTTTCACTTGAATCAGCTATCTTAAAATCTTTATAACGTGCAGGTCATCTGAATTGAAATCACACTGTAAACTTGATTTTGAAGTTTAAAACTTCAACAGATACGGTATGGTGCTATCATCATCTGGCTGTAATATTTTATGTTAACTCTTCAAACTGAATGTTTATTTTGATGATTTTGTAGAGAATTACTTTACTTACCTTGTAATTCTATTAAAACTTGATAAAGTTTAATTAGATAGATTTGTGATTTCAATTAAATCTAAAGAAAGACGAGTACTGTAACATAATTTATACGTCCCAAAATGTATCAATGACACTGGAAGAGTCGGAACAAGATGTAACATAAGGATCATTTCCGTTTTTTTTCTATACAAGATCTAGTTTGACTCATCTAGATGTGTTTTAAGCCATCGTAACAAGTTGGAAAGCATCGAAAGCATCTGCAGTTGATTTCTTTCTCATACAATCGTACTGCATACGCAAGAACCTGTAACGGCATTTTAGTTAAGTAATGTGGCATAGCTGCGTTTTAGTCTAGTATTGTAAAAAATAAATAATGTATATCACATAGTTAAGGTAGCTTTGTGATATTTTCCGTTTTAAGTTTACAAAATTGGATACGTATTTACTAGTTTAAAAAGCCGTTAAGTATGTTTAACTGCATTTTTGTGTTGTATTCAAGCATAACGGCTTTATAGCGTTGGACAAATACAATATAAATTATAAATGAAGCTTTGTTTAAAAACATTTAAGTGCTTTAACGGCACTATAGCGTACAAAAGTCAGTTAACGGCAATTAAGTAATGGAAAATCAAAGAAAATTTCAGCCAAAGGTAACGTTAAAATACCTTAGCGGCTTTTTAGGTAAGTATTGTTATTTAACTGCGTTTTAGCGTTGGAACCATACAAAATAAAATGACTTAACGGCATTTATAGTTTTGGTATCTTAAAAACTAACATACCTAGAGAAACACGGGTTACACAGATCGATAGATATTTTTTTTCTGATTGTAGTGCCATTTAAATGTCCAAATCGACCCGATTTTAGATAACGGCATTTAAGCTTGCGGACGGCAGTTTGAGGATATGGCTAAATACTCAAAGTTGCAAGCCTCAAATGGATTAATGAGAACACCATGACGTTTTCTGCTTTTCGAATAAGACATAAGTTTAGTAGGACGAGCTTAGGTCTACGTTAATCCGTAAATAGGTAATCAGCATTTGTAAGTACGTCATCCTGATGATGGTGTGAAATGGAGTAGTTGATTTGTGTGCAGTCTAGATCACTAGAACCGAACATAACTACTAAAACACACATATTTTTGTACCAATAATATGTTTGCACTTGACCCCTATCTTGCTTGATGTAGAGAAGTGACGCGGCTTAGTCTACGATGGAGCGCCCTTACATAGAATATACCCAGCTAAAAGTGTGAAGACAATAGGCTCTAAAATTATTGAAAACTTAAAGCTGTGTGTGTATTTGCAATTTATTGTTATCAATAGAGTGTCAACCAAAATTTAATTAAATAATAAGTAGATCGAATTACTCCAGCTATGTTTTGATATTGTATAGGAATTTTCAATTTTTTTAAAGTACCTTGTATAAAGAAAAAAATTGTCTGATTAACAAATGCACCAATTTCAAAGGTTAAAAAAAAAACGGGATTGTTTTTGTCAATTGTATTCAAATATTTTCCGACAAAAGATCTCTACATGTACAATTAGACAAGCTATAATAAATTCATGCGAATGAAACCAGTTTTCAAGTTCGTTGGTATTTAATTAGATAAACCTACTCCCTTTTATTTCCCTTATAACCATTAAGCATAGTTTAATTTTTATGGTCGACTTAAACTCCCCCATTCCGAGTGATAGTAGCTAAAGTTTCCAGAGAGATAGGGAAACTAAGCTGCCTCTGATCGCTACTTATCTATTCAAAATCAACAGCTGCAGGGCCACTTATCTACCGACCCGCAGGTAGGGGTTGGGTACACGCGACCTCGCGTGGTGAGGTCAAGGTGTACCCTGCATCGATGATCTTAGCAAACATTGGCGCAAAACGCCAACACTTCACCAAACATCTAGGTAGGTTTTTGCTTTGTTACGTCATCTGAAAATACGGCCGCTGAAGCTTCGAGTAGGTTTGCTTAGTTCGGAATTCTCTCGCAATACAAAGTAGAAAGCTGCTTCACTAATGAACTGCATTGGAAAATGCTGGCTAGCATTTTCAAAGTTTAATTTTGTTTGATGTCTGAAAATTTGAGGTAAAGTTAAATTGAAGCAAAATAAGTTTGAAGTATATTTTTATTTTCCCTTAATACTTTATTAATTGATAATATTCAGATAGATTTTGAGAATATCTCAGTAATAGAACTAGATTTAAAATTGGAGAGATTTGTTGCCATCTAGCGGCGAGTAGCTGAAGTACAATGGACAGCGCCATCTATGCAGCTGACCCGTACAAGCACTACCTACCGCGTCGTGCGACTAATGCCTGAAAATAGTTCTGAAAAACTGGCGCCACTGCAGCAAAGGAGTTTGAATATTTAGTTAGCATTTTGGCAGCCAAATGTTTGGTCGAAAAAAAAGCTGTTGATTGGTTACACCAACGGATTTTTTTTTCGATATTGAACAATATTTTCAAATGTTTTCCTATACATATTTACGCGTTAACCAATGCATATTATGTATGTAACGCAAGTAATATTTTTATTGGGATCCTTGTGTTAACTAGATCTTGTTTATAAATTCAAAAATAAAATATACATTCTTCCTATGTAGGTACCGTAAGTAAATTGTGGATGAATTCGACTAGCGGGAAAATTTACACATTTTTCCTGAAATTACTTAAATGGCACTTTTATCTAACTCTTTAAGGGAAACGCGGACGGACGGAATTGAAAGTCGAAAATTGGCCTGATTGGCATTTTGAAAGCTGAAAATCTGTCTGTAAGTATCATAATATTCTAATTTCAAAATTTCGGCATAATGATTAATATTGAAATTGCATTCTCGAAGCGAATCGGTACCCTCTAGGTAAACTCGTTTCATTCTAAACCACATCATAGTTTTCGTCGAACGAGACACTGGTCAAGAGCAACCCTGTTTTCGATATAAAGTCAGTGACTACGAGTAGTCGTCATTAAAAAAACATAAATAAGGTACTGAATGTACAATTAGATAAGTATGAGTATGAGGTAAGTATTAGATTTAGTAGTGGTAGGACTCTTGGCAGAGTCCGCCTAGGGAAGTACCACACCTTTCCCAGTTATTCTACCGCCAAGCCGTAATGTGCAAACATTACTTTGTTCCGGCTTGAAGGGCAATGTTTCCAGTGAAATTATAGGGCTAAGAGATATAACATTTTAGATCTCTGGGTGACGAGCACAGTGCAGTGCTAGGTAATGATTTGGACTCTTCATGTTCCAATAGCTGCGTGTCACTGTGATGTTATATGGCAGACATGTTGCTTATCATCAGGCACATGTCCTGCTCGTCTTCTCACTCTTTACTTAAAACAAAAAGTACGAACGCCATGTTAAAATACTCATTTATATACCTAATCACTTGAAATTATTTGCATCTAACGCCGACATAAAAGCCATCCGAACAAATTACCATCAGAGCGTTCACCTAATGGGCATTACGTATAAACGAAGTAGATATTTACAATTTGAACGCCCATACGTTTCCTGAACCTTTTAACGAGCGGCGGGCCGTAATCATGTTGCTCGTTGAAAGATATTCGCCCATTACTGGAGTCGTATTTCAACCGAACGCGGGGGAATCGCATAAAACGTATCATTAAGCAACCCTACAAAAGCCGCCATTACGACGGGCGCGGAGTGACCGACAATGCAACCAATCTGGGACTCACTGGACCTATTTTGAACTTAAGAAATGAAGTGACTTTTTACCCGACCGAAAGAAGGGTTATGTTTTTCGCACGTAGGTATGTTTGTACGTATTCCCACGTATCGTCCAAACGGCTGGATGGATTATGATAATTGAGATATCGTTAGATTCATCTCAATCACCCAAGTGTCCTTAGATAGTATTTAATGTTTTTTTATCTGTTGATTTTTCGCAGTTGGGTTTTTTAAATTAAAGTTATTATAGTACAAGATTTGCTTAGTTAGACAGTGTTCTGTGTGAAATGTCCACCAATATTTAGTTTGTTCTCTAATAGTTGAAGTGAAAACTTCTTTAGGCGCGCCTAGACAGATTTTTCGTGGGGTGTAAATTGATTTCTAGCGTCACGCTCGGGTATGATTAGAAATCTTCGGGTAAACTCGGGACCTTGGCGATTGGGCATCTAGAAATGCGTCAGCCAATGGGAAATGCTGAAAGAGCGTGGTCTCGACATCATGGCATGGCCATCTAGAAATGCGTGAGCCAATGGGAAATGCTTACGAATTTCTAGATGGCCATGCCATGATGGCGAGGCCACGCCCTCCGGTTACACCCGTGTAGTTTCCAAGGTAAGCTATCGAATTCTAAGTTATAAGATTTCACTTCTATCGGCAGTTCCTATGACTGCCAATTTTTTTTAGTCACAGTTTTGGCACGCGTTTGTTTGAGATACTTATGTATAACAAACTTTAGCAGTGCCCCGTATTTTACACGTTCCCTTAATTTTCCACTTAAATAATAACCCTATATGCTATTCAAGACTATAATATAACTGAGTTTCAAGTTTTAAGCCAATTCATTCCGTCGTTCCGACATGATTGAGCAACAAACCTCCAAAGATTCAAACTTTCACATCACTACATAGTATAACACAAAGTCGCTTTCTCTGTCCCTATATCCCTATGTATGCTTAAATCTTTAAAACTACGCAGTCGGATTTTGATGCGTTTTTTTAACAGATAGAGTGATTGAAGAGGAAGGTTTTGGACCCGTGCGAAGCCGGGGCGGGTCGCTAGTTTATAATATTAGGTAGTAAGATATGTAGCACACAAACAACGTTTGAACATTGTCATTCAGCGTGGTAATGCTGTTACGCATTTACTATCATATCATTACATTTCAGCGTGCAATGTACCTATTGTACATTTTTGCGGTGTATCCTTTTTCGCGTGTCAAAAAAAGTATCTATCTATACTGCCACCAACATGCTGGTTTGTTGTGAATCTGAATTGGTACGACCAATTTTCGTCAGGTTCAGGTGGCGTACAGGTACTACACCTGTACGCCACCTGAAGCTGTTTTTGTTTGAACGCGATATGCTCAGGAATTACTTAACGGATTTCAAAAATTCTTTCACCGTTGGATATTTACGGGATCCCTGAGTGCTATAAGTTGTATATATACCATGAGCGAAGCCGGGGCGCACATCTAGTATAGGTATTATTATATGAGCCGTACTAGCTTAGTGACTAAAACGTGCGTACATAATCAGGAGTTCGCAGAGCAAATGTTAATAAGTTTGTCATCGCTACTGGTTTTTACTACGAAGGAAAATATCATGAAGAAATGGCCTTGACGCACGAGATTCACAACAAATATTTTGACGAGTGATGGTCACTAATATGTTTTTTGTAGTGAAGTGACGAGACGAGCAGGACATGTGCCTGGTGGTAAGCAACATGCCTGCCACATAACAGCACAGTGACACGCGTTGACATATTGGATCATGTAGAGTCCAAATAATTTACCTAGCACTGTACGCGCTGGTCAGAGATCTAAGATATTATACCTCAAATCGGAACACAGTAATGTTTGCACTTTACTGCTTGGCGGTAGAATAACCGAAAAAGGCATGGTACTTCCTCAGGCAGACTCTGCTAAGAGTCCTACCAATACAAAAACTATTATGAAGATAATATTATATTTCATATTATATGTATGTAAGCGCGAAAGTTTGGACATTTGCTCAATCAAATCAGAACGGCTTAACACGGTTGAAATTTAGCTCACAGTTAGATTATTTGGAAAAGCCCATTTGCTACGTGTCATCTGATCCTAAACTAAGCAAAGCTTGTAGTATAGCGCCCAGATAGCTGATATAAAACTTGTATAGTTGTAAATACATACTTATTATGCACAGACAGACACAGTCAGACACAGAACAAATATTTGAATCCATCACACAAATATTTGCACTGGGTGGGAATCAAACCCACCACCCTCGGCTTCGCCGGCAGAGCTACTACCCACTCAGACACGAGGCGAGTCAAGTATAGAGGTAGTATATTGTTTATTATCATGTTTCAGTTTTGCGACTCCTATTTATTTAATTATTTATTTATTTATTGAGTAAGAAACGGAATTCCAATTATAATTATTTCACACAGTATAAATTAACTTTAAAATTACATTTTAGACAGATACAATAACATTATTTCATTCCATAGGTAAGTCAAGAATAACGAAACAAGTCAACACAAAACCAAAAATCATTAAAAATAATAAATTATAGTCGTCAATTGATCTTTCGGTCCTCTCATTCTTATCCCACTGGTCGGTAAGATTTTCACAATAACTAAATACAAACTAAATATAATCAATCATAGGGTGTTCCAACTGTCACAAAAAATGTAAAGATCAGTGTTGGTGGAAAGGAGAGCATTGAGGTGACGTTGGGTTCGGACCAGCGGTGTCATGGCGCGAGCCGTAGTTCAGCTGCTTGCTTGCTGCAGTTGTCCACGTCCTGGTTTGTCTGGTACGCTCAAGTTGCACATTAAATTGTGTGAATCGAGGGAGTCAATCGTACCTCTAAGGATTTTGCTCCCTAGGTTGGTTGGTAGTTGGTCCACCAGCCTTCTGACTTCCAGCGAGTTGCAGCCGAGATGACCAAGCAAAGACTTTGTCGGATACATAATATATGGGTAAAAAACCATAACTTTTTTTGTAGAGTGACCTCAAGAAAGCTTTTTGTACTTTCTCCAACATTCGAGTGTAGGTAAACACCGTGCGGGTTCCAGACGCAGGGACTTGACTCGAGCTTACTTCTTATTAAAGAGTTGTTCCTATACAATTCTACTAGTAGGGCCCCGCAGTTTAACTCGCTCAGTTCCCGCTCCCGTATTTTCTCGCGGTAAAACTATGTACTATAATCTAACTGTACTCTACACTATAATACACTATAATACTACACATACTAATACACTATAATACTATCTGTATTCTACACTATAATCTAACTGTGTTTCATATTTCAACCCGATCCATTTAGCTGTTCCGATATTAATAACAAACATCCACTCTTTCGCATCCTACTAATATGATAAATGCTTGGACATTTATCAAATTAGTAGGACCATTGTTTGGAGCTTTGTTGCTCAATCACATCGTAAAGTATGAACAGGTCAGGTTGAATTTTAGAACACACTTTGATTATAGTCTGGACTGAGGATTGAGGATATACAAGGCGTACTAACTCTGTTAAGGAATACATACGTGACAAATGTATTAATAATTTAAATTCTGTGATTATTATTGTTATTGATAGATGCGTACTAATGATGTACTCAATATTAATTTATGCAATGTGTGACGCAGGTATCAATTATTTATTAATAAATATCTGTATATGCACATTGCACACTTACGCTATAAGCATACTTTTTATCCCAGGAAAATAACGGGAAATATGCGGGTAAAACCTGGAAGAGATAGCTTTTAGCAATAAGGCCGCTGATTGTAGCACTAGTTTTACTGTTTTTTTTTCTTTTACTGTTTTGTTCAGTCTTGGTGTGTACAATAAAGAACAACTCCATTGCAGCTTGCAGACGTCCACTGCTGGACATAGGCCTCTCCCAATGATTTTCACAATGACTGGTCTTGTGGCGCCTCCATCCATCGACTTCCCGAAAGAGTGGTGTAGTGGTAGGACTCTTGGCAGAGTCTGCCTGGGGAAAGACCACATCTTTGCCAGTTATTTTGCTGCCAAGCAGTAGTGGGTTTGAAGGGCAATGTTTCCAGAGAAATTACAGAGAGATATAACAACTTACATCTCTGGGTGGCGAGCGCAGTGCAGCGATAGGTAATGATTTGGACTCTTAACATTCCAAAAGCTTGTCACTGCGAGAAAAGCGAGTCACTGTGCTGTCATGTGGCAGGTATCTTGCTTACCGTCAGGCACATGTCCTGCTCGTCTCGTCACTCTTTATTATATAGTACCTGGCTCACCGAGCTTTGCTCGGTTTAAATACTAAAAATACTTAGATACTCTTAGATTTTCTTAAAAAAAAAGAATACTTGAAAAAACAGAGAAGCCGTCTGAATTCGAACCCGCAGCTATTAATTCGTTACCGCCACGAATGCCCGACTTCCCGTCTGAGCCAATTATACTGCCGCGTCATGCGGCGAAATTTACCTTCGCATTCTAATGTCTAATGTGACAGTTTCTCATTGTCTAAAAACGCGCATATATGCGTTTTTAGGGTTCCGTAAAACGTAAAAACGGAACCCTTATAGATTCGTCATGTCTGTCTGTCTGTCCGTCCGTATGTCACAGCCACTTTTTGCCGAAACTATGAGAACTACATTGTTGAAACTTGATAAGTAGATGTATTCTGTGAACCGCATTAAGATTTCTACAAAAGTTTAAAAAAAAATCAAAAATGAGGGGTGCCCCCCATACTGAGAACTGAAACACAAAAAAATTTTTTTCATCAAACCTACACGTGTATACGTGGACACGGGGTGTCTATCGATAGGTCTTCAAAAATGATGTTAAGGTTTCTAATGTAATTTTTGTCTACACTGAATAATTTGCGGGAGAGACGCTTCCAAAGTGGTAAAATGTGTGTCCCCTCTAACTTCTAAAGTAAGAGAATGAAAAAACTAAAAAAAATATATGATGTACATTACCATGAAAACTACTAACGAAAATTAGTTTGAACTCGATCTGATGAGTAGTTTTTTTTAGTACGTCTAAATACACTATTATTAAAACTTCGATCAAAGTTACAACAAACTACAAGAACTATGTGTACTATGTACATTATGTTACTTGCTGCAACGAAACCCTTCATGGGCGAGTCCAACTCGCACTTGGCTACTTTATTTAAAAATGAAACCTAGTTAGATCAATTTATCGTCCCCGAAACCCCCCTGCATACATAATTTCATAAAAATCGTTCGAGTCGTTTCCGAGATTCAGATTCTATATGTACATACAAGAATTGCTCGTTTAAAGGTATAAGATAAAAAAAAAAAGTATCTATCTATCTAAAAGAGATATCTATTTATCTAAAACCTTGGGTCGCTGCTAGTTTATAATATTAGTAGGATAGGATATTTGATTTGTCAACATCTCACGCTATCTGTTACGCCATCCCATTTCCTCTAATCAACGTCCTCGAACGTGATCGAAAATCGGCATCGAGCATGTTTAATCACGGTCAGCGTTGTAACGGAAGCGCAGGGCTGACAGCTTTCAATGCAATCCAAAAGATTAAAAAAAAAAACATAACCTGATTGCCACTTTTTTATGTAAAAGAGTGACGAGACGAGCAAGGCATGTGCCTGGTGGTAAGCAAGATGCCTGCCCGTAACAGCACAGTGACACACAGCTATTGGAATATGAAGAGTCCAAATCATTAGATACCTCTAACACTGCGCTCGACACCCGAAGATATTAGGTGTTTTATCTCTTAGCCCACTAATTTCTCTGGAAACATTGCCCTACAAACCAGAACACAGTAATGGTTACACACTTTTTTTTTTTTTTTTTTTTTTTTTTTTTTTTTTTTAACTTCTATAGGTTTACACTTGACCGCCATCTCGCCTGATGTTAAGCGACGATGCGGTCTACGATGGAGCGTGTTTACCTAGATAAAACCGATTCACTCTCGATTTGAAGACACAAAGATTGTAACCATCGGGGAAAACCCACTCAGGGAGGGGAAAATCCATGAAAATCAATGACACGCTCGCCTCGTCACTCATAGAGTGACGAGGCGAGCGTGTCATGTGCCTGATGGTAAGTAACATGCCTGCCACATAACAGCACAGTAACACGCAGCTATTGGAACATGATAGTCCAAATCATTACCTAGCACTGCACTGCGCTCGTCACCCAGAGATCTAAAATATTATGTCTCTAAGCCCTGTAATTTCTCTGGAATCATTGCCCTTCAAACCGGAACACAGTAATGTTTGCACATTACTGCTTGGCGGTAGAATATTTGGCAAAGGTGTGGTACTTCCCCAGGCGGACTCTGCTAAGAGTCCTACCACTACTAAAATGCGTTGCACTTTGAATGCGTTGTTTTATTTTTGTAGTGAAAAACTCTAATTTGCTTGCCACTTTCAAAGAGCTATTTTTACCCGACTCCTTTCAGTCGGTTATGTTTTTGCGCGTATCTTGTATGTTTGTAAATTTCTTTATCCCACGTATCTTCCAAACGGCTGGATGGATTTTGTTAATAAAACATTGGTAGATGTGTCTCAATCACCCAAATGCCCTTAGATAGTACATTTATAATATTTTTTTAAGTGTTGATTTTTTGCAGTCGGGTTTTTTAATTTAAAGTTATTGTCTGCAGTGAACATGTCTTTAGCTCCGTTGAACACTTTTTGGCTAAAATATTTTTATAAGAAATTCTTACGTCTTTACCGACACCGATAAGCTATGTATCGGGGGCACAGCGTCGGAGCGATAGTGGAGCGGTACTCGCAAAACTCTTGTGCATAAATCAAATCAAATCATTTATTTCATCAACAAACATTGGTAAATCAAAGAATACATGAAAATAAATCGTTCGTACATATCTGTAAACTTAGACAAATTTGGCACCCAAACTAGGATTATCCTGTGCGATGGGATACCAAGGCCTTCCTCCGACTATATAAACTTAGATCACCACATATATTTTTTTTTGAATTAGGAAAATAAATTGATTCAAGTAATTATAACATATGTTAATTATTATCAATGTTTACATGCAATTCTCATTCGAAATAGTAAAAGTTTTAATTGTATTAACAATATTATCATAGTACTAAGAACACTGTGGAGTATTAATGTAATGAATATGCATAGGCGATGTTGATATGCGTATTAGCAGTATATCTTTACAGGTTACATAGTGGAAAATTAGGATTGTTTAATACTAAATTAATTTTTCACTTCTATCAGCAGCTGCTATGGCTGTCATTGTTTATATAATCATACTAGCTGTTACCCGCGACTTCGTCTGCGCGAAATAAACACTAAGGTGACTCAGGCAGTACCTATGTATACCCAGACACATTTACGGTTACTAAAAACTGCTTATAAATAAATAAATATTGGAGGACAATTCACACACAACACCATCTGACCCCAAACTAAGCAAAGCTTGTATGATGGTGGCCAGATAGCTGATATAATACTTATAAATATAGTTTTAAATACATACTTATTATACATAGAAACACCCAGACACAGTGCAAACATTTGAATTCGTCACACAAATATTTGCACTGGGTGGGAATCGAACCCACGACCCTCGGCTTCGCAAGCAGAGCTACTACCAACTAAGCCACGAGGCCAGTTATAATAAAACAATTGTAAACAATTCCATCAAAATCGGTTCAGTTGTTTAGATCTGAAAGCGTAAGAGACATTCGAACCCAATTCAACTCCAATTTTATCCCCATACAGTTCGAAATTACAAAATTGCAACAACAAACATTCCTTTGCTTCAAGTGCCTATATACAGAGTTTCATGGTATTATCTTCAACGGTTGGGAACTTTCATATTGACATTCATCCCCCCCCATTTCAACCCTAATGTCACCCCCGTGCAGTTTGAAATTACAAAATTGCTAGAACAAACATTCGTTTGCTTCGTGTCTAGTGTCTATACACAGAGTTTCATGGTTTTATCTTCAACGGTTGGGAACTTGCATAATTCCATATTGACATTCAACCCCATTTCGACCCCAATTTCACCCCCTTACAGTTTGAAATTACGAAATTGCTAGAACAAACATTCGTTTGCTTCGTGTCAAGTGTCTATATACAGAGTTTCATGCTTTTATCTTCAACGGTTGGGAATTTCCATATTGACATTCATCCCTCATTTCAACCCCAACTTCACCCCCGTACAGTTAAAAATTACAAAATTGATGAAACAAACATTCGTTTGCTTCGTGTCAAGTGTCTATAAACAGAGTTTCATGGTTTTATCTTCAACGGTTGGGAACTTCCATATTGACATTTATCCCTCATTTCAACCCCGATTTCCCCCCGTGCAGTTCTAAATTACGAAATTGATGGAACAAACATTCGTTTGCTTCGTGTCAAGTGTCTATATACAGAGTTTCATGGTTTTATCTTCAACGGTTGGGAATTTCCATATTGACATTCATCCCTCATTTCAACCCCAATTTTACCCCCGTACAGTTCGAAATTACGTTATTGATGGAACAAACATTCGTTTGCTTCGTGTCAAGTGTCTATATACAGAGTTTCATGGTTTTATCTGCAACGGTTGGGAATTTCCATATTGACATTCATCCCTCATTTCAACCCCAATTTCACCCCGTACAGTTCGAAATTACAAAATTGATAGAACATGCATTTAATTGCTTCGTGTCAAGGGTCTAGATACAAAATTTGATAACTTTGAAAATCACGTTTCATACAAAATTTTCATACAACCGTTCATCCCTTGTTTCACCCTCTTAGGGGTTGAATTTCGCAAAACCCCGTCTTAGCGAGCGCCTACGTGCTAAAAGGGACCTCCATGCAAAATTTCAGATTCCTAGAATTTGTAGTTTCTGAGATTCCTTGATGAGTGACCTTTCGCTTTTATATATATAGATTAATTATCATACCTATATTATAAAAGCGAAAGTTTGTGGTATATTGATTATTTTGTTACACTTTTAAAACAAAAAAATACAGAAAGGATTTAAAATTGACTCTACTTTTGTGATAAGAACGTCTAGGCCAAGGGTCAGCAACAGGCAGACCGCGGTCCATATCCGGACCGCTAAAGGCCGGGTCACACAGAGGCGATCCGGTAGCGATAGCGATCCGATAGCGATAGCGATCCGATACCGAGTATGGGATCGCGCCCGCTTGCTGTGTGTCAGGTTGCATACAAATTCGAACATTACAAAAAATATCGTCTCGCTATCGGATCGCTAAGGTTGAACCTTGGACCGCCAAATATTGTATTGTATACCAAGTATACATTTTAAAATGTAGATAAGGTACACTGTACCTTTATTAATTGTTACAATATTGTTTTGCCACGTAGAATCTAACTTCAACCTACAACCAGTTTTTTTTCTGGACCTCGTTAAAATTTTCGCCCAGCATCTGGACTACACCTAAAACTACTTGGCGACCCCTGGTCTAGGCTATGGAATGAGTTACCTGAGTGGGTATTTCCTGATAGTTATAATCTTGGTGTCTTCAAATCGAGAGTGAATCGGTTTCTTCTAGGTAAACACGCTCCACCGTAGACCGCATCGTCGCTTTACATCAGGTGAGATGGTGGTCAAGTGTAAACCAATAAAAGTTAAAAAAATGTAAATAATTAATTAACTTAACTATAGTAAATTAGAAAATAATAGATCATAATTACACATTAGGATTGCAGGGCCATTCCATTCCCCTTGGGAATTTTTTGGCGTAACTTTGTAATGTTTTATTAACCAGCTGTTTATGAATGTACCGTTAAAACCTTCGCTTATCCATAGTCCACCTGGGAATAAGCAAATGCAAAATACCACCCCTTCAACCGCTATTCAACCTACATTCTTGCCAAATAAATAATTATTCACAACTATTATTATCAATATTACCAAAACAGTTCTGTATTAAACGTTCCTATGTTTCAGAGCAATGTTTTTAGGGAAAAAGTATAGAAAATAGATAAATCATCTTACATAAACTATTAAAGTACTTAATATTCATAATATTATGTGTATTGTATCAGCTATCTGGCCGCCATAATAAAACTAGCTTTGCTTAGTTTGGGGTCAGATGGTGTTGTGTGTGAATTATCCACCAATATAATACATCTCCGGGTAACGAGCGCTGTACAGTGCTGCGCGATGATTTGAACCCATCCTTTTTAAATAGCTACATACCATTGTACTGAGAGAAAGCGCATTGCTTACCGTCGCGTGTTTTGCTCATACTCTATCAACCAATAAGTAATAATTTGCCTCCAATATAAGCATTTCTTTGGAAAGCTTTTATTATGTAGAAATATTTAAGAACCGTCACGATTACATCAGCCAAGTACATTAACGTTTATTTTATAATACCTAACTATTCACACTAAGTACATTATTTTTATTAATTAACCTCAGTTATCCCACTGTTGGACAAAGGTCACTCCCAAATCCCTCTACTTAAATCTATTAAATAAAAAAAAAGTATTGTAATCGCTCAGACGCACACTCAAATTCATAGACAAACAACAAAACATTAAACATAATATTATACCAACTCTTCTTTTTACGCTGGTTTACAGATATGCATTAAATTAATTGTTATTTTAAAAACCCCAGCGCAATCGATTCATATTTTAGGTCACATGTATGTTTGCGAGTTCATCTAACTAAACCCATTATGCGTTTAAAATTCCGCTTCCGCAGCTAACAAAACAGCTGAAAAGATTTTATTAAAACATTCTAAATACACTCCCGATTCACCCGATTTACAGAAAAGGTACCAAATCAATATCTTCAAACACCTCGTCATTTTTGCGTCGGGGGTTAAAAAGAAAAGAGAATAAACTCAATCTACATCTGCTTATCGAATTGCTTTTGAAACACGCAGCGTGCGATTTAAACTCCAAGGCTTCACAATACAAGTAACCGAGTAAAAGTTGTCTCATGTACAGCCCTGAACATCAATAAAATTCACGATACCGGCCGAGACCGTATTCGCAGAAACGTAGTCTAAATATAGACGGGTCAATAACGTAGGCGATCGCGCGGCGGCGACGGAGCGTCTGACGGCGCCTTTACGTAACAATGTACGTGTGGGAACCGCAGTTAGGGAACTACGGCGAAAATAAAGCTAAGTGATAATCCTTTAAAAATATTTAATCGTTAAGTTAAGGTAAGTGATTTTTGTTATGATAAAATAACAATAAAAACTTCTTTACGCACACTCGATTTGGGGAGTAAGCCGGAGATAGCGTGACGAGAGCGTTACATAAAGTGTGATCGAATAAAACGAGCGGAAACGCTAATGCTACGCTTCAGAACAGAACCATGTAATGGTGTAGCATCGGAGCGAGTCACCGACATGCGTAATTGCAAGGCATATATTACCTATAAATGTAGCTATACAGGTGACGAATAGTGCGACATTAGTGCTATTTAATACTAAAATGCTAAGTTAAACTTTGAATCATCAGCAGTCCATATGAGCGTTTATTTTTTTATACTAGATATAGGTCTATAACCACGATTTGCTTGTTTTAGACAATATTACGGCCTAAAATGAAACACGTTTGGCTAGAAGGTACTTTTTCACCCTGATGATGAAGTCGAAACCCTTATTTAAAGCCACGATTAGTCAAACTACATAGTAGAGACAATCAGAACCCTTTATAGATTTTTTAAATAAAATAAATATATAGTAGTCCATCATTCCCATCTTAGGTAGAACAAGTACAGTGCTAACAAACTTATTTCTTTTATAAAATGACAAAGGTCTGCTTACAAGATGTTTGGTTACGAGTTCAGTTAAGTTCTTTTTTAAAAACAATGGCATGTACGTGCCCTACTCTATCTCTACTAATTATTTGTGAAACATTTCTTGAAATAGGAAGATCTCATACTGCCGGTTTCTCGTATTGAAGCCACTTATACAGGCTGGCTCCCTCGAGAGTGTTAGCGAAGGTCACGCGAATTCGGTGCCATCTGGCCGCGAAGTCTTCGGACCTGTACAGGTGCTTAAATAATAAAAAAGTTATCCTGCCTTAAGAAATACTTAAAAATAACTAGCCGATAGCAGGTGCAAACTAGAACCGAAGTGAAAATCAACTTTCCGGATTAAACCTTTCGACTGGCCTATCACTTGGACCTTCTAGGAATAATTCTTAGTTTGATTTTAAATTACAATGTCTGCCTGGAGTCAAAAGATAAAAAACTGTGGTGTTCTCATTAAGGTCCGGCAGTTTTTCACCTACTTGGTTATATCAGGCTCTATGAGCCACATAGAGAGCATATACTCTATCTGATGAAGTTGCTGTTTTGAAAATCGTTTCCATTCGACTTTTGCACTTAAAACACTCGTTATTTTATAAAAAAAAGTAACAGGCAGCTCACTTAATGTGCCGACTGTGGTTTGGGGACTTTTCTTGGAAGAAGGACAATACCGAGTGTGGGCTGGTAGATGACGTATGCCCTCGAAAGATGTAGTTCTTGAACCACGTTGGTATCTTCATGGTGATATTTTTGACTGTAAAGCCGCCTATACACACTGGCCCAGTGGAGGCCAACGCCGTGTGTGGAGGGTCGTTTTGTGATCACTCGCGTCGCTCGCCTAGCTGGCCGAGTGACGGCAAGTGGCCAGTGTGTTAGGGCTGTTTTGTCTCGACTCGTCTCTCGTGACCGGTGTCGGTTTTTGTGCACAAAACAAAGGCGCTCGGCGAGTAGCGTCCTATTCTCCTATTGGCCTACCTTGCATTTGCCAGCGCTCGGCCAGTGTGTAGATGCTACCTTTCGTCTCGTGCCGTTTTGTCGACGCTCGCGTTGGTCTGCGCTGGGATAGTGTGTGGATGCTACATTAAAGCTTGAGATGATGATAAACTCGTACGTACATGTCCACTTTGAAAAATACTCTTGCTGGAGGCGGGATTAAAACCTACAACCTCACGGTTGTGATACCGACGTTCTAACCGCTAATCCGCCACGGCTTCATAAACAAATCGAATAAAAACGAAACTTTAGTTATTATACCTACATTAAGTGGTACTCGTATTACGTAATAAAAGTATTTAGGAAATTTTAAGCCCATCATGCAAACTAAAGGTAAACGTAAGGTAGAGGTATAATTTACTAAATCACGTACCTATAAAAATGGTATTCAAACAAAGAAAAAGATCAGATAAAGCTATATAATAAAATAAATGAAAATTCTAAAATGTGACTGAAAAATAAAATATACTAAAATTTAAAAACCAGATTATTGATAACATTGCTAACGTTTACCAATATATTTTTTCAATTGCCTTAGGTATTCGGTGAAAATACTCGATTGAAAACTCATATGAATCATTTATTTACAGTACAATACAATACAAAAACACTTTATTGGCACCACAAACTAAGTTACTTATTGTCATAAGTAACACAACATTTTTAGTCAACGTGTAAGCGATTCCATTGACCCCGCTCACTCGCACTCAAGTTAGACTTATACTAATTTAAATCATTATTGATTTTATTCGCCTACAGTCACGCAACTCAACTGTAGATAATTAAATAATGAATCATAGATCAATATCGTCACTACAAAATAGGTAAAAAAATTATAGATTCTAAATGGAATGAAACAGAGTTGGGAGTTCTATTTGATATTATAAAAAGTCATTATCATCATCAACCGCAAGACGTCTACTGCTGGACATAGGCCTCCCCCCTAGATTTCTACAACCAACGGTCCTGCGCAACCTACAACCAGCGGTTTCCACCGAACTTTGTGAGGTCATCTGTCCATCTAGTGAGAAGCCGTCCAACACCACGTCTTCCGGTTCGTGGTCGCCACTCGAGAACCTTTCTTCCCCATCGGTTGTCAGTTCTGCGAGCGATGTGGCCTGCCCATTGCCACTTCAGCTTGCTTACTCTTTGAGCTATGTTGGCTACTTTCGTTCTTTTGCGAATATCCTCATAACGTTACATTACTCATTAAAAAAAGTAAAGCATTTAAAATATTTATTATACCATTAATATTTTTTTTACAAAAATTGCGTGAACAGAGTAGTATGAAATTTAGCACACGTATATAGAGAAGGAGAGTACAAAATGCTAATATTTATTTAAAATATGTTTATATTATGTATAATATTATAAATGATACACAAAACTGATCGTATCAACAGCTTTCTCTAAACTCATTCTGCGATGCATAGATTTATTTATGACAGGACGACGATGCACGATGCCAATAACGGAAAACCGGATAAGATTACAATATTTTTATTTTTATTTTTGAGGCTTCCCAAACTATTCTTGCATACTAATGACGTTCGGTGGAGAGAACTGTTCTAGTCTAGATTTTTTTACAGCGGCCATGTATTCATTGATTCTTTCAGCAATTGTATGCTTTGTTTGACCGATACCTATAAGAACAGCTGCAATCTGCCTCATACACACCTAGAGTCTGAAATGAATGACGTCTTTCGGCATCCTGATATATGTCTCGTCATCTTGGATAAGGGAATATACAGGTATACACACTATACAGTTTTAATATAATACTCATTTAACAATGTCCTCACCTTATCCGTCATACAGGGTGTTCGTTCTATCCAAAAAAGATTTCTACACCGACTGTAATTGACAAAGGTGGTGGTGATGTGACGTAGCGTGCAAATACCGGTCAGTGTGCGTGAGTTTTCTATAGACAGAGTGAGACAACCAACCATCAGATTTAACTGTCACTCTCACGTCCAAGAACGGTAGAGATCAATCTACCTCGAAATAAAATGTTAACCTAATGCTGACATCTATCAATGTTGATCACAAATCAAGTTGAGATGCTCCAAAAACAAGTTTTTCGTCTGTCTTGGTTTAAGATGCAGAAAACATTGTCCATGTGTCTTATCCACATATAAACTGCTGCTGATTGAAAGTTAGCATTTTTTCCCTAGACTGTCCAAATGTTAGTTGTCACTGTTACCACGGGACGTCTACTCTATTTCTACGAAAACGTAATTTCGAAATAAACTCGCGACTTTCCAACTCTGATTCTACTTCGATCCGTCGTTTTGTCCGTTTAAATGTTCTAAGTCTACTCTAATTAGAATACTCTAATTAGAACATTTAAACGTCAAACAATGTTGTATTGGATGAAACGAAGTAGAACGAGCGCAGGAAAGTCACGAGTGTTAATTTCGAAATTACGTTTTCGTAGAAATAGAGTAGACGTCCAGGACTTCCCATAGCTTGTTTTCCGGTAAGTAGTTCTCCTTCAGAAGCAGCTTTTTGCCGACTTAGAAACATTTGTTTACTGGAACTTTGGTGAATAGAGATTCCACATCAAAACTCATTTGTACCAGTAAGCTTACAAAACAATAACAATCATTTTATTTTCCCGGAATAAAAATGTTCATATTATATTTGGATATTTCTATATTTCGAGATATTTGGATGTTTGTTCCTCATTCAAGTCGGAACTTATGAACAAATCGAGTTGAAATTTGATAAACAGATAGATTATAGTCTAGAAGAATAAATAACCTGTGTTTCTTTATTATCTTGCGAAAATAGCGCGTGAACTGCGTGGGTGAATTTGCGAGGCGTTGTTAGTAAATGATAATTTATATCGCAATCAAGGCCAGTGTAATGTTTTTACTCTATCGAAAAATACGACAATGAATGCGATATAATAAACTCAAGGTCAAATCGATTTCAATTTTTAATAACACTCACACCGAAATCCGAACAAACGAATTGAAAATGCCGTTATCAACCCTTGGAGCGTTCCCACGAAGCTATAGTAGCAATACAATCAAAGTAAGTTGTTTAGTTTTCAGTTTCGTGCCGCCGGGGTAATCGTCGAATCAATATTTATACGCGTCGGACTGTCAGGTTTCAGTCTGCTTGTTTATTACTAGTTTTGTAATTGGATATACAGGGCCACTTCTGTACTATGCCTAAAAACGTATTTATACTATAAACTTTGCTATGAGAGAAACTGCGAAATCGAGAAAAAAATTCTACTGCTCCATTTATGTGACACTGGGTTAAACGGCGAACGGAAACATAGTGAGGAAACCAACATGTTCCGAGCACGAAGAGCTCGATAACATTTTTCAAATCGCACTTAGGTTTGTATTTGGCTAACAAATTCCTTGATAGTAAGCGACGGTGTGGTTGAATATTGCGCAGGATGTTGACCTAGAAAATACCTATTCATTCTGAGTTAAAGTTTTTACCTAGAAAAGGTCTAGATTGTCTCTTTTACAGAACAATGAAGCCAGAAACCTAAGTAAAAATGTAGCATTCGCCAACTCTTCTTATAAGAGAAGACAACAAGTCTCAGCTGTGGGAACATAAAGTGTTCATAATTTTATTTAATAAATCATAAAAAGTAACAGTATTATATCTCTGGGTGACGAGCACACCGTACTAGGTAAAAATTTACAATTACAATAATAGCGAAAGTTTGGATATTTGAAAGCTTCTTCTTTAATCACGTCACATCTAGGAATATTGGTAGTTTTTGGTCTGGAATAGCAGCCTAGGCTACTTTTTATCGCAGGGAAATTACAGAAACGGGAAACATGTAGGTTAAAACATGGGGCACTGCTGGAATGATACTTGATTATGATAACTTCCAATAGCTGCGTGACACTGTTCTGTTATGGCCAGGCTTGTTGCTTACTTGTGGCTTACTATAAAAAAATACACTATGAAAACGAAAATAATTATTATCATTTATACGTAGACTTTATTTCATGGCGGGTCTCAAATTTGCAGCTGACACGTATTAATGATAAATACATTGCATAATCGCATCATTGTTTTCGACTTAGTGTAGGTAGTTTGCAAAACCCTGGACATATATTATTTGTAAGAAACTACGCCTCCTTTACTGGCTGAGTAAGTCTGTTAGTTTCGCTATTTCAGTTAATTGGATTAGACATACGAATGTAGGCCGAGGAAAGTTGAGATAGTCTAGTTGGAAAAATATATATCTTTTCTTATAGCTGAGCTTCCCTATTGACAATGTTTTTATTCTTAATTGTTTTATAGATTGAGAAAAAAAAAACCTTACTTTACCTTAGTAAGTGGTAATTTTAAAGTGGTGATTGCTAGAGATGATATAGTACATTGTTCACCGAGAGGAGAAAGTGACCGATTACCGTCGAGGGTGTCGTTTGAAGCCCGAGCCGTAGGCGAGGGCTTTAAAACACCCGAGATCGGGAATCGCACTTTCTCTCGAGTGATACATACATAGTGCTTTATACTACACCTACGAGGAAAATAAATTTATTTTACTTTTCTACGAAAACTGAATCCTCAAACAACACACAAATTGAAAATGGCGCCAATGGCGTCTGCAATTTTCACATGTTCTTTTTTCAAATTGTTTGACACCAACACACAGCTAGTGGCCAGTGTCATTTTGCGAACTTGGAGATAAAAACTCACTGTAAAAACTTTTTGGCTTTTGATATTTAGGTTACCAGCGCATAGTCTTACCCAAAATTAAAAAAGAAAAACCACGTAAGAAATGGATTTTCATACACTTTTCTCTCCCGCTCAGATGCTTTTTCTCGCCGCATATTTGTTCGCAATGCAATGACGTACTTTCTACCGTAAATTTGATAAAGTATCAAGGTACTTTCCGAGCAGGTGTAGTATAAAAGATAAAGCGTAGCTGTATACGTCATAATAACTTTCAGGTTATATATACATTACATTTTTATTGCGTATGTGACAATAACTATAAGTTTCCTACTAATATTATAAAGGTCAATGTTTGTTGCTCAACTACGTCGTAACGTATGAACGGATCGGGCTCAAATTTAGAACAGAGTTAGATTATAGTCAGAAAAAACACATTTTTATTCCCGGAAAATAACGGGAACGGGAACTACGCGAGAAAAACCGCGAGGCGCTGCTAGTTTATTCATATTAGTGTAGTCTTTTAGAAATGGACTAGCTCTCTGTCGGAGATAGTACGGATGTATCTATGTGTTTATTTGTGTGTGCGAGTCATGTTTGTATGTTCATTTGTGTCTGTAGGAGTGTGTGCATGTGTCTTTTTTCATTCGTACTGCAAACATCGCTCACAACCATTAAATCCTACTAATATTATAAACGGTGGTCTAGTCGGGAGAACGGCGGCTGCCGATCCGGAGACCCCGGGTTCAAACCCCACACGCACCACTGTCTTTTCGAAGTCATGTGCGTAATGCCGCTAACTTAAAACGGTGAAGGAAAACATCGTGAGGAAACCGACATGTACCTAGAATCTTTCGAAGTCATGTGTCATCCGCTAACCCGCACTGGGCCAGCGTGGTGGATTATGGCCTTAACTCTCTCCTTGCGAGAGAAGGCCCCGAGTCCCAGCAGTGGGAACGTTTAGTGGGCTGTTGATGATGATGAATATTATAAATGTCAAAGTATGGATGTTTGGATATTTGGATGTTTGGATGTTTGATTCTCAATCACGTCGTAACGTGTATTGTTATATGTAATTTATGTAAGTGTATTGTATATGTAAGTTATATGTAATACAGTTAGATTATAGTCTGGAAGAACACATAAGCTACTTTTTATTTCGGAAAAATAACGGGAACGACGGGAACGGGAAGTACGCGGGTAAAACCGCGGGACACTGCTAGCAACAATATATAATTCGTAATACTATAAACGCTAAACTTTGTAAGAATGTATGGATATTTGGATATGTAAGTTTGTTACTCTTTCACGCAAACCTACTGATGGGATTTGGATAAAATTTGGTACATAGATAGATAATGGTAATAACACATTCGTTATTTTTTTCACGGTAGAAAACGGTGGGGCACTGTTTGTGACTTATAAATACACTTGACCTACATGAAATCCAGTTCACTCATAAGTGGAGCACGCTGACATTGCAATTATAATTTTCTATAGCATAGTGTTGGCAAAGATTGCAATCCGAGTACTTTTTCTTTCAGTGCACGAACAAAACTGGAACATATTTTAGCGAAGCGTGTCTCGGCTCGTTGGAAAAGCAATACAATGTGGTTGCCAAATTTTCCAGGAAATCGAAGTTGTCCTACAAACTTAGCATGGAAAGGAAACAATGAAAATGAGTGGGTATGCAATATGGGTGGGTGACATGCAATGTAAAGGATTGGCCACATTAGTGATTGCAACTGAGTGTCGCGAAACAAATTTGTTGAAGCAATTATTACGTAATTGACTGTAGCGATAAATTTAATCAAATTTAATTAATTTAACAGCCAGGAAGTTAAGTTTGAAGATAAGGATTTTAATTTTAACGCAGTTATTTAATTGTGGTTCCATGTGTGTGGGTTCTTTCTTGAGTTCGCCTGGGAAACCATTTCTATACCTACCAGATGTTATTCTACCGACTTTAGTAATGTGAAATTGTAGTACAAAAACTAATGTACACATAGTTAATTTAAAAAAAAAATCCAAGCAGTGACAAGTGACAATAGACTACAGGCCCGTGAACAAAATTTATGGATCATATGAACCACCAAAATACCTATGTAGGATGATAGAAGTGAAATAATAAGATGTAAAATAATAAGATGGGTGTAAAATAATAAGATTCAGCACTATACCGGCTACTACTTCTAATATTTGTAAGCTGTCCAACTGAGTGCAATCAGTTTCAATACCTCTCCTAATCCATTTTTCCGCAACGCCGTACAAAATCATGCGACAAGGAGAAACGGTCGAGGGTTGTAACCCCTCTTCTTCACCTGCACTCAGTCGGAAAGCTTACAAGTGACGACATAGTGCTGAATCTCATTACTTTATACCCTTCTATCATCCTACATAGGTCTCCTCGTGGTTCATATGACCCATACATTTTGTTCACGGGCCTGTAGTCTATTGTCACTTGACCAACTACATCATATGTGAGTTACATGTGAATTAATTGAAAATAATGTGCAAACATTGCTGTGGTCCAGTTTGAAGAGAAATATCTCCAGAGATGAATCATCTTATTTATATCTACGTGCGCAGTATAGTGCTGTGCAGAATTGGATTTTTCATGTTCAAAAACGTGAATCTACGAAACCTTGTCATTTGCCAACCAACCAACATTTAAGTGAAAAATTATAGATAGTCTCAATGGTGGTTTCATTTCAATATCTTTTTTTGATTCTGTAGTACCTTTTCAAATAAAACCCGATTCATTTAAAATCTTTAAAATTCTTTAAAATCTCTAGAGATTAAAACTGCAATATTGAAATACCTACCAGTAGCGAGTGTAGTTTCGCCGGCCGCTACGCCACTTTGTGGAAACTGCTACGTGCGCCGCCTACGCGCTACGACCTCGTAGCATTTCAATTTTCTCGGCAAGTTCATTCGGTTGCTTTGCATTCCATTTATTACGAACAGAGAATATTTGATTAGATTTATCATCTCCTAGTAGTTTCTCCCGATTTTATTTACCTATTTGAATAGATTGACTTATCTCAGGAAGCTAAAAAAATATCGCTTAATCAACCAAACAAACTATACAACTTTATTAAAGACTAGAACAGCAAATAGGGTAGGGGACTAGGTCAAAAATAAACCATTTAATTAATTAGTCCGTCAGTTAGATCAGGGAAAAATAGAGGACACGTAGTTTTTGTTTTATCAAATTATTAAAAAATTACAAAGATATAGATCACTCCCAGAGGATTCGTGCCGTCACTTGGGTAAAAAAAAATCGTACCCACAAGTGATGTCACGCGAAACTTCTTAGCACTGCATCTTCGTATTTTTTTTGTTTATGAAACAAAATAACTGAAATTTGTGTACCATATTTTCGCATATATTGTACACAAATTTGTGTACAATATTTTAGCAATCTAGGAGACGGGTTTTATGTTTTTATTTTAGGATTATGCATCATTAATTTGTTAAATAATCTAGTTACTGTTGTTTCAATGACATGGTGTCGATGTACCTACTTGTAATAACTCTATTGATCTTAAGTAGAATGATAATATTCATGATGAATTACGAAATTTAATTTAATATGTTTCGAGTATTAAATACGTTACTAGTCGATGATACGAGTATTAAATAGGACCTGGAAATGTTTTTTCACGTAAGAAGAATTTTAATAAAATTAGAAATTTTAGTTTTTTAGAACTTTTTCGAATACTAAAACGTTAATATGGTAGAGGTGTCTGTTTTAATGTTTCTGTGGTTTAATTTATAATTTAGTTGAAATTATAAACTAAAACATTTAGTAGGTACTCCAATATCCGATATTATCCCCAACAGACACCTCTACCATATTAACGTTTTGGTATTGGAAAAAGTTCTAAAAAACTATAATTTCTAATTTTATTAAAACTATTTTTGTATATTAGTGTTCTAGTAAAGTATTGTGTATTGGATAATAAGGTTACTACTCATGTTTTTCTACATCAAAACCTAACATATGTATATATAGATATATATATATAGACCCCCGGCTTCACCCGTTTTACATAATATATAATCTATAGGACTCAGGGATCACGTACATCTCCAACGGTGAAAGAATCTTTAAAATCGGTCCCAAGATTATCGCGTTCATACAAAAAACCTCTTCAGCTTTAAAATATAAATTTATCTAGATATACTAGAGGTTAGAGGTATAACCTAAAAGATAATTGAACGTTAGGATGGCCGCTATTTCCAGAACACCTTATTCAAATGGTGACAAGGCTGTTACAAAAATCGTTATTTACGTTACATAATACAAGTTCTAAAGTTTCTTCGCGAACTAGACGGAGCGACGTAGTCTAGATCCAGTCGCGCGGTACGTGAGCTGGTTACCTATTAACTTAAAGGGGGCAAAAGAAGGAGGGGTTCGATAACCCCCTTTTAACTTTCTTTCTCCCCATTTCCAACTCTAGTGTCCCGCCCAAGCAATTTCTTCGCCTTCGCCTAAAATAATTTTAGGGATCAGCGCGTTAGTTCGGAAGACCCTAATAAATTGAAGAGAAAATGAATTGTTTCTTTATAACCGACACTGTACATTAAGTCTGATATTTCGGTGTACGTTGTGACGTAAGATTATATTTGGCTAAGGTTATTTTATTAAGTTATAATAGTTTAATTAAATAATGTATTATAGTATATTGTGTTACTAAGTTACTATTTTGTGTGATAGATATAATCTTCAAGCCTAGAATAAATTAGTGTTTTCAAGGTAAGCGTCTCCATTGTAGAATCGCAACATCGCTTAACATTAGTAGTGGTAGCACTAATTGTAAAGTCCGCCAGGGTAAGTATTTTTGCCCGTTGTTCTACTGCCAAGCAGCAACGTGCTAAAAACTCGATTCATTTAGCAAAGTCGATTTATTTAGCAAAGATTTTTTAACAAACGATTAATGTTGCGAAAATCTTATTGGGTTCCAATGATAGTTTTCTATTGTAAAGAGTGACGAGACAATCAGAAAATCTTTCTGATAGTATGATTGACTTAAGATAAAATAACTACACAGCTTACGGAACAGGGCCCGACTAAATAAAACATTAATTTACTATCCTTACCTACACAAATAAAGTATATCTTAAATTCAATATATTAAGCTTTTGTTTTGGTAATCAACGTATACTAAAATTGAATTTGCAAGTAAAATTACCGGCAAATGAACGGTTTACGAGTTTGCATTAACCTATATTAATTTAATCTGCATTGAATATTTATACAAGCCACACTCATAAACTTTTACTACAAATTAATTTTGTGTCTAACCAGAGGGTCCTATCCGTTTTATTATCTTCACAATTTAGCTTACAATACAAAAACGTACCAAAAACTCACTGCTGCAAAAACTCTCAAAATAGCCTTGAATTCAAGAAGAGCTCGCTAAAAATTGGGTCAAAAGCGGATGGTATTATTTTAGCAACATGAAACGAGATTGTCCTTGTCAATTTTTTCCGACAGAACCCTTAACATATTCCGGTACACTCTTGACCTATTTTGTTAACACAGCCTTATACCGCAAACTGTATGACTAATCTTCAGTATAGCTGTGTAATACCATGTAATACCTAACAGTACATAGTCTCTATTTTTTTAGAGTGACGAAGTAGTATGACCGGTTTTTAAACGGTACAGTGGCGGGAAGAACAGGACAATCTATACTAATATTATAAAGCTGAAGAGTTTGTTTGTTTGAACGCAAGAATCTCGGGAACTACTGGTCCGAATTTAAAGATTCTTTCTCTGTTGGATAGTCCATTTATCGAGGAAGGCTATAGGTTATTTAACATTACGCTGCTATCAACAGGAAAGGAGCATGAATGAAAAATGTAACAAAAACGGGAAAAAATATTGCTTTTTGAGAGCTTTCATTGCGTTACAAGATGTGTCTATCTTTTAAAAGGTTCCGTCATTGGAATCTGAGGTAACCAAATTTGTTCTAGATTTGAATTGGTACGGCCAATTTTCCATATATGGCGTAGCAACGCGCGCACGGATCAGCTAGTTTATAAATATAAATGATGTCTGCTGATGGTAAGCAACACGTCTGTCTATAACATCAGTGTCACGCAGCTATTGGAACATGAAGAGCCCAAATCATTACTTAGCACTGCACTGCGTTCGTTCTCTAGAGATGTAGATGAGTTATCTCTATGCCCAGTAATTTATCTGGAAATATTTACTTTGAAACCGGGACAGTCATGTAAATACATTAGTGCTTACCGGTAGGACGACTGGCAAACTGGCACTGCCTAAATAATTCTAAAAAAAAAATGGTTGTCTGTAAAGTCGGTTTACTGACGATAGTTAAACGTGACAACGTCTTAAGAAATCAGTACGCTGATAGCGCGAGTAGTGATACCGCTCGACTCGGCGGGTGGCGCCCTCAGCGCTCAGCTTCGTCCGCATGGCACGGACGACGAACTAACGGTAACGGTAACGTTACATGACGTCATGTTTTGCGGGCGTGCAGCCGGCTTCACCGAATTATAAGACGTTATCACGTCAATAAAGAGTTTCCTCACTCTCATTACCCAGTACTGCGTTTTGCTCGTCACCCAGAGAATAGAATATGAATCATTTTCAAGACAAGTATAGTAGAAATATTTCTTAAAAATCGGACACTTTTATTCACATTATCGAGTAGACATATTTCCTCGGTAATGCCAGGTTGCTGTAGATAATATGATTGTACGTCGTATAAAAACACTAGAGATCCGCCCCGGGTTCGCCCGTGGTAAATAATATTTAGTGAATAGCACTCAAAGATCACGTACATTTCCGAAGGTGTAAGCTGTTTTGAAATCGGTCTAGTACTTCCTGAGATTAGCGCGTTAAATAAAAAAATCTCTTAAGCATTATAATATTAGTACAGTATTTATTTTGGTAAATGTATTAAATTATATAGTGTTATAATATTGAATTCATTGAAAATTTTGGTTTGATTGATAGTAATGCCATACCGAGATTTTTTTTTAAATAAAGATTGACGAGACGAGTAAGACATGTGCCTGATTGTAAGCAACATGCCTGCCACATAACAGCATAATGACACGCAGCTATTGGAACATGAAGAGTCCAAATCATTACCTAGCACTGCACTGCGCTCGTCACCCAGAGATCTAAGATGTTATATCTCTAAGCCCTGTAATTTCTCTGGAAACATTGTCCTTCAAACCGAAACGCAGTAATGTTTGCACATTACTGTTTGGCGGTAGAATAACTGGCAAAAATGTGGCACTTCCCTAGGCGGACTCTTCCAAGAGTCCTATCACTACAAAAAAATAATTCAAAAATGAATATCATATGTATGTATATGTTATATCAGTTGGCCTGAACTGCCTACCGAAAATGCCTTACTGAGCTTGTATCTTATACCTTTAAACGAGCAATTCTTGTACCTATTTAAATACTTTCGGGTTATTTTTTTTTTCAATTCGTTTTTTTTAAGAAAATCTATTTCTTGGAGTCTTTTATCTGTAGGTATCTAAGTATATTTAGTATTTAAACCGAGCAAAGCTCGGTCACCCAGGTACTCCTCATTAATACAGAACTTGGGTACTGCTTGCAACCTCTACATTTTGCTATAAATATTTCTCCGAGGAAGCTTATGACTATATAATAATGATGGAGCGAAATGACTCATCAGCCTTCTGTTATTCCAGTTATTATAGGTTTGTTATAGATAAAGGAGCTGATAACGGAATAATGGGGTTTGAAAAGTGATTTAGAGCAGCTATTTATTAGACCTTAAGAAGGCCTAACTGGGTAATTGGTCTAAAACAGATTATATGCCTTGAATATTGAATTTTAATGTATATAAATGCTAAGAGTGTTTGTTTGTTAAATGCTTATTGACATTAATTAACATAAATTTATAGCATCGCGTATGTTTGGCAGTTAAAACTTATTAAGCAATATACTAATTCGTGTAACTTTCTATAAAGAAGTAAGAATTTAAGAAAATTCCGGTGGTCAAACGAACCAAAAAATAGAATCCCCATCACGACATTCTGAACGCGGGTGGTCCTGGTACAGCCTACAATACGTTAAACTTTATTTATTGTACTTGTGCAGGGTTCTAAAAAGGTTAAATTTATATATTTCTTACAGATAATTTACTTACCTATATATTAAATAACTCTAATCTTCAATTTGCTCATAAAGGAGACACTTACCGTACTTCAAGACGTGCCGTGTATTTGTTCGCCGCTTCTGATATACAATTAAACTAAATAGCATTTAGTTAACAAGACAATTCATCGTCATAACAATATTTATAGATGCCCTATAAGATACAAGTTGTTATTGTCTACGTATTTACGATGCGTGCAAAAACAGCCCCCACGCATCCACGCAACCTGTCTTATTTTAATATTGTTATGAGAAATTACTATTCTCAGTACGAGCGTTGGGCGACATTACCTAATTGAGTAATGGGCTGAAGCTCGCTTGTAATGTAATAAGTTTGCGTATTTAATTAACATATAAAGCTCGTTTACTAAAGCACGTTCATACTTACTTAACATCGAAACATATGCATAGCTTTATTGGCTTCTAAACATCGACTGAAATCATACGGATCAGATTTAATAACTGTAAAAATAGATTCTTGCAAAATTTTGACAGCAATTAAATTGATCGGTGCGTGATACCTCTCTCTACACAAGTAAAGCTGTAAGCAAACGGTCATCCATATATTGATAGGGTGGACATCAAAGTAAAATAAAACAACGGCTGTGGGGTAACATTTATTGCAAGCATTCGCATAATGGTCGACGATGCATACAGCACGGCGCTCCAACGTGAAAGGAAAATATGAAAAGTAGAAATGAAAGCGGGAGGTGAGCAGTTGGCAAACGGAGGGCAAACAAACTTAATGCGAAAGAGCGACGCCGAAAATAGATTTGGCTGGACGCTTCTCTCGGAAACTTGCCTTATTTTACCACTTTATAAAGTCGTCGGCTTTGTTACTCGTTTGACGAACTTTAGTGGCTTATTCTACGATGAAAATGGAACTTTTAGATTGAAATGACAAACAGATAACGAACTTATTTTTTTGTAATACAGACACGAACAGAGCATGAAATGAAGGTTGAGTGAGTGATGTATAGATGTATATACCTATAGGTAAGTGAAGTCACAAGAGGCGATGAATGAAACAGGGCAGACAGAAGCTTGCAAGACAAACAGTGAGAGAGAAGACAGAAGACGTACAGATGGTTGGAGTGTTCGTGGTCATTGTTGTCTTGCGCGGGCTGCGAGCCGGAGCGCCGCAGTCGCCAGATGGCATGGCGCGCCGCCACCAGCCGCGCGAACCCGTGACGAGCCACTCTCGGGAGCGCTACGCGCGCATCCTCTGCCGCGTTATACCTCACAGACTCGCGCCCCAAGGAACAAGGAAAGGGATCGAAACTCGGAGCAACAAGTGAAGGACAGGACACACAGACCCGATTGCGGCGGCTCGGTATTGCAGACTCCGTTATCACAATTAAACCTACTTAAATCTATCACTACTCGCATAAGCTAGCCTAAACGATAATATCACAACCGAATATCACAAGCGGTGGCAAGCGAAGCTTTGTGGACGGCGACGTTACGTAACCTAACTATTGTAAACGTGCAAAAATGTTATCGATCACAGAAGGAAGCCTTAACACTAGGTGTCGGTGCCCGTGGGGTTATGTAACGGAGCCGCGTTCTGTGTGGAGGTTGGAGTGAGGATCTGTCGAGGGACATGCGCGCGGAAGGGGGTCCGGGCGAGCACTGTAGCACTGTCGGCCGGCGCGCCGCCGCGACCCCGTCCCCCGCGCGCCTCTCCCTCGCAACCCGCACTTGACATTTGTGCATTACCGGCTAAGCCCAAATTAAACTAATCCCACGAGGTACGGATCGGGATCGCCGTTAAAGCTAAATACTTGTTTGTCTCGCTCGCCGTTCAATACGCGTTTCGGTAGCTTTTACTTTCTGTCCAACTTGGGTTGCTTTTACTGCCGGGAACGATTTGGCAGCGTCATGCACTTTTGATTTAAAGCTAGTTCATCGATAGAGTTGTAGCGAGCACCATAGGTGTTTTTGTACGTAAATATGATTGGGGTTCTGAAGTTTTTTTTAAAACTATTATAGATCTGCACTTGGCCGCTATCTCATCTGCTAAAACGACGATGCGATGCTAAGATTGAGCGTGCTTAGTCAGACGAAACCGATTCACTCTCGTCTTGAAAACACTCATATTATATCTATCAGGGAATACCACTCAGGCAACGTATTAGAAGTTCTCGTTATGAAAGTAGAGTTAAACCTCATCGTTCCAGTCTGGCATATCAGCCATGAAAATATGATGGCATTTGTTTGAAAAATTAATCCTCTAATTCGTTCTAAATACAACATTCAACAACAATAAACACATAGAGACATTTTTAGATCGGCCAAACCTAGTGCTACCGCCTATGATTGTTGGAAAACTGCGATACAGTTTCCAGTTGAGGGCGCTAACCTAAAAGAAATTAATTTACTCTCAATTCGAAGATCTCACTGTCATCAGGCCACGCATTCTGCAGATTAGATGTTTCTTTAACTATTATAGGTTTACACTTGACCGCCGTCTCGCCAGATGTTAAGCGACGGTGCGATCTACGGTGGACGATGATGTTCTTCGTATTGCAAAAATGGATACTAACAACGTCTTCCTTGAGTCTTTGGAACAATAGGTAACTACGAAACGAACGTCACCTTTCCGAGCTACGAAAACACGGTTTTTTTTACATTTAGGTACCTACTCCATTTTGTAGAAGTAGAACTACCTCTACAACATTGAGTACTTGCAGAATCCACCCGGAGAATTAACACTCCTTTGCCAGTTATTCTGCCATAATGCTTTAAAGGGCAAACATTGTTCCGGTTTGAAGGACTAGGTTTCCAGAGCTATAGGAAGCCGTAGCATCTTAAGTATAATATCTAAATGACAAACACACTGCAGTATTGCTTGATTTGTAATCTTCAAATAACTATGTGGCCCTGTGTTGTAATAGGCAGGCGTGTAGCTTATCATCAGGCGCAAATCGGGCTCGTCCCGTCATTATACATTTTATAAAACACAACTACTAATATTATACAGCTAAATATGGTTGCAAAAGTTTTACCTCAGTAGCTATGAAGGAATCAGATTGTCCAATACAACTCGAAAAGTAATAGGTAAAAGATTTTATCTAAAAGTAGGTCAAAGTACTTTCATCGGAGTATATCAAGTTCAAAATAAAATGTGTGCATAAAATGCCGTCTTGAAGAGCCATAAAGATAATATTCCAGACGTCTGCAAATGACTGGCGCAAAATGTACATCAATCATTGAGTCTCGTGCAGGGTCTTGATATTTTAACTGCAAAACACAACCATTAAAGAAAATTTTTGTTACTCAATGCTCTATCTCTTTCAAATTACGGTGTGAGTGAACGAGAGAAGGCGATGTTGTAAAATCTTTATTAATTGGCTTGTTTTATGCATGAACATTTAGGGTGGATATCAAGGAGTTCCATGAAGTAAACACAACAGATACACTGTTTTTTGTCTTTTATCGTTTTACACTTGACCGCTGTCTTGCTTGATGTTAAGCGACGGTGCGGTCTACAATGGAGAGTACTTCCCTAGAAGAAACTGATTCACTTTCGATTTGAAGACACCTATACCTATTATAACTATCGGAAAAACCCCACTCGGGCAAAGCATTCCACAGCCTAGATGTTCTTAAGACAAAAGTAGACGAAGAGATAAACCTCTTCGTTAGTATCTTTGGAACGTCAACCATGAAACGATGTCGTTTTTTCGATGATACCGGTTCATATGATTAAGTCTGAAATATAGTTTGTTTGACCTGGATAAAAATCCGTCTCTCTATTTGTCAACAAATGGTCTACTTTGGATGTTATCGTTTTAAATATTTCATAGTTGGTATAATAGTGGTAGAACTCTTTATAGAGTCTGCCTGTGTAAGTATAACACCTTTGCCAGTTATTCTACTACCGCTAAGCTAATCTGCAAACATTACAGTTTTCTGAAGGACAATGAAAAATTTTGAAGGACAATCTTTCCAGAAAAATCCCAGCGCAATGAAAAAACTTCGGATGATGAGTGCAATTACTTTAAATAACTGCCACACTATGTCGATTAGCTCAATGCGCACATCTTGCTCGCTTCGCTACTCTATCTAAGAAAAACCGGCCAAGTTCGAGTAGGACTCGCGCACGAAGGGTTCCGTACCAATAGCAAATAAACGGCGAAAACCTCTTTTATTACATGGGACCCCATTAATTATTTATTTTATTTTTATTTTTCAAGAAAACATAAAACCAAATATTCTGTGAATATTTAAAGCGTCTACCTGTCGCCGTTATTTAGTATCACGCAAGAAACGGTAAAAAATAGTTATTTGTTATACAAGAGTGCAAAGTGGCTTTTTAACCGCGTGCTCAATTTTGATGACCGAGCAAGCGAAGGATTCTAAAGTTGAATCACGAGCGTAGCGAGGGATTCAAAAATTAGAATCCTGAGCGTAGCAAGGGAATCAAAAGGGAACAAGGTGAAAAATCTTTGCACTCGAGTGTAACACGTAATTTTTCATCCCCCCCTAGCGAGGAAATTACTAAACGCTTTGCGCATTTTCAGTTTCAGTCGATTCTGTTGGCGTTAAATAAACTTCTTGGTCGCTAGAATCACTTATTATTATGGTATTTCGGTTTTTCACTTGTATTCAATTTTATAAGTTTTAACTTAAGTTTATTTAGCCATGGTTTTAACAATAACAATATGACGTGAAAATATGGAGAGTTGTCCGATTGAGGTAAGGAGTTTCATGTGTACATGAAAAGTGTCCGCCCAAATGCATTAAATTATAGTAGCGCTAAATTTGCATCAAGGTACAGTTAAAGGAAATTAATAAACGTACAATTCAGAATTTATGAAAGAAAAATATTGGCAGTCATAGGCACTGCCGATAGAAGTGGTAACTTATAACTCAGAATTTGATTTTTACTTTGGAAACTACGCGTGTGAAACCAGAGGGCGTGGCTATGAGCATGGCCATCTAGAAATGCTGACACATTTTTAAATGGCCAATGGGAAAGGCTGAGGCATTTCTAGATGGCCATTGGCTATGATCACGAGTTTACCTTACGAAGATTTCTTATCATTCCCGAGCGTGACGCTAGAATTAAATTAACAGCCCACGAAAAATCTGTCTTTGGCGCGCCAAAAGAAGTTTTGACTTTAAAATTTATTGTACCTACATGTTTTCTCAAAATAGTAATTATTTATTTGATGTTAAATTTACTACATTATTTTGTACTGTACAAGTAGTTGAAATTATCTATTAGTTACTATTTTAGTAGTCAATAATATTTAATTATTTAACTCGGCAACTCGGCATACTTCAATTCGATTACAATTGATTCATTCATAGCATTTCAAAATGTTTGCCATTTGAAATAACATTCTTTACCTCTATCCTCCATACGTGAAAAGAAAATTGCGCGCAAAGCATTTAAAAAAAAGTACACCAAAGAGGTTCCGAGTATGAGTTTTTAGCAAATTAAAAATAAATGTATGATGAATTCGGCACCAAGGAGGTATAAATAAATAGGTTAAATTATGTTTTGAATTCAAAACCTCAGTACACACGATGTTCTAAATTCAAATTTACTTTAACCTCTAGAGGGTAAAAACGACTTTTGCGCCCTGATATCGAGGAGCAAAAGTACTCTTTCCGAGCTGGTGGGATGAAAAACAAGTTTGTTGTACGGGAGCCTCCCTTTAATATTTATTTTATTTTAAGCATTTGTTGTTATAGCGGCAATAGAAATATATCGGTGAAAATTTCAACTATCTAGCTATCACTGTTCTTGAGATACAGCCTGGTGATAGACAGACGGACGGACGGACGAACGGACAGCGAAGTCCCAATAATAGGGTCCCGTTTTCACCCTTTGGGTACGGAACCCTAAAAAAGATGAGTTTGAAAAGTTTGTCGTGACTGTCTCTCGTATGTGCAAACATTACTGTGTTCTGGTTTCAAGGACGATGTTTCTAGTGAAACTACGGGGCATAGAGACAAAACATGTTATTTAAGTGGGTGACGAGTGCAGTGGAGTGCTGCTTGGGGTGATAACTCATTACATATTATCTACTGATGTTGGAATTCGGGGCTATCTCCCTCAAGAAGAGAGTCGAGACTATAAACCACCGTCGCTGCGCATGGCAAGCGCGAGTTGGTGAACGCCGTATGCCTTCGCAAGAAGTCTTTCTTAGAACACGCCGTTTTCCTCACCTTGTCTTCCTTTACCGTTAAAATTAATAGTCCGTAAAATAACGCACAGGTCTATTCGTTGTTAGGGTTTCGTACTCAAAGGGTAAAAACGGGACCCTATTACTGGACTTCGCTGTCCGTCCGTCTGTCTGTCACCAGGCTGTATCTCAAGAACGGTAATAGCTAGATAGTTGACATTTTCACCGATGATGAATTTCTAATGTCGCTTTAACAACAAATGCTAAAAATAAAATAAACATTTAAGAGAGGCTCCCAAACAACACTTGACTTGACTGTCTGTCCGTCCGTCCGTCCGTCCGTCTGTCACCAGGCTGTATCTCAAGAACAGCTAGACAGTTGAATTTTTCACAGATGATGTATTTCTATTGCCGCAATAACAAATACTAAAAATAAAATAAATATTTAACGGGGGCTCCCATACAACAAACTTGTCATTTTACCGTTTCTTGCTCGATTAGTATGTTCCAAGAAAACTAGATGGCGCCACTGGTACACCAAAAAGCGCTATTGCCCTCGTCGTTAAAATTGTAAGGTAAAATCAAAATTTTAGATAAACTTTTGGATGACAGCCTGTCTGTGGAAACTGCGATGGCTTATGTATACGGAATTCAAATAAAGCCGAAGAGGTTTTCACCGTTTATTTGCTGATGGTACGGAACCCTTCGTGCGGGAGTCGGCCCTTCGCAGTTGAGCATTTTTATTTTTTTATTTGAAAATTGCACCTCCACAGACTCCTAGGCCCATGCTTTTTAGGGTTCTGTAAAACGTAAAAACGGAACCCTTATAGATTCGTCATGTCTGTCTGTCCGTCCGTATGTCACAGCCACTTTTTGCCGAATCTATGAGAACTACTGTGAACCGCATTAATATTTTTACAAAAAAAAAGAAAAAACAGAAAAACTAGGTAGAAAAACTAGGGTTGCCCCCCATACTTAGAACTGAAACTCAAATTTTTTTTTTTCATCAAACCTACACGTGTGCGGTGTTTATCGATAGGTCTTCATAAATGATGTTGAGGTTTTTAAGATAGTTTTCGTCTACACTGAATAATTTGCGCGAGAGACACTTCCAAAGTGGTAAAATGTGTGTGTAAACTTCTAAAATAAGAGAATGAAAAAAGTTACAACGAACTAAAAAAACTATGTGGACTATGTATATTATGTTACTTGCTGCAACGGAACCCTTCATGGGCAAGTCCAACTCGCACTTGGCCACTTTATTTTACCGTATTATTATACATTAACATTATTTTTATCTTTTCCATCCATTCGTTTTGATACGGTTAGGTTTACGTAATTATCGTATCCTCCTTCCTGCTCGTATATTGTCACTTGATAATTTTCTTGATATTTAATTACTAGTATACTTTTAATTTTCTTGAAGCTGATCTTCATATTTTTATAGTATAGAGCTGTAGAGTTACGAAACGAGCAGGATATTTGCCTGATGGTAAGCAACAAGTTAGCAACAAGCACATTACAGTACAATTACATGCAGCTATTGGAACATGAAGAGTCCAAATCATTAGCTAGCGCCCTGCACTGCGCTCGTCACCCAGTTGTAAGTATAGGATGATTTCAACAATATTACCTGTAATTTCTCTGAAAACGTTGCCCTTCAAACCGGAACATATTAATTTCAGACATTGTTAGTACCTTTTGTTTTATTGATTATTAAGAATTTTAATTTGCCTTTGTATGAGTATAGGTATACCTAAGTATCCTTAATTGTATTTTAGATTGTATTTTTTATAAATAAATAATTTGACATGTAAATAATATTTATGAATAAAGGAATATGAATATTGCATATTTTTTCTGGTGAGCATTATAAAGTATTTCTCTTTGTCTGTCTATATGCTCATGGTTAAATTTATTTGCCACGGGGTACCCAGTGAACATGATACTGTATCGAAATACCGGGACTTGCTCCAATATAATTACATATATTGGACCTACTTAGGTGGGCAACAAATAGTTAATTATGCATTCACCTCACAGGTACCTTCGATATTCTAAACTTGTGTAATCCATGTTTCGCTATCTACAATCGCTATACAAACTTAGCCTTCAGGCTGACCTTCGCCACTGCCCTTTGTGGCCCGGACAAAAGAAAGAACCTTCTTTGTAGCACAATACGACCTGTGTTTTAGCCGTTTCAGCCGTGTACGTGTGTCGAGGACGTCGCGGAGGCTTTTAAACGTCGCAAGGACGTCGTTAGAGGAAAATTATGCGACAAAGCTTCACTTGCTTTATAATAAGAGTAGGCTTCAAAATTGTTTTTACGAAGGCAAACAAATATTTTAAGCTGGACAGCTTCAAATATATTTTTTTTACGAAACTAACACGATATATGATTTATCACAAATTATTTTTGTACCAATTTGATTATGCTCAAAAATTTTGTAAATTTATAGCTCGCTTATGCTTAACTAAATCTTTAGACTACGGCATTTAGTTAAATTTTGTCAAGGATTTCAGCACTTCTTACCATAAAAAAAATATATACGGTCGAATTGAGAAACCTACTTTTTTTTTAAAGTCGGTTAAAAAGAGACGAAGTCAAAGGTTATTATATATATTATAACCTTTGACTTTGCGACTTCTAACGCAATAAACTTTGACACTTTGAAACACTATTTAATTTCATACATAATATGTTATTATAATGTTGTGTAAAATTGTTTGGCCAACGTATTTTACACGAAGAATTAACACTTTTATGGTTCCACTACTCCACGCTAGATGGCGCTACCAGTAAATTCAGAATAAGTCAAATAGGCTTGAGTGAATGTTGAACATTTTTACTTCGAAAAAATATTTTGCTGCGAAACAATGGCATAGCCTTTTCGTTATCAATAGATACGACAAGTTTTTCATAGAAATGCTTAGGGTCTAAGAGGTCCATCCACCTGAAAAGATTGGATTTTCGAGTTGATGGGGATGCGTGTTTCCTTATTATTGTAACTGCTCGTCTACTCGACTCGTAATCGAGGGATAGCCTAAAGTGTAAGGGTTACATAAAACATTTATTTGTTTTGGAATTATTTTAAAAATCTAGCTTTAGTTAACCCCAATGTTTGAGGCATTATGTAACTACCGATTCCAGAAATAAAATTAAGAGTGCGCCTAAAGCCAGGAAAAAATCAAATTTCACCCGCGCGGCGCGTTTCTTAATGTGATGTACATAAAGTCGAGAATAGCATGACACAGTTTGGAGGAAAAATCAATATTTAATCAGGAGTCCATTTTTGACCAAGTTTTATTTAATTACTCAATAACTAAACATAAATTTAAAAAAGTGTTCGGTTACTTTACTAGAACGTACAAATAGGAATTTTATTACCAAAAAATAATGTGGGGTCATCGCTGATAATTTCGAGTACTCGAATTAAAACGGTTTTTTTCGGTGTCATTTTTATTTTTTTATTGTAAATAACTCTGATCTATTTTTAAAATTCTATTCGGTTATTGTGCTTCTTCTTGATTGTACCCACACGGCAATATTTTTTTTGTGATAGTTTTTAGTTTCTTAACTTCAGTGAGCGGCATCGAAAATGTCCTTTTTTCGTTTTCTGGCTTGAGGCGCCCCCTTAATATTTGATGATAGATTTTTTCGGATATTTCTAAATTGTACCAATAACATAACTTTGTAAAATCGAGAGTGAAAACATTTCTGCTTGGTTTATTTTTTTATATCCGGCGATATTCTTATCTCGAGCGACTATTTTTATAAACAAAAACAGTTTAAATTCTCTAAAATAGGAGTATGTCTTCCCTCAAATTTGTTTGAAGAAAGCGATGGCTCACACATACGTCATACTTACTAGTAAAAGGGTGCTGTTTGCGGAAGTTGGAAGGCTCGTGGCATAAATACTACAACATTTAAATTAGATCTTAGCCCTTAGGCAGTTGTCTCACCGGCAACGATGAACGAGTAACGATTACTTAGAGCTAGAATTACAAATTATAGAATTAGTTGGCGAGCCGCGGGGAGCAAGTGCGTAGTTCCGATAGTTGTGTAGCTCGGCTTTTTTTATTATTATTTTTTAAAAATAAAGAGTGACGAGACGAGCAGGACATGTGCCTGATGGTAAGCAACATGCCTGCCACATAACAGCACAGTGACACGCAGCAGCAGCAGTTACCTAGCACCGCACTGCGTTCGTTACCCAGAAATCTAAGTTGTTATATCTCTAGGCCCTGTAATTTCTCTGGAAACATTGCCCTTCAAACCGGAACACAGTAATGTTTGCACATTACTGCTTAATACGATGAAGAAGAAGAAGATACATTTTATTTCACATAAAAAGCTCCAACCGTTTTTATTGACAGTAACTCAAATTTCATTTAACAAATGAGGAACGAATATTGCTTTTCATAATCTCTGATATTAAAGCTAACACTTAATTAACACTGCTTTTACTCTAATCTAAAACGAATATGATTAGAGATTTGTTGAAAGCTCTTATAAACCACAAAGCTTTCAAACAATCTCTAATTAAGTACCCGTAAAGAATATAGGATATAAATTATTAAGGCTAACCTAAATCCCAGTTTTCACCCACGTGTCTTTTTCAAATTAGTTAGATATATGTAGGTACAACAGAAACTATTTACGTACACATGCTCGTTCTTCTAGGTCTAGGGATATCAGTTTAAGCTATGATAGATTACAGGCAGAAGTGATTGGAAAACAAACAAACAACATAGATCTTTGTGGTGTATCGTGAGAGAGATCTGTGTCCATCAGTGGGATTGCCTGATGGTGTTGCGCCCAGTAGCGCTTGTGAAGTTTACATTAAATTTAAAACAAAAAATAATACCTACATAGATTTTGTTAATGCTACAATCAGCTTTAATATTGATTATAGATATTAATGCTGACTGTTAAAAATATTTTTATAAAAAATTTTGATATAAAAATTTACAAGAAATCTAATTAATTTACAGGGTACCTTTATTATCATCATCTTCCTGTATTTATCCACTGCTGGAAATAGGCCTCTCCCATAATATGCTACTCAGCTCAGCACGATCCTCGGGTTTGCGTCTCCAACCGCACCAATATCTTAGTTATTACCTAAAAATGCCATTCTTAAAATACAAAATATTTTAAGAGTTTTATGGCGAACGCAAACTTATTCGATCCCAGCTGACCCAATCGTTCACTCAAACCAAAGTCTATCAGATAGCTACTATTTATAAGTAGCGTAGCTACTGGAAAAGAAACTGTGTAACCGTAATTTCCTGTCTAAATATAGATCGCTACACCCACGGACCGTTCAGTTTGTCAAAACATAACAATTGATCGCTCGCTCAGTTTACAGACTACGGTCATTTGTTGTCCGGTTCTGGGCGAATTTACTACAGTCAAGTGGGTTGAGTTATGCAATAACCAGCGATGAAATACTATTCTCAACTGTTAAGCTGTTTGAAGTTATTTGTAAAACGGTATTTAGAATTTAAACGGAGATATACAGAAAGCCTATGATAATTTAGGCAAAAACGAAGGGGTGTTATTAGTTTGACGTGCCTCGTGCCTCTGTGCGTGTGTTTTAGTCTGGATTTGGATTTTTTTGTTTGAAAAATTAATGAGGCGGGTGTTTTCTTAACTATAACTATATTTGGCCAAAAATTGTGCAAGATGGCTGGCGCCACAAAATGGTGGATTACGCATTTTTCCAAAACTTCCTCGATATGGGTTTCAAGTTAAGTATTACAATTAATTTCAAATTAAAATGGCCGCAAACACAAAACACCTAATACCAAATTTTTACGTCTCCTTCAATATGGGTAATCAAATAAAGGGCTTCACTAGTATAATGGCCTCGTGGCTTAGTTGGTAGTAGCTCTGCCTGGGAAGCCGAGGGTCGTGGGTTCGATTCCCACCCAGTGCAAATATTTATGTGATGAATTCAAATGTTTGCACTGTGTCTGGGTGTTTATTCTATCAGCTATCTGGCCGCCATCGTACAAGCTTTGCTTAGGCTTAGGCTTTTGGGTCAAATGGTGTTGTGTGTGAATTGTCCACCAATGTTTATTGTTTATTTTTTTGTTTATAATATTGTAAACTGCATATTATTTTGTAAGAAAACGAGGAATTTTAACTAACGAAATGAAAATTAAAAACTTGAAAGTTATTATGTTATCGTAATGGAGATGATTCTTAGCTGTAAGTTGCATGGGGTGTAATTAAAAATGTTTAAATTAATTCGTGTAAGCTTTCGGTTGTTTGTTACACTGTTATTGGTAGTGACTCTTTGCAGAGTGCACCTGGGGAAGTACTACATCTTTTTTACCAGTTATTCTACCGCCAAGCAGTAATGGGCAAACGTTACTGTAATCCGGTTTGAATGGCAATGTTTCCAGTGAAATTACAGGGCATAGATATAAATCATCTTATATCTCTGGGAGCGAGCGCAGTGCAGTGCTGCGCTCTTTTTTTTTTGGACTCTTCGTGTTCCAAATGCTGTGTGTCACTATGATGTTATATGGTAGGCATGTAGCGTACCATCAGGCACATGTCATCCTCGTCTCGTCACTCTATACTATTTGCAAAAAGGTAAATAACTACTATGAATTACGGGATATTTAACGGGGTTGTATGGTAGAGCACGTCCCCGATATTTTGATGCAGTATCATGTATCGTGTTTGCCTGGTAAAAATTGGAGACTGAATAGCAGAGTATTTGTCATGGTCCTTTAATGGAGCCACTATAAAACAACGACAAATACTCTGCAATTAATAATACTAGTAAGTAATGGATACTACTATATTACTAAATCAGATAATACAGTTTGTTGCAATGACCTTTACTCCCAAAATATTTGTGCAACAATTTTATTAACGATAATACAATCAAATCTATAGCTACACTTGAATAAGGAAAATCTTTTTGTATTGTGCAGATCATCCATTTCAGGATTACATATTCACAAAGCAATCGTCTTTTAAAAAAAATAGAGCACGAAATATATTTTTTTATCGATAGTAACTCGATTTGCACTTAACTGCCATCCTGGCTGATGTTAAACAACTAAGTGGTTTATGATGGAGTGCGTTAGCCTAAAAGAAACCGATTCACTCTAGAATTGTAGTCAAATCGCTCTAATTTTCGCCTCAAGACGCATATTTTCTAAACGAGTTATGACAACCTAATTGAGATTAATTTTGAAGCAATCGTCTTTTAAAAAAAATAGAGCACGAAATATATTTTTTTATCGATAGTAACTCGATTTGCACTTAACTGCCATCCTGGCTGATGTTAAACAACTAAGTGGTTTAGGATGGAGCGCGTTAACCTAAAAGAAACCGATTCACTCTAGAATTGTAGTCGAATCGCTCTAATTCTCGCCTCAAGACGCATATTTTCTAAACGAGTTATGACAACCTAATTGAAATTAATTTTGATAACGAATACTACTAATTAACTTACTTAATTGATTAGGATACGAGACGTTCTTAATACGCTGTTGAAAATAGTTTTAGCTATAGCTAACAATTTTTATTTATTGAATTTCATTATATTTGGTGCTCATTTTAAAATCTTGTTTATAGCCTCACACTGAATGAATAGTATCCTGAACATGTCTTTCTTCCTCTTTGCCTGGAACACGATTGCGTCTCGTTCTGGCATAGGTACCTTAGTTAGAGCAAGACAGAAGTGCTACCTGGTAAGTTTGTTCGGACAGTTTATGCGGCTTAAGCCGTCGATAAGATCGAGAAAAGTACAGACTACATTTAGCTTTCTGTTAAATGAGTCCGATTTGTTTCACCTACTCCATTTCAGTTTCTGTAAACACAAGGTATAATAAAAATAATTTATTGCGTATATACTCAGTCCGATGTGTTTATTTAACTTGCGTTTACCCGTTGAATAAATAAATTACTCCTACATTGAGCGAGAAAAATTTATTACTTCGCACGAAGCTTGTACTCTTCGTCCACGAAACAATCAGTGACATGCATTGGTAACACTTCTGTTGTGTTCGACAACAGTCGTGGTGGTTTAGTGGCTAAAATGTCTGATATCACAATGATGATGTCGTAGGTTTGGATCCCAACTGCATCTTTGAGTGTTTACCCGCGTGCAGATTACGAATTTGACATAACTAAGTACTGGGTTTAATGGTGAATATCGTGAGGACACCGACGTGTACCAAGGACGATAGCGTCGTGGATTATGATTTTGACTCTACCCTAAACCAAACAACAGCCAAGCAGCCCACTAAATGTTCCCACAGCTGGGACTCGGGACCTGCTCTCGCAAGGAGCGAGTCAAGGCCATAATCCACCACGCCGGCCCAATGCTGGTTAGTGGATGACACATGACCTCAAAAGATTCTACGTACATGTCAGTTTCCTCACGATGTTTTCCTTCGCCGTTTTAAATTTGCGGCATTACACACATGACTTCGAAAAGACAGTGGTGCGCATGGAATTTGAACCCGGGGCTATCAACAAACAATAACGAATAAAACATTTCTTTCTAAATTTATTTACAATCAACTAGGTAAAGTAAACAATTTAATAGTTGTATAGGAATTTAGCAAAATTGTATACCTAGACTAGCGTTATTAAATGGAATATTTACCGTATCGTGGGATTAAGGAGGAGCGAGTGAACGGGAGAGTCTGTTTGACTCGTTTCACCATAATACCACGACAAACACGAGTATCTCGTAGTCAACTAGTACAGTGAACAACCGTGAGTGACAGCTTAAAAAAAAGTAGCATTCATAGGGACTGCCAATAGAAGTGCAAACCTATAAACTCAGAATTGTAGTTTTAAAGAGCACTAATAATGTCCAAAAAATACCTCACGCGTGTGTATAGCCACAACTTATTGCACAAGTCGGTGCCACTATTAATAAGATTTTACTTTTACAAAAACGCTACCTACGTTGCTCAGACACTACGCCTTTACAAGACAATTTCACTGACCCGAACCATAGAATAGCCCGAACTCAACATTTTTCCTAATGAAAACTAGTATAAATAAAGCTAAACGGAAGTTTTCCCTTCAATAAATCTATAAAAATTATACAATAAACAACTTTTTCCAGTTATAAAAGTATGAGCGGAAGAAAGTGTGAGAAAAAACCAACTCTCAATACTGTAAATGTAAGCGACAAGTTATTCATGACAGCGATCGCTATATGTATTGAATGTCTTTATGGCGCGCTCTGAGAATAGTCGCTCGCCGTGTTATTGGAAAAATCGAAACGAAGCTTATATTATGAATGATATGCGTGAATGCGCGATAACAGCACCTTGCTTTATTAAAAAAAGTAGGTGGATGTTATCGATATTTTTGTGGATATCAGGCTTTTATCTTCACGAGTATTTGCCTACTCGTGTTCGTGTGTTAGTATTTGAGAATTCGTGTTTGTGAAATTTGAGGGTGTTTTGGAGAGAAAACTTATTTAGCAGCGTTGAACACTTTTTTGGTAGGGGGAAATCTTATGGGTTGGCGTCATCGACATGGTAATATCGCGGCGCAGAGTAGCGTCGGGCGGCGGCGAAGCAGTTATGCCACTCATCCTATAAAAAAATGGTGGTCATGGAGATTGCCGATAAAAGTTAAAACGTACTTAGAAATTTAGTATTAAACAAACAACACGAATATTGTACATAACGTCTCCTGTATAGCTACAGATATACTGCTATTACGCATGTCAATGACTTGTCCCAAGATATTTTTTTTTATATAGAGTGACGAGACGACCAGGACACGTGCTTGATGGTAAGCAACATACCTGCCATATAACAGCACAGTGGCACGCAGCTATTAGTGAAGAGTCCACATCATTACCTAGCACTGCACTGCGCTCGTCACCCAGATATCTAAGATATTACATCTCCAAGCCCTGTAATTTCTCTGGAAACACTGTCCTTCAAACCGAAACACATAATGTTTGCACATTACTGCTTGGCGGTTGTATAACTGCCAAAGGTGTGGTACTTCCCCAAGCGGACTAAGCCAAGAGTCCTACCACTACAATTCTCAATTATCAAGCGTCTAATGTAGAATTCCTGCTCATTTCAAACATTTGATTATGGCTCACGTGAGCCTATTACATTTTTGGGCGTAGTCAAATCGATTTAGAAATTTTAGGTATATTCTGACCGTATTCGAAATCCGAATTTCTACTCGGCCTGTTCGGTGGTTGCAACGTAAATGAGAAACATACATTACCTACATTACATACAACATTTCGCATAGTTACAATATTAATAAACATCATATGAATAAGTGTAGCCTTATACTATGTGCAATATTTACCTACTGTTATAGGAACTAGATACAAAATTTAAACGCAGTTAAGTAAAACAACTCCCAATAAAGTTGATTGTGTTGAACAAAACAACTACAGTCCATAATACAATATCATTTAGTCGCCAAAAAGGTATACCTATCCCCGTTGCTCGTCAATCATTTCATCTCCTGAACGCCGGCTTTTTTCCTCCTTTGTTTTGAGGAACAGACTAAATTGATGGCGTTTACCCGGACTAAAGAAAGGGTAGCCTTTGTTATTATCTCGGGAAATTACCGCATTAGAAATGATGGCCATTTATCGGACAAAAATACTGTTTTTCTGAGGAAGATTTTGTTGGGATAGGACTTTAAATAATGTGATATAGATTGGATAAGGTTTCGGCACGAATATTGGAAGTGGGTTCGTTTAAAATGCTTACGATATACCCTTTTGGGGGCGTCGTACTTTAACCCCTATTTGGTATTCCGGAGAACCAGTGGTAATGTCATTGCTACGTCATAAACAATTTTGTGATAAAAGGGTAGCATTTAGTGGGTAATTAAGCAAATGATTTTTTTTGCATTTGAACAATTGAGTTTCTCGTTTTCCATAGTGTTTGTAACCAAACGGTTTGACCAGTTTTTATGTTATTTTGATCTGAGTTTTTAAACTATTTTTAAGCCCCTAAATGGCACCCCATTTTATTCAATTTGAATGGTCCACTGTTTTTATCATTTCGCCTAAAAAATATTTCATTTTTGATTTTCACCTTTCAACCACCACTATTTTCAAGCAATATTAATTTAAACTTCTATACTAATATTACAAAGCTGAAGAGTTTATTTATTTGAACGTGCTAATCTCTGGAAGTACTAGACCGATTTAAAAATGTATGCTTTTTTTGGATACGTATGTAAGTACGTAATCCTTGAGTGCTACAGGCTATATGTTAAATGTACCACGGGCGAAGCCGGACCGCTAGTACTTTTACTATAAAAATCTTCAAAATTAAATGAATAGATTTTTGCCGGGTTCGACCTTAATACCCCGTTTACATGATTCCAGTCCAGCGACCGAATCCAGCGCTGGATTGCTTACTGGAATAATGGAGACCGGCACTGGAATGCATCAATCCAGTGCCAGTGCATTCCGGTGCCGGTCTCCATTATTCCAGTAAGCAATCCAGCGCTGGATTCGGTCGCTGGACTGGAATCATGTAAACGGGGTATAAAGCAAAATAAATCTATTCTCAATTTTACCACGAACTTTAGCGATAAACAAAAGACTGTTTATACATGCGTGTGCTATTCTACTATTAAGTTACGATTGGTTGTTTGACGGATTACTTCGTGGTGAATAAAATCTCTCGAATTCTTAGCTTCTTGCCGTAGCTTACTTTACGACTTACCGTTAAATAATTTATATCACAGTATCTACTGCTTAATCTATCTGCGACTTATCTCCTTAGCGCCGAGCCCGTTAGCTCCGCTGTGTATTGACTCACGGATTAACATCGGAATCGGAGCGAAGATGCAATAATTAGTTTTCTTGTTTGTGTTGCTAAGTATATTTATTACTAAACTTAGAGAGAGTTTATGTTTAGGTAGACTAATATTTGTATTGAGTTAAAACTGGTTTGATTCTATTTATGTGTAATAAATATTAGTTATACCAAGCAGATTCACCCCCCCCGTGTTAACTAATTACCGTTCTTTTAAAAGCATTTTTTTCAACCCTACTGGTGGCTTCTAACATTGTATCTTTTCATTATTATATCATAATATTCATGATTATTGGTAATAAGTATAGTATAAAAGTATCGATAGTTATTGAACTAAACACTTCATTATAAGGAGTACATATTTACAGGCCGATGCGAAACATTCGCATGCATTTTGTTATTAAAAAAATAATATAGCTATTGTAGTTAGACCATATATTGTCAGAGTTTTTTATAACATAAAGCGACTGGACGAGACGAGACGAAGTACACATGATGGTAAGAAACACACTTGTCCAATTCAAGACAATACTAGAAAGACCCCGACTTACTGACCCCGTCATGCCAGAGGCAAAACTTACATTTAGCAATTGGAGTTCTAGTGACGAGTTCTAGGAATGTTCCAAGAATAACATCGAAGATATGGCCAGCCACAAGCTATTATAAACTCGCATCTGGTCAGAATGAATGACCCGTGTCCTTAAAAGACAGCTTTCTTGGACCATGCCAATTTTCTCTCGAAGTTTTATTTCATTTTTAACCGACTTCCAAAAAGGAGGAGGTTATCAATTCGACCACCATTCTTTTAAATGTATGTTACCTGATTTCTCGAGAACGCCCGAACTGATTTCAAAATTTATTTTTGTGTTCGGTTAGTTATGCTTCCCGAATGGTCCCATATAAATTTTATCGATATCAGCCTGGTGGTTTGTGAAATATAAATAAAAAACTAAAATTTGCCTACAATTTTGTTTGGATGACATGGTTGTCGATTTCACAAAAGTCGATTCTGTCAACACGAAATTGTGTAAATGCTTTGTTGAAAACTTGTTTTGCACTAAAAAAGGTAAAATCAACTCTTTTTGTACAAAAATGAAGTCGGTTAAATTTTTGTACAAAAGGAGTTTATTAAAATCAGTGGTGATGACAAATTTGTACATTTGCAGTTGGAACAATACTCATAGAAGAAGATTTAGAAGAACTCTTAATTTTCTTTAATGTAGGAGAAGACTATGAGAGGCAGTCAGGATTTAACTCTACAATCTCACAAATGTGAATCGGACGTTGACGCTTCTAGGACACAACGTGAATTAAAGAGTGATGAAAGCCTATTTATTCTTTAAAACGTATACTCAAACTATTATATCACTAGAATTGCAAAATGCTAAATGTTATTTTTGCCTCCGTCGTAGCGGGGGCACTAATTAGTCGCCTCTTTGTGGAGGGCTCTTGCTGTGAGAGAGCCCAACTCCCTTTGCGACACTATGCGCCTCGCAGACCCCGTTTTACTCAATTTGCATGCATAAAAAAGTCACAGAAACATTGAATACATTTCAATGTTTCAGTGACTTTTTGAATGGTAAGTACATAATTGTTTTCTCAGCCTACTTAACTACAGCTACGCGTACGAATAGTGAATGATTAATGGATGTTTCGGGTTAACATATTTATATAAAATATACCCCCGGTTTGACAGCATCAGAATGTTTCAAGCTTGATAGACGGTTTGATCAGAGGTCGATTCCCGGATCATTCCACTTTAAGACAGATGTCTATTCTCATTTAATTATGGTATTGGCTGTTACATAAACAGTTGAATATTTAAGATATGGGTTCAATGAATATAGAATTCACGAGAATAGAATATGGGAAAGGTATTAAACACCATTACTATCATCATTGTTGGCTGTGGGAAACTTTACCTGTGTTTACTAGGCAAGTTCTTTAGCTTGCTGTTATTAAAAACCAAATACAACAATTGTCGCAGTCATCACGCAGTTGAAGTCGCTAGCCAGCTTTAATCATTTACTTTTTTATAAATCCATTTATTAACATGTTTATGTGTTAAAAAGTATTGTTAGTAATTATTACGCAGGTTCGTTAATATGTTCATTATTTGGAATATCTTAGTACCCATTACTTCTTATTTGTACTTCCCGTCTTTCTATTTTCATATCTCTTGATCCATCCTAAGTTTGCCTGGAATAGATCGAGATTGCTCTTAGCCGCAAGGTCAGCAATTGCTACTTTCTATATTTCTCTGTTTTTGTTGCAGAATTATATATTGTAAATCACGTCAAATTAAATCTAACTCTATAGCCAGATTGATTTGAATAGTCGTTTAAATTATGTAATACTAACAGTGTCCCGCGGTTTTACCCGCGTTTTTCCCGTTCCCGTCGTTCCCGTTATTTCCCCGGGATAAAAAGTAGCCTATGCGTTCTTTCAGACTATAATCTAACTATATTTCAAATTTCAGCCTGATCCGTTCATACGTTACGTCGTGATTGAGCAACAAACATCCATACTTTGACATTTATAATATTAGTGAGATGGGATTAAAACGATGCAACCAATTATTCTGTTTGTAACCCTTGTAACCCAGTCTCACAAAGAGTTTCTAACATTCCAACAATAAAATATTTTTCATTTCATACGGGTGTCAAAAGTCCCTAATCTCAATTATTTTGGCTTAGTAGGGCGATGCAGGGTTAAGAGCCCTCACAATGGATTTACGGGGCCAGGTGCAGGTTACGGGGTTATCTTTGACGTTCCACGTTTCTGGTCCGTTGAGTTTTCTCTATGGTCCGATGTTACGGTGAAACAGGACTTTAGCTATCTCGGCGTTATGGAAAACGTTGAAAACGCTGTTTGCTCTCAAAATATTTAAGCATAAACGGTGACTCTTGGTAATGGTTTGCATTGAGACATTTCTCATCATTTTAAAAGTAATAACAATATTAAGCTGGGTCTTTTATTCAATGATAGGTTTAGACTTGACCGCCATCTCATTTGATGGTAAGCGACAATACGGTCTACGAGGAGCATGCTTACCTAGAAGAAGCCAATTCATTTTCGATTTCAAAATACCAAGATTGTAACCATCGGGAAAAACCGTCTAAGGCCTGGCTCACACAAGATTGGGGTTTTCAAATAGAGTCTACGAACTTTAATTTGACGAATATGTATCAGGCATAAAGGTCGAACTGCCAGCTGGAGGTTTCACGCTACCAACATCCAAACGCGAAGATTCCGCAAAATGAGCTGCAAACAAGATTGCGTTCTTCATTGCAGTGTGAGCCAGCGTTCTATCCGGTTTCAGAATTAGAGGTAATGAGGGGCGGCAGAAATTCACTTCAATCGATTTACTTAAGTACCAAAACGTTTTGGTGACTACGGGGCTTGAAGCTAGTTTATCTCCTATTCACGAATATGGTCAAAACTTTTGACTCTGACGAAACTTTTTGTAGGACTTAGCAAAGTCTTAGCAGCCTTGTTAAACGCATTCTTCTTTTGGTCTGTGTTCTTTGCTTTACTCTGTTGAGGATCAACCCTAGCTACATAGGTAGGTCTTATGTTTAAATGCTTCAGCAACTGTATTTTCAGATCCAAATCAAGAGCGAGGTTTGTTTTGGATAATGGAACGTCAGAGCATAGCCGTTTCTATTACATTAGTCACAGATCCCGCGTAGGTTGAAGGTTCACTAGAAAAAACGAAATCAATAGAAAGAGCTCATTTCGTGCCAATCTCTGATTCTGAACGCCACAGCTGTCGGTTGCCTCTGAGGCTGGAATCAGGTAGATGGTACATGGGTACAGATTTCACTAGATTGTGCTTGGACTGAAGATATCACCTCGAAATATCGGTCTAGATCTGTCGCCAGAAGAAGCTCCGAACCAGAAGGTGTTGGCAACTCAATGAAAGGTACCCATGGAGTCTCTTGAACCTCCTATTTTGTTTATAAAACAAATATTTTAGGACGCAAATCATAAAAAAAAATCTGCTGATTTAAATCATTTATCGAGTTCAAATGCTATACCTTTATGGAACTGTAGATTTTTTAACAAATTCAAAGTCAGTCACACGGTAAAAGTTGTATTTAATTGTGAGAATTGCGCTCTTTCTTGATTTTATTCATACACAATACACATACGTTTTGGATAAACCTCAAATAATAATTCATTCACCCCAAGTCTTTGATAGATTTGTATTTCTAAAAACTACGTTCAATTTAAAATTAGTACCTAAATATTTTTCTTAATAATAGATACACCTAAAGTTAAACTAGTGCTACAATTAGCAATAGAACATTAAGCGTTTAATTTACACTCTATACAATCTAAACAGTTCTAACGAACCGTCCCCTGCGCCTAATGAATAGCGACCCTCAAATAAATCAATCGCTAAACAAATACTCCAAATATAGTTGAAATAGGAGACTCTATTCGTTTTCACCCTTCCTGTAGTGGCCACGGGTCATTGAAAACATTAAAAGTAGAAAGGTTTATATTGCTGAATAGCCGTGTAAAAATAATTTACCTGAAAAGAACCTGAGGAGTAAAAATAATAATTTCTAGCAACTATAGAATTATTTATTTTATCGTAGATACTGACTGTCAACAAATAAATACGTACATACTAATCTGAAACTACTATACATTTTACAATTCTAAGTGTGTTTACTGATCTACGTGATCGAATACCACCTTGAAATTTTTTTTATAGGATTCGGTAGCAGATCAATAAAGTGACATCGTTTAATGGTAGACGTTTTAAAGATTCTCACGAAGACGTTTGACTAGAGTCAAGTCTACGATTGTTCTTATTACAAAAGTAGACTTCACAAAACAGGTATAATAAATTTAATGTTAAACAAAGGAAATTAAAATTGGTATAGCTTTAAAATATAAATATTTACCGTATTCCTGAAGATATTACTTGTTTGTGACTGATAATGCGTATTTTAAATTATGTTTTGTGCACAATATGCTATGTAACAAGTTAAGTGACGATAAAACAATTTATGAATAAAGTTTTGATGTTCACAGTCACACGATTCGTGATTTACGAAAGTGTGATTGAGCAAACGCTCACACTGTCAGGAACCTTTTCTTAGTAGCCTAATCCATTCTTTTCATATTCTACAACTTTCGACCGAAGTTCTATTGTCGTGGCTGACATTTCTGGTCATTTTACCTTCCGTGGGTGCGGATCCGATAACCTTGTCCTAAATGGTTGATAGATAAGCAGGTAGAATCTAATTTACATTGCTAATACTATTCGGACTAAGGGAACCTGCTGTTCGGGATAGTACGAGGTAAATAAGGATCAACCTCTAAACACCTAACTGCTGCAGTTATTTACGTAATACTCCTCTATTAGGTAGTAACTATGTACATCTTGTTTTAGTAGATCTCTAGATTTTGTGTTTAGTTCGTACTCGTGACAGTGTAGGTAGTAAACTCGGATCAGTAGGTACTTCGTTGGTGACAGTAGTCATATCAGATGAACTTGTCTTGTTTATCAATCACTAGGAGCGCCTCGCGGTATTAGTTTCTGAAATTTTGTTTAATATATTGTATTCAATTAATTAATTATTGACTTGGTTATTTTGATGATTGTCTGACATTACATTACACGAACATTACACGAAACATTACACGAAATTACAATTGAATGTATTGATTACATTCGTGTCTGACATTACACGAAATGTAATTTTAAGTATTCAATATTGTGACGTGTAATATTTTTGTTATGAAAAAATATGATTATGATTATTACCAGCGTAATTCCAGTTCCCGTTATTTTGCCGGGATTAAAAATAGCGTATGTGTTCTTTCAGACTGTAATCTGCTTGTATTCGAATTCAAATTCAGCCCGATCCGTTTATACGTTACGACGTGATTGAGTAACAAACATCCAAACATTTATAATATTAGTAGGATTAGAAAAACTGACTCAAATAAATTCTGCTTAACCAGATTTCTTGCCAGACCAGACTTCCCGATCCCACAACTGAGATTTGGGGCTTGCTCTCACAAGGAGAGAGTCAAGGCTCTAATTCTCCATTCTGGATAAGTGTGGGTTGTCGGATGAAACACGTTCTTGGAATATGTCTTTCTTGGATTAAGCCATCTCGCGTTGGTTATCTTCACCATTAAAGTCAGCAGTAAAAAAATTACTTTTTGAAAAGTACTGAGTGGTGCAGGCGAGATTTAGATCTATGAACTTATAATTGTTAAATCAAATAAATCAGTATCCATATATGCACATAAAAATAACAATTTTGTGTAGGTACATTCATAACGTTATGAGATAAAAATTTAAAAAACCTCACTTATATTGACTTGAGAACCATGTTAAAACTTCGTTAAATAAACAACAAGAAACCGCGAGAAAAAGCTAATAACGAAACATTATAATAATTATAATTCATATTCGCTTTTATGGCTCACAACTAACTTACTAAAATTAAATTAAACTTTGAACTACACGGCTCGGCTGCGATCACAAAACAACTTGCGAAGCAAACATTTATGTTCCCTCTCAAAAACATAACGTGCAAATAACAAGCGTATTTAAGCACAGTATTATTTTACAACCCGCTGCATTTTGTTTGTGACTGAATTATTAACTAGTTAGTTATTGTGACGAGACAAGCGATTAGCGTTTTTGACAGTGAAAGATTTGGTGCTTTTTATACTTTTATACGTTTACACTTGACAGCCATCTCGCCTGATGTTAAGCGACGATGCGGTCTACGATGGAGCGTGTTTACCTAGAAAAAAACCGATTCACTCTCGATTTGAAGACACAAAGATTGTTACCATCGGGGAAAACCCACTCAGGCAACGAATTCCACAGCCTAGACGTTCTTATCACAAAACTAGAGACAAATCTCTTCGTTCGTGTCTTTGGAACATGGAACAACCATGAAACGAAGACGCTTTTTCGAGTTACGAGCATTCCGATAGAATTACAGATTTCGGGTAATATTAATTTAGTAACTAAAATAAATACCGGGAATTTCCTCGCTCAACACTAGCTATCAAAATTAATCAAAAACCCATAATCTCTATGCAAGCCAGATACCTGATATGATACTTATATAATTGTAAATACAAACGTATGATACATAAAACATTGTATTCAGCATACAAATATTTACCCTGAGTGGAAATTGAATCCAAGACCTACGGCTTCACTCGTCAACAAGTTACGTTGACGAGTGAAGCCGTAGGTCGTGGATTCAGTTTCTGAATCATAATTATCATCCTTTAGTGTTCTATGCAAAGAGTTTACATATACCTGTGCAACTAAAGGGACACGATATTTTAAAGCTATTCTTTCTCCATAATTTAATGGACTTTTAGTAGATACGTTTTTATTCATTTTATTTTTTAATTCATCGTATTAATGATGACTAGCACCTCGCGGTTCTACGAACGCCGTTTCTGTAGTTTTGTCGTCATGAAAAGCAACTTATGTTTCACCCGCGTAGTGTTTCACCCGCGTAGTGTTTCACCCGCGTAGTGTTGCACCCGCGTAGTGTTTCACCCGCGTAGCTACAAATCCCGATATCGTCCCGCTGTGACAAGTATTCCAGCCTTTGTGTTATTCCAGACTATAATCTATCTGCATTCCAAATTACAACCTAATCCGTCCAAGCGTTCCGATATGATTGAGCAACAAACATCCAAACTTTCGCATTTATAATATTATTAGAAGAATAGTAAGAGTAGGATGACTAACGGTGTTTTACTTCTCCACTTTTTTTAAAGAGTCCTATCACTCTGAATTGCATAATATTTAGTACTATAACTACATTTCCCGCTTGTCGCTTATCTTATTTCCCCAGTCTCACCCTTGGCTTGTTTGTAGCTTGTAGTCGTTCGCGTGTCACTTAAACATTGTTCACGGTTTGAGTACACACCGTCAACGACTCTCATTACGCACCAGTCGACCACCTTTCAGCCACGTGGGAGTCCAAAATCAACAGTTCTCAATGCATGGCCCTTTAGGGACGGATAGCGCTTTATGGCAACGGGAACCCCGTAAATGTGTGACCCATAAACACGTCCGATGCAGGACGTGGTCATAAACAACTTAAATATTTTAAGTTGGGAAATGATGATGAAGCAAAATAGAAAGGCGTCAATGTAGCATCCCGTCATGAATACCTTAACACGAATCACATCATCCTAAAATATCAGTATGAAAGCACAAAGTTTTTACTGTGTTTGCTTATTTAAAAGCGCCTCAATGTCTTATGGTTTCGAATTACATCGGATATAATAATAATAAACCGTGTATTATAAAAGATCATCTGCGCCTGGTGAAGTGAATCTTGGCTTTTTAACTAATTTAATAGGATTTAGGGTCTAGTCCGGGTAATTAACTAAGTAACTACTAAAAAATCAGAACTGAACCTAGTAAACTGGAATGAAATTTTAAATTCTAAGGATGTAGACATATTAGTTAGCGATTTTTACAAAGAATTTAATGATATTATATCTAAAAATACCCCATTGTTAGTAACATTTTCTAAAAATTACCCCTCGTGGTTTTCACCTTCTTTAATTCGTGCTCTTAAAGAAAAACTTAAATATCACCGACGATACCGAAAGTTCAAAAATCCTCGTGACTATGACACTTTCTCCATGTTGCGATGTAGATGCAGGAAACTAATTGAACGCGATTATTATAAGTATACTAACTCTGTTGAAACTTCATTAGAAAAATATAACTTAAAACATTTTTGGAATTACGTTAAAAGCAAAAAAGGCTCTCCATCTATACCACTTACAATGAAATATGGTGATCAAGTTTCATCAGATCAGCATGAAATATGCGAACTTTTTTCAGAATATTTCTGCTCTGTCTTTGAACCCCCCTCTTCACGACCTATTAATATGTCCAATATTGTAACCACAGCTAACACACTTAGTACCTTCACGATCACGACAGGTGAAATTCTCAAGAAGATTGTCAAGCTGGACCCAAATAAGGGATCTGGCCCGGATGGTATCCCTCCTCTGGTTATTAAAAACTGTTCGAAAGAGTTAATTGAACCGCTTGTTATTATTTTTAATATATCTTTACAATCTGGCGTTTTTCCATCCGTTTGGAAAACTGCTCATATAATTCCTATTTTTAAATCCGGCGAGAAATCTTGTTGCAATAATTATCGTCCAATTAGCATCTTGTCCTGTTTAGGTAAAGTATTTGAATCAATAGTGGTCGATGTCCTTTATCGTCACTTTTCTCAACTCATAACTCCATCTCAACACGGGTTTGTCCGCAATCGATCTACGACCTCTAATTTACTGGAATATAAGAATTATATTTGCGGTGCTTTTGCCAAAAGAGTTCAAGTCGACAGCATATATACTGACTTTGCAAAAGCTTTTGACAAGGTCGACCATAAGCGCTTAACTTGGAAGTTAACTACATATTTTGGGGTACATGGCAATTTACTAAGATGGCTCGAATCTTACTTAAGCAAGCGAAGTCAGCTGGTTGCAATAAAGGGATTCTTATCTTCACCTGCAGCTATCACATCGGGCGTCCCTCAAGGCTCTCACCTTGGACCGCTACTTTTCATTGCCTTCATCAATGATCTTGTTGACAAATTTAAAAGTCCTTGTCTCTTATACGCTGATGATCTCAAACTTTATTCAACTGTTCGCAGCGTTAGTGACTGTGAAATGTTACAATCTGATATTGATATCCTATACAGATGGTGTGAAGATAATGGTATGTTGCTAAACGTCAAAAAATGTTTTGTTATATCCTTCACTGCTAAAACGAATAAAATCAGATATAATTACGAACTTAAAGATCATTGTTTGGAGAAAAGGTGGTGATTAGGGACCTCGGAATCATACTTGATGAGAAATTTACTTTTAGAGATCACTATGATTATATTATTACTAGATGCAACAAACTCTTGGGCTTTATTGCTCGTATCACTAAAGACTTTAAGAGTCCTTTCAGTTTTTTAAATTTGTATTACTCAATGATACGTAGCATCCTTGAATACAACTCTGTCATATGGTCACCTTTTTACAAAGTACATACTAAGCGCATTGAACGAGTCCAGAGTAAATGCCTAAGTATACTCAGTTATAGACTTGGATTAAAACGACAATTGCAATCATATACTAAAAGATTAGAAAAATTTAAAACTCAACCGCTTGAATCCCGTCGCACATACATAGACCAAGTTCACCTTTTTAAAATTGTACACTCATATATTGACTCTCGGTCACTTCTCTCAAGTATTAACTTTAACATTAAATACAGAAGTCGTGATCCTCACGCTAAGATCTTTATGTTGCAGGTTCATAAGAACAACACTTCATACTACAATCCCATTGTTAGAATGTGTCGCCACTACAATGAAATTGCCAATAGGAATGCAGATTCCATTGATATTTTTGATCGCAAACTATCTAAATTTAAGGCAGATATCAGAAAAATTTTATTTACATCTCATCCACCTATAAATTATATACGGAAATCTCTTTGGCTATAGCTTGTTATAATTCTTGTGATTTGCTTGTTTCTAATTATCTATCTCTTCTTTTTAATCAACTTTTTTTATTTTTATTGTTAAACTCGTAACAAATACTAGTACATATAATCATGCTGTATACGTATCCATTAGGAATACTGTCTAGATCTAAACTTAAGTTCTAATCTAACCATTACTGTATCGGCTGTATTCTGTTTTACGTATTAAATAAATTAAATTAAATCGTGAAGATTATTCTTTCAAGGAAAATCTAGAAAGGAAAAATTTGAATATTTTTTAAAAATTGTAGTAGGTAGTATGGTAGTAATTATATTAAAAGGTAAATTATTATTATGATAGTAACCATTTTTCTTACGATATAAAGGCTATGGCCATGGTAGACCACATCGTCGCTTGACATTGTAGGAATGCGGTCAAGCACAAACCTATGGCCGTAATCAGTTAAGTATTTCGATAAATCCTCTAAATTTATTACGACCAAGGGCGGATCCAGATTTGGCTCCAGGGTCACATGGCTCCAGGTTTCATGATCATGATAGCCATAGTCGTGGTCTAGCCATAAAACTGTGAAATAAGTACATGCATGCTTTCTAATTAGTGGTCCACCTAGGTACCCAGCCCAGGGAGGAATGGAGGGGTCATGACCGCCATGACTCCCCTCCCTGGATCTGTGCCTGATTACGGCATTAGTATTTCTCTAGTTTATTAGTTAATATCGAGCGAAATTATTGAAGATAGAGTAATACTAAGAAAATGGACAAGTTTGTTGGGAGGCAGATCCCCCGTAATTCGGCATAAGTTTGCTGCAACAAGTAGTCAAACAAAGTACAAATGTGGGTAATTTATAGTGTTTTAATAAAGAAACCGATACCTGAATACAATTACGCGGAAATAAAACTATGAGTTAAAATGTACGCGTTATAACAACAAAAATAACATCCTATTAATATTGTTACTACCAAAGATTGGATGTTTTAGACTCAACCACACGTCAAAACGGCTGAACGGATCAGGTAGAAGACAGGTTATGTTGTGGAATAGGGCGTTTCAAGTTTATTACTCTTAAAATGTTCATTTATTTAATTAAATCAAATTACTTATTTAGGTTGCTTAGTTAGATAATACAAACGAGTAAATATTAGAGACGTGAAAAATAACTTTTCAGTTTAAGAACTTCATCGGACTTCAATAGTATGAATTAAACATAGAAACACTTTGTTAAATTAATTATTTATACACGGTTACTGGTAATCAGCCTGCATCCGTTTAAGGGCATGTTCTGTATATTTAAACAAACAACTTTTGTTCTACAACTTGCATTAAAACTTAATTGATAACCCAAAAAAAAATTGTATTTGTTGCACTTTTTTGTACTGTTTAGCGACTTTTTAGTGTTTATTCACTTCGGTACATAATTTTTTGCGCGTTAAAGAGCGTACGCGCTCTCGTTACGAAGAGTTCGATACTTTTAGACCGTGCAAATGCACTTTTTATTTATTTTGTAAATGAAAAAAATTTTTTTTTTTTTTTTAAAACTGTTAGAACAAAAGTTGACGTATTGAATGTACCTAACATCCCCTTAAAAGGATGCAGGCTGATTACCAATAACCCTGTAAACGGAGCATGTGCCACAACTTTTTCAACCGTCAGAGCGTCAAAGAGTGACAAAATCCGTGAGATGAATAAATTAAATAACAAAAAACTCTTTCTTCCCCAAAAGATGATATCTTTTATTTTCCTTTATATTAACCTAAATATTCCTTGACAAATTGCTATTTCATATATACCACTTCCCTCACTCGAGCCGTGTTATTCAAAGCATAACAGGCGGCATAACATTCATAAGTATCAACAGCGTTTGGCGTAGAACAATCCCTTCCAAATCCTCCACATAAAGGAAACTATCCGCTTAGCTACAATAACATATACAATACTGTTTCTAGAAATGTGTTTTAACGATTACGCTAAGCATATTATAATCAATTATTTAGCAAAGTTTTGTTTTGGTACTTTTCTCAGCATAAATAACAGGCCGTCATTTATAGCGCTAGTTATAAGTATTTCACGTTTCGTACATTTTCTTTCTGGTGTGCATAATAAAATGTTTTTGTCTGTATGTAACAACAAGGGTCTGCCAGGGGGTCATGGGAGTCATGAGCAGTGCCGGCTTTAGAGTGGCGCGACGGGGTCGGTCGCCCGGGGCGCCGGATACTAGAAGGGCGCTGGGAAATCTTAACCTAGGGGGGGGGGGGGGTTGTGTATTTCAACATTTCAACGTCCCAAAGTGTATTGTTGTGTCCATTAGGGCGCCTGAGGCATGGCTCGCCCGGGGCGCCTAGATGGCTAAGGCCGGCCCTGGTCATGGGCTGGATCCAAAACCTACGGTGAACCACTTATAAAAACGCACCCATTTGTTTGTTTGTTTTGCGTTTGTTGCACGGTCTTGTGACTTGACTACGACTGTGTGTGCGTGTGTGATAGGTTATTAAGTACGTGTTTCATTTGTTCTATAACAAATCTGGAACAACGAATTTTTAATTACAGCATTATTCATCTTGATTCTGAGCTCTTTAACGTGTTGTGCCCACGCTAATGTACAATGATGTGGTGCACATTATTAGGTTCATAGAACGGTCTACGTTCAGACGCAGAGTGATCATAATACCGAAATCGAACAAAGTTCGAGAGGTCAAAGCGGTGGTAACCGAATCAGAGTGGGGTTGGGCAAGGCATGTCATTAAGTATCGTGCGTGTGACGTGCATTTTGGCACAACACAACGCACCTTTCAAATGCCCTGTATTCTCTTTGGTTGGCGCGTGCTGTGTTGTGTGTAGTAGCATTGCTTTCCACTCATGGAACATCCTACTTATTAATATTACCAATACGAAATTTTTGATGTTTAGATGTTGAAACTTGAAACACAATTTAAATATTGTCTGGAATAACACAGCTAGGCTACTTTTTATCACAAGAAGATAACAGGAATTGACTACAGGCCCGTGAACAAAATTTACGGGTCAAATGAACCACCAGGAAACCTATGTAGGATGATAGAAGGGTATGAAGTAATAAGATTCAGCACTATGCCGTCACTTGTAAGCTGTCCAACTGAGTACAGTTGAAGAGGGGGGGTTCCAATCCTTGATCATTTCTCCTTGTCGCATGATTTTTGTATGGCGTTGCGACATAATAAACCTTGAAATATTGAACTACTCTTTTTTATTATAAGCCTTGTGAGGCAGACAACACGTCCCTAAATGTCAAGTCAAAGAATTTGAGCATAGACTGAGCGTTATCTATCTGTAATTTAGCTGTGCCGTATAATAAAATCTAACTTAATTCAGTTCAACTTTTCTCTTGTGGTTTCATTTGACGTTACAAATCTCAAAAAAGTACAGCGTGCGTTTTCCTCAAAAAAAATACAAGTTTTACCTCGCGTAAGCCTTGACCAAATGCTTGAAATTTGGCGATATGTTTCTCTACATACAGAATTACTTGCTGTTCACTTATCCGTCCATATCCAAACACGATATAGTCACGTTTTCCCGTATTTACCGATTTCTCGTAGTATTATTTTTCACCAGCTCTACTGGCAAGGCAAATGTTTATGTTGTATTCGTCTGTATCTATAACACGTCCCAAATAAATAACTTCGCCCACGTAACATCGCTATCAGAGTCTGCATGCCGTGACTTCTATTTTTATTCTAATGTTTTTTCGCACGACTGTGGCTTTTACTATCTCTCCATTTTCTTAAAAAGAAATGAACGAGGTATTTTAGGATAGGGTTGCAACACATACGAAAACTTTATTGATAAAATCAGATACAGATAAAGTCAGAAGCAAAACATAATCACTATCACTAGGATACGACACTCAAAATGTCGTAGTAATACGACAAAAAATAATATAAAATACAATCCACTAGTTGCTGTGAAAATGGCTAAATAAAAGCTGCTAAAGGTTAAAAGAAAATTTCCTAAGATATTTTGCCTATTTTCGGGATGAAAATGTATATGTTGTTACAGACTACAATCTATTCGAGTACCAAATTTCTACTTTATTCAATTTAGGTCTTTGCGGCGTGATTGAGCAACAAACATCTAAAACTTTCACTTTTATAATACTAGACAGCAGCGATAAGAAAACTATAATTAAAATTGTTTTATAATTTTGTTAAAAGTCCGGCAACTTCATTAGGAAATTAAAAAAATTGTGTCAGCTGTGCGTACAAAATCTGTCTTTCAGCGAAGCTGTAAATTTCTGTTTAAACATAGCGGTTGCGACATCTTATGGCTTTTACGCATTAAACAACATTTTTATTTGTAGAATAACACAAATTTAGTTTAATTCACTTGCATTTTGAAAGTCATGCAGTCTATTAAATTATTTTATTGTGACAAAACACTACTGTCAGATTACGAAACTAAGTGTAGTTATGTAAATAGATAAGGCAAACCTTTACCTTACCGTATAGGGTTAAGTACTACCCGATAAGTAGAAATAAATAAATGTTGCCCAAAGATTTGTGTTTTATTAGATAACCAGAGAGAAAGGAAAAGTATTTTTTCTTTTCATTTGTACCCAAAATACCTATCATAATTCGAGAAAACCTTCTCGGATTACGATAGGTGTTTTGGGTGGCGTCGAGCTAACTCGTTCCGTTTTAATGTACGAAATTACATCAAATAATAGTATTTATTGTTATTTATTTAAATACGGTAGCAGCATAAAACTTAGCTTAAAATCTTTTATTCGCATGAAAATTCATTAAAGTTTGTTCAGCCATTACACAAACACACACTGTTGAATTAATATTAGTGTGATGCCATGTATTCGTACTCATACGCTAATCCAATTTGCATCTTATAGAGCCATTTCTATCGCAACTAGCAGGAACTCATGCATTTAAACATTACCGCAAAGCAATGATATAATTCAACGTTATAGATGTATCCGCACGTTGCACGCTACTGATTTGCAATATTGGGGCGGTTGCCATGGCAATATCACTGCCGTGCAGAAGCTAAAACTCTTACCACTTAAATATATTACTGAACCATTTTTTTCCGAATCATGGCCGAAAAAGTGTAGATGCGTTTATCTATGACCATTTGGGAAATGATTTGGGACGAAAAAATAAACACTCAGAAAAAAAATATTTAAGTGAGTCCGACTCTAAAACATATCATGTTCAAATATGTTACTTATGTCTTGGATCACGTGAGCACACCCCGGACACTCGGCCTAAACTCCAAACAAACGGTGCAGTGGACTTACCTACTCTCCACACAACAACGCAGATGTTGTTCGCACATATTTACGTATGTGTGCGTGTCGGCTAGGGTTACTGAATTATTTTATGGAATAGTTAGATGTGACCCGTGAGTTAACCTGCCAGTGTTAAGTGGCCTACAATCTTACCGAGTGTTGGATCTTTTTTTGGAGAAAATTCAAACCAAAAAAGTAAAAAGTACCTACCTACCTATTGGTTTTTAGTAGGGACACATTTGAGACTTACCCAAGGAAAAAACTTTGTTCTGACCAAATATTAATCACTCCACACACACACACATACCTATTTCGTTGTAAATCTCAAAACATTGAATTAGATAAAATTACGTGCAATACGTTGGTTGCATTTTGTAATCTACGTATAACGCGCATTGTAATACAGTTCACTCAAATCATACACTAAGTTACAATGCACACACGAATTAGGTATTCACATCTAATACGGCAGCGAACAGTACAAGAATTTAATATGGTTTTGCAACTCATATTAAAGTTTGTAAACATGAAACTATATAATATTATACTTATACGCGCGAAATGCAACAAATCGGCAGAATCAGCTGTTGGCCGATTTGTGTTGCCAGTTCCGGATTTAATTTTTTTCCGAATTAGTTCAAGAATCACTTATTTCATGTCAAATGGCGAATTACATAATATTCACATTTGTTGGAAGGAACGCATAAAATTTTAAATGTTGCGAATAGTGTAGTGATAGTGTATCTATATTCAAAGCACACTATAAAATTAAAGTATATCGCCTGACATGAAAAACTAGAAGTAGAACAAGTGAAGCTGTATAAGTCAAACATAAGAGCCAATGTCAAAGTCAAAGCTTAAAATAACTTAAGAAGTTTTATTTTTAACCGACTTTGAAAAAGGAGGAAGTTCTCAAATACATTTTTATTTTTTTGTATGAATGTTACGGTATAGCTTCGCCAATTGTGAATAGATTTTGCTAGATCGTTTTTATTGTTTGATAAGATTATTGTTCCAAGGTTTCCATTCCAGTTCCATGCGATTTTGGATTGAAATCGGTGTGGCAGTTTTCGCAATTACAACAAAAATAACTTGAATTTAATTTAACTGGACGACGCTATTGTAGATATCACAGAAATTATAAAATGTAGTCTAGTGTCTGTTTAATTTTAAATTGATGTCAGTTTTTGTATTTTCGGTAAAAACTTAATTATTAGCATATAAATAATTGTAGTTATTGTAGTTATTATTACATAGTACTAAATTTTTCCAGTCACTTGTTTATTGACACGCCTGTTACAAAAACCAGTTAATAGATCTGATCTTTAGTGAGTCTCTAAACCTAAACTACACTAAATTTACTAAGCATAACTGAATTATCCATATACCGACGATTACAATATATCGACGATTTACAAATAATCAAATAAGTCTAGCCTGCTATCAAATGGAACTATAGGTTTAGTATTTCTGAACGTACATAAAATTACATACAGTCTTTCCTCTCCTCCTAACTAACCTCTTTCCTTTTTTTGTCGGTTTTTATAACCAACAGCAGTCAATGTATCCTCTTACTTGTTTATTGACACGGCTGTTACGATATCTTAAACAAGTACCTGAACTGTACTGAAACCGTATATTCAGTGTTCACTATTGACGGACATATCCATGGACGCACATAAAACTACATATAGTCTAATATAGAACCTTTTTCTTTTTTTGCGTCGTTTGAACGCTAAAAAATAATCACGCACCAAGAAATCTGAATTGCAGCAATCGTAGTAAATAAATCCACTAAATTGGTAACACTACTTATGAAAACACAGTAGAAAAACGATTCAATCCTAGTATATTATAGAAATTCTTATGAAATTAAAAATCTGTTATTGTTTCGTTTAACAGATGAAAAATTTGGTACCTAAATAACACAGCAACACAGCATCATGGTCGTATTCTCATAGAAAATTGTCGTCCGATATAACCCTTCGTTGAGTGCTTCTCGCGTTCTTGCGGGGTAGGAAGCTTGAAACTGGCGGGGGGTGGGGAGTGTCCGTTCTATCTGTATTATCTATTCTATGACGTGAGTCTTGCAAATAAAACTGTAATACATTGGTAAGATTGACGTGTAAATTGTACATTTATGAATAAAGTACTTTGACTTTAAGTAAAATATGGCATAGATAATATATTTGTTTCTTACAATTAAATACAAAACTTTTGTACTAGATTATTTCATAGTTATAAAGCAGTTTTAACCAGAAGGACAATGCATGCATGCAAAATGGCGAGAAAAAATGGCAACGCAGATATTAATTTGATTTTGATTTAACGGTGGCGGAAAACATGGTGGAGAACGCACATGTATTACATAAGTTTAAACTTCTTCAACACTAGTGAAAACTTCAAAAATTAAATAAGTCAGAACGATAACCACTTTTTGTGCACAAACAAAATGACAGGACGAGCGGTGTTCCCCAGGCGGACTCTGCAAAGAATCTTACTAATATATGTAATCTAATCTAATCTCATTATACTAACTAAAATTTGTATTAAGGGGAGATCTACTACGATCAGTAGTTGAATACATATTATGGATTTATGTAAAATGTTAGATAACAGTGTTATAGATTTTGTACGGCAGGTCAATAAGTAAGGAGGCGTATTATTGCTGTGGGCTTATACCAACTTTATTATCCTGTTATTTCACATATTAGGGACCGATAATAGACGGGGTTATTGCTCTCAAGCATTATGATATTTTCTAAACAGTTATTTTACTCAGCGGCAACAGTGAGAAATAATGTATTACTTCATTTTTAAAGACTTTTTTGTCATTTTTTTAAAGAAGATTTTAGGTGTCTATACAATAAGTAAGTAAACCGTAGTCAAACATAAGATACGATAAATACACGATAGCAAAACTTTGATAAATACACGCGTTTGTATCTCTTTTTAACAGTTTTATGTAGAGCAGTCTGGGGGAGCCTATTAGAACGCATAACTTTTTGTTCCTAATTTACTTTGTCATAATGAATGTAGCATAATGTATAGTGTCATAATGCAACTTTCGCATAATCATTTTTTGGCGTCATGTGTTTTAAGCATAACAATCTATTGTACTACATTTTATTCGACTATTGATGAGACGCATAATAGTTTTTAAGCATTTTTTTATTTGTTCTATTTTTTTTAAGGTGCCGTTTAAATCGCATAATTTTTTTTTCCTAATTTACTTTGTCATAATGAATGTAGCATAACATATAGTGTCATAATGTAACTTTTGCATAATCGTTTTTTGGCGTTATGTGTTTTAATCATAAAAATCTATTGTGCTACATTCAATTCGACTGTTGCTCAGACGCATTTAGGCATTTTTTAATTATTTGTTGTGCTACGTAATATATAACCAGGTTAGGTATATAGGGTCCAGATCCGACTCGGAGCACCCCGACTCCACCTAGTCTTGTCGCTACTACCCCTAGAGTGTATTTAAAAATGCGGGAGCCAGAAGCTCAAGGGAGGTCCTGAGTGGAGCGATCCATGCAAGGCCAAGCGTAGCGAAGGGGGGAGGTGGCGAGCGAAGCGAGCCGGCGACCTCCGTAGTGGAGTGCAGGCCGAGTATGGAGAAGCGACACTCAGGGCTGACCGAAGAGCTTCTGGCGGGAGCCCACCCGGAGTCAAAAAGTGCACCATATGTCTTAGGTGTATGTAGGTTTTTAAGTCCTAAAAACGTTATATCTACATAAATTGGTACAAAAATTGTTATACTACTGCATAGTCCTGCATAGATATTCCATTAAATTAGTAAATACCTACATTATTAATAATAAATATTGTTGTCGAAGTACCCACCCGCATTTCACACACCCACGTATTTTATTTATGTCCGCTCTTTACACTTGTTTTTTAGTTAGGCGTTTAAAGTTTATGCCGTTGATCAGTATGTTTAAGTATTGTTATGCTTTTCTCAATGTGTGCCTTTAACCATTATGCTATTTATAGTTATGCGTCGAAACATTATACTAAGTTATCTGTATGCTATATATGGCTATGCGTTTAAACATTATGCTAAGTTGTCGTTATGTTATATATGGTTATGCTAGTTAACATTATGCGAAGACAGTTATGCGTTTAGTTGTTATGGTAAATTATCATTAGTCCTAAAAACGTTATGCCTACCTAAAATAGGACAAAAAATGTTATGCCACCCCATATAGACTCGCAGTCTGGTCCAACTTGAGAGATAGGATAAGTAATTTTTATTTCGATTAATAGTCTTTAAATGACAATATCCGAGTGCAGCCGGAATGGGCCGCTAGTTGCTTTATAATAAATAATTGCCGACATTTGCTACTGGCGTAGCCAACAGTGACATACAGCCTGTTATGTTATCATCACCCACACCCTTATTTATCCCACTGATATGCATCTCTCATTAATTCTACAATCAGGATTGGTATTAAATAAATGTCAAAAAACACGTCGCGATAAGCTTTAAATCGCTCTACGTGCAATAGAGCTTGGACGAGCCGGACAACCAGTTATATCGGAAACTCGACCAAATTTACCGACTGTAACGACGCAGTGGGGAGCTTTTTACGAATTTACGCGATCGCCAGTCGACGATCGCCTCTCGACCCGTTGCTGTACAACCGAGTTTATGGTACTTACACACAGTACGGTTACACGCGCATAGTGGCACTTGCGGATTGCATGTCTCATGTAAACTACCGTCCCCGTATAAAGGAATCTTCTCTCTTTCTGACAGAATGAGCTCGTCAATTTTACGCTTCGTTTGAGAAACGTCACTTTGTTTGCTCAAAAATGATAAGGGCAATGTTATTAGAGCCATAATACAAATTATGTATGCTTAAACGCTTAAAGTATGCTTCCTCTGTGCTTTCGTGTATGCTCTAGGTATGTGCGTAAGTATATAGACGGGATGTTTGCGACGTCGGAACTAAGATAATGCATCTAAAGTGGAGTTGGGCTGGACACGTTCCTAGACGCGGTGATAACAGGTGGAATAGAGTAGAGACCGAGTGGTGGCCGAGGCAAGGTTAGCGGAGTGTAGGACGTCCAGCTGCAAGATAGGTCGACGATATCGTTTCTATTGCGGGTCGAACGAACCTGGACTTGATTGTCACATGACCGAGGAAGATGGCATGGGAAAAGAGATGCCTTTACCCAGCAGTGGGATAGAGAAGGTTGTGGATGATGATGATGATAGAGTACGTTAAGGTTAGTAGTACCCTACGGTTTCTGCGCAAGCTCAAAATACGGCATAGGCTGTAGATTCATCTAAGGATAACTGCTACAGGCCCATATTAAAAAAAGTTATGACACAAATATTTGAGGACTTTTATTTTTATTATGACAAAGCTTATTAGTAATTTGAGCCAGAAACTTAAACCGCGCCATCGTTGGATGGATGTACCAATTTAACACATGCCGTACTTAATTAATATTTAGACCCGTAAGTACACCGTTTTATAAAATGGATATTACTGTTTCTGCTGCTGTTGCTTTTTTTTAAATTAGAGCAAACTAAAGAACAACCAAGTTCGTTAGCGGTAGAGGTGCAGTATTTATAGTCGTTAGCTCTCGCACGTTACTCGAGTGTGTAAGAGTCTTTTAAATCCACTCGATATCGCCGATCGCTTCTCTGCTCGTTACTGGACCATCGAGTGGTTTATAATCGAGATGAAAATAGTTCACACGTTCTCGGACGTGTTATTTGTGTAACACGAGTATTTATTTTGAAACCTTCATGCACCCTTCATTGGGGTAGTACAAATTTCGTTAGTTTATTTTAAAGGATATAATCTAAGTATGCATGTCGATTAAGATTAGGTGCGTAGGCGGTCAAGTGCGTCATAATTATGATCAATTAAATAGTTCCTGCGGCGTCACCCGCTCCTTAACAGCTTTTCGTGATAATTTATTTATACCAAATACAATTGACGCTGATAAATCGTTTCATTATATATCCCACGGTAATGGAATAACGTACTTTAACTATAAAAAGTAGCCTCTGTAGCAATCTAGGTACTTACTACGAGTACTTATGTAAATTTATCCATATAAGTTGAGATATTGAAATAGGTAGAAATAAAAGTAGGTACACGTTACAGACACACAACCTTTCGCCCTCATAATATTAGTGTAATTACTGGCCTCGTGGCTTAGTTGGTAGTAGCTCTGCCTGCGAAGCCGAGGGTCGTGGGTTCGATTCCCACCCAGTGCAAATATTTGTGTGATGAATTCAAATGTTTGCACTATGTCTGGGTGTTTCTATGTATAATAAGTATGTATTTAAAACTATATAAGTACTAGCTGTGCCCCGCGGTTTCACCCGCGTCTATTTGAGGAAAATCCATACTAAAATATCCATTGCTGGCCACTTTATTACGTTTTACGGAACCCTAAAAATACGTAAATAAGCAACAATGCATTGTTGTAGAACAAATTTGATTACTTCAAATGACACAAACTTCAAATGTAGACACGCGCCGTCACAGACTTCAACGACCAAAGAGAATTTAAATTCACGGAACGAAAGCTCTCGAAGAGAAATATTTTTCCCCGTTTTCTTTACATTCTTCACTCATACTCCGTACCTATTGATAGTAGCGTTATGTTATATACCCTATAGCCTTCCTCGATAAATGGAGTATCCAACAAAAAAAGAATCTTTCCTATCGGTCCAGTAGTTTCCGAGATCCTAGCATTCAAACAAACAAACAAACAAACTCTTCAGCTTTATAATATTAGTATAGAAGTATAGATTATATCAGCTATCTGGCCGCCATCATACAAGCTTTGCTTAGTTTGGGGTCAGATCAATCAGTTGTTGTCAGTCAGGTGTTGTGTCTGAATCGTCCACCAATATTTTTTTTTTTTTTTAATTGGTGTGATTCAACAGCAATACCATACAATAGGCGTGTGTGTTGAACACTATGGCTTTTGTGGATTATGGTTTGACTAGTCAAGTTGCAAAGTTTATCTGAAGATATACCTTTATACAAACGCTAAACTAAAAGGACAATGTTTCTAAAAAAAATACAGGGCATAGAGCATAGATCTTCCGATCAGAATAATATATTTCCGGGTGACTAGCATAGTACGAAAAGCTAAGTAGCTAGTAGTGTGCAGTTAAGGGCGCGTGTGTTTCGATCCACCATATTCTATTCGACCAAAAATACTATCAGATACTTTTAAGTGTGACGACAAAGTTATTGCGCGCGTAAATTACTTTGAAAAATTGGACCTTAGTCATACTTGATTGACGTATTTGATTTTTGCAAAGTTTGAGCGTAACTAGAGTTAGGTTTTAAAATAATTTTAGTAAATAAGTACTTTAATCTCCGATCTGAAATAATAGTAAGTGTGACAGAAGTGGACAACAGAGACTAATTTAAAAAGATATTTTCTCTGAAAAAACTACAACCGACTTCAAATTAAAATTAATTGCAGAAACTTGACTAAATCTAATTCGGTAAAACTTGACTAAATCGGCCAGATAAATCTAAGCAAATTTTAGACTTTTTCGATAAAATGTATGTTATGACTCTACTTCTGAAGTATTTTCTTTCTATCAAAATAAATTCAAACTAGCGAAGCTATTGCATAACATCCATTCAAAACAAACATGCAACCGAAATGAGAACTTGCTCCTTTATATATGGTGGTCGATTAAAAATCAAATTATTTTCCGTCCGCTAGGAGAGCTATCCTGTTTTTTTATAAATTCGCGGCGTTTACTTTCCCACATTATAGCCTCAGTTTGCTTCATTGCAGCCGTTTTATAAACTTTTACCACTACTAAGTACGTACATTGAAAATTCCTCAAGAATTTAGGCACCCACAACGGCATCCTGACTCTCAAAGTTAAGCTCATTACTCCTACAGGTTGTTCGTAACTTTAAAGCGAGACTTATAAGGCTTGGATTATTACAGACTAGCTTTACGCCCACGGCTACGCTTGCGTTTGATATAAAATAGCCAGTCACGTTAGGACAATAGTATAGCATCAAGCGTCAATTTATGTTTCCACTGCTCCGACTGATAGCGTTTGTTATTGGAACGACGTTCCTTACGGCAGGCTAGGAAGGGATTTTGCTATAAAAAAATGTGAGTCTAAAACCGTAAGATAAATATGTAACGGAAGTGAGGCGTAAAAACTACCCGTGACCAGTGTTGCCAACTTTATTTTTCAGATGATCGCACCTAGCATAAATAATAAATAATAATACTAAGCATTTTTTGTAAATTGTTATCTTCAAAAATTGTTGTCAAAAACTTCGTTCTTACCTGGAATCCCATGACACCACACCTTTTTTTATCCATTCTATCTATGCTCAGGAGTTTGTTTGTTTGTTTGAACGCAAGGATCTCTGGAACTACTGGTCCGAATTGAACGATTCTTTCTTTGTAGGATAGTCCATTTATCGAGGAAGGCTATAGGCTATTTATTTAACATTACGCTACTATCAACAGGGGCCGAGCAGGAACGAAAAATGTAACAAAAACGGGAAAAAATATTGCTTTTTGAGAGCTTTCGTTGCGTGACAGTATATGTCATATTTTAACGGTTGCGTCATTAGAACCTAAAGCTAAAGTAATCGAATTTGTTCAAAATTTGAATTGGTACGATCGATTTTCGATAGATGGCGTAGCAACGCGCGCGCGTTCAGCTAGGTAATAATAATTACTTAAACTTAAATTAAATTTACATTATTAAATTTTGGGTACATAAAAGAATATTGTAAAGTAGCCACAGCAAAATCTAACTCGGCTGTAGAAAAGCAGATCAGCGGAACTCACAAGACTTCGAAAACTTTTTTTTCTTGAGAGCATTAAATACTGCTTTAGTCACGTTGTGCACTTTTTGGTAGGGGAAAATTTTATGAGTCGTGTCACCGAAGTGCTAATGTAGCGGCGTAACGTCGGAGTGGCGATGGAGTAGCGGAACGTGACGATGGCATTAGACAGTTTTGGATGGGTGAAATCTTTTAAATTTGCATCACCGATATGAGTAATAACATTGTATCTGTGACGTATTTTGCAACATTTGCGTATAACCTAAACTCTAAGTTGTAACTGTTGACTTTTATCAGCGGTCTCTATAAATGTATTTTTTTTTTCTTAAAACATAACGGATTTCCCACGATGATTTCCTTTACTGTTTAATCTAGGTACCTTATGCGTACGTTACGCTCTTAGCAATGTATCCAGGCGGGCTTCGCACCGACAACGTAACTTGAGCTAGAAAGTTGGGCACTCTCACCACTGAGCTATCTCTGATTCTATACCTAGTGGTAAAAACTTCGTTGTAGCAGCGGTTAAACCCTTAATATCAAAAATTACTTTACAAAACCGTGTTCAATACTTCACCCGAGTACTCTATTATTTTGTAGCTTTGCAACCTCGATCGACATTATTATTTACGACCTATAAAATGTTTTATTAAAGTAAAAAATACAAAAAGTTTAACAGGTTTTTCCTCTCAGAAATTTTCTATCGAACTTTCAAGCTGCACGTTGAACAAAGGAGACGGAGAGGGAGAAATATTACAGATTTTTACCTGCGTTTTATTATTTGAAATATTAAACACATCAAGGGTTTTAACAACACAAGGCAAAATAAGACAGACAAAATAAAACAACACCAAAATGGTTTACTATATATATAGCTTCTGAAAGCTTTGGAAACAATCAAGGGACGTGTCAAAGGGGTCATAGGCAACGACTTCTTCGGAAAAAAATTCAAAGTCTTGAACACATCGACACAAAGTTGCAAGTTTGGCGAACATATTTCAAATAAAGTGCAGCATAAGCTGTCCACTAAATATTCCCACTGCCGGGACTTAGGGCCTCCTCTCGCAAATATAGAATCAAAGTCATAATCCACCTTGCTGGCCTAGCTCGGGGTGATAACAGATGACCCCGAAAGATTTTAGGAACACGTAGGTTTCCTCGCGATGTTTTCCTTCATCGTTTGTAAGTTAGGAACATCACCCAAATGACTTCGAAAAAACGTTGGTGCGCGTGGGATTCCAACCAGGGGCTCCGGATTGGTAGTTGACTAGACCAACCATAACTAAGAACCGTAACGATGTGTAAAGATTGCAGAATCTGCCTAATCTAGTACCACCTTGCACTTATTCTATTGGACTGATGACGTTTCAAAGACTACAACGAAGACTGATTTCACTTTCGTAATAAGAATATCTAAGATTTTAATTTGCGTAGCCTGACTGGGCATCTTCAAATTTGAGTATCGTCAAGTCTAGAATAAATTTGATTATAGCACATTAGCGCGCTCCATCATGGATTGCATCGTCACTTAGGTAATATCAGACGAAATGCCACTCAAGTGCAATAAGAAAGTTGCCAAAAAGTTTGTAGTGGTAGGACTCTTGGCAGAGTCCGCCTAGGGAACCACTGCCAGTTATTCTACCGCCAAGCATGTGCAAACATTACTGTGTTCCGGTTTGAAGGCCAATGCTTCCAGAGAAATTTCAGGGCTTAGAGATATAACATCTTAGATCTCTGGGTGACGAGCGCAATAGAGTGCTAGGCAGTGATTTGGACTCTTCATGTTCCAATAGCTGCGTGTCACTGTGCTGTTATGTGGCAGGCATGTTGCTTACCATCAGACACATGGCCTGCTCGTCTCGTCACTCTTTATTTAAAAAAAAAAACAAAAACATGGTGTAAATTGGCACACATTGCATATTGAACAAAAGTGATTATTATTATGCTACCCAGACTTATTCTCGTCTGTTTTTTCTCCAGCCACTGCCTGCTGCCTTACTTATCGTCGCTACGTTTGCCTATTCGCAGCATCATACATATTTAAAAAAGAACAAGAGTGATCGTCACAACAGGCATGTCTTCTAAGATCAAACCAGTGTCTATGTAGTGCACTGTGTGACATGCAATAGAACCTTTAAAACTAAATTTGGTATTTCACCTTCCCCATTGACGGAGATACGTCAAGGAGGACATCAGTTAGCAAACGAAAATCTCCATGGTTGAGTTTAATGAGATAAGTAACAAACTTGATATTTCACTAGCGGTTCGCCGTCTGCTTCACCCGTGGTACATAATATGTAACTTATAGCACTCAGGGATGACGAACATATCTAATGGTTAAAGAATTTTTAAAATCAGCCCAGTAATTCCTGAGTTTAGTGCGTTCAAACAAAAAACCTCTTCAGCTTTTTACTATTGGTATAGATTCTTAACTTAATGAGCTTATTTATAGTTCAAGACTCTTTCTCAATTTCACTAGTGTCTAGTAGAATTATACCACGTCGACGCAGAATAAAGTTTTCTCTTAAAACGTTTTAACATTTAACGTCAAATTAAGTTAGAAAACTGTCCGTATTTTAAATTAATATCAAAACACGAAATGAATACAGCTCTCCACAGAGAATTGCACTTAAACGGTGGAGTATTCTCGACTGTGAGGGATAATGCAAGCTCCCTGTGAAATAATGGAGCAGCGTGGGCGAATAATGTGGCGGTTGCAAATGTTGTGTCGCGACGAAATGCTGCATCCATAGCTTGAAATAATACACATTTTAACAGCGAGGATTACTAAAACAAAAGATGTTATAACTTGTACGTTTCAGTAGTGGTAGGACTCTTAGCAGAGTTTACCTTTGTCAGTTGTTCTGTCGCCCAGAAGTATTTTTTTATAGTATAGAGCGGCGGGATGTCCAAGACACTCAAGGGTGACCGCAGAGCTTCTAGTGGGAGCTAACCCGGAGTCAAAAAGTACACCATATTCTTTAGGTGTACCGTATGTCCTTCTCAATGTGTGCCTTTAAACATTATGGTAAGTTATCATTATGCTATAGATGGTTTTATGTTTAAACATTATTTTAAGTTATCTTTATGATACTTACATGCTAGTAAAAATTATGCTAAAACAGTTATGCGTTTAGTTGTTATGGTAAATTATCATTGGTCCTAAAAACGTTATGCTAACTTAAATTAGTAAAATAAGTTCAGTAACGGCAGTAAATAACGATGTTAAAACATTGCTAATGAAAAAAAATACGGTGTATAACAGGAGAGGTACGTATGTGACAAATTTTTAACTTGCCTTAATTAATTACCCAAAACTGTCTGCCAGCTTTCGGAATATGAAGCCACGAATTGGTCGAATATTGTCTAAAAATAATAATTATTTATTATTCTGGGATACTGTTATTTTTAGCGTAACCTTGGGTTATCAAAACGTTAGCACATGGACTTGTACAATAGGCTCGTAATGTTACTGATTTGTTAATTCAGATGTGTATAAGCTCCAAAATAGGTAAAAAATAGGAATAATGCTGTTTGTTCAATGAGATTTGAATTAGGCGAGCTTAATTGTTTGCTATTTGTAGCGAATCTGTATTTACAGTATCATAATATTTAAACGGATTTGTATGAAGTTGTTTTTCATTTTGAACACTAACGTGGTTTTTAAACAGTGTTTTATAATCGGTGCAGCTCGACTTAAGTTTCAATTATAAATATTTGGTAGCCACTTTCAAGAGGAGTGCATGACTGCACTCTCATCTCTTTTAGCACTGAATTTGGAAAAAGCGGTTTGTCATTAGTCCAATATATGTATATGTTTATACGTTTTTATTAAAAAAAATATTTTATTGCATTCCTCGTTTTCTCTGCCCTAGACACATAAAGCTGACGACTTGTACTTGTTCTTCTTTTATTGTTTTAATGTAGGTACCTACTACCTACTAACCAAAAATGGCTGGTTTGATTTGAACATCATAAATTTTCTGTTCTACTCGTAATAACGGGCAAAGGTATGTAAAGTTATACGCATCGGTAATTGAAAACCTGAAACCGTACTTTAAAAAAAATAAGTCGCAATAAATGCACCATGAAGGAGTTCTTAATAAATGTGAAAATGTTCTTAATAATTTCATGATTTAAAAAATAGCATAATATTATGTGTTTTATAGCTGCCTCTGCAAACACTGTTTGTTCTTATGTATTAAGTGGCATAAATATATGATAGCCCAATCATTCCTAATTTGAAACCACTGGTTGATATTTCACGATATATCTCACACCCAGATACAAGTTTTTTTTATTTAATTTACAAACTTTTCTTTGAGAACCCAAACTATCCAGAAAACTTAAAATATTGGTACATTACTACGACTAAGTTCCATCTAAAACAAAATTAATAAATCAGCCCACGTTTACGGGACCAAGAACATCAATATTAACCTACTTAATAATCCAGATTTGTAACTGCATGTATTCATATAATAACTTCGATCGCATTTGAACCCGTATAACAGAGCACACAACAGGGACCGTGTTGGGAGTTTGCTCCAGTTTAAATCAAGAATCAACAGACGGCAGTTCGCAGGGCAAATACATGAGCTAATTGTAATCTCGGAGCCGTGACACCTGCGATACAAGTCCCAAGAATTTGAATCTTACTCCCTTAAGTTAAGGTTTCTGTTAGTAGTGCTTAGGTGACTGTCTGGGACTCTACCAATAAAAGTGCAGTAGCTTCAACGGCACGGACATGTGACGGTGTTTTAGAAAAACAAGCTTTGACGACAATACAACTGACATTAAAAAGCTAAAAAGTAGTGTTTGTGTTTGAGAGAGCACTTTAGGTATTTAGGTTTGTTAGTTACTCTATTATCTGGCAGATTTAGACTGAAGCTGCGTATTAAGTCTTATTCAAATTGATAATAATTACTCTGGAGGTTGAGATATGCTTTTTTTAAAGACGTTTTTTTAACTACAATGAGCTTATATACAAACATGATTGCTATCTCGTCTGATGTTAAGGAACCATGCCAGAAGAAACTGATCCACTCTCGATTTGAAGTCACCAAGATTGTAACCATCGAGAAAACCCCAAGTAAAGAAAGGAGTCAATAACTCAACAAAATTGAATCGATCTGATGTCAAGCTACCAACGAAATGATTACGATAATAACTATTAGGTAACTCTTTAGACCCCTTAGTTGAAAACAATTCGCGTTTGGTGATCTCAGGAGGCTGCAGCTTGCTCTGACACCGCTGCAATTAATTCACTATCTCGGCTGCCGCCATGTCAGACGGTTGTAGTAATGTGGCTAAGCTTAGCTGGACGATGTCTGGACCAGATAAATCTGCCACACAAACCACATGCAGTTTGTGAGACAAATAGATTTATCAATAACACTTGCACTTAGTACTTTTACCATTATCTATACTAATACTATAAAGCTGAAGAGTTTGTTTGTTTGAACGCAAGGATCTCGGGAACTACTGGAATTTAAATTTAAAGATTCTTTCTCTGTTGGATTCCGTTTATCGAGGAAGGCTATTAGAGTAAGACCCCAGAGCTCCCAGACGTCACCTATTTTCTGATGAATGAAATGTGCACGATTGAGTAGAGTTAGTAAGTACTAAGAACACATACGTACTCGCTAACTTACTTAGACGGCCAATTTTGAGATATGGGATAATGAAGGTACATACCAACATTACTTACTTCACGTATTTTCTAATAAGTGATTTTCACGTATGCTGTAGGCAATATCCTTAAAAACAAGGTCCCAATACTCCCAGACACTTTCCGGCATTGCTTAACAACTACAAAATAATAATTTAACTCCACTTAAATTATCATGCTCCATTTGTAAATATGTTCGTCAGACAACTATTTTTAAGCTTTTTCCAATTAGACAGACCAATCTAAGGGGCCAATCATCCCCTAAACTCAATTTGAAGGCAATATTTACGGGAGTCTTACTCAGTCTCCCGCTCTTACCCATAGGATATAGTTGAATTTAGGGGATGATTGGCCCCTTAGATTGGTCTGTCTAATTGGATAAAGCTTAAAAATTGTTGTCTGACGAACATATTTACAAACGGAGCATGAGAATTTAAGTGGAGTTAAATTATTATTTTGGAGTTGTTAAGCAAAACGGCTGACGGAAAGTGTCTGGGAGTATTGGGACCTTGTTTTTAAGGATATTGCCTACAGCATACGTGAAAATCACTTATTAGACAACACGTGAAGTAAGTAGGTAATGTTGGTATGTACCTTCATTACCCCATATTTCAAAATTGGCCGTCTAAGTAAGTTAGCGAGTAAGCATGTGTTCTTAGTACTTACTAACTCTACTCAATCGTGCACATTTCATTCATCAGAAAATAGGTGACGTCTGGGAGCTCTGGGATCTCGGACTATATAGGTTATATAACATTACGCTACTATCGACAGGAGCGGAGCATGAATGAAAAATGTAATAAAAACGGGAAAAAATATTGTGTTTTGAGAGCTTTCGTTGCGCATGTGTCTATCTTTTAAAAGGTTGCGTCATTAGAATCTAAGGTAACCAAATTTGTTCTAGATTTGAACTGGTATGACCAATTTTCGATAGATGGCATAGCAACGCGCGCACGGATCAGCTAGTCAATTATAAAAATCGTACTAATATTTCAAATATTGCTTTTAAAGATTCGCGATTTGAACTCATAATGTTAACACTACTCGTATATATACAGGACTTAATCACGATTAACGTCGAGGTAATTATGTAAAGTAAAGTAATGTTGATCGTTTACATAATATTTAAAATGCGAAACTTTGGTTGGTATGATGTGTATTGCTCAATCATGTCAGAACGACTGTATGGAACGGGCGGAAATTTGGAGCACAGTTAGATTATAGTCTAAAATAGCACATAAGCTATCGGATATATTTATCGGAAAATTACGGAACTACGAAGGTACGACCCTGGCGCCCTGGTAGTAATAAAAATATATACCTGCCTACATGTATATATCTATACTTAATGCGCAGATTGTAGTACTTTCCCATTTTACATACTAAATGCAAGTGAAACTGTGAAGTTCAGCTGGTTATCACCAAGCGGTCGGCAAAAACATGGTACTTATTCATAAAGTTTGTGATGGAGTTTTTGTGGTAACATACACCCCTGGCACCTAATTCTATACAAGCGAAACTCAAAACCTTGGTTTGGTATTATAACATGTCCCCAAAACTTAATTTGAATCTGCATACTTGTAGGTCTTGTTATATTTGTCAATAAAATAAATCAAACCGCTTCTATTTTGGGAAATAACCATAGAAATAAAATTAGTTTGGTTAAGTCATGTAATATATGTACACATATCGCAATATTATGTCGCTCTCATTCGAGTTTTGTTCAACATGGAGAATAAAATCATTTAGCTACAAGTTTATGCACCGCGCTGACCAACCTGGCGATTAATAGTTTGATTTTCTCCTTGCAAAAGAACGCTTCGAGAGGTGGCAGCAAAATCCGAAACATACCTACTATTTGTTTAATCGTAGTTAGTTGTGGAAATCTAGAGGGGAGGCCTGAGGTGAGGAGGAGGTGAGAGGAGGTGTTCAGCAGTGGACGTATTGTGGCTGATGATGATGATGATATTGCAGAAGTGTAGTAATTACATCTTTTAATTTTCTATAAGTATCCAAAGCAGGGTTTCTAAGAAGGTTATAAAGTGGTGTTAAAAGTCAACTACGACGTCCTCATTTATGAATGAATTATCGAAATGGTGGATTTCAATAACACTTTATTATTTGTAGATTGCTTTATTATTAGTGTTCCCATGTATAAAGAGGAGTTGTTAGTATGACTTGTCTGTATATGCAAGATTATGTCGTTGTATATATAATGGCGTTGTAAAATGAATAGAATGATTGTGGCGCGTTTTATAAAGCTAAGGTACTCGATCGTTTTTATGTTCTTATTAGCTCTAATAAGACAATTGAGATCTATAAACTGTGTAACAATTACCTAGTTATGATACAATAACATTTACTTTACAAGCATAATAGAATTATTACTCTTATAAAAGCTCCTAAAATTCAGGATACCAAATATTTGATTTTAATAAATAAATATAAAAACTGTTTTCGAGCACATCATTATGGTAAGATGAACGAAAGAACCGACAGAACAGACATATTACTCCAACCCAACGTGTAGTGAGATAAGTGTAGACGAATGATGATGAAACCTCAAGTTCTACGTTTTGAGTTTGGCTATTACGGAATACAGGTTATACAGGCCTTGGTCGCTGGCTGTGTCCACTTGAATATTCAGTTATCGAGAGCGTGTTCTCATTGGGTCCGTGCCAAATTGGCCCACGCTCAGCTTATATGGCCGCATGGAGTACATAATTGTTCTGACTACGGCACACGGTGGGCTCGGTTGGTAAACACACTGTTTTCACTATAACATATCTTTTGCAGTGAAAGTGACTGTATTCTTGTCTTAGTTTATCCTTATTATAGACCTTTGAAGAAGTTAACCCAACAATAATAATTAGTCGTAAGTAATTGTTCTTTTTTTTTTCTTTATGCATATATTATTTTTCGTTATATATTAGTTTATTTTACATTTATTTGTGTATTAGGATGTACAATTATTAATATGTAGTATTGGTATAATGTTGTATAGAATTAAATAAGATAAATATGTGACTATTTGTTGGTATGCTATTATAAATAAGTGTAAGTATCTTTATACTCCCAATTGTACCCCCGTCTTCCATTAATCAAATCTTCTTCACCATCCTACGGTTGCCTGGAAGAAATCGCTCTTAGCGATAAGGTCGCCTATTGTTACTTTGTTATAAGATTTTATATTATATATTTTGTTATTATATTATATATTGTATATTTTGTCTTATTATTTAAGTGCAATAAAGAGTTTATCTATCTATCTATATATCTACTATTAAGAACCACACGAATCAGCCGAAAGAAGAAGCTTGTATGAGAGTATGAGCGCTCGAGACACATATACAATTTCAATCTATCTGTGCCTTTAACTGTGTGGTACTTCTATAATTAACCAAATTAATGGTATTTCCAGAATCTTAATGGACAAATTTTTAACAGAGTGCACAGTGCAGGAATGCCTTAGCCAGTTGTTCTACCGCTAAGCTATATCAAAATGTTACTGTATTTGTGGAATAGTATGCTCAGATCTCAGAGGCATTACATACATATTATCTCATATCTCTAGATGACGAGCGTAGTGCAGTGCTAGGCAGTTTTTTGTTTTTGTTTGTAGTTTAATTTGACTGATTTAAACTTTTTATAGTTTGAATAGCTTCTGCGCTAGTTGTGTTATTATTGGGATGCGTGTTATTTATGATTATACGCATGTTTTGCTCGTCAGTATCACTATGAGTTATAAAAAAAACACTTATCTTTGTATTATCTGCAACACTTGCTTTGTGACCAAGCGACTAAAACAAATATCACACACGAAATCGTAAACGTACAGTATATATGTACGTTGGACATTAAAATGAGGGGAATAATTGGTGCACAATTCACACACAACACCATCTGACCCCAAACTAAGCAAAGCTTGTAATTGACACAAAGTTTTCAATTAGGAAACATTTATTTATTTATTACTAGCTGACCCCGCAAACGTTGTTTTGCCTTAGTGAACAACCCTTGTCACTTAGGGGTATGAAAAATAGCTAGTAGCCGATTCTCATACCTACAGAATATCCATATAAAATTTGGTTAAAATCAGTAAAGCCGTTTCGGAGGAGTAAGGAAACAAACACTGTGACACGAGAATTTTATATATAAGATGTCACGGGCTATTTGATGCTAAGTGATCACCATCGCCTGTCTCCAATACCAGTGACATTTTCAGTGCATCATTTTACAATATTATTAAGTCATCCATATAGCTGTAAGCGAATGTATTGTGTGTTTTATTGATATTTCAACAACCGTCACACCGATTTCGATAAAATGAATGAATCTCTGAAGTATATTGTATTAAACAAAAAATAATCATCCAGATCGACTCACAATTATCGAAGCTATCGCATAACATCCATATATTTTAGAAAACAAACAACTGAATTGAGAACCTCCTCCTTGTTTGAAGTCGGTTAAAAGAAGGCCAAAGGCGTATCTACTTCACTAGCGAGTATTAATGTATATAATTTTATTACTTCTTGATAATTTTCCATTCCCCTCACTAAATAAACCGGCCTCCGAAGCTTTATTAGAAGCTAATGAATAATTTACTCACAATTCGTTGCCCAAAGCGCCGAAGTACTTACCTGGAACAAACAAAATATACATTTACGGAACACTTCAAGAATAAACAAACACGCCTTCGAGATAAATGTTCATACCTCCATAACAGATTTCCCGTTCGCTATTTCCTCAGGGAACTCTCGAAAAAAAGAATAATGAGCGCAGAACCGTCGGGCTTTAAAAGAGTCATCGATACCCAGTGCAGTATAGCATTATCTATTCTATAGTATAGCACACGCAGTCTGATTTTGAGAAAATGTTGGGTATTTACCCGGTCGGTGTTTTTTCGTCAACTGCACTGGTCTAATAAGACCAGTGCAGTAGACGAAAAGCGTTTGAAAATAGCAAAAACAAAAATTATTAATAGTAGAATGAAACCCATTGTAAAAGGAAGAGAATATGACAACAATAAAAGGAAAAATAATTTACCGGCGATCTGAGGTGGGAAGTGGAAGGGCCGGAAAAACTATACATTTTATGGCAATAAATTGTATCGCAAAGTATTAGGTTACAAAATGAACTACAACTTTTGCCTTAACACTTTTTTCACATATACTCATTTTGAGTATATGTGAAAACATTAATTATTTTTTCTCATACATTTTGAGTATATGTGAAAAAATAATTATTTTTTTCTCATACAATAACTAAGTTTTTGTTTTTTTTTCTCATATGAAAAACAAAAATTACACACAAAGTTTGATTAAAACTTGTCTTTTTATATCTCAAATACACTATCGAAAAAGTACCCCGATTTTCAATTGAAAAATCTCACGTCAAAATATCAGCTCTTTCGATAATATTGGTAAGGTTTTTGTTCTTTAAGATCTCTTCTTTCTGATAATGTAAAAAATAAAATACATTACTATGGCAAATGTTCTCAGAAAACGCAAAGAAAATAAGACCACACAAATTAGATTTTTTAAATTTTGGTATAAAACACATTTAGATTTAAGTTTTTTTTTAAATATAATACTGAGCTTCCAGTTCCAGTTTTCCAGTTTTTGTTTGTAGTACCTAGTAAGACTCTTCGCAGAGTAGGTACACTTAATATGTCAGTTGTCATATGAAGTGGTAGAGACGCATTACTGTATTCCATTTTACTCAGATGAAGTCGGGAGGCGCTTTAATATTTCATAAAGTCTATCATTGCATAAATGTATATAATAACATTTCACATTGAGTTGGTAACTTTATTAAATTCGCCCGATGAATTTTTCTCTGACTCCGATTAAAAAAGTTAATTCGTGACGCCGGGAAGCGGCAGTTGGTGGAGATTCCAGTGTTGTATAAATATTATATTATTCTGATACCAGTGACTTTGTAGCCGAGACAGAACAACTTGAATGAATCAAATTCTTTTGGGGAACTTTTGAGTTTCATCGTCAGCTTATCTTAGTCTGATGCTGGATAAATAGCGCTTCAACGAAGCGCCGCTCTGTGCAGTGTTGGCCTAGTGGTGAGAATTCAGTGACCGAATCGCAGTCGTGATGTCGTAGGTTCTAGTCTGGGCTAGTTCTAGTCTAGTCTAGCGTGATGGGTTATGGTCCGGTCTCTCTTCTTGAGGGAGTAGGTCCCGAGTCTTAGCAATACAAGCATAAAGTGGTATGTTTATGCTGTGCACCCCACCCAAACTTTTAGGGCTTTTTTCAATCACTGTGCGTCTTACGTTTATTGTCACTCCATCACATTCACGGGCATTTCAACAACGTTCATTCACGCATAATGATATTGAATATCAGTTTTTTAGGGTTCCGTAAAACGTAAAAACGGAACCCTTATAGATTCGTCATGTCTGTCTGTCTGTCTGTCTGTCTGTCTGTCTGTCTGTCTGTCTGTCCGTCCGTATGTCACAGCCACTTTTTGCCGAAACTATGAGAACTACACTGTTGAAACTTGGTAAGTAGATGTATTCTGTGAACCGCATTAAGATTTTTACAAAAGTTTTTTAAAAAAACAAAAATTAGGGGTGCCCCCCATACTGAGAACTGAAGCTCAAAAATTTTTTTTTCATCAAACCTACACGTGTTGGGTATCTATCGATAGGTCTTAAAAAATGATGTTGGGGTTTCTAATATAATTTTTGTCTACACTGAATAACTTGCGCGAGAGACGCTTCCAAAGTGGTAAAATGTGTGTCCCCCCCCCTCTAACTTCTAAAGTAAGAGAATGAAAAAACTAAAAAAATATATGATGTACATTACCATGAAAACTACCAACGAAAATTAGTTTGAACTCGATCTGATGAGTAGTTTTTTTTTAGTACGTCATAAATACCTACACTATTATTAAAACTTCGATCAAAGTTACAACGAACTACAAGAACTATGTTCAAGCGCATCACTATTTACCCCACCACTACAAAAACCCGTGTATATAAGCGCGTGTAACGAGCGCACAACGAGAATATTTCACATTACAATATTTCATTTAAAACTCGCATCACCACCCAAGTTTGTCATTTGATTCGAATATTATAAAACTGTATTAAACGAAATAAAATCAAATTTAGAATCATCAACAAGAAGACGTTTCATTTTTCTGCGAATCAACACCAAGATACAAAGTCGAAGTCCTCAACATAATGGTCCTTCGAGCCGGATAATCGAATAAGACGACCAGCAAATCAAGAAACTCATTCCAGCAGGCACATCAGAAGATCAGCACAACCAGAGACGGTCAGGCTATTTATCGTTCCTTAGTACCCTCCTGTGCTAATTTTGTTAATATCGTGCTGTTCTTAACTTACAGTGTTCAAGCCAGCAAACTACCCTCAATTCGCGCGCGGCAACTGGCAACTTACAGACTCCGGGTGATTTTTGTAAGTACTTTTACCTTTTGTCTCCAGTTTTAGCCCCAAAATGAGTGAAAGTGATAAAATCCAATCAGATTCGAAATTGCAAAAAACTAGTCGTAAATCCTGTGACATGTCCGAGCTAAAGAAACAACGCGGTATTTTAAAGGGTAGATTAACATTATTTGAAAAGTACATTAATAAATTTACGGATTCCGCCTTAAGCGAAATTCAAAAGGCTGATTTGGAATTGCGTATACAAAGCACTCAATCAATTTACGCAGAATTCCATGAAATTCAAAGTCGCATCGAAATGCTTGTCGATGATGATGACTTGCAAAATCAGTTGGATTACCGAGAAATATTCGAGGAACAGTTTTATACCTTTATGGCGCTTGGGAAATCATTACATAGTGAATACGATAAATCCAACAGCTCTCATTGTAACATTTCGAAGCCAGCAAGTCTAACGAAGCAAATGAATATCAAACTACCTGATATTAAATTGCCAGCTTTTGATGGCACGTACGACTTATGGCTCGAGTTTCGTAATTCGTACATAACGATGATCCATAAACGCATAGATTTAGATTCGATTCAAAAATTCCATTATTTGAAATCCTCACTTAGCGGCAGCGCAATGCAAGTGATAAGCGCTTTAGAGTTCACAGCTAGGAACTACGCCCACGCGTGGGAGCTACTTAACAATAGATTTCATAACGAACGACTTTTAGTGCATAATCACGTAAAAGCATTATTTTCTTTGCAATCGATCACTACAGAGTCTCCTGTGCAAATAAGAAAGCTGATTGATACTATTTTGAGAAATTTACGTGCTTTAAAAACTTTAAATGAACCTTCGGATACGTGGGATACTTTGGTAATTTATTTAATAGTTTCAAAACTAGATCCCGCTACGGAACGCGATTGGGAAAACCACAAAGGTACAATCACGTCTAACTTGCACAGCGACCAGTGTCAAAGATTGAAATTGGAAGATTTGTTACTTTTTCTTAAAAATAAAGCCGACATGTTAGAAATGATAAATCATCAATCTCAAACTACTCCTAACCGGCAGTCTTCGAAAAAGCAAGGATCAACACACAGTTACGTTTCAACTTCCGAAAACAGGGTGGACACGAACAAATACGTATGGAAAGGTCGCGACTGTGTAATGTGTAACGGAAAACATGCTCTTTACAAATGTAGTGCTTTTCTCAATTCGTCAGTTTTGGAACGACAAAAAATAGTTAGGAAACACAATTTATGTCAAAATTGTTTGCGCGCAGCCGGACATAGTTTGTCTGATTGTTTATTCGGTCCATGTAAGCAGTGTAGTCGTAATCACAATACTTTGATACATCCATTGGATAATGGTAACAACGTATCCTCGGGCACTAACGCGTCTACCGCGCTACACTCTGTTGCAGCCAGTTCGATTCTCGGTGCGGAACACTCGGACTCTCAGCCGCTATTGAAACCGGTTTTGCTTTCAACTGCGTTAGTTGAAATTGCTGATAACAATAACAGATTTCACACAATTCGTGCACTTTTAGATAATGGAAGTCAGCATTGTTTCATCTCTAACAAATTATGTAAACGATTAAATACGTCTTGTATACAGTCCACTGTTCAGATCTCGGGTGTCGGACATTCGGTCTCACATTCGAATCAGTCATGCGATATTTTTATTCGTTCAAAAATATGCGATTATAGTACACGTCTTCAATGTTTCGTTTTACCGTGTATTACGTCAAATTTACCGTCAACGAAAATCGATGTTGATTTTATACGTATCCCAGATAATATACCACTAGCAGATCCCACTTTTTATATGCCTTCAGAAATCGATTTATTAATTGGGGCAAATAAATTTTGGGAATTATTATTCGAAAATAAAATACGTTTGCCAAGTGGTCCCTATTTACAAAATTCTAAATTGGGTTGGCTTATTTCCGGTCCAATTTATATGCGAAATTGCAATTCGAAATCCGTAGTTCAGTGTAATTTTACACAAACTTTAGATTCACAATTACGTCAATTTTGGGAACTTGAAGACCTTCAAAACAACGTTAAAGTTCTTACTATTGACGAACGTAAATGTGAGGAATTATTTAACTCGTCAACTAAACGTGAAAAAGACGGTAGATTCGTGGTTCAAATGCCGTTGAAAGAGTCAGCCGAATGTCTCGGTGACTCATATACATCAGCCAGCAAGCAATTTATGTCGCTAGAACGTAGATTAGAACGTTTGTCTGATCTTAAGAAAAAATACGTTGAATTTATGCGAGAATACCGCGAGTTAGGTCACATGACACGAATAGACGATTCTGTGTTGTCTGTCCGCCCGCATTATTTTCTACCCCATCACGGAGTAGTCCGCGAGAGTAGTACTAGTCTAGTCTAGTCATACCTCTCCGACCGTTAAGGAATTATTAGTGGGTGAACTTGCTCAAAATAAAACATTAGGTTTAGGTTGGCATAATATTGATGACACGTTACATTTTACATCAAAGGTTGAGATGTGCAGTGCCCCCTTAACTAAACGAAAAATGTTATCTCTAATCGCTCAAATATACGATCCGTTAGGCCTCTTAGCACCGACAGTTATTGTGTCAAAAATCTTGTTACAAAAGTTATGGTTAAGTAAAATAGGTTGGGACGAACCAGTCCCTGACGACATTTTGTGTATCTGGACTCGTTTCATTCATTCACTCGAATGTTTACCAGAAATACGTGTTCCGCGATTCGTAAGGAGCTTACACACTCAACAAACTGAACTTCACATATTTTGTGACGCTTCGCAAGACGCATACGGCGCTTGTGCTTATATACGTACATACGACGATAACTCGATAATTACTGTTAGATTACTTTGTGCAAAAAGTAAAGTCGCCCCATTAAAGAGCGTTAGTATACCGCGACTTGAGCTTTGTGCAGCAGTAATAGGAGCGAGATTATATAAACGTATTATCGATTCCCTCAGATTAACATTTGATAATGTTTACTTCTGGACCGACTCCACTATAGTCATTGGATGGTTGCGAATGTCACCACATTTATTAAAAACATTTGTACAAAACCGCGTGACAGAAATAAATGAATTGACGCGAGATTCGCCTTGGTTACATGTTAAAAGTCAAGATAACCCGGCCGACCTAGTGTCTAGGGGTCTTAATCTCAACTTGTTAATGAACAATGACTTGTGGTGGATCGGCCCGGCTTTCTTACGCGAACACAATTCGAAGTGGCCAACCAATCATACTAGTCCTATTACGGTAAATCAAAATCAATTACCTGAATTAAAAAATACTGTAATTAATCTGTTGTGTACGGAATCTAGTAACCTATTTGATTTTAATAAATATAGTTGTTTTCGCAAAATAAAACGAATAGGCGCATATGTGTTGAGATTTATTAGCAACAGCAAACTCGGAGCGGCGACGGCGACGCGCCGGCAAACCGGTTCCTTATCGGTTGAGGAGCTGAACGCGTCCCAGCTGATGTTAGCGAAAATAGCTCAGTTGCAATCGTTATCAGCCGTGGTCGATAATTTACTCGATAATACGTCATTAAAACATAAAAAACGCAGTGATTTTCATAATATTTCAAATTTAAGTGCTTTTTTAGACAAGAACAATATTATTCGTGTCGGTGGTAGGTTGTGCAACTCATCTAATTTCAATTATGACAAAAAACATCCAATATTATTGTGTTCTAAACATAGATTTACTGTGTTGTTGTTTGAATACGAACATAAGCGATTGCATCACGCTGGCCCTCAGCTTTTGTTATCGACTATTCGCAACCAATGGTGGCCACTCGGTGGCAGAAATTTAGCACGACAAACAACTCGTCAATGCGTGCAATGTACACGTATAAAGGGTAAGACTTTGTCACCTATAATGGGAAATTTACCCAATGCTCGTTTGGAATCTGGTTTTCCATTTGTACGTACAGGAGTCGATTTTGCCGGACCAGTGATGATACTTAGTCGAAAGGGTCGTGGAGCAACGCTTATTAAAGGTTATATTTGTTTATTTATTTGTTTCACAACGAAATGCATACATTTAGAGCTTGTTAGCGGGTTGTACACAAATGACTATTTACTAGCGTTAAAACGATTTATTTCCCGTAGAGGAAAACCTCTCGAAATATTTTCCGATAATGGAACGAATTTTGTTGGTTCAGAAAGGGAACTATCTTCAATTATTATGTCTCATAATACATCAAATGTCACAGATTATACGGCTAATGAAGGTATAAAATTAATTTTTTCGCCACCATATGCACCTCATTTTGGGGGTTTGATGGAGGCAGGAGTGAAGTCTTGCAAATATCACCTGCGCCGTATAGTCGGAAATTGTAATTTAACTTATGAGGAGTTCAGCACGGTTTTAACACAGATTGAAGCCGTCCTCAACTCCCGACCCATGTCACCTATGTCCGCAGATCCAAACGATTTAATGCCTCTTACTCCCGCCCATTTCCTAATCGGCCGACCGCTGACGACACCAGCCTGCGAGGACTTAACTGCTGTGCCCAGCCACCGCCTGGTGCGCTACGAGAGAGTGGAGCAGTTACGCCAGCACTTCTGGCGGAGATGGTCGACGGAGTACGTGTCAGAGCTGCAGCTTCGTACCAAGTGGAAGACGAAGAACGAAGACATCGCACTTAACCCTTCACGTGCTTTACGCAACGCATAGTTGCGTAAGGAAAGCTCTCTATTGGAAGACGGGTTGTGACATGTATACGTCTTAACACGTTATAATGTTGGTACTAGTCTATTCGGAATTTCAATTCCGTAAAATTTACCGGTAACACAATACAAATAAAGCTTCATTTGGCCTAAAAAAATAAAAAATACGGATTCTACTCCGCCATTTTTTTGTCGCGATTGTCCGACGCCATTTTGCCCCACGACAAAGATTTTTTTTTTATAAACCAGAAAATGTGAAAACGGTTTGTATTGTATTGTAATCTACTAAAAAAACAATGGCGAACGTGCTAAAGCTAATATTATTTGTGTGTTGTGTTCTTTTATTAGTGAAAAAGCATAATGACATCGAAATGCTGTGAAATCCAAAACTTTTTTACAACGGGCGTAAAATGTAAACTTTGCATTTCGTGACAGGATTAATTAATGTTGTAAATAGTTAGAATTTAATATAATAGTAAGCTACATTTCAAGGGCTTTCTGGTAATATATAAATGTAGGTATATTATACTGAATATATAATAATAATATGTGATAATGATCTAGCCGGGACGTACGGACCGTTCCGCGAGTTTTCGTCACACGCGTGAAGGGTTAATAGTCTCGTTCTTATAAAGGATGATAACCAGCCCCCTCTGAAATGGAGGATGGGCCGGGTTATACGTGTTTGTCCAGGAAACGACGGCGTGGCGCGCGTGGCCCACATTCGCACAGCGGCGGGCGTGGTCCAGCGTGCCTTCTCGAAGATCTGCCCGCTACCCGTGATGTCTGGTGCTGCTGGCGATCCGGTCTACGTGTCATCCCCCTCCGATCTTCATTGAAACCTGGCAGTTTCAAGGCCGGCAGGATGTTCAAGCGCATCACTATTTACCCCACCACTACAAAAACCCGTGTATATAAGCGCGTGTAACGAGCGCACAACGAGAATATTTCACATTACAATATTTCATTTAAAACTCGCATCACCACCCAAGTTTGTCATTTGATTCGAATATTATAAAACTGTATTAAACGAAATAAAATCAAATTTAGAATCATCAACAAGAAGACGTTTCATTTTTCTGCGAATCAACACCAAGATACAAAGTCGAAGTCCTCAACAAACTATGTGTACTATGTATATTATGTTACTTGCTGGAACGGAACCCTTCATGGGCTAGTCCAACTCGCACTTGGCTACTTTATCTTAAATAGTTATGCATACACAAGACTACCTACATTGTTTCAAATACTTAACGAACAATCACAATTCATCATCGCAAAATTAATAATAATTATGGGATATTTGCTATTTTGTGCATGAAAATGCAACGGAATTTCAGAGACTGGTTTCATAAAATATCCAGGGTACATAATTATTTTGTTATTATCATTAATTATAGCTACAGGGCAGGGTTAACGAGTTATAGAGCAGTTAATGAGTTTATACCCTCAATTTTTCAAAACTTTAATTTATTACGATTGTTGTATCAGTATTATGTAGAAAATATTTACTCATACATCCCATATGTAGTTATTTGTCTCGGATAAACCTCGAGCAAATATTTTTCATGACTTGTTAAATAATAATTAAATTTAAAAGTTACACCGCAAAATAATTAAAAATCATTTAGCGGGACGTTTTTAAAGGAGTATTCTGTTATTATTAATTTATCAACTTCATGGTCCATGATTTTTTATGTTATCCTGTCTGATTATGTACAATACTTGTTACATTTGATAGGCAGGAATAATCACAACGTAAGGTATTTTCTAAACACAATTCTTGTCTCTCGGATATTTCCTCCCAGACTAGAGCCTCTATCAACTCCGCGTTGCGATATTTTATTGCCATCTGGAAGTTGTAGTCCCTGACGGCACTCGGTCCAGCCGACGGATGCAACACGAAACAACTTATCATATCGTTCTCGATATCGTCGGTGTACTAGATGAAGGTCCCAAGACAAAGCCACGACCGCACGCGGGACTCTCTTGTGCAGATTCAGCTGATCTTTGTAGGAATATTCTTTTAATACCGCATATACTGCCTTGTAACTACAAGTTGATTATTATAGTATAGAGTGACGAGGCAAGCAGGAGATGTACATCACGGTAAGCAACATGCCTGCCACATAACAGCACAGTGACACGCAGCTATTGGAACATGAAGAGTCCAAATCATTACCTAACACAACACTTCGCTCGTCTCCCAGAGATTTAAGATGTTTTTCGTTATGCCCTGTAATTTCACTGGTAACGTTGCCGTTGAAACCGAAACACAGTAATGTTTACACTTTACTGCTTCGCGGTAGAATAACTGGCAAAGGTGTGGTACTTTCCTAGACGGACTCTGCAAAGAGTCCTATCAGAGAGAGAGAGAGAGAGAGAGAGAGTACTAAAAGACAAATGAGCACGCTGAAAGACGTCATTATGATTAAATTTAGACTATTATTGTGCCGCAAGTTTCAATATATAAGACGCTGTTATATAAATAGTACACACATAGGGATACACACGTACGCACGTCATCTTAACTACACTTACACACACACACATAATTATATACACCGCAGACACAACACACTCACAAATACATACATACGCACAAACAGATAACAGTCCGGCATCAACAAATATCACACCCTCACTCACACAGACACACACTCCCTTACACACACACACACACACCCTTACACACACACATGGAAACAAGCACAACTGAAGAGAACTAGCTCCCACAAACACAGGGAATCCTAGTGTGGGAGCTAGGGTTACAATTGGACACTAATAATATGCATGTTAGTTTATTTAAGTCAATAAGTTACCATAAGGCCACAATGTTAGAATGAAAATATTTTTTTTTATTTTTTTTTTATTATGATCTCCAGGTGTGTACAGGATTACTGCAGCTGTGGTAATTCCTATATTAGTCAAACTAAGCGTACAATTGGTATAACAACTGGGTCAAAAAATATACCATTCTAATGAGATTCTAATTAAGCCGTAAGCTAGATTTTGAAAAAAATATGTGACATTTAATTTTTGATTTTGTATTTTTTTTTAATCGATGTAGATACAGATCATCAAACTACCAGAATAGGGGTATGTGAAATCACTTTTAATGTAAAAAATCGTACCATGAAGTGACGTCACTCTCTTTTAAGCGCTGTATCTGGTAGAAATAGGATATTCTCATCATTACATAGATCACCACGGCGTTCCTTATTCTTGAATATTTAAGTAGTTAGTTTGAAATGTGGTGGTAAGTTTATACCATAGCATAATAAATATACAACAGTCAAACGTCTCTTTCATATCAGGTCTCCCTTTCACATTTATAGTTTGTGAATGTGATTCATCCCCGCACTTTAAATCACTCAGTTCCTCCGAGGATGTGTCACGATCACTAGAAATAACTTCGCGAAGAAACGGGAAACAGAAAATATTGAGAGTATTAAACTTCTTTCGTATTTTCTTCAGGAAATGCGTTCGTATTATAAAAGTTGAAACAGCGCATTTTGAACGGTTTTATACGTTTAGGTATAAGATTAAATCCCACTTTCTACTGAAATTATTAAAAATGCGAAAGATTGGATGGTTAGACAATTGGATGTGTTTTGTTCAATTATGTGTTGCTCAATTATGTCGCAACGTATGAACAGACCGAGCTGATATTTGGAGAATAGATAGATAATGGTCTATAAGAACACATAGGCTTTACTAAATACTTTTTATCTCGGAGAAAAAACGGGAACTACTCGGATACAACCGCTGGAGCGCTGCTAGTTTATAACACAAATAAGTAATAGTATTAGTAGGATTTATGTAGGTATATTAATATCGCAACAATAACTTTTGTCTTTTGGTCTTTGTCGACATTCGTTCAAAAATAATTCAAACCAGCCATCTTAAAAGTGAAATTACAATGGCTCTTTTAATCAAAAATATTTTATTATTATTAAAAAAGAGATGTTGTAAAGTTTTAATAGCAGAAAGGGGTAAGAAATTAATTGTTCTCAAATACAAGTGTTAATTAACGAAATCAACTAACATAAATATAAACTTGTCAGACTCTGAGACACTTGCGACATCAAATACTTCCTCCTCGTAAACATTCATTCGATCAAACACCACAATCTTATCCGACCCGCTTAAAAGAGTACCCCCGATCGTATTTAGCGACTATATCATATCACCATTGTTAGTTCCACTTTTGGCCGCCAGTCTGTATAAGTTTGTGACTCTGCACATGTTTACGGAACAAAACCTTTGATCAGCTCGTTGCTGTCCTTTCCCGTAGCTCTACGAGACAGTTACGGCTACGGCGTAGCCAATTACCGTCGTATTTGAGAAATCTGACAGCCAGTTTGCGGTCGACGTTTTACAAGAGCGCTGGGGTTTGAATTTTGTACCGTACATATTTGGCGAACAAATCTATTTCCCGTATGCGAAAAAAAATTGTTTTGTGGTTTTTCTAGACATTTACTATAATTTGCGCACTTCGCATAATCCTCTCTACATCTGATAATAAGTACCTTTGTTATATTATACTAAATTTTTTTTTTAAATAAAGAGTGACGAGACGAGCAGGAAATGTGCCTGATGGTAAGCAACATGCCTACCACATGACAGCACAGTGACACGCAGCTATTGGAACATGAAGAGTCCAAATCACTACCTAGCACTGCACTGCGCTCGTCACCCAGAGATCTAAGATGTTATATCTCTAAGCCCTGTAATTTCTCTGGAAACATTGCCCTTCAAACCGAAACACAGTAATGTTTGCACGTTACTGCTTGGCGGTAGAATAACTGGCAAAGGTGTGGTACTTCCCCAGGCGGACTCTAAGAGTCCTACCACTACTAAAACAATACTATTACCACTACTATTATAGACATATACTAGCTGACCCCGCAAACGTTGTTTTGCCTTAGTGAACAACCCTTGTCACTTAGGGGTATGAAAAATAGCTAGTAGCCGATTCTCATACCTACAGAATATGCATATAAAATTTGGTTAAAATCAGTAAAGCCGTTTCGGAGGAGTAAGGAAACAAACACTGTGACACGAGAATTTTATATATAAGAAAGATAACATACAAGAATGTTTAAGGTTACTTTTGATGTTTAAATACCTAAAACTAACTAGTATATATGAGTAACAATAGAGTATGAAAGCCCTTTGTGGATGTGTAGCTTTTGAAAACTCGTTTAATGTCAGAGGCATACTATAAAAATAAGACAATAAGTTAATTTTCGGTTTCCATTTATAAAGTGAATTAATTTTAAAGGCATCTACGTAATTCACAAAAGAAACAACGTTTTAAGTTACAACAGGTGAGATTATTTGGAATTTCAAAACTGTGTTCTTGAACGAACTGTTAAAATTAATTTATGAGAAAATAGTCGTTTATAAATAGTAATTTGCACTCTAATAGAGTTTGACTCTGAATTCTCTTGATTTACATCTTAATAACGAGAAAATAAAACGTTGTTTAGCCCGGGGGACTAACGGTACCTCAGGGTAGTGTCAACGTACCTAAAGTAACCGCAGGACATTAACCTTTCTAGGGGTGATATGCTCGGCCAATAGACCTTTCAGATACAGTCACGATTTTAGCTGTTATACCTCATTCGTTACTGAAGCATCTCAGTTGTTTTACATCTCGTTTTAATCTCCATCAAGTTTATTTCGCGGTGAAACAATATTACCAGGAATGTACAAAAGATGACAGCTGTTGAAGACATGTGACATCCCACACAAATGTAATAACCATAGTGAATGAACACTTAGCCTAAAGCGTTTGGACGAAACCGTTGTTACCTAGTAGCCACCTGGGGAAGTACCACACCTTTGCCAGTTATTCTACCGCCAAGCAGTAATGAGCAAACATTACTGTGTTCCGGTTTGAAGGGCTATGTTTCCAGAGAAATTACAGGCCTTAGAGATATAACAGCTTAGATCTCTGGGTGACGAGCGCAGTGCAGTGCTAGGGTAATGATTTGGACTCTTCATGTTCCAATAGCTGCGTGTCATTGTGCTGTTATGTGGCAGGTATGTTGCTTACCATAAGGCACATGACCTGCTCGTCTCGTAACTCTTTATTATAAAAACACCTAGTAACTATATACAATGAGCAATTCAGAATTGTAAAGTTGTAGACTAAAATACTGCGTACACCCTTCAATGTTTTTCCAAGTGCAAATGTATAAGTTTATTGTATCACTTGCAAAAAAAAACTTGATTAAAGATTTTCTTACTTCTACCTTAATCATCATCATCATCAACAGCCCACTAAATGTTCCCACTGCTGGGACACGGGGCCTTCTCTCGCAAGGAGAGAGTTCAGGCCATAATCCACCACGCTGGCCCAGTGCGGGTTGGTGGATGATACATGACTTCGAAATATTCTAGGTACATGTCGGTTTCCTCACGATGTTTTCCTTCACCGTTTTAAGTTAGCAGTTCTACCTTAATAGTACCACCAAATTAGGGTCCTTGATGAGAACGAAAAATATATCGAGAACGGAATAGAATCACAACCCAAAATGCAAATTAGGATCCCAGTACAAATTTATCATAATGTGAACTTTGTTTCGTAGGGTAGAATGTGGAATAAAATTTTGTTTGAATTTGGTTTCACAGATTATTCTTTAAATAATATCCTTTTCTATTTAATTACAGTTTTAACACTATTCTGTTAATTTTCATTATAAACAGAATTATTCAACTTCTAGTAATTAGGAGCGAAATGAATGTTCGTCTTCTTTGATTTGAACAGTATATATTTAAGCATATATATTAGATATTAGATTATATATATTAGAAAATCTTTCAGCACCACCGATCACATTCAAGTACTAGAACAAATAATAGAAAAATATTGCGAATTTTGTAGGCCACTTTCTCTAGCTTTCATTGATTACAAGAAGGCATTTGATTCTATATCGCATCAAAGCATCTGGAAAGCCCTTTACAATCAAAATGTAAATATCAAATTTATCACAATCATTAAACATATCTACGAAAACAGTACTAGCAAAATCAAATTAAAAAGCTCAGGAGACCGAATAAAAATAAACAGAGGAGTCAGACAGGGTGACCCACTATCACCTACAATATTTATATCAGTTCTCCAAAATACCATGAAAGATCTCCCCTGGGACAAAAAAGGGCTAAAAATAGGTAAAGAGTATCTTCACCATCTTTGTTTTGCAGATGACATTGTGCTATTTTCAGAGAGCCCCGTAGAGCTCCAGTCCAAGATGTCTAACTCGATAATGCAAGTACCAAAGTTGGCCTGGAAATGAACATTACGAAAACGAAGGTCATGACTAACCACACCAAAACTCCTATTCTGAGTAAAAATAACACGATAGAATATGTTGACAAGTACATCTACTTGGGTAAACAAATATCGTTCTACAAAAAAAACAACATTGAAGAAATAGACCGACGTATATCATTAACATGGAAAAAGTTCTGGAGCTATAAAGAAGTTATGAAATCAAATATGGACTTGATACTGAAAAAAAAAGTGATGGACTCATGCCTCTTACCATGTCTTACATACGGTTGTCAAACGTGGACATTCGACACAACAACCAGCAGAAAGCTCACATCATGTCAAAGAGCCCTGGAACGCAGCTTACTAAAAATTAAATTGAAGGACAAAATCCGTCACAGGGCGATAAGAAAACAGACTAACGTGATAAATGCTTTGTCTTTCGCTCGTGGTCAGAAATGGAGATGGGCGGGTCATGTGGCACGTTACACTGATAATAGATGGAGTAAGACCGTGACTATGTGGAGAGGACCTCATGGTTATAGATGTAGAGGTCGGCCAAAAGATAACAGCTGTTGAAGACATGTGACATCCCACACAAATGTAATAACCATAGTGAATGAACACTTACCCTTAAGCGTTTGGACGAAACCGTTGTTACCTAGTATCCACCTGGGGAAGTACCACACCTTTGCCAGTTATTCTACCGCCAAGCAGTAATGAGCAAACATTACTGTGTTCCGGTTTGAAGGGCAATGCTTCCAGAGAAATTACAGGCCGTAGAGATATAACAGCTTAGATCTCTGGGTGACGAGCGCAGTGCAGTGTAATGATTTGGACTCTTCATGTTCCAATAGTTGCGTGTCATTGTGCTGTTATGTGGCAGGTATGTTGCTTACCATAAGGCACATGAGCTGCTCGTCTCGTAACTCTTTATTATAAAAAAACCTAGTAACTATATACAATGAGCAATTCAGAATTGTAAAGATGTAGACTAAAATACTGCGTACACCCTTCAATGTTTTTCCAAGTGCAAATGTAAGTTTGTCATCAAAAGTTGATTGTACTTGCAAAAAAAAAAAAATTAAATATTTTCTTACTTCTACCTTAATAGTACCACCATATTAGGGTCCTTAATGAGAACGAAAAATATATCGAGAACGGAATAGAATCACAACCCAAAATGCAAATTAGGATCCCAGTACAAATTTATCATAATGTGAACTTTGTTTCGTAGGGTAGAATGTGGAATATAATTTTGTTTGAATTTGGTTTCACAGATTATTCTCTAAATAATATCCTTTTCTATTTAATTACAGTTTTAACACTATTCTGTTAATTTTAATTTTAAACAGAATTATTCAACTTCTAGTAATTAGGAGCGAAATGAATTTTCGGCTTCTTTGATATTCCAAAACAGTATACATATAAGCACAATTGAATCCAGTTGCCTGGAAGAGATTGCTTTTACCGATCAGGTAGGTCGTTTGTTTCACTAATTTTAAGAATTTATATTATTATTTTGTGGAGAATAAAGAGTTTATATCTATCCATTAAGTCTCTTGGAGTTGTTTTGACATCCCATTACTAATTGTTATTTAGTTCACGGATGCCTTGTATTAATATTCAGAGGGTTGGCACCCAATTTTAGGTAGGTATTTGAGGCAAGTTGAAAACTTGTCATATAAGTACTTTTTCTATTATGCCCCAACACGGAGGCAATTTAAATCACCTGGCAGGCACAAAATCCCACCCAAATGATTTGTCTTTTTGATAATCCCTAACTTTTAGTCATAAATAATATCTTATTAAAATTTAAAATAGCGTAAAATACATTTTTTATACTTTTACCAAAAAAAATATATTTAAATCTATTGAATTGCAAATAAGAAATGGTTTGTCTGACTAATTATTTTTTTATTCTTTGCACATCAAACTACAACAAATAATAGCTCTCGTAATATACGTAAACGTTTTGAAAATAGCTGTAAATAAAAAATGCATTTATTCATCAGCAATAATTTAGTATTTTTTTGAGTTTACTGTAACGAAAGCAAGAGTTCAACCACAAGCAAAAAGTAAAAGAAACAATAGTTTGCTAAACGGAATGTTTATTTAAAAAACGACCAACTTATGATAAAAAGAAATTGCTTTGAGGTATACAATACAATACAAAAACACTTTATTATACCACAAAACAAACAAAAAAAAATAAACAGTGTAAAAAACTTAAGATTAAACATTTTGTTAAGTATATGTATATCTACGCTGAAACGCAGTTTTTTCTAAATAGTCGCTAAATTCACGTAAGTGATACTAATTCAGCTTATTAATTAGTGTTATAATTTTTAGTTATAATTAATTAGTGCTATAAATCCACTTCCAGTTTAATGGTATATCGTGTTGCTGGGTCTGATTCTGTGGCTTCTCTAATAAATACCACTTTGAAAGCTATGACTACCATGCCCAAGTAAATGTAAGCAAATTTTGGCAATATTTCAAAAACCATCACACCGATTACGAATAAATTTGTATTGGCCCACTTCTGAAGTATTTTATATCACAAAAGATTAACAAAAAATAATCATCAAATTTCATTTACAATTGGCGGAGCTATCTTCTAAAAATTGCCAAGTGCTAGTTCCAACTAGAGTGGACGAGTGGACTCGCCCATGAAGGGTTGAAGGGAATGAAGGCCCAGCAGCAAATAACATAATGCTTAAATAAGTTCTTGTAGTTCGTTGTAACTTTGATCGATGTTTTAATATTAGTGTCTTAATGACGTGCTAAAAAAATTACTTACATCGAGTTCAAACCAATTTACGATGGAAGTTTGCATGGTAATGTACATCATATATTCTTTTTAGTTTTATCATTATCTTATTTTAGAAGTTACAGGGCACATTTTACCGATTTGGAAGTGCACAATTTATTCAGTATAGAAAAAAATACATTAGAAATCTTATTTCTATGTAATTTTGAAGACCTTTCCATAGACACCCCGCAGGTATAGGTTTGATGAAAAAAAAATTTGAGTTTCAGTTCTAAGTATGGGGCACCGCCAATTTTTTATTTTTATATATTTGTGTAAAAATCTTAACGCGGAGCGAAGAATACATCTACTTACTAAGTTTCAACATTATAGTTCTTATAATTTCGGAAAATAGCGGCTGTGACATTTAGACGGACAGACAGACATGACGAATCTATAAGGGTTCCGTTTTTACGTTTTGCGGAACCCTAAAAAACATACAACCGAATTAAGAACCCCCTAATTTTTTAAGTTAAAAGTTTTAGGTTAAAAGCCCGTTGTTTCAAAAATAATTTCATCTCTTTTCATCATAGAGCCGTGGTGGCTTTGTGATAAGAACGTCTGGTAGCGCCAGCTGTAAATTATTTTATTTCTTCGATAGTGTAAGTAAAGCTAAAATTAACTGAACACTCTCACTGGCAAAGAAAAACGAAAGATGGGGGGGAGGGACGCGCAGCTACCTGGCTTACGTCCACATACACTGCAAATCCAAAAACCCTCAGCGGTTCAGAGTTCACCAGCAGAAACCAGGAGCGCCGACGCCGTTGTATTCTTTTAGAAGCGGGACTCGACGATTTTTTATGAATAACTATCGGCGTTCGAGCGGGGGTCAGCATATGAGACCTCGCGGGCTATCAAGTGGGTTTACATGACAGTTATATGCATTGGTTTTACGAAGCGCGAGAGTGGATATTGCACGTCTTTTTGCAGTGAGGTGCACAAGGTGTTGGGAGGGTAGGAATAATGAGACATTAACAATATTTTGAATAGATGAAACCAAAACACGATAAATGGCGTCACCAACGTCCGATTTCACAATTGTGAAGACGTTCGTAGGTTTGAATCTCTTCTGCACCGCTGAGTGTTTTTCCAAATGCAAATATACCTACAAGTTTGTCATCATCACTGGCTTCAATCTCGGTCGAAAGCAATCGCGAAAAAACCGGCATGTTTCATAAAATATGTTTTTCAAGTACATGTATCATCCGCCAACCCGCACTTCGTCAGAGTGGTAGATTATGGATTTAATCATTTGGTGAGAGAAATTTCCGATTCCCAGAGATAACCTAAATTAGGCTGCTTGTGTTTATTAGTAAGCAAGACGATATACCTATACGTCAAATGTAAGAAATCAGTTCTAAGCTAACTGATGAAACTTCAGTTTTCCAACTTGCACGCTACATCATAACTTCCCAGTAAAGTCCCAGATGTGCGGTCTACAAAATTGTATTAAGGTGGTGTCGTTTTACAAACATAAAGTTCCGTTTTACGAGGATAACAATTTTACTACGCATCTCTTCTGGAAAACACATAAGATCTCACATAAAGGAAGAGATTTCAACGACACGTTTAGAACTAGAATTTAGATGTTGATTTTAATAAAGATGTAGTGATTTTAGTGTGGCATAGTTTTACCTAAACTCTATAGTAATAATTTAGATGTTGTTGATGCGGGAGAATGGTCACAGCCGCTCCGGAGCCCCGGGTTCAAATCCCACGCGCACCACTGTCTTTGAAGTCTTTTGAAGTCATGTGCGTAATGCCGCTAACTTAAAACGGTGAAGGAAATCATCGTGAGGAAACCGACATGCACCTAGAATCTTTCGAGGTCATATTTCATCCACCAACCCTCACTAGGCCAGCGTGGTGGATTATGACCTTGTCTCTATCCTTGCGAGAGATGGCCCCGAGTCCCAGCAGTGGGAACATTTAGTGGGCTGCTTATGCTGGTGCATTTTATTAGAACTCTAAAATAACATTTTAAAGTAAAACGTTTGAGCGTTCACTAACGAAACCAATAATAATTAAAGTTTAAAATACCAATCATATTATACTCGTACTATACTTAAGTGAACGGTGAAGGAAAACATCGTGAGGAAACCGACATGTACTTAGAATATTTCGAAGTCATGTGTCATCCACCAACCCACAATGGGCCAACGTGGTGAATTATGGCCTTAACTCTCTCCTTGCGAGATTAGGCCCCGAGTCCCAGCAGTGGGAACGTTTAGTGGGCTATTGATGATGATGATACTTAAGTGTATTATAGAACACGCTTAATTAGTTCTGAATATATGATATAAACCTTAAAACCTACAACATAAAAAGGGCCGCCAATCCCAGGAGAGCCGACCTTTCCCTGGTATTTAGGCTCTATTGTTGCAGCCCTGCGTCTTTAATTAGAAATCCCTTTATACCCTATCAGGGATTAGGGTAATTTAAGCCTCGATGCAGAAGCTTATTGAGGTAAAAAATATTTCCTACCTCATTAGTGTTTTGCTGCCGCCCGCTGGTTAGATTCGATTTTTCGTGTGTTGGAATTTGAGAAACATGACCTATTTCTGTTTAACAATGTGAATTGAGAAAAGTTTTTCGGAATATAATTTGTACATTTCAATGTATTTTGCAACGATGGGATATAATAACTCAAGAATATCTATATTTTTGAAGTGAAAACTTCTTTAGGCGCGCTATAGACAGAATTTTCGTGGGCTGTGAAATGGATTCATCAATCGTCACGCTTGGATATGATAATGGATCGGATCGGATATGAAATCTTCGGGTAAACTCGGTAAAAACGGCCAGGTAGGTACCAGGGCAACAGAAACAGTAAAGAGTTTCGATTACCTACCTCCAACAGGCCAGCGTTTATCTCCAGGTACCAGGACAACAGAAATATAAAAGAGTTGCGTTTGCCCCTAGGTACCAGTACCAGGGCAACAGCAAGTTTTCACTTCTATCGGCAGTTCCTATGACTGCCAATTTTTTTGTTCCACTCAGCTCTCTATCTGGCCCAAAACATTTCCCTAGCCATACAGCGAGGAAAAGCCACCAGTCTTATGGGCACTTTTGGTTGGCGATTTGACGAGCATGGAAACTAAATTAACGAACCCATACATCTGTTTGTTGTATTTATTTGACATTTGAAATTGTATTTGTTTTTTTTTATATTGTACACAATTTTTTGTTTTGTTTCACAAAGAAAAACATCCGAAAATATACAGTGCTTAGAATTTAGAGTGACGTCATATCTTTGTACGATTTTTACGAAGACGTGACGTCGCAACCCTCCACTCTGGCAGTTCGATGATCAGTTTTTGACTTATTGATAAAAAAAAATGAAAACAATATCTCATATTTTTCCCTAATCGGACTACGGACTAATTAGAATAGTAAATTTTGGTCCAGTCCATATTTTCCATAGATTAATTATCCATATTTTCGCAATAACGCCTAGATTTTTTTCAAAAATATGTTTTACCGCATCCTTTCATACATAAACACCCTTTATAAATACAAAACAAAAAAATGACAGTATTAAGTACAGTAATGTTATACATTAGACGATTATAGAAGGTAGTCGTGCAGGCGGTTACAGGTGGCCAGCATCAAGTATTCAGCCGCAGACGACGGTGACTGATCGAGCCTCGTGAAACTCCGTCAGAGGTGATGTGTGCTTTGAAACGGGAAAGAGTGTAATTTGTTTAGACATCACCGTGACGTAAGTATTATTGGAGTCAAATCTTCAGAAAATCACTAATTTTTTCACATATAAAAAGTTTTTTTCTATAATTCTATCTGTGCTCCGCAGTATAATCTGCGGCCTACCTAAACAATTAAATGTCAGATTTATTTATTTTAGCGATACTATTTTTTTTAATATAACATAAGTGTTAAGTACTTCCATAACAAATCAGTTATCAAACAGTAAGTGTATCGTTGAAATCGGTCCAGCCAAACAAATTTTTTTAATATTGTTTTTTGTGTATAAGTTCCCTCCCTACTTTCTTAAGCATTTAAACAAACACTTTAATTTCATTTATTTCCGCCTGTATGGATTAGCAGCCCAGCCTGGCGTTGCACGGTTTCTAATTGTTAATCAAAGGCATTCTCGAATTTACTTGAACACACTCAAACACAATTTTATCTTTCACTAAAAAGTATTGTTCTATTGCGGTTTTCAGATTCTTTTACAATTTTTTCAGACAATAATAATAAAACTTTATTTGGTGTAAAAAATAACATCATTACAGTATAAATTATGAACCCATTGGTTCCGAACTAGTATCACACTGTGTTTCGGTAGCCAATGGCCTCTCCCATGAATAGATGTTCTGCCAGCATTCTGGGTACTCTTGCTGCGTTGTGGCGATCTTAACGGTGTGTTTGATTTGTAAATTTGTACCTATATAATATATAAATATACTTTTTTGTATTAATTTACTTTTTATAAAGTTGTAAATACTGTTCTTATATCTAGATAATGTTTGCCATATTTATGCGTATGTGTGTGTATGTGTGTGTGTGAGTATGTGTGAGGGTGAATTTATATTATTTATAAAAATAGTTAATTGTTTAGTTTAGGAATACAGTTCATAAAATGTATGAATATTCATCATTTTCCTCCACGGCCTTCTTTAACCCACTCCTGGGGCATCGGCTCCGCTTTGATCACTGCATCGTCATCGGTCCTGCGCCAATCGAGCCCAGAGATGCTGACTGGGTCAAAACTACACCATCCCAATTAGTCTGTCAGGTGGTAGACTTTGGGAAAACATGGGACACGTATTTTTGTTTCATCAAATTAATTAAAATCGACAAATATTTAGATAATCAAACTTCCGAAGTGTGACGTCACCTCTACATAAAAATCGTTTATAGACGTGACGTTACTCCAAATTTCTATGCACTATATCTTCGTCATTTTTCGTTTGTGAAACAAAATAAAAAGTATTTGTACAATTTTTTTTTATAATCTGACTAATTCGTGTTTTTAGTCACCATGCCTGTAACACGTATTATAACGTATGAATTATGACGAGCACAGTACAATAAACATCATCTTGTTTCCTACTACAGGATCCAAACACATTATTTTTTCAATTTACCCCGACACAAATCGTTTAGCTACTTATGTGACGTCGCTTCCAAATTTCCGACATGTTATTTTACCTCACTGTATTGCAGTTTATTCTTTTCTGTTATATTTTTGTGTAAGCTATTACAATACATACACAAGATAACTATTATTATAACTGCTATAACTTATACAAGTTCCAGCTGCTAAGCCGGGATTTATTACCTGTTTTTTTTATTCTTATTTAATTCGCTTTTTGTAGTAGTAGGATTTTTTGCATTTCTTGGATTTATTTGACTTATCAGTGATAGGGCTATTTATACAGTCTTCCTTGGTAAGTACCAGTTATTCTACCGCTAACCATCACTAGTGCAAAGGTGATCTGGTTTGAAATCTTAAGTAGAAAGTTGTTTCCAGTGAAAATACAGGACTAAGAAGTAAATTATGTCACCTGGCAATATAGGATCTAGGTGACGTGCACAGTGCAGTACCAGGCAGCAATTTGAACTTTTCGTATTCAAATAGCTACATGGGACTGCTCATGTCATGTCTGTCACAGATGAAGTTCTTGCAATCAAGAGCACCCTATTTTTTTTTATAAAAAATAGTTTTGAAGTAACTAAATTGTATTGTAATAGTAGAGGTATTTTTTACAAAATTCTATAAATATACTTTAAATCATTTTGGCGTATGCTGTCGTACGTATGATTTTAGTACAAATACAACTCTTTTTATACAAAAAATTCAACCGACTTCAAAACCACAAATAGGCACGACAAATAAGTCAATAATATAATTACGATATAACCGCTACTCACTCATCTATTTGAGGGCGGTGCCAATCAGAAAGCTCCTATGTACGTAGTAAGTAGATATATTAAGTAAGTAGTATCTATATACTACTTGTAAGACTTGGTTGGCACCGACTTCAAATAGATGAGTGAGTAGCACTGATATAGTAATTATAGTAACTTATTTTTCGCTTTTGTTATTTTTTTTGTAATTGCCTATTTGTGGTTTTGAAGTTGGTTTAATTTTTTGTATTAAGAGTTTATTATACTATTTTTAGAGCAAACAAATTTTCAACAATGCATTTACACAATTTCGTGTTGACAGAATCGAGTTTCATAACTATTGTGAAATATGTCATCCAGACAAAATTGTAGGCAACTTTTAGTTTTTTGTTCATATTTCACATACCACCAGGCGGATTTCGATAAAAAGAATATGGGACTATTCGGGAAACATACCCATCCGAACACAAAAATAAATTTTGAAATTGGTTCGGGCGTTCTCGAAAAATCATGTATCATATATATTTTTTTTTTAATTAACCTCTATGGTCCCATTGCTGGGCAAAGGTCTCCCCCAATTCTCTCTACTTAGTCCGATCTCATTGCTGGGCAAAGGTCTCCCCCAATTCTCTCTAGTCCGGTCCTGAGCTTCCATGGCCCAATCTTTATTAAACGCTCCCAGCTCATAAAAAACATAAAAAATGGTGGCCGAATCGATAACCTCCTCCTTTTTGGAAGTCGGTTAAAAAAAGGTCTGACTGCACATTTATCATTTTTAATTAATACCATATGAATTCTATACCTACAACCAACTTAAAGCGGTGTACCCCGTACGGCTCAATTAGATGAGCGTAACCAATGCTTTTACTAATATGACGTCTTTACGCTTTTTTATACTTGCTTCCGCTGATTTTTGATACTCGATAACGTAAAAACCACTAAACTGACATAGCTGAAGGTTAACAAAAACAAAAATCAGTATAACAATTATTACAACAGAGAATCCTACTAATGTTGTCCTACCGATGTTTCTTATCATTCACGTCGTAACGTATGAACGGATCGGGCTGAAATTTGGAACATAGTTCGATTTTGTTCTGGAAGAACACATAGGCTACTTTATATTTTTTTTTATCCCGGGAAAATAGCGGGAACGGGCACTATGGGGGTAGCTCCGCGGGGTGCTGCTAGTCTTAGATATATCTATAGACAGATTAAATATACCTACAAAATATTATTTTCCAGTTACGTGAATCTATCATGTTTTTTTTTAATAAATTGTTTAGTCTCGTCGGATAACGTCTAATTTCGCCATAGAAACAATATTGACGTCGACTGTACTCCGCCATTCTATATTTTCTCTCTTCAATGTTTGCATTCGTCTCTCTTCACCTCGCTGGCGAACGCGATCTTATAAAACTGCGAAATGGCGAGGAAAGTTTGAAAATTGAGGCTCAGCGAAAGTCACCGAGATTACTCGTAAATGGAGACGTTTCGTCTCGCGGAAACTCACGAAACTCACTCTTCGTGTCACGGATAAAACAAATAATCGCTTTATTAAAGGCATTAAACATTATGCATTACTAAACGGACTAATAAAATGAATAAATAATACCTAAATATAGACAATTCGTAATATGACGCACAAAGAAACAACAGATAGAAAACATCAACTAACAAAAACCTTAAGCACAACTTGACAGTCATCGATAAAAACTAAAAAAAGATAGAAGTAATATAATATTATTTTTGTTAAAAAAAAACTAAATAAAAGATACCTACTTACATAAATTAGATTTTAATAACTCTGTTTTGAACGAACAAATATGATTCATGATTAGTGATTCTGATGCTTATTCATGATTTACACAAAGGTACCTTTCAACTAAAGAGATTCTATCAAATTGAGGTTATTGGAAAATTCATTGTTTTTGTATTGTTAAACTGGTATTTTGTCCACATGAAATACAGTGGATTTAGTTAATTACTAGCCTAGTGGTTTATATTCCAAACTGTAATCTTAAAAAACATTCCAAATTTAAACTTGATTCGTTGAGCTGTTCCAAGCTGTTCCAACGTAAGTGAGCATCAAACATCCAAACATTTATGTATATGATTTTATTAGGATTTTACAATACTACCAATTAATCGTCTATTTCAAACACGGCCTCTTGCGTGAGCATTTTCGAAATTGTTTCACAAATTCCCTAAATGTAAAGACGTTTCCTTTAAAACATCTTTGCTTTCGGTGCCAAAATGTCTCATAAAATACTTCCTAGTCCCGACGTGGACGACAAATTCCCACTTCCCACAACTTCTCCCATAAATATGTCAAGTACTCTCGGCAATCTACATGCTAGTCGGTAAGTTCTTCTTATTAATAATGATTTTACCAGCTTGGATACAAGTTGTTATAGCCGATTGTTGGTATTTTCAAGGATCATAATTAATTATGGATGTATAAAACGTTCTCAGGCGATATGAAATGTTGTAGTATACTGAGTTACATCAATTTCTTTCACAAATGATCGAACGTTAACTAATATGCTTTAATACTTAACTAATAGGCGAATTCACCCTGGTATCCCGGTGTAAAATGTGCCATCAGTCCTGTGGTTAAAACCCATAAGTATCAGTGTTATTTGTTTACATGTAAATTCACTGTCAAGGTTAGGCAATCGGTCAAATCAAACTTAATAATCACTTGTATTTATTTAGTTACGTATCGATCGCAGTCAAGTTCAGTCGATGATAGGTAGTTGTGTGTAGTAAAAATACTAGTGAAACGTTATAAGTACAGTGATCTTTTTTTTGGGAGTATTTAGAACACCGTGTTTATTTTGGTGAATCGGACACTACACAAGTTTTAAAACGAAGTGAGGTGACAGAGCAGTATGCTTGGTTGAAAGGGCGTGTGTTGATCATGGTGGTGGAAATCATTTGGAACAAATACTTAATAACTGTAGCTACAAATAGTTTAGTAAATTATTGATTAATTTATAAAAAAATATATTATTATTATTTTTATTTTAAATTGATTTAATATTTATTATTTTATATTTATTATTATTATAATTAAAAAAAATAAAAAAATATATTGATAAAGTAGCTATTTACACCTTTTTGCATATTGGTTTATATTTTTATTTTAAATTTATATTTTATTTGGTAGTTTCGGCGTCGGGACTTGACGACCCCACCGCCCACTGGTGGTAGTGTTTCTACGACTACAATAGTCGTAAAAACTACTATCAAGTGCAATCAGTCTTCCGAACAATGGCGGAAAAACCATTGCATAGGTTGGAAGTCCAAATACAATCACAGGACGGGTAGCAGCGTCTCTGTAGAAAACTTTCGACCAACTGCGATCGCCAACCCGCTTGCCAGGTGTGGCGATTACGGCAAACGCAAAAAAAAAATTGTCCTGCTCTACTGCTACCACTCCGACACTACACTGCAACATTAGCATGTCGGAGACTCGAATCCATAAGATTTCTCACTAAGAGCTCAACGTGGTTTAAGAAACTTTCAATTAAACTATGAAACACGTTTAAAAGAATATAATTATTTTGGAAAAGAATATGCGTCTTAACATTTTCGCCAATTAACTTAAAAGGACTTCAGTAAAATTATTGTTCGTATTTAAAAATACCTTCAACTGTCTGGTCATTTGTCCAATTAATTCATTATTCATTTATTTCTCCGTAGAAATGGGCGCATCATTTATTTACGTTTCGTTTCGCCTTTTTTCACGCAGTTTGAACCCCGGCGAGGTGTTGTTAAGCGGTCACGTTTCGTATTTTTAAAACATTACGAAAATGGAATTGAATAATTTCATAAGTTGTATTTTTGTTTTTACAAAATGGGTCAAAAATACACCATCCTAATTAGTCCGTCAGCTAGATCATGGAAAAATATTGGAGACGTATTTTTTGTTTTTTCATAATATTAAAAATCGTCAAAGATATAGACCTTCAAACTTCGAGAGTGGGGGGTCGCGACGTCACTCGTGAGTAAAAATCGTACACACAAGTGACGTCACACGGAACTTCGAAGCGCTGTATCTTCGTAATTTTTGGTTTGTGAAACAAAAGAAAAAATACGTGTATAATATTTTTGGCAATCTAACTAACGGGCTACTTAGTTTTTTTGAGGATTGTACCCTATTATCTCATTCTTTCTATCTTAAACACAGAATAAATTACAGATAATGTGGTGAATTGATAACTTTAGTTAAATCTATTGTTAGCTTGTTAGCTGGCTGCGCCCCGCGGTTTTACCCGCGCAGTTCCCGTACCCGTTATTTTACTGCGATTAAAAGTAGTACTATCCCAGACTATGTTTTTTTTAAATAAAGAGTGACGAGACGAGCAGGACATGTGCATGATGGTAAGCAACATGCCTGCCACATAACAGCACAGTGACACGCAGCTATTGGAATATGAAGAGTCCAAATCATTACCTAGCAATGCACTGCGCTCGCCACCCAGAGATCTAAGTTGTTCTATCTCTAAGCCCTGTAATTTCTCTGGAAGCATTGTCCTTCAAACCGGAACACAGTAATGTTTGCACATTACTGCTTGATTTAACTCTATTCTGAATATCAATCATCCGTTAAGACGTTCTGACGACATTGAGCAACAACCATCCAAACATCAAAACTTTAGCATTTATTATATTAGTAGGATTTCGTTATTTGTTAAATGTATTCAATTTTATTAAATTAATTGGCTGATTATGAATAGCCACTACTTTCATCTTCCGTTTATTTATTTTGACATTTTAAAGAGGGAACACGAAAAACCCGTGCCGAAAGCTGATGCGAAGTATCTAAATTTATAATTACTATCCTTTATATGGAAATCTTAAGAAATTGCACCTATCTAACTTCATATAGCATAAGTGGCCCGCTTAACATTCTCGCTGATGGGACTTGGGACCTACTCTCTTAAAGTGCAAGAGAGAACTCCGTAATCCACCACTCTGTCCTAATTCCGTTTGGGAAATGACCCACGTCCTCGCAATGTGTCTCTTTAAGAAAATGCCGGTTTCGTCTTGAAATTTTCTTTCACAATTGAAGCAAATGCTGACAACTTAGTGCATCTGCACTTGGCAAATTACTTTAGAGACAAAATCAGGATTCAAACCTACGACTTCGCGTTTGTGAAATCTCAGTTTTTCGTTCTCACCATTAAGTCACCACGGATTTATACGACACCAGTTAATTATTAATATACTAGCTGCACCCCGCGGTTTTACCTACGTAGTTCCCGTTCCCGTTATTTTTTCAGGACAAAAAGGAGCCTTTGTTTGTCTGTGTTCCATATTTCAACATCCCGATCCGTTCATACGTTACAACGTGTTTAATTAACAAACACGATATTCAAACATCTAGTCATTCAAACGTAGACATTTATAATATTTTAGTAGAATTCACAAAATACCAAAAAAACACTTCATTAAAACATACTAGGTCTCATAGTTGATGTGTTCTTCTCACTATAACGTATTTTCCGGCAGTCATGAGTTCAGATAAGGTAAACTGGGTCACAGCGAAAACCGAAACGACTTTTGCGTCCAAGCTCCGCACTTCATAGCGTTGTAAAATGTGATTTTCCTTTCTAACCGGATATCCTGAAGTGCGGATTTACATACGCAAATGTGAATGCACAGCCATAGCATCACATCCTTTGCAAAAAAGTACGTTTTTGTTGAACTCTACTACTTGGGCATAAGGATAGAATTGCTGTGTACAGAAAATAAAGAGGGTTAGTAACAAGCAGACCACAGTAGGATAAGCGTCCTTAATTACCGCAGGGTCTTCAAGAAATAGATGGCGGTCGGACCTCTAACTTCGGTCATTCCAGTTGGGTCCAATGGGATCTGAACTGAGGTTAATCTTGAATTGGAATATTGGGGTGGACACTGATAGATATGGGCTGTGTGTCTTGTCTACTTAACATTCATCAAATTTTGGTAGCACTATTTGGTCACGGAGTGGGGGCGGCGACAAAATCCACGAGTTAAATTTATTTTCTCGCCCAATTTCCATACTTGCTTAATATTAGACATCATTTTTTGATTTCGATACACGGCGTCAACGTAAACTTGAATTTGGCTTGGTGCTGTAGTTTGACCTAAGTAGGTCAAAAGATATAATTAGGTAGATCCAACTTTGACAAAGAGGTCCAGCGAAGGATCCAGCTCAGATGGGCAGCGTTCGGGAAACTTCGGGACATCTTTGAGTCCAAAATACCCCAATGCGTAAAGCCTAAAGTCTTTAACCAGTGCGTGTTGCCAGTGATGGCTTATGGAACTGAGACGTGGCCCGTAACTGTGGGCTCATTACAAAGCTCAAAGTCACGCAGCGAGCTATAGAGAGAGCTATGCTCGGAGTCTCTTTGCGCGACAGAATCCGTAATGAGGATATTCACAAAAGAACTAAAGTGGCCGACATAGCTCAAAGAGTAAGCAAGCTGAAGTGGCAATGGGCAGGCCACATCGCTCGCAGAACTGACAAACGATGGGAAAGTGGCGAGAACTCTCGAGTGGCGACCACGAACCGGAAGACGCAGTGTTGGACGGCCTCCCACTAGATGGACAGATGACCTCACAAAGGTCGCTGGAAACCGCTGGTTTCAGGTTGCGCGGGACCGTTCGTTGTGGAAATCTAGGGGGAGGCCTATGTTCAGCAGTGGACGTCTTACGGCTGATTATGATGATGATGATGAATGTAGCTAATATGTAATTTTTAGTTACAGTGGTTTTTAAGTGGAAAATTAGGAGGAGGAGGAGAGGGGTTGGGGGGCTACAGAACAATTTATTCACAAAGTGGGCAGCAGCCAAAATAATTTTGGAAACCCCTGATGTAGAAGAAGGAGGTCGCTTAATATTACACTGTCTAATATAATGGGCTAAACAGTTCCAAGCAATGCGAAAGTAGGTTATTGGGAAATACAAAAAGTTACACTTCAAATTATTTGAAAAGCTAAGGGAATCGAATAGTACACATAGTGTTTTTCTTGTATAAAATTATTATATTACAATTTATTGTTATTATTACATTCATCATCAGTTTTTGACCCTCTTCTATCTTGGTGTATGTCTCCTAATTCCTATGACATTGTTCTATATTACAATTTCAGCCTCATAAAACCCGGAATGAATCTGATGTCCATAGGACCCATCTGGCTGGTGGTCTGCCAACGGAATGCTTACCAGCGATCGGTAGCCTCTTTATCAACTCCTCCTGCCGTCACCACAACTGACCACGTGTCCTGTCTAATGCCATTTGAATTCCTTCATACAATTAGGTTACCAATAATAATTACCTACTATTACTATAAATTCTTATAAAAAATAATGAAAATGTCAAGCTTTTGCAATTTATCTGTTGAATGTCTTAGGTTGAGTGTCTTGGTCTCCATTTCAGCCACATAATGTTGAAACTATAGATGACCAAACCAAACTATAGATGGCACAATATGAGTTCATAGTCATACTCCGAAATAAGTTGCAGAATTATTTTAAACCTCGAATCCGGTACGATTTTCTTGTCAGGAGGTGAAATTTAAAATGTAATTTCGGTGCTAACTCTTTATTTATTAATTAGGTATGAAGATAATATTCAACTGATTACCGCGTGACTCCGTGATAGTAAAACTAAAAAAAATACCGACGTTTTCTAAGCCTAATTTGGGGTAGTGGATCCGAATATGAAAAAAATGGAATACTATATTATTTTTATTTCTTTGTTTTAGCTTGAAATTCACACACAAGACTTATACGAACAAATTGAGTTTAGTTAGTCACCTAATAATAAATAAAGTAGCTAAGTGCGAGTTGGACTCGCCCATGAAGGGTTCCGTTCCAGCAAGTAACATAATATACATAGTACACATAGTTCTTGTAGTTCGTTGTAAGTTGTAACTTTGATCGAAGTTTTAATAATAGTGTATTTATGACGTACTAAAAAAACTACTCATCAGATCGAGTTCAAACTAATTTTCATTGGTAGTTTTCATGGTAATGTACATCATATATTTTTTTTAGTTTTTTCATTCTCTTACTTTAGAAGTTAGAGGGGGGGGGGGGGACACATTTTACCACTTTGGAAGCGTCTCTCGCGCAAGTTATTCAGTGTAGACAAAAATTATATTAGAAACCTCAACATCATTTTTGATGGCCTATCGATAGACACCCCACACGTGTAGGTTTGATGAAAAAAATTTTTTTGAGCTTCAGTTCTCAGTATGGGAGGCACCCCTAATTTTTGTTTTTTTAAAAAACTTTTATAAAAATCTTAATGCGGTTCACAGAATACATCTACTTACCAAGTTTCAACAGTGTGGTTCTCATAGTTTCGGCAAAAAGTGGCTGTGACATACGGACGGACAGACAGACAGACATGACGAATCTATAAGTTTTACGGAACCCTAAAAAACAATCCAATCTCCATTTAACAAAAAGATACATAGGTACATAAAACTACTGCAACAAAAACTTCAAACATTTTTTTAAGAGGAATAAATTTACTTTAAGACAATTATTTCACAACAACGGCCTCTAGCGTTTAATTACGAATGTCTCCCCGAAATTGTTTCGGTAACAAAATAATAACAGTTTGCTACTCACTCCGTGTTTTATAAGTTGGATCGCCACTTCAGGGAAAACGCTTAAGTAGACATAAAGGCGGAGACTGATCTATAAGGGAAATACAAATACAAGCGTGTGCTCTAAGGCAGGGCGCAAATTACACTTTTGTGTTCTATGTCAGATACAAGCTATCGATGAATATTTGTTTTCTATCGAACCAGTAGGTATGTACTCATACTCATACACTTCCTGCGCACACAGAAATTACTCATTGGTGACCAAAAGTGTTCGGTGTCAACTGAAAACTAAAAATGTCTATGTTTACGCAGTCATCGATATCAACCAATGGATGTCCCCTGAGTACCTTCAAATTGCTTATAAACTGCGTCTCTGTGTGCATCGTAAGTGGTTTACAAACAACCAATCTACTTGACCCCTAGAATCACTAGCGGCGAGAAATGCTGGGGGGTTCTACTTATTTTCGTTGTTGATAAAGAATAGTGATAGGTAAAAACGTCTGGCCTCCACCGCTTCCTGCAACCGACTAGCACAGAAACAGTGAGCTCACTCTTCCGAACGATAATATGATTCCATGTGCCCTGAAATTTGGGAGGGCACATCTTTGTATTGAGATCGTTGTACGCAGTGCCTAAAGTAGCATAGATTGTGGGACTCAGGGACTGCTCTATCACAAGGAGAGAGTTAAGCAATAACCCACCACGCTGGGTAAATGTAGGACGTATTCTCGAGAGATTTATTGTCGTAGCTTGTTAGTTTCAGTTAAATTGTGTATCCGCTCTTAGAATCCGCAAAGATACTCAAAGATGCAGGTGAAATTCGTACCAACGCAATCACGATCGGGAATTTTGAGAACAGACGTTATCGTCTTCATAAAATAGCATAATAATATACATTATACAGTCGTTACAAGTCTGTCTCCACCTTTACACAGCTTCGTTAAAGGTGCTGTTGTAAAAATACAAACCAGTGAAAATGTCGTAGCCGGAGGAAGCTCGGGAAATACCTTAAATTTTATGTAAACGGCGTCTTGTCATATAACAATAGGTTTTTGTGGAAATACGTTTTTGATACGTTATGTACCTACATATGTATTTGTTTTGTTCTCTAAATTGTTTTTGTTTTCCTCTTGGCGTTGTGAATGGAAGACGTTTCGGTTTTCATTTAGATGACATCGATTCTAATATCTGTCTGAAATTAAGCAAATTTGAGCCAAATTAGTGTCATTTGATGGTCGTTTCTTAAGTAAGCTTTCAAATGATCTGCACAATACCACCACTATGCCCTATCGGATTGCTCGTAGCTCAAACAGTAAGCTGACGCCTTTCCCAACGGATACATGTTTGGTGTCTTCAAGTGAAGAGTTTCGAAAGGGCTTCTAGGCAAGCGCGTTTCGTTGCAGACCGCGAAGTATTAAATAGAAATCTATTATCGAAAAAAAAAAACTGACATAACGAACATAATATCCTGCGTCCAATTATTAACTTATGATCTGAAGATTACATAGATAAACATATACTACAAAAAATAGGTAGATAAAACTCGGTTATCTTCAAATCTAGCGCAATCAGTTTTATTTAATGTTGGTTTTATCCCAGGTCGCGTTGTTGATTATCATCGAGCACTACAAAACAGCTGCAATATTGCAACTGTTTTGTCAAGTTACCGTTCATATGAAGGACAACTCTTATTTTTGGGTAGAATCGTAAATCAACAACAAAATCCTCTCTTAGTTTAATTTAAAGTAAGCATATTGTACCTCGTAAACTATGAATGAATTGTCTTGTCGACAAAAAGTAAGCTTAAGCTCTGCTTAGATCGCAACATTTCGACGGCGATCGTAAAAATTAAGTTTACGATGTGGCCGACACCGGTAGCAATTTTGACGCATTCGACATTGTTCCTGTCTCTGTCTCTCTCATTTCCATCTCATTGCGAGTGACTGGTAACGAAATATACCTATACTATATACGTAGATACGTACCCCGGGAATTACACGTGTCAATGCGATTGCGTTGAACGAGCCTATAAAGTGAGTACGCTTGGCTAATGTTTTAATTGTTACAATGGTTGACAAGCTGCATACTGCAGACGACAGAGTGTTGGATGTTTTTTTTTAATGTATGAAAGGACGAGTATGACATGTTCCTGATGGTAAGCAACAGGCCTGCTGTGACTAACAGCACAGAGCCATACAACTATTGGAACATGAAGAATCTAAATTACTACTTTTCACCTATATAGGTTGACTTATCCCTTCGCCCTGTAATTTCTCTGAAAATTGCTGCTTGGTGGTAGAATAACTGGCAATATACTGTTTTAACACATTTCTGCACAGCGTCATTTATCTCCAAATTGAACAAAAATTTGTACTAAAGAAGCCAGATAGCTGATATATGTGTGAATAAGTATAATTTTAAATACAAATTTTATACAGTTATCTTGAAGAACCATTTATAATGTTTCTTAACACCAACGTTAAAATAATGATCCCTGTGCGGTAATAAAGTACAATATAGCCGTTCCTGTAAGCTTCATCCTATCCAAGGTTTTAATTACTCTGTGCAATGACGTGGCTGACATATTACTAACGAGTCGTTGGTTACGGGTTGGGCCAACATGTTGGTTACATGAAGTATGCCATTGATACATTCGGGCCAACGTATTGGTTCCAAATAGTTTGCAGTGGTAAGACTCTTTAGATTCAACTCTAAATAGACTCTAAAGAGTCTTGCCACTGCAAATTATCTCTGAGTTTGTCTGGGAACGTATTTTTTTCACCTCTTCCGTATTAATTCTATCTAATCTTTTCTAAACTATTTATTATCCGTTTTAACGTTTAACGTTTTAACGTTCTGCGCGTCCCTTCTCGGAAGCGCTGGGCGTCCTTTTTTGGAAGCGTCCGATCTGGCGGCCAGATATGGCCTCTCCATGCTAGATTGGTAGTATTTGAAGGCCAATGTTTTCGTTGTTCCAAAGAAAAGTAACAGAGTAATGGGATAAAGTATATGATATTTTGTCTGTGGGTAACGAGAATACCACAATGCTGGGCAGTGATTTGGACTTTTCACTGTCAAATAACTGCGTGGAAAATTCAGGCGCGTTGCTTACCAACAGGCGTTTATGCAGTAATATATATTTCCTACTATTGAATATTGCTCAAAAAATTGCAGGTGATCATAAGCTTGTTTTGAGTCGAAGCCGCGGTGGCGAGTGGCGGAAACGTGATTATGATGACTTACGAGTAATTTTCCAAGTGCATAAGTATGAGTAAATCATCACCACTGACAATAACGGCGATGTTTTTCAGCTGTGTGCTGCTGTGCCTCGTGAGTAAACCGGCAGGTTCTAAGAAAGATATTTCACGAGGACATGCGGCGTCTCCTCCAACCTGTATGCGCCGGACAGCGTGGTGGATTAAAGCCTTGACTCTCTCTCTCTCTCTCTCTGTGAGTGAGGCAGCTCCAGTCCCCAGCTGTGGGATCATAAGGTGGACTACTTCATCATGCTTCTGATACCATTTGGATACAGTGCTATACCATTAAAGAATTTTGAAAGTTTACATTAATTTAACTACATCACTATAAGCCGGTGCTTCGATATTGGGCCAACATGTTGGTGACACTAGTCATGCTTCGGATGTATCATCAAGTAATAAAAAATGTTTGGCCAATTTTTTATTATTTTATCAATATTTGATAAGATTATGCTTGAGCATCATATCCTCTTATGCAAATTGGTGATGCCCCAAATAGTCCACGATGCGGCAGAAGATATCGATTCAATCTCGACTTGGAAACATCAAGATTGTATCCATCGGTAATCCTACTCAAATTATATATCTATCACTGCGTTCGACACTCAAATATCATGATTATCTGTTACCTACCTACTTCTTAAAATTAGCCTCACATCGCTTCAAATACTTACCCCATTATAAGGAGAAAGAACAATAAACACAAGTTTACGGTATTGTTTACCTAAAACGGAAAAACTTTTGTCTAGAATTAGACCAAAACGAACAAGCGTATATATTCTAGAAACAAGTTATGTGAGTATTTTCTCCACGACGGCCTAGAGACACAGCGCCAGAACGGGGCGTCTCTAATATAGTTATACAACATGTCACACAAGTTTGCCCTCTCTTGCCTATTAGTTTGTTTGCTCTAGAAACAAATATGTTTGTTTCTGCCTACACCTTCACCTTTGGCTCAAGAGAAATGTGAGACAAAGAAAACTTGTTATCATATTTGCACTCAATTATGTGAATAGCTACAACTGCCTACAGCCTGAACTGACTACAAACAGCTGTATACATACTACTCGTAGTAGTGCCCTACGTTTTCACCTACTTAGTTTTCGATGTCGTAATTTTCCCAGTATAAAAAGTAGCATATGTTTTATTTTAGATTATAATCAACTGTGTTCCGAATTTCAATCTGTTTAGAAGTTCAGTTTTTTTGACGTGATAGAGCAATGATTGGACAGAGATCCAAATTTTGACGTTTATGGTATTAGTAGGATTCTTTTCACAACTAGGAATAGGACAGACTAATGTTTTTGAAGTGTAAGTCCCTAACTTGCTCATTTCAAACATCTACGATATTAATCATATGGTAAACACGACAGTTATATTTCATCAAAACAACCGTTCCGAGGAAACAGCCGCGTTAAATAACCGTTACATTACTCTTAGCACGGTCGATAAACCCTCGAGTAACACCCACTAAATAAAGAGAAAAGGATACCGACCGAACAATTACAACTTCCACTTATCACGTAATTGCGGAGGATGTCATATCCAGAGCGCGGTGACATAACGCGGGGTGCGGGGGGGAGGAAACGTGTCACGTACATACGGCCACCTGTCTTCGATTAGATACTTTTTAGCTCGACTGAAACCGAAACGTTAGGTTGGATATCTGAGACTGGCAAAATTGTGGTTTACCAGATGGATGGACTTCTCTACTTAGTCTGTGGATGGACTCTGCAAAGAAGTCTATGCAAAAGAATTTCTAGTCAACTTAAGGCAGTATTTTGAAAAAATAAATGAAAATCGTTTATGTGGACAAATACTGAGTTTAATTTTGTTGCACTATTTGATGATATTACATTAAACGTACCTACGTACATCCTATTAATATTATAAATATAAATAAGTGCATGTCTGTTGCTCGAAATTAGGTGCACAGTTAGATTATAGTCTGGAACGAGCAGATAACTGGAACGGGGTTTACACGGTAAAACCGCGGGGCACTGCTAGTATATCTATACATGTGATACAAGTGGTTTTTTAGCATATAGTCTAAATTTTAGGTTATACTGTACATTTTAAATAGTTCGGATTACATCGTACAACTTGGACAATTAGCATTTATATGTTCGTGGGTATTAACAAGTTTGGATATTAAATAGCAGTTCACGTGTTTTATCATTAAAAGATTTGCACTGTGTTTGAAGCGCTTTAATATAGGGCTTGGTAACATGAGGTGCGTGGCTCGGGAACTTCCACGTGGTGCACCCTGGGCATCACACAACAACTTGGGTTGGGAACTTCTACACGCGCTCCTCACCTCCCCTTGAGCAGTGCGTGTAGAGGTTGGGAAGGGGGACTGGAAGACTTGGGAAGGTTACTCGGCTGATATATCGACCAAGTAAAATTCCCAAGTCTTCCAGATGAGGGTCCTCCACGCACTCTGCTAATCAGAGTGCTCAGTGGAAGAACAAGGGCCGAGATGCGGCCGTAGAGGCAGATCCGCGGCTATCCCTAGCCGCGGTGGTGAGGGCGGACCTCTCGCTGCCGATCATCTTCGCCATGAGAGGTGAAATGAAACCCTCTCGACAGTGAGAGGTCGTGTGAGAGGCGGAAACGGACACGGGATCGAGACCAGAGAGTCGACCCTCTGGGATCGCACCCCGTCTCCACAGGAAGGCCTGGAGCGTTGGATGTTTAGGGTCGTCGGACGCCCCCCTAGGGATAGGCCTTCGAGGAGGTGACACGCCGCTGATTTTCGGTGACTCGCCCCCCGCGAGGCGGGTCCGCAAGTACAGTGAGTCAGGGTCTTCGTAGGATTGCGAAAAGTGACCCCGCGACCCTGACCCCTGGTCATGCAGGAGAAATCTGTGGGGGTTTTAGTCGGTAGGGGCACCATGTCGTATCCCATGGTGTCGAGCCTGACATACCCCACCATGTCCCTGCATAGTGGGCATACGTAAAAGTATTTCCCCCACATAAAAAAAAATGGGCTTACATGGAAATTATCGTTTAAGCCTCGATTTTTGTAGACAAAATAGGTTTGACCGCGAATTGCCTGATGTTAGCCTGAGGTTACATAGAAAGTACTCGTTCATTTAAAATTTGAAAAGTGGGTTTCTTGTCGGTTGCTGTACCTATTGGAAAATAAACCTCGGTAGAGTGTTCCGCATACAGCTCCGGAATGCATTTATGGAGCAGTGCATTTCAAACAGTCACTGAAAACTTACAAGCGAATAAAATGTCAAGTTCAAAGTCAAAGTTCTTTGTTCATAAATGTACAATTTACACGTCAATTTAAAAAAAAAAACATAATGTATACTCTATACATTGTTAAAGTTTAAATTTAATATTTTATTGTACGATAATAAGTATCGTACAAATAAGTGTCATTAAACTATAATTTTATGTGTTTATTACAATTGTAATGAACAATGTAAATTTTGTACAATTTTATTGTGAGTTTACCATCACTCTTTAAAAAATCGCTGTTACTATAAAAAGTTCTTGAGCAAAGCAAAATTGTTGTAGGACATTGCAATTGCTTCATGGATTTCTATCACTCAAACGAAAGTGCCAAACAAGTAGAGAACGTGCGAGTGCGCATTTCTCAAAAAGAAAATAGATGCGGTTGGAACTTTAGTCTGAACCTAACTTATCACACGTGCGTAATCCATGTATTAATACAATAAACCGGTCAAGTGTGAGTTGGATCACTTCGAGGATTTCAGAGCTACATGTATATATGTAGGTGTATAAGTGAAATTTGTGGTATTTTTTAAGTAAAATATTTTTTTGTTTAGTAACTAAAAATGTATATTTATCGTTATTTTTAATTTATTTGGATTATAATTCATACCAAATTTCAAGATTTTAAGTGCACGGGAAGTACTTTATAGGTTTTGATTCCCTGCGATGACACGAGTGTTGAAAATTTGCAGCATAAAGGTGTCTTGACAGACGGACAACAAAGTGATCCTATCCTAAAAATATGGAATAACCATTAAGGTTAAACGTTAACAAGCATGAGTTGTCTAAATCTTATACCTTTAAACGAGCAATTCTTGTATGTATATATATATATAATCTGAATCTCGGAAACGGTTTGACGGATTTTCATGAAACTATGTATGCAGGGGATTTCGGGGACGATAAATCGATATAACTAGGTTTCATTAAAAAAACACATATTATGCGCCTTTTTTAAACAATGAAAAACTGTCACATTAGAATGCGAAGGTAAATTTCGCCGCGTGACGCGACAGCATAATTAGCTCAAACGGGAAGTCGAGCGGTCATGGGCGGTCACGATTTAGTAGCTCCGGGTTCGAATCCAGACGGATTCTTTTTTTTTTAAATTATTTTTTCAAAGAAAATCTATTTCTTGGAGTCTTTTATCTGTAGGTATCTAGGTATATTTAGTATTTAAACCGAGCAAAGCTCGGTCACCCAGGTACTTATACTTTAATGGTATAACGAAATTAAAATTGTTTTAAGGAAAGTCATTGGATTTTCCCAATAATTAATTTCTTCGAATAAAATACTGCCTGCTTAGATAATAATGAACTCATTCTTACGTTGCCACTGTGTAGACTTGTACTTAGATGTAACATATAACACAAGGCATCATAAGTGGGTCAAACCCCTTACATGTTTTGCAAGACCTACCCGGAGGCCTCTGTAAACACATGTATGAATGTTTGCATCTTAGATGGATTAGAAATATTATACTAGCCTTTAGACTTAGGTTTATGTTGTACCTAGACTTTTCGGTAAGACTGTAAATATCAAACTAATAATCCATATTTTTTTAAGGTAACTATAGAAGATATTAGATGGCAAGATGGCTCAGATGGCTGGTCCCCTACTGCCTACGGAACCTTGGGCTACCAACCAAACTTTGATCTACCCCACGAATCTATTCTCGCCACTAGTATCTGGTGGTTTATCAAACAAAACTAAATTTGAGTCTCTATTCAAATGAATTCACCCACGGAACACTCATTAAAGTCAGTAATTACTCATTTGTTCAACTTGCAATTCAGTTTAATGCAGTTAGAACGTTTAATGAAGACAGATCAATAGGTACGCAAAGCACACCTCTTCCAGCTAACAGAAAATGGTTTTGCCATCGTTATTGCTCTCTCTTTTATTTTATCTCGACATGAAGAGTATAAAGATAGCAATTGTTTTTGGCGAATACTCTCCAGGAAACAAAGGGATGACACGACAGTGGTCATTAGACATTCATTAGTTATCCGGCTACGTTTTAACTGGCTTAAATGAAGATATTCTCAAGAGAAATGTATAAATGGATACATTTTAAATATTGTCCTAATTTTCGAAATTTATTTCTAAAACACAGATATCTTCAATCGTGAAAGACATATCAATATAGGGTCGTGTCTACGTACCCGGAACACAATGGGCCGAAGTGTCGTCATAACAGGCGTTCATTATTAGTTACCGCCACGGTGACAGGCAATTAATCAATTATTCCACTTCATTAGCCAGTGACGAGTCCCGGTCCCGACCGAGACCTTGCCCAACTTCACAGGTCTTGCTACTCTCTATCAGTTTAAGTTACAATAGGCCAAGTACACATACTAATCTAACTTTTTACATCGAATTAACACTAGCATATTTATGAAAAAAATACAATTTGTTGTTTGAGAAATTGCCCATAGATCATCTTAAAATTACCTTTTTAGATCCATTGGTCAACTATGTCGATAGTGGTGAAATTATTAAATTCTAGTTCCGCAAGATCCGCAAGATTCGTTTGAGTTTTATATAATTAATCGAGTAGTGTCAGTAGTCCGGTTGCTAGTTCGGTTAACCGAACTACTGCAACTTTTTTTATTAACCCATTTCAGGTTCTATAAAAGATGAGCTCGTTTCATAGTTGACGTTTCAAAGATTCGAACGATGAGTTTTGTCTCAATTTTCGTAATAAAAACCTCCAGGCTGTGGAATGTGTAACCAGATTGAGTTTTTCCCGATACTTACCAGCTTGTTGTCTTCAAACCAAGAGTGAATCGATTTCTTGTAGCTAAGTATGCCCGTTCCATCTAAGACCGTATCACAAACATCAAGCGTGATTACACTCAAGAGCAAACGTATCATTGTTAAAAACAAAGCAATTAAAGATAATTTAATGAAGGGTTCATTGGTTTTTGCAATGAAACATGTTGTTCGAAGCAGCGGAGTAATAAAGTGAACAAATTGATTAATAGCTTGTCAGCGATTCCCGGTGGCCAATAATGGCTAGCACCTGACACGTTCACAACGCACCCTCGCATATCTAATACGGATACAATTGGCATCAGCACAAAGTATGGTTTTTAACCATGGTATGGTTAAGTGTTGTTTAAGCGATAATATTACATTTTAGATCCAATTTTTTTTTTTTTATTAATATGTTTTTGAACATACAAAACCCTTGACAATTTTTTTTATTATTAAGTGACATAGCAATCATTTAATTTGTTGTGTTATTTTTGGTTTTGGTGTCATACCATGAAATTAGTTAGTGAAATACTTTGCTAATCAAAACGAATTTCGAAAATCGTGTAAATCGATTACCTATTTATATGTGAAATATGATAATATCTATATTAACTTACTTGTTAAAATAATAAAAAAAATTATACCATTAAATTTGATAAATTTGCTGTAGGTATCCGCTAAGTAACCACCGCATTCGGAACATTTTGAATTATTTTCAAATCTAATTTAATTAATTGACGAGTGTGACGAAGAAACTCATCACAGACTAAGTACTAAAAATAATCTTTGGTTAGCGAGTAACTTTGAAACTCTGTGCCCAATACCAATTTATTATCAAATCAAAATTAGTAAATAATCATTTTGTATCCCTCAAAGTGAATAACTCACGTAGGGAGATGGTGGGTGAGACAACAGCGGATGAGATAACACGGTACACAGCTAATACAATTATAATAACACAATTTCATGAAATTTACATACAAGCTTAGAACTTGTGCTTGTAAAGGAATCACCTCCTTCAGTTATTCCAATATTATGCTTCCGTGTTTCCTTCCATTAATTAACCTTGGAAATTCTACTAAATAATCTGCAAAATTTTTGTTCAATCCAATTTAAATTTTCAGCAGAATCATGAGTTTTATGAACTTATATATAAATTCAAACAGTGCCGAGCCCTTTTACATTTAATTACTCACTGACACAGATACTCATTCATCTCTAAATTATATAAAGTTTTAAAGCTCCAGAATAGCATTTGAATAATTTCATAGGGTTACAGAAAAGTGCTTTAGTAAGTGGAAGTAAGTTGTAAGAACAACTTTTATTTAGGACCATTCTGAAAATGTTGACAAAAATATATTATTACTGGTTAGTAATGTATTGTGAATTTTACGAATGTAAATGGTTAGTAATGTTGTAATGACATAACATATTATAATTTTATTATTGTTCCAACATGTTATGAAATTGACCAATGCGAACATCTAAGGCGCTCAATCTTAATTTGTACCATAGTACAAGATCATTAACTTGAATCAAAAACACCCACAATTAAAAATTAAAACTACGTTTCTATCAACTTGAACCAAAAATACTCACAGTTAAAATGAAAATTAATAACAACTTTTCAATAAGCCACATTCTGTAGAAAATAAAGTGGCCAACTGCGAGTTGGAGTCGCCCATGAAGGGTTCCGTTGCAGCAAGTAACATAATATACATAGTACACATAGTTCTTGTAGTTCGTTGTAACTTTGATCGAAGTTTCAATAATAGTGTATTTATGACGTACTAAAAAAAAACTACTCATCAGATCGAGTTCAAACCAATTTTCGTTGGTAGTTTACATGGTAATGTACATCATATATTTTTTTTAGATTTTTCATTCTCTTACTTTAGAAGTTAGAGGGGGGGGGGCACACATTTTACCACTTTGGAAGTGTCTCTCGCGCAAAATATTTAGTGTAGACGAAAATGATTTTGGAAACCTCAACATCATTTTTGAAGACCTATCGATAGACACGCCACACGTGTAGGTTTGATGAAAAAAATTTTTGAGTTTCAGTTCTCAGTATGGGGGGCAACCCTAATTTTTCTTTTTTTTTAAGTTTTTTGTTCAAATCTTAATGCGGTTCACAGAATAAATCTACTTACCAAGTTTCAACAGTGTAGTTCTCATAATTTCGGCAAAAAGTGGCTGTAACATACGGAAGGACAGACAGACATGACGAATCTATAAGGGTTCCGTTTTTACGTTTTACGGAACCCTAAAAAGGTTTACGTGACTGAGTGAGCGCCGGAGGTGGGAATCTTAGCAGCCGTAACACAGGTATCCAGCCTAGAACGGCTGCTAATGGACTACTAACTTATTAAGTCTTTGTTCGAAGCAGGTAATTAAGAATTTCGATATTTTTTAAGCCTAATTAATGATTAAATCAATAAAAAATACTTTAACTAATTTAATAGCATTCAGTGACCAAGCACGGTTAAACTAAACTATTAGAAGTTTATCATTAGTCCCGAATTCGGTAGGCGGTAGGAATAATCTGCTAAATGTCAGCGTTTAATTAAAACTAGCTGTACACTGCGAGCGTTGCCACGCCACGCGAAAATTGGTTGTACCAACTCAGAAACCTTTGCCTCATGCACAATAACTTTCCAAAGATCATCACATGATCTAATGCATCGTTTAAGATAAAGGACTTACTGGCAAACATTTTTTTTTATAGAAAAGCACATATTACATTAGTGAATTGTCAGACATTTAATAACCAGTTAAAATACAACGATATTGATGGCAGTACATTGATACGGCAACCCCAGGAACAACTCGCTAGGAAATAACAAGATAATTCCATCTAAGGACGCTTTTCTATAACAACAATCAACTCTTGATAAAATACAACGAAAATGGCTTTACTTATTTGATTTCATTGCTTTGATCCAACGGTTTGACGTCGCGTCGTTTCACGCAATACTTACAAAAGGAACGCTATTATATCCTTACTTCACTTAGTATATAGTTAAGTGCTCAGTAGAAACGTTTTTCTTGTAAATGGAACGCCTTTGAGCATTTTCTTAATTGGTCCAATTATATTTTCCTAGTTGCTAGACCTATTTTTTTCAGTTTTGAAGCAGTAACCTGGTTCCGACATGATTGAGCGGCGACATTGTCACAATATGAAGAAACTCATCACCAAGAAACTGGTTCTTAACACCTACTTTGGCAGGTATCATACTACTTTGATTGTACTATAACATGATATGTACGTAAAAATTAAAAAAGCTAAGGGGACACACACTGGTAAATACATATTATTTACATCTACAGAATAGAATAAAGTTGAATTTTCAATTTTCTACAAAATGTTCGAGTTCATTGCGTGTAATTTCAACTTTTTGAAGTGAAAACTTCTTTAGGCGCGCCTAGACAAATTTGTTGTGGGGTGTAAATTGAGTTCTAGCGTCACGCTCGGGTACGATAAGAAATCTTCGGGTAAACTCGGGACCTTGGCGATTGGGCATCTAGAAATGCGTCAGCCAATGGGAAATGCTGAAAGGGCGTGGCCTCGCCATCATGGCATGGCCATCTAGAAATGCGTAAGCCAATGGGAAATGCTGACGCATTTATACACCCGTGTAGTTCTGAGTTATAAGTTTTCACTTCTATCGACAGTTCCTATGACTGCCAATTTTTTTTTATTCATTAATCATTTTTTTAAATAATTGTGCAATCTGAAAATTGTAGATTTTATACTCATTGTAGTATCCAAAACTATTTCAATTATTATTATTAGTGTGAGCTTATTTGGTATTTGGCAGAGTCAAATATTGTACGCAGATAGTATTGTTATTTAAGTTAACAAAATGTGTGCTGGTAAAAAAATAGGACAATTGTGTGTACTCCACGTCAATCCCAGAAACATTTATTGCTATGAACAACTTCGTTTCGAATCCAACTTCCTGTAGAGTTCGACCCACATTTTATATCTTTACAATCCAATCGTTCACATCACACAAAGAGGCATCCAGTTCCTCTTTTTATACGAACACTTAGATATGTGAAAAGCATTCCGGCTAATTTATTTGTAAGACGATAGCTATGTCTGTCCTACATTTTATAAATCCTGATAATTTAAAATTGGCCTCAGCTGGATTTTATTGCTTCCTGAACTTTGGGCCAGTGCAGAAGGCATAGGGTCGTAAACTTATTAACCAACTGTACTTATTTACGTTATGCACGTACAGCATATCTTAATGAAGACATTAATTAAAATTCAAACCAATTGGTTGGATAATAAATCATAAACGGTAAGTTTTACAAAAAAGTTTATTAGCAATAAAATATTGCATTTTCTACATTAATAGTGTCCATGACTGTTTCTTTAAAGTGCATAGTTTCCGATATATCGGCTAACAAAGTTTTTTGACGTGATAACGTCTTATAATTCGATGAAGCCGGTTGCACGCCCACAAAACATGACGTCATGTACCGTTACCGCGTTACCGTCGGTCGTTACCTCGCCGCATGTTTGTTACAGTTGTATTAATTATTTCAACCAGTAGTTCAAGCGGGGATGTAGCTCAGTGGTAGAGCGTTCGCTTTGCATGTGAAATGCCCCGGGTTCGATCCCCGGCATCTAAAAGCTTTTTTGCATTGTTTTGATTGAAAATGACTAAACTCTACTGATTACTTTTTACATACAAATCTATTAAACAAATGAAATTAAAATTTTCTTTTGAAAAATGCTACCATTCCATCAGTATTTTTTTAAGATGGTGTCACGTTCTATCGTCAGTAAACCGACTTTACAGACAAACATTTTTTTTGAAGATGTCGATTGAAGCTCTACCTGGATCTGTTAGTATATTATGATTGTATGCTCAGTAAGTGAGCCTAAACCTTGTAAAATACAAATTTGTAAACATAGTATTGATAGGACTCTTGGCAGAGTCCGCCTGGGGAAGTACCACACCTTTGCCAGTTATTCATTATAATTAATAAATAATAATAATAAATATTGGTGGACAATTCACACACAACACCATCTGACCCCAAACTAAGCAAAGCTTGTGTGATGGCGGCCAGATAGCTGATATAATACTTATATAGTTTTAAACACATTCTTATTATACATAGAAACACCCAGACACAGTGCAAACATTTGAATTCATCACACAAATATTTGCACTGGGTGGGAATCGAACCCACGACCCTCGGCTTCGCAGGCAGAGCTACTACCAACTAAGCCACGAGGCCAGTCTTTGTTAATTATTAAGCAGTAATGTGTAAACATTACTGTGTTCCGGTTTGAAGGGCAATGTTTCCAGAGAAATTACAGGGCTTAGAGATATAACATCTTAGATCTCTGGGTGACGAGCGCAGTGCAGAGCTAGGGAAAGATTTGGACTCTTCATGTTCCAATACCTGCGTGTCACTGTGCTGTTGTGGCAGGCATGTTGTTTACCATCAGGTACATGTCCTGCTGGTCTCGTCACTCTTTATTTAAAAAAAAATTAGATCGGATATTTATAGCAAAGTTGACCAAAAAAACGTAAATTTTTAGGGATAGGGCTGTAGCACACCCCCTTCGCGGATGCCAGGTAAGCCTTTAATTATCACTAAAGGCGACAGCCCAATCCAAGGTCATAACTATCTTAGGTACCTTTGCGCTAGTCGTACCAGATTAACTAGTAATTGAGTTTAAGTTTATTGAGTAAGCAGCAAGTTACGGCTGGTCTAGTCGGGAGAACGGCGACTGCCGATCCGGAGACCCCGGGTTCAAACTCCACACGCACCACTGTATTTTCGAAGTCATGTGCGTTATGCCGCTAACTTATAAAGGTGAAGGAAAACATCGTGAGGAAACCGACATACACCTAGAATCATTCGAAGTCATATGTCATTCCACCAACCCGCACTGGGCCAGCGCAGCGTGGTGGCTTATGACCTTAACTACCTTTTTTTGAGAAAAGGCCCCGAGTCCCAGCAGTGGGAACATTTAGTGGCCTGTTGATGATGATGATGAGTAAGCATACGGGATATTTTCAGGTATGCTCTACGGATTTATCTTAGAATAGTTAGTAAGTAGGCTTAAGTTAGAAGGTTCCGGCAACTTTGGCGGTACTTCAAAGTTAAAAGGTAGCAGGGGGCATCTGAGGCCAATAAAAACAATTACTTTAAGTTATCTACGACAGTCAGTAATTGATATCCGGCCAAAACCTGCGCGATGAAGACTAGTGATTTCAAACATGGGAAGTTAGAAAACTTGTTTACAGCAACTTTTCTCCCGCCACGAGTCCGTCTGCGAGAATCGATCGCCGTTTTATATTTGAGATATCGGAGTAACGATTTGCGAGATTGGGCTTAAGATAAATTGTCATGTGATATCACTGGATTTGATTTGACGACTGCTCGAGTCTATGTTTCCTTATAGCTCTTTTGTGTGACAAACGTTTAGGGAAAACCAGGATACGGAGTGCAATAAATATGTTACATTAGACGATCGTTTCTTTTATCTTTTTTATAGTAGTAGGACTCTTTGCTGAGTCTGCTTGAGGACTACTTTACAGGAGGAGAGAGTCTTGAGTAGCACACCTTTGTCAATTATTCTACTGCGAAGAGGTAATGTGTTCTGGGTTGAAGGGCAGTGCTTCCAAAGAAATAACAAGGCAAGGAGATAAATCACTCTGTATCTTTGGGCGACAGTGCAGCGCAGTACAGGACTTTCATGTTCAAACAGCTGTGAACAGCTGTGTGGTTTTATTTTTAAAATAGTTTATGGCTTAGGTACTCTCTCTAACTTGACGAAAATACACAAAAAGTTCCATGAAAAAAGAATCCAGCAGTTTGCAAGAGTTTGGTTAAGAACACTGTGATATGAGAATTTTAAATATAAGACAAAGATTTAGTTCAAAGGGACAGCCAAAAGCCTTCCAATTATATTATTTGCCTTTCTAGTTTATAGCGTCCAGTGTTTAATTTGTCTTACTAAAATCTGAGCTCTAATAAGATTACCATATACTTGTATTCTCTGTTTCACGTCATGTTTATTGATCACTTCGTTTTATTACAACAAGTCAATGACTCCCAACACAAATAGTACACAAAGATGCCATTAATCCTCCAACGTCGATCGTTGGGACAATAATAAAAACAACTAAGACGGGGCAAGAAAAGGCGCGTGCGATTTTATTACAAACCATAAACTGGACCACATAACTATCTTTGTCATAGGACATTGTTCTACATATCAGAACAGATATAGTAGCGCGAAGATTTGCAACAATATATTAAGCATAAGCTTCCCACTAAATGTTTTCGCTGCTGGACCTCGGGGCCTACTCTCTGAAGGAGAGAGTCAATGCCATAACTCACCATGCTTGTCAAGTGCGGATTGGGAGTTGGCATGACCCATAGTCTTGAAAAATGCTTACATGCTGTTTCCTCGCTATTTTTCTTCGACAGCCTGTGGCGATGACAGATTTGGACATATGACCGCTCAGAAGTGTATACCTGGTTCGAATCTACGACATTATGGATGTGAATCGCGCGTTTTATCTACTGGGCAACCACGGCTTAACAAAAATATATGATAACAGCTGTATCCAAAATTTGTTTTAATTTTAGGCTACAACCTATTTGAGTTTCAAATTTCAGCTTGATCAATTCTCACGACAGCATTATGCACTAAACATCTAAATATCCAAACATCCAAATATAATAAATTTTACATTAGTAGGATGTTGGTTATTGATCATGACCCCAAGTCACAATGATTCACATGGTCAACGAAATAGGTATCCGTTCTTTTCACAGACTTTTTTTCACAAATCGACGTGTGAAAACCCACGTTAGACAAACTCACTGGTAGTGAAATAATTATTTATTAAACCAAAAAAAAAACAAATCGGTTATATCTCAAACTAATTATTTGACAAACTTTCATTGTATATATTATATTAAACTAATAATTTGTCAAATAATACGTATTATTTAACAAATTATTAGTTTAATATTTTTGTTAACTAACAAACGTTTAAAAAGAAAACCAACTCTTGACACATTTTTATTTTGTAAAGTGTTGTTTGGCAAGCAACTCAATTTATAGAACAAAAAATTATTAAATTATCTACATAAAAACTTGATTGTAATTTTTTATATTTAGGTAACCTAATCGGACCGGTTAGGTTACTTAGGACCAAGATCCGACTCGGAGCACCCCGACTCCACCTAGTCTTGTCACTACTAAGTACCCCTACAGTGTATATAAAAAACACGCGAGCCAAAAGCTCAAGCTGAGTGGAGCAAGCGACACTCAGGGCAGACCGCAGAGTTTGTTAAACGAAACATGTTTGTATTGTAAAGTTTTTGCAAGGAATCTTTTACGATTATTCGGTTTTAAAGTGATGTTTTGTCCAAAAATGTTTGTGAAACATAAGTGAACCTCTACGAAATAACATAGTGTTGCTTCGCTTTACGACAAATGTATATTTATGTAGAACAATTAATGGACGTTAGCAAGAGTATCTCTCATATATAGCGGATATCTGCTGCCGCCGCCGCCGCCGATTAGAGTCTACCGCCTAATTGTATCGGTTTTGGCTTTCCTATTGCTGTCTCTATAATTTCAAGCGAAAAGAAAAGAGAGAGCAGTATCAAAGCTAAGACAGTTTTAGTTAAGCGGTAGACTCTCTGGCTTTACATAAGCGTAGATCGACGTACAACTACCAGCTCGACTGTTTAGGAGTCATGAGAACTAGTTGCAGCTTGCAAACTCCGATGGAAACAGAAACTTGGATTGTGGCAACAATTACGTCGTGCTATTGGAAGCGGAAAGTTTCTACACTGGGTCTGTGGTACTTAAAATAGTTTCAAGAACTGCCCCTGCAATTCATTTATATAAACTCAATGGGTATTGAATCTGCGATCTGATTTAATTGACCTTTACGACTAAACGCTTCATTTTTTTAATTACCTGGTATTTTAGTTTTGTTTTTCAATATATAAGTAGAAGTACATAAAAATATCTACAGTCCGCGAGGTATAAGCTGAGCTTTGCATTAGTGTGAGTGATCACCAAAAGTACAGTCAGACAACAAAATAACTATCTTCTACACCAGACATTGCACCATAGTCACTTTCTTTATCACTCTCGTTATCATTTTCACTCTCGACACATCAGAATGTGTCGTTTGTTTTAATAATGAATCTTTCCGTTATATTGTCAATAACGGCGTCGTATCCATGAAACTTTTTTTCTTCTTTTATTGCATGGTCACAAACATTTTTCCATTCCTGTACAGTGATACTTTCAATTTTTTCATTTGCTAACCTCATTATTGTATCCATATTCATTGACACGTTTTTTTTCGCGACGTATCCTTTTATCATTGCCCATATATTTTCAATTGGATTGAAATCTGGGTGATAGGGTGGTGATTTTTTAACGAATTGTGGTAAGATGCGTTGTCAACTACAATAACGCTATTGGGCTTCAAATTGGGAATTAATTGCGTTTGTAACCATTTTGTATAGTTTTCTGTATTCATATTGTTATGATAATCACCACTTTTTTGATTAGCTTTAAACATCAGCAGCGCATTTGGTATGAAACCGTCCTCGCCGCCGGCATGAACGATTATCAATCGATTTCCTTTAGAAATAGGTTTCTTCAAACCAGAAGTGCTGCCATCTGAATATGATTTAGATGAAGTGTGAGTGGTGTCAATATATGTTTCATCGGTATAAACGATAGGCCTGCCCTGAATACGGTATTCGGAAATTTTAAGTAAATAAGTTATACGTAGGTGACGGATCTCATGCTTTTCCATTAAAATTTTTCTGTTATTCTCTGTCCTTGACCATTTGAATCCTAAAAGACATACTTATTTTCGCAATGACCATATTGATCCTGGATAGTTAATGTCAGCCTTTAATTTTTCATGAATTCTTTTCATTGTTGGCACCTCTTTGTCAGTAATGTGAAAATTATGATATGTTCTACGGATTACTGCTTTATCAAAATCATCAATGATTATTATATTTTTCCTGCATCTGGTCTTTTTCGGAGATTTGAATTTGGTTCCATCTTTCAAAACACGTTTACCTTCCAATAAGACTCTTTTAACAGTTGACAGTGGAATTCCTGTCGATGTCGATACCAATTGGGCTGATGTAGTCACACTTGACATGTCTTTATCGTTCATGTCTTTAAAATAGCTATTTAAATTACACAAAATTTCTTTTACTTGGCTATTTAATGGTTTCCGTATTTTGCGCTTATTTGTGTTGGCATCCATTTTACTAACACTTATATCAAACAAAAACAAAATAATATTAAACACGTCACGCTGCAGTCTGTACAAGAGGTGAAGTGCGTGTACGTGAATGTACACTCACACAAATGCAAAGCTCAGCTTATACCTCGCGGACTGTACCACCCTTTTTCTACTTCTTCGTCTCTCTATTCTCCAATCTCTCATTCTATTCTGCGGTTGCCTGCAAGAAATCCATTGTTACAGTCAGCAATTGCTGTTTTTTATTTAATGTTAATTATTTTTTGTTAATTCCAAATTAAGTGATTACAAAAAGCTGTAATTTTGAACCCAACGAAATTAACACAAATACGAGTAAATACCTATTACAAATTAAACCTATTATTCGATTCCCACCCAGTGCAAATATCTGTTTGATGAATTCAAATATTTGTACAGTGTCTGTGTGTTTCTATGTATTTCTATATATCTGGCCGCCATAGTACAAGCTTTGCTTAGTTTGGAGTCAGATGGTATTGTGTGCGAATTGTCCAACGATATTTATTATTTAAAACTAGCAGCACGCCGCGCCCTTAATCGCATAATTCCCGTGCACGTAAAAAAGTAGCCCATGTTTTTCCCAAATAAAATCCCACTGGTCCCAACAAAATCCGATATGGTTGAGCAACAAACATCCTAACTTTCGAATTTATAATATTAGTATGATTACTCTCTGTTACAATGTTGAATATAGGTCAAGTGACCACAGTCGCTGCAGCAAAATTTTAATAAAAGCGATGCAACGATGTCAAACATCAAACTCAAGAACTTGATAATTAAAAACTGAAAATTGGGAGCTGCTGTATCCATAGAGTAGATAACGTGTTTGGCGGAGCGCCAGGTACCTAACTATCCAGCATTTGGGTCATTTCGTAGGTATCCCGCATTTCGAAAAGGTTTCCTTCATTTCGGAATGAAAATAGTTATCCGACTAATATTGTAAATGTTAACGTTTTGATGTTTATTGCACCATCACATCGGAACGGCTCAACGAAACGGGTTGAAATTTGGAACACAGTTAGATTATGGTCTGGAATAGCACATAGGAAAATTACGATTAAAACCACGCACCGCTGCTAATAATGTACTTTTGCATTAATTCATCATATTGCATATTTATTGCTACTAGTATAGAGTACACATCATTTCTAGAGTAGGCGTTTGGAAGGCTTCCTGTTTCTCAATTGGTTCAATAGTACAAATTAGTAACCTTAAGTTGTTGCCTGTCTTAACTTGCAAAGTATTTGGTCACAGAATGCCGCGCTTTTATTTTTTAATTCTTAAAGTAGTTACAAACTAACGTGTGTCGTTTGTGCGTAACTTACTTATAACAGTTCAGTTCAAGTGTTACTTGTACAAATACTTCTAACGTGCATTTCATTTTCAATTGGAATTTCAAAAGATTTAAATACAAGGGTACACACCGTCAAATTAATCGAATAACCTCGGTACTCGGTACTCGGTGCAAAGGTGCCTGTAACGCTGACGGCATCACCCAGCTGAATAGCGATAGCTAACCTTTGCGCCAAATATGAGCCGGAGCGTAAAATACTAGTTCTTTAGAAAAAATACTAAAGAAACAAATAAAACCTGAAACCTGATCCACGACTTTTTAAACCTCATATTATATTATCATTAAAAAGTTATCTTCTCTACTCAAAACTGATCTTGTAACCAGTTCAGAATATTTACTCAGTCATATGAAAATAGACCTTATTACACGCTTGTTTAAGCATTTTTTTAAGTCTTTAGAGTGCACTGCGATGTTAATCTTTAGGACTTGTTGGTAAAATTCCGTAGTTATGTGTTGTTTAAAAAACCTATGATTAACTTTAAATAATACCAGATAGATATGAAACGTAGCGCGATGCTTAATTTGGTCCACCTTTTGTTTGCGTACACTCTTGACTCATCGTCACGTTCACTGTCATCCACCACTTCTGTAGTCACTTGATGATATTTTGCTTGCATTTTATCAAATAAATAATGTTAGCACTATTACCACTGATCGATTAGATTAGTAAAATTTTAGTAACAAAACAAGTAGATATAAAATAAAGCCAAACGCGAACGCCAGAGGCAAGCACCAGAAAAAGTTGCTAACGCTCGGATCAACGTCCCCTTCATCTCCCTCAACGTCTACCGTAACTCGAGCCATACTGCTTTTAGACTGTTTTATCTTAATAAAGCAATCTGAATGACTATTTAATTATACTATTTTCACTTAACTTTTTAACGGCCAAAGTCTTCAATAACAAATTTAATTTTCACTTTATTTCTCAATTTTATTATGATGAACGTACACTTCTGTAATGATCACGATTTGATACAAAACCTTTCAAAAGGAATATTTCAATTCAATCACAGTCCAGTCCGTAACTCCAAAAGTCCGCCACAAACAGGACCCGGCAGCCACATTGTATGAGCCGAAACGGCCGTCACAAGAGCAGTCCTTTATCGATTTTCACGTCCACGATGTCAAAACATCCAAAATTAGAGCACATAAAGCGAAACAGTTAACTTTTGCGAGCCGCGAGTGACCGTGCACTTTAATAAATTTATCGTTTTCATTCGCCGGAGCCATGAATATTTAGAAGCTATGTGTGGTCGAGCGTCCTCATTGAATCCATTCAAAAAAGCCGAATTAAACTCAGCTCACGGGAGTTGGTACGAGTACGTAATAAAGCGGACGACGGCTCAACAGAAACTACCTCTAAAAGTTACTGGAGGTATTCACGTGTGAACCGACTGCCAAAATATTTTACCCACTACATAATTTTGCTAACACACGCGAGGATAACTCAAAACTATTGTTAATTCTTCTCATTAAAGTCAGACTGGGTCGTGAGCAATGTGTGCTGGTAAAAAAACTATGTAATTAAAATAAGTTCGTAAATACTTAGTCTGACCTTGGCATTGGCGAGAATCCGACTAACTGCCATAGAACTAGATTGAATTTGTACGTTTTCGTTGATCGTAAAGGTATTTATTGAATCTTTTAGGTAAGGATTATGGAAGAATTGAAGACTCTTAACAATAACATAAAATGTTCAATGGTGGTTAAATAATGGTTTGTGTTTTGCATGAGCATTTAAACTAAAAAAAGGTTTTTTGAAGACCTGCGAATTACTATTTGTAAATTGGTACAAAATTTACTAAGGCGGAAATATCTGAGAGCGTTTCTGCGACATGAAATTTAAATTTCTTTGTTATTCATAGTCTAACAGCAGAACATGATATAACACATAGTTAATAAAATATTTATATACAGAAATGTTATCTGCTATGAAACAAAAACACAGGCTAACCTTTAAGTAGTTTTATTAACTAAGTTTCTCTGTCATTATTAATAATTTTGTCACCATTATTTTAGCTCAAAGTCGAGCACCACCGTATTGTCTACATGGTGAATCAACTGACACTCAAGTATATCCTGAGGAAATATCTTGTTACATAATCGTTTTCTTGGAACATTATCTTATCTTTTAATTAAAACAAATAACAATGAGGCTCCAGTATGTTATTTAATAAATGCGGCTAAGTGGAGGCCAAGTCGAAGGCTCACCTCAAAATTCTCAAAGCGTAGCCAAATAACATTTCACATCTCTTTCTAACACACAGGACCCTCGCAATCTCTCACTCTCACAATATTTGCTTCTTACCCGAGTGAAATGTATATTTGGTAAATACATAATAATATATAATAGGTATCGCACACGTGTTTAACGATTATGTTTTTCTCTTCTATATTCATAAGGGAGATTGTTTCTTGGCTAATTGAAGCTCATACATTTTGTATGTTATGGTAATAAGGGAATAAATACTTATATGGGACGAGCGGTTTGCTTAGCTTTGGATAATATGGAAAACCCGATTAAACTACATTCATAAAGAACAAATCGATTAGATGTATTTTATGAAATTGTTTTATAATGTTAGAATTTGTAGTTTAAACACGGCTTAAGTTGTGCTGAAACTGCTAGTGGAGCTAAGCTATGGTTTTCTAGTAGCGAGAACATACTCGTACATATGATTTCAGAAGCGTGAGGCTCGAATCCCGACTGAACCTGTGAGTTTTTCCAATGCATGTTTATATATTTGTCATTACCACTATTTTACACAGTGAAACAAAAGATCGTGAGGAAACAGGCAAGTTTTTAAGAAAATATCTTTAGGTGCAATATGTTACCATATCAGCCAATACCTACGTACTTGGCTATCGTGGTGGAATATGGTCTTTATTTTTTGCTTTTGTGAGATGGATCCGAGGCCAAGCAGTAAAAAATGAGAGTGTACTGCTTATGCTGCATTGTTTACATTTTACATTTCGTAAATCTCTAAAGAAACTTACATTAAACTTACAATACGAATTTGATCTAAAACGGTATATTAGCCGTATTAGTAAGTTTTCCGCGACCAAATGTCCTTTATGCAATGCTACCCCGGATTTCCAAAAATCATTTTTGTCTTTCAAATTTCATTCTAAGAATCAACAAGAAAAATACGCGCAGTTTACCGACTCATGAATGAGAGTTATTGTGTAGATTGTTAAACTCAAAGCTCAATACAAAAAATATTTTTCCGCTGAATAATACGTAGGCTTTCAATCATTCTGCCCGATGCGAGTCTACCAAAGTCAAGGCTAGCAAGAGGCATCACACAGATGACGTCAGCACTTTATGTGCAGATGTATTCTTGTGACGTCATCGATTTCTTCATTTCGGGAAAAGCCTGGTAAGATAGAGCGCTGATATCTTTGCACTCAAATAATCTTTTTATAAAAAGCTATACATGTAGGCATACTTTAGTATGCACTTGGTCAGAGTGATGTATTATGAGTCCTAGGTGTTAGAAAAGTACCTAACAGTTATAAAATGCAATATTCATATTTTAGTAACTAACAATAGAGTTTGTGAGTTTAGTAACTTTGACTTAGTCAAAGTTAAAGTATTTTATAAGTAGGTAAATATAATGTGATACGTCAGAATGCAAAAACTAAAAAGTTGTCTACTGCGCCACATGTGGTCTTAGGCGGGGTGTAAATGAGGTAAATGATGACACATTTTGTGTCCTGAACTACTAGCTACCGATGAATATTTGTTTTCTATAGAACCTGTATGAAATCATCCACTTGAGGAAATGTAATATTTTTGTGCTAGTAGCAACTGAACGCAAAAATACTCATCGACAATAAAAAGCGGTCTATCAGTAACTAGAAACTAAAAGTGTCGACGTTTGCGCAGCGCCTGATGTTTCATTTTGTTAGATAGATTTAATAATGATAATATGTCATGTTAATAATTTGACAAAACTAAAATACAATGAGAACTTAATAATTTAATATAATTTGACCCAAGCTCTTTTTCACCCATTTGTCACCCATATCTATGTTCTGAAAACTCCTATTACGAGAAAAAAGAAAAAAAAAAGACTTTTTTTTTAAATAAAAAGTGACCGAGATGAACATGACATGTGTCTGATGGTAAGCAACATGCCTGCCACATAACAGCACAGTGACACGCAGCTATTGGAACATGAAGAGTCCAAATCATTACCTAGCACTGCACTGCACTCGTCACCCAGAGATCTAAGATGTTATATCTCTAAGCCCTGTAATTTCTCTGGAAACATTGCCCTTCAAAACGGAACACAGTAATGTGCCTGGCAAAGGTGTGGTCTGGTGACAGATTTTATAATCGGGCGGTGTTGACAATTAATTTCAAAAAATATTTTTTATTAAAACACAAATAATTTTACTTCATCTTTAAAACTTTTGTTTTTTCCGTTTTCCAGTAAACACTAAAAAAATAGCTGCTATATACTTCTCCAGGTGGACTTTGCTAAGAGTCCTACCACTACTACTGTGACTTAAAGACTGACTGTTATTATTATACTGTAAAAAGTACTGGTACGCAATGAGGATACTTGTACGCGATAAAGTTAATTTATCTGATTAGTTAGTGAATGTTGCTAAATTTGTTTCGTCTAATCTCACTAATTACAAAATCATGAATTCCCAATATCTGGCTAAACTTTACATCACTGCTTAATCCAAAGTGTTCTGCTTACGTAATCTATGGACTTGTAATGCCAGAAGGGAAGTAGAGCATGCCCTTAGGGATATGGTATTACCGGTGTTTTGACAAGAACCGTATATTTAAGGTATTGTTTAGGTACTTGGTTGTTTAATGAGTATTTTACTCTATTAAGTGTATAGTGGACTTGGAAATACAATTTCAGAATAGATAAATTGTGGCAATAAAAGCCTATTGTAAATCTTATTGTCCTACTGATATTAGAAATGTCAAAGTTTGAATGTTTGTCGTTCAATATTTTTTATAGTAAGAAATTACGGTAACGGGAACTAAGCGGGGAGAACCGCAAGGTTCTGCTAATAAATCAAAATTTTCATCAAGCCATGGTGGCCTAGAGACGAGAATATTTAATTTCCTAAGCATGAGGTCATTGTTTTAAATCCTGCCTGCAACTTTTGAGTATTTTTCCCAGTAAATATGATAGAAGTACAAACTAGGTACACATGATGTACAAGATTCGCTTAAAGGTTTTAATTGCAAAGTAAGTTAGGAACCCGGCATTTTCCAAAAACTTTCCAAAAACATTTTCATCTTGAGGATATGTGGCACCCATATGTGGCACATGCTCAGCGTGGTAGGTTATGACCCTGACTGTCACCTTCTGAGAGAAGACCGAAGTTCAGCAGTGGGAACATAAAGTGGATCGATTATATTTATACTACCATTTCTCAATCGATATTATCGGCCCTAATACTAAGTTGAAAATTACGCGTAAGCTCATACTCGTTATTATGAGAACTACACTGGTATAAAGGTTTTACCCGTGTAGAACCCGTTCTGAAATGTTCGCGCCATAAAAGTAGCCTATTTGTTCGAAGCTGTTATCTGTGTTCCAAACTTCAACCTGATGCGCTCCACCGTTCCGACGTGATTCATCTTTAAACATCCAATCTTTCGTATGTTTAATTATAGGTAGGATGTTGTAATTTAAAGACAAAGCTTAATACAAATACCTACATACAACGATCGTCTAATATACGATACCTACTATAATGTAAGTTAAGGAAACTTGTGGAACTGCTTATCGTATGCAAGCTCTCAGCAATCTCTTAGCCGGCTCTACTTCGGTAAAATCGATACCCGAACAGGGAAGATGTTTACTCAAACTATAATTAGTCAAGATGTTCGTCTTGACTAATTGGAACGGGAAAATGGCGTTTGAGTTATAGCAGCTATTTTTTGAGTGTTTACTGGAAAACGGGAAAAACAAAAGTTTTAAAAATAAAGTAAAATTTTGTGATTAAAAAAAATGTTTTTTTTGGAAATTAATTGTCCGTCCGATTATAAAATCTGTCACCAGACCACACCTTTGCCAGTTATTCTACCGTCAAGCAGTAATGTGCAAACATTACTGTGTACTGGGTTGAAGGGCAATGTTTCCAAAGAAATTACAGGGCTTAGAGATATTAACAACTTAGATCTCTGGGTGGCGAGCGCAGTGCAGTGCTAGGTAATGATTTGGACTCTTCATGTTCCAATAGCTGCGTATCACTGAGCTTTGGTAGGCATATTGTTTACCATCAGGCACATGTCCTGCTCGTCTCGTTACTCTTCATTTAAAAATAATAAAAAAACTGCCGCGTGGGATTATAATCTCACGTTAGTTAGGAGGTTAGGTTAGTTTGTAATCTGATGATTTTTTACAATTTAACGGTGACATAAATATCATAATGGAACAAAAAAATAAGTAGTTCGCCATTTTGGATTGCCTGCCATTTTAAATTTAGAATGATGTCATTTAAAACCATGCATTGTCGCATTACTCCGAAAGATTGTTAGAACACGCCAGTTTGCTCAAGGGGTTTTTCCTGTCAATTCAATTCAAAGCTAAATGGGACGCACAACTTCCAGCCTTGAGGTGGCCTGCTAAAAGTGCTACCTACATTTGATATAGTCGGTCCACCCTAACTTAATTTAACATGTAGAACAAAATAACTTTAGCTTTCATAGGAAGACATTCTTCTTCTAAGGTTATACAAGAAGGAATAACACTCCAATATCTAAACATGCGACATTATACCCCTCGTTATTATCACAACCGAATAGGGGTCGTGTAATCTCACAGAATCAACGTAAGTAGGTATACCTAAAAAAATATCATCAAATCGACAGACGCTCCCGAGAAATCTAGGCAGGAAAATTCGACGAACATTTTTCTCTCGACGATTTTTACGCACTTATTGCCATTTATAAATGAGGTTGTATTAAGTCAACCGTTTCCTCTCCACTCCATTTAACAAGGATTCTGTTATTCCACGTGTGCTGACGAATCTTGCTGGTAGAAATTAAAGTGTGTCAAATTTGGGTAAGGTTCAGAAACCCGCGGCAACGTAGGCTTCCTTTTGGTCCCATTCCTCTCACGTTGCTTTGACATTGTTGGCCTCTTTCATGTTAAAAATTCCGTTAGTAGTAACGTCAGTCTGGATTTTAAACGAATCCTGCACTTTTTGTATTTAGTTATTTTGATACTTTAAGTAACAAATAGAGTTTTTGAAGTGAAAACTTCTTTAGGCGCGCTATAGACAGAATTTTCGTAGGCTGTGAAATGGATTCATCAATCGTCACGCTTGGATATGATATATGATAATGGATCGGATCGGATATGAAATCTTCGGGTAAACTCGGTAAAAACGGCCAGGTAGGTACCAGGGCAACAGAAACAGTAAAGAGTTTCGATTACCTACCTCCAACAGCCCAGCGTTTATCTCCAGATACCAGGACAACAGAAATATAAAAGAGTTGCGTTTGCCCCTACTAGGTACCAGTACCAGGGCCATAGAATAGATAATACAGATAGAACGGACACTCCCCACCCCCCGCCAGTTTCAAGCTTTCTACCCCGCAAGGACGCGAGAATCACTCAACGAAGGGTTATATCGGACGATAATTTTCTATGAGAATACGACCATGATGCTGTATTATTTAACAAAATGGTACCAAATTTTTCGTCTATTATACGAAACAAGAATAAGAGATTTTTGATTTCATAAGAATTTCTACAAAGATTGAATCATTTTTATAAACTATTCTGGTTAGAAGTACGCGCCAACACTGAAGTCCTGTGACGAAATTATTAAACTCGTTGTTTTTAAGCTGCGGCTTTCGTTAATAGTTGTGAAATACGTCAGTGGCGCCAATAACGTATGGTAACGAGTGATGGCGCGGAGTAGGTATAGTTCGCAATTCACGAAGTCACTAGTCACTAGTGTTGCCAATTTAGTGGATTTTTTTACTAAGATTACTACTATTCAGATTTATTGATAAGTGATTATTTCTTAGCATTCAACCGACTCAAAAAAAAGAAACAGGTTCTATATTAGACTGTCTGTACTTTTATGTGCGTCCATGTATATATTATGTCGGTCAATAGTGAACAATGAATATAGGATTTCATCTAGTAAGTAGTATGCTTATTTAAGATTTCGCAACAACCGTTCATTAAAACCAGTAAGAGAATACGAGTACATTGACTATTGGAATGGATAGTTCCAAAAAAAAATAACGATATTTTTAAACTAAAACTTATTCAGTAATTAACGGCTTTGACATTGACTTATAAACTTTACCGGTTCTTATTCAGTAATTAACGGCTTTGACATTGACTTATAAACTTTACCGGTTCTAGTACTACCGGTACTACTACGATTTAGTTTCATTTTTAACCAACTTCAAAAAAGGAGACGGATCTCAATTCGTTTATATGTTTGTTACGTGATAGCTCCATTTATTGTGAAACAAAGGACATAAGCCCAAATCACATTGAAAAAACCCAGGTGCCACACCTGGGTTTTTTGATGTACCTCGGATTTTAAGTTATTAGTAATAATATTCTAAACTATCATCATCATCCGTTTGAGTGGCTAACCTGCGTTTCTTTGCCTGTAGAAGTTTTGTAGAAGTTCGTGTCAAAAGCTCGTTTTATGGAACAAAATATATTGTATAATTTGGTGTTAATGATATAAAAATAATATATACCGGCTGAGTCATAAAGATATATATCAAACAATGCACGAATATGCTTAGGTTCTTTTCGCGATGGGTGGCCTTGGAATTGAATTCAAATTTAACGAGTGTAAGTAAAATAATTCATGATAATACGCTTATTTTTGGTAATGTACTTTGGACTTTGTATTCAATTGTCAGTATGCTTACATCGCGGGTCAAATCTGGACAAGTACTAGCACAAGCACAGCACTAGCATAGGCCTGGGATATGAGGCGTACTTGAAGAGAGGTATATGCTAAGATGTTATGATGATGATGATTACATCGGATTGCAAACAGTATTGGTGAACTTTTAAAAAAAACGCCTACAAAACTACACTGATAAAAAAACATGTTAGCCACTAATTTGGGTTATGGGAGTGGTGTATTTTTTTTTCCTAAAATATATTTGCATACAATTATTAGACTTTTTTGAGATTAGATACAATTATTTTGTGCCGAGGTCAGGGTACGATTTGGGCCATGTCTTCTATGATGTTTCTTTTTTTTTTGGTAGATCATAGTTTTGAAATATGAAAACAAAACTAAAAATTACTTTCGTTTATTTTTGTTCAAGTTTTTTATGATCGTCGTTGAAATTTGGTCAAGTAAGTTTCTGAATTTAATTTAAAATTGAAACCGATTTTTGTTTATTCGGTGCAAATTCACAATATTTAAAGTTTTATGCAATCCTTACTATAATGCGAATAAATAAATCACTATTTATCAACATACAAAAGTAATATTCTTTTAAGCATTAGTAATAAATTAAATCCGGAACTAGCAACATTATCGGCCATAGTTGATAACAATTCGAAATGTTTGTTTACAACATTTAATTTGGAGTTTTGAGTTGAAAAATCATGTGCTTTCTCTTTACTGGTCGCTGACATGATGTGTTAATAATTAATAAGTAGTTTGTGCAGTGTATAATACTCTGATATACCTAGTAAACTGTGATAACGCCTTTTAATGCATCTTATGAACTTAGTTATAGCTAATCTAATGTTCTGTGACTAGTCTATAATGAAATACGCGAAATATGTGGAGTGATTAATTAATATATTGTCAGAATAAAGTTTTCTCTTTGGGTAAGTGTACTTAACTTACTAAAATAATTTAGTAACCCTAGATGACACGCACACATGCGTAAATGTGTTCGAACGACATATGCGTAGTTGTGTGAGTGTAGGTATGTCAACTGCACCGTCTGTATAGATTTTAGGCCGAGTGTCCGGGGTGTGCCAGGGCAACAGCAAGTTTTCACTTCTATCGGCAGTTCCTATGACTGCCAATTTTTTTAAAGATGTGTCTACCTTGTTTATTGGTAGAAAAATATTTACAGAATTCTAAATTTGTTCAGCAAATCGCTTTTTAATCAAGCTCAATCATGCGGTGTAAGAATTTTTGCCAAAACAACAATTTAAATGTAACGTAGATTACTTTGAGCCGTAGACGGAGCTACGAAATGCTACGCAAAGCATTTCGTAGTTTGGGTTGCCTTTGACCGTGCTAGACGAAACCAAAGCTACGACAAGAAATTTAATTGCAATTTCGTAATTTTAGATGGTCAGTAGATGTTATGCACATGAATTCTTTGTCTTGTCAATGGGAGCCCTAATAAGCGCTGTAACTCTCAATAGGGATACACTATTGTGATTAGGACCTATTAGGAACTGCTTCCGCCACCGCATTGTCTTGATTCTAATCACAACGCTATTGTATATTTGAAGAATTAGATAATCAATTTATTAATTATAATTAAATTATAATAAAAAAAAATGATGTGCATTTTTTTTTCTGCGGATAAAAAAGGCAAAGTTAAAGACTATATATTGAATTATATATATATTGAATTTCATTGGACGAGACTATTGCGTACGTATAGTGTTTTAATACAATGGTGAAGAGGTTTTGTTTTCCTTATTTAAAATTACATTCATCGACTTACTGAACGATGCCGTAGTGGTCTAGCGACAAGACCTTCTGATTTCGCCAACGTGAGGTCGTTTGTTCAAACCCCACCTGTACTTCTGAGTAATTTTCAGATGTATGGTACACGTTTGCCTTCATCGTGGGGAAATTGAAATTTTCAAAAAATAACTTTTTATTTGGATGGCCTTGACTCACTTCTAGTGAGAACAGTGTATATAAAGAGCTATAAAATATAAATATATGTTGTTTCGTTCGTTCTGGTTGACTCATTAAAATGGCAAGTTACGGCTGGCCTAGTCGGGAGAACCGCGACTGCCGATCTGGAGCAAACAGTTCAATCACCACGCGCACTACTGTCTGTTTGAAGACAATGTCCCTAACTTGAAAACGGTGGACAAAAACAACGTGAGGAAACCGACACCTACCCTAGAATATTTCGAGGTCATGTGTCATCCATCAGCCCGCACTAAGCCAGCATGATTGGTTATACCCTTGACTCTCTTCTTTTGAAAGAACGTGCCGAGTCCTAGCAGTGGAAACATTTAGTGGGTTTCTTATACTATAGAGACGGCACATTTATACCAATTCACTTGAAATTAGTATGGGACTAACAATTGATTCCCAATTTGCAGAACAATAACCGTGTGGTCCGAAGCGACCACACGTACATTGTCGCTTCACCGGGCTCGATGAATGCGGTGCGTATAAACGTGGTTCAAACCGACGATGCGTTCACGGGGAATGAAGCCGGTCGTGCCATTACGATATGATTGACAACCCTGACAAGCCTTCGGCGAATTATAGGTCATTCGCAATAATTGCCGCCAATAACAACACAATATGCACGTACATACGCATTCATTCCCGAGCTACACTAAGCTGGCTTTTTAAGCTAGGCGAGTAAGCTAGCAAGCTATTAGGTACTTGTAGCTTCGTGTAGACAACACACTAGCATTGCGTAGTGTTGTCTAGTATAACTGATTTATTGCCGTATAACAAAACTTTCAACAACAACATCACAACATCAACAGCCCACTAAACGTTCCCACTGCTGGGCCTCGGGGCTTTCTCTCGCAAGGAGAGAGTTAAGGCCATAATCCACCACGCTGGCCCAGTGCGGGTTAGCGGATGACACGTGACTTCGAAAGATTCTAGGTACATGTCGGTTTCCTCACGATGTTGTCCTTCACCGTTTTAAATTAGCGGCATTACGCATATGACTTCGAAAAGACAGTGGTGCGTGTGGGGTTTGAACCCGGGGTCTCCGGATCGGCAGCCGCCGTTCTCCCGACTAGACCACCGTAACTTAACTTAACAAAACTTTACTTAAACTCAATTTGAATTTGTTTGTTTGTTTGTTTGTACTCAAATAACTGTTGAGGCTTGCATGAGTTTTAAATGTTTGTGATACAGCTGCAATAGATTTAAACTTCCAGGTAAGGAGTAATTGAGTAAAACAAAACATTATAATGTAGAGGTGTATTTGTGTACCTACTACTACCAGTACCCTGTGATTTCACCTGCGTTGTTCCCACTCCCGTCATGTGCCTGCATTAAGTAGCCTTTGTGATATTCCTGGCTATATTCTAATTTCGTTCTAAATCTCAACCTGATTCGTCAACAATTCCGTCGTGGTTGACCAATAAACAACATATTCCGCGTCAATTATTTTTATAAATGGACGCGACCTATCTCGGTAGAGTTGGGTAATATGGGTAAAACCACAAAGGTTAAATGGCTGATAGCCCAGAAAGAAATAAACAGAAATGAAATTACTTTAAAAATAACTCTAGATTGGTCCATAGTCCTGAGTGTGCCCGAAGATTTTTATCATTCCCGAGCGTGACACTAGAATTCAATTCACAGCCCACTAAAAATCTGTCTGTAGCGCGCCAAAATAAGTTATCATTTCAATAAAATAAAAATTGTGGGCCTACATTAAGAGAGACTAATTGAATGAATATTAATGTCATAAGGGGGATTTTCGAGAATTGTTTTCGTCGTGAATGTTTATACGCCGCACACCCTCCTAATTCCACGTTCCTAAGAATTCTGTCCATAACGTGTGTTATTTTACGTTAGTTTGTTCAAGGAGTTAATGCATTTCACATAAATGGGTCATAAGGACAAGAGTTTTGAAATATTAATCGTTATTAGCAGCTGAATTTCATACATTTGCTTAAGATTTACGCGAACCAAAAAGCGGAAAAAGTTTCGGGTAAAATCAGACCCGAAGAAAAAGTTAAGTCGGACTGGACTGACTATGTCAAACATGAGTTACACGTACATATATTTATTTAAAATGTATAATAACCACGTTAGTTTTCATACTAAATCTATCGAGCACATGATAATAAATTTTAGAACTAGATCCATTATTTTAAAACGCTAGGGAACACACATAATATAAACACAATTCATTTTACTTTAACACAATTTAGACTGAAATTAAACTTTAGTTTAGTTTTAATTTAAAAAGTTTTAAGTTAATTTTTTTATTTTTATTTTGGAAGTCTTCTCGTGGTACCTTACAGCAATATGGAATGATAATGGCACACCACTACGCTACTACTTTTAATCCCGAAAAATTAAGTACACAACCGATACTATTCAAACATAAAACGTCGTCGCGATTATAGATAGATAGATAGATAACTCTTTATTGTGACACAAAGAAAGGAAAAAATTACAGAAAAACACAATATAAACTAGCTAGCTATGATTATTATGAAATACTAGCAGCCCGTTCCAGCTTCGCTCAGATAATAACCTAGATACCAACTGCAGCGCCATCTGCCGGGCTGATTTGTGAATCTAAACCATGGAGGGCCCTACCCAAACGCATACAGAAAAATCATTCAAATCGGTTCAGCCGTTTAGGAGGAGTTCACTAACAACGAAAAGTGGCATTGATTTTTATATATATATAGATAGAAGATAGATAGATAATCATTTCAGTGTTCGAAGTGATAATAATGAAATCTGAAAAAGTATCCTTCTATTACTACACCTAAAGGGATTGTTTTAAATTGGTTTTATAATTTGATTTCGATAACGGGCATCGCTGTAGCCTATTACAACTGGAAACCAGTGTTTTTATTCCAAAAAAGCTGTTTTAAATAAAACATTTGAAGTATATTATATCCGGCCGAGAACATGACATGTAGTATGAAAGTACACAGGTAAAAGTTTGTCGTCGCTACTGGCTTAACTGTAAAGGAAAACATCGTGAACAAACAGGTATGTTTCAACAAAGACATCTTTAAAATATCACCACTAATAATTTAGGGAATCCGCACGATGCACCGCGGGGCATAGCTAATACAGAGAAAAGATAAATAAATAAATATTGGTGGACAATTCACACACAACACCATCTGACCCCAAACTAAGCAAAGCCTGTATGATGGCGACCAGATAGCTGATATGATACTTATATAGTTTTAGATACATACTTATTATACATAGAGACACTTAGACACAGTGCAAACATTTGGATTCATCACACAAATATTTGCACTGGGTGGGAATCGAACCCACGACCCTCGGCTTCGCAGGCAGAGCTCTACCAACTAAGCCTCGTGGCTTAGTCTATTAGATAAGAAAACTTTTCATTGAAAGCCACAACACAGTAGAATATAATAAATGCATCAAAATATAAACGATGACATTTAAATTAGCGGTCTTATAGCTTAGAGCGATCTCTTCTGTGCAACCATGGACGCATTGCATAAATATGACAGATCCTACGTCAGATATGGCATAACAAGCGTTTTAGGTTTTTTTTCTAAAATAACTTGTACGACGTGCTGAGTATAGTGCTGAGTGATATTTCCCCGCAAGGGTGCCGGCGTTGGATCGAAGTCGTAGAGGGAGTGCCAAGAGTGACCCCGCGACTTTGTCCCACTGCTATGCCAGAGAAACCTGTGGGAGTTTTAGTCGGTAGGGGCACCACTTTTAGTGGTGTCGAGCCCGACACACCTGCCGTGTCCCTACACGGTGGACGGTGCATCAATGCATTTCCCGCACAATAAAAAAATATATATGGCCTTTAACATTCTACTAATGTTATAAACGCCAAAGTTTACAAGAATTTATGGATGTACGATTGTACATATGTTTGTTACTCTATCACGCAACTACTGAAGCTGTAGGGGTTTGGATGAAATCTAGTACATATGTAGACATATAATGGTCTAGAATAACATATAGGCTACTTTTTAAACCGAGAAAACAACGGGATACGGAACATAACGCTGCTAGTACACGATAAAAAGATGCTTTAAATAATTAACTTTATGTAATTGACTTCAAGGTATAACAAAAATCATGTCGCCATGTCGTCATCATGGCACATTTTGGTAATGACGTCACGCTGATGACACCGTCCTTTGTTCAAACACGGCCTTGGCAGACAGCAACCCTTCTGAACTTGTCTGACTTGTCATTTTATGTGATTGATCACCAACCTTTTGTGCGGTAAGGTTAGAGCGATAGTTTATGAGTGCTGGCGAAGAAATGTAGAGTGCATTTTGTTGTGTCTTTGATTCGTTATTCGATAAATTGCGGAAAGTTATCAGTTTGAGTTACGGCTACTCTAGTCGGGAGAACGGCGACCACGGATCTGACGCGCTCCACTCTGTCTTTTCGAAGTTATGTGCGTAATGCCGCTAACTAATTTTTTTTTAAATAAAGAGTAACGAGAAGAGCGAGACATGTGCCTAATGGTAAGCAACATGCCTGCCACATAACAGCACAGTGACACGCAGCTATTGGAACATGAAGAGCCCAAATCATTACCTAGCACCGCTCTGCGCTCGTCACCCAAAGATCTAAGTTGTTATATCTCTAAGCCCTGTAATTTCTCTGGAAACATTGCCCTGCAAACCGGAACACAGTAATGTTTGCACATTACTGCTTGGCGGTAGAATAGCTGGCAAAGGTACTTCCCCAGGCGGACTCTGCTAAGAGTCCTAGCACCACAGAGTCGGTACACTACATAATGACGGTGAACGAAAACATGGTGAAGAAACCGAAATGTACCTCGAATGTTTTGAGGAAATGTGTGAGGAAATCCACTAATTCGCACGGGCCCGCGTGAAGGATTATGCCCTTGACTCTGTCAACTTTACAATTTTGTAGCCCTCCCCGTTCTTTACGTCACTTGCAAATTGTCAGATTAGTGGAATATACACTTTTTATCATGTTATTAACTCAGCCTACCCTAATCTGACGAGGTCGAGAATTTGTGATGATAAATTTTATTTTTTATCCTTTTCCTTTTATACTTATCCATAGGGACTGCGGATAGAAGTGAAAACTAATAAATTCCCAATTGACTGTAATTTTTTTTTGTCAGTGAGAAAGATTAAAGTACGTACTTAACATTTCCAAATACACACATACAACATTCGGCTTTATAGCATCAGTATAATTGGCAAATAAATATAATATTAGGGTTTTATTAGGGTTCAAAATATTAAACAGCCACCACCAATCTTCATCGCAAATAAAACGATGTATTTTATTTTGATCGATACTACAGCTACAAAATTGAGTTTGGAAAAACTTCCAGTTAATTCTTGAATGTAAAAAGAATGCCGTGCATTGAAAACCCTGTAAAATGTTTTAAAATAAAGTACTCGTAATCCATTTTAAAACGGTCAATCGGTGTGTATTTGCAATTAACCGCAATCTCCACTGATGTTAAACGACGATGCGGTCCATAATGGAGCAAACCTAACCCTACCTTACCTATACCTATACCTTTGCACTCTTGACTTGAAGGCACCCAAGCTATATCCATAAGGAAATACCTACTCAGACATACAACAGGATCCGAATAAAAAACAATTGGGAGTCATAGGAACTGCCAATAGAAGTGAAAACTTACAGAGTTTGATAGCTTACTTTGGAAACTACACGGGTGTAACCGGAGGGCGTGGCCTGGCCATCATGGCATGGCCGTCTAGAAATGGGTCAGCATTTCCCATTGGCTTACGCATTTCTAGATGATGGCCAGACCATGCCCTTTCAGCATTTGCCATTGGCTGACGCATTTCTAGATGGCCAATGGCCATGGTCCCGAGTTTACCCGAAGATTTCTTATCATACCCGAGCGTGACGCTAGAATTCAATTCACACCACACAAAAAATCTGGCTAGGCGCGCCTAAAGAAGTTTTTACTTCAAAAATCTATTTATGCAGAAGGTAAGTATGTGTACAATACGTATACACTCAGTATTGGCTTATGCTTCCAGATCTAAATACCTTCGACGCTATAAACTGATTTGCAGTTATGGAAATAGCTGTGCAATTGCGCATAAACCTATTATTACAGCAACAACATTGTGCTTTCAATAAAGTAATGCATGCATCGTTCCGAATGGCAACTCTAATACCAATTTACATCCATCAAACGACGATTAACGATCTCTAATTGTACTCGCCAGAGTAACCGCTAGTTTGTAGCAAAACTTTCATAAAATGCACCTTGAAACAATACCATAAAGTCTACTTTTCTTCTGTTTTTCCGATTTGTTGCGGTACATTTTGGATTTAGGCTCGGTAATTGAATATTCACATCCCGACGGCCGCCATTCGCCGTTTTGATGACTTGTCGCCAGCGGGTCTCGATCGTCTTCAAAACGGTCGTGATCGTAACCTTTGCTTAACAATTTACTCGTACAATTCGGATCGAGGAAGTGTTTACGATGATGGGGTCTTTGTAATAAAATCTTGAAACACACACCCGATCGATCAGCCACGTCAAATGACGATTTAGGTCTCAGTTAACTTGACAAATTCGTTGTTTTGTACAGGCCCGATACGTATTTACTTTGTATATTAACCATAATATTGGTCGATTTTACACACACAATACCATCTGGCCTGAAACTAAGCAAAGTTTGTACTATGGGAACCCGGTAGCTGATATAATACTCACATAGTTGTAAATACATACTTATTAAATATAGAAACACCCAAATAATTGATTTGAACTTCACCGCCATCTCGCCTGATGTTTAGTGAGCGTGCTTACCTAGAAAAAACCGATTCACTCTCGACTTGAGACTTGAGACTTGAGACTTGAAGACTCCAAGATTGTATCAATCGCTAAAAGCACCCAATGCCTAGCCGTTCTTATTACGAAAGTGGAATTAAACCTCATCCTCCAATTCTTTGGAATGTCAACCATGAAACAATCCCGCTTTACCGTGCTACGAGCTAGCTACGAGTACCTAGTCTGATATAAAAAGGGTAAGGTATTAAATTATAATTATGCATATTGAACATCCTGCGAAATGTATCCATCCGATAAAAGATTCATAACAGAAGAGTATCTCATAGATAAATAAATAAATAAATATTGGTGGACCATTCACACACAACACCATCTGACCCCAAACTAAGCAAAGCTTGTATGACGGCGGCCAGAGAGCTAATATAATACTTATATAGTTTTAAATACATACTTATTATATACAGAGTAACTTCGCGGCGATGTTCAAAACTTGTTTCATGTAACTTTTATAAAAAAAAACAAATATAAAATCTACAGTATCAAAGAAAAAGATATTTTGTTTGTTGTTTAAATCCTACTAATATTATAAACGAGAAAGTTTGTAAGTATGGACATATAGATGTTTGTTACTCGTTCACGTAAAAACTACTGAACGGATTGGGTTGAAATTTGGAACATAGATAGATTATAGTCTGGAAGAATACATAGACTACTTTTTACCCTACAAAAAACCGGGAACGGGTACTACGCGGGTGAAACCGCGGGGCGCCGCTAGTAAACTATTAGACTACAGGCTCGTGAACAAAATGTATGGGTCAAATGAACCACCAGGAGACCTATGTAGGATGATAGAAGGGTATAAAGTAATAAGATTCAGCACTACGTCGTCACTTGTAAGCTGTCCAACCGAGTGCAGTTGAAGAGGGGGAGTTGCAACCCTCGATCGTTTCTCCTTGTCGCATGATTTTTGTACGGCATTGCGAAACAATGAAATAGAAGAGGTATTACGTACCCCTAGCAGCTAGGGCTGCCGCTGCTCTTGCCTCAAATACGGTACCCTAAATTTGTTTGACATTACAGACGTCGAAATGTTATGTACCTACATATTTGAGGCATTAGCACAGTCTATTAAAGTAGTATTTCGTTTTACTATGTATTAGTGATTGAATAAGAGAGACTTACGTGTTATTAGCGGAGGAGAGCCTGCGGTGCAGGCTGCGCAGCGACATGGCGTACCCCTAGCAAGGCGGGCTGCCGCTGCCCTTGCCGCGCGGCCGGCGCAGCGCGCGCGCCCCGAAGAACGCGCCCTCCTCGTTGCAGGACTGCGAACGCTGCGCCGCCAGCATGCCCGCGCGCAGCGGCCGCACCCGCGCCCGCCTTCCCCACCCGCACCCGACCACCTCAATCTTGCCGCCGGCCACACCGTCCACGCGCCGTCACGCACCGCTCACACTCGCACGCACCATACGAAACTTATCACCACCCAAAACCGACTACAATCGACTCGACTCGATTTGACACTCGAGATACTAACTTAATCGCGACTTAGCTAAACTATTAATTGTATCGATTGAAGGCGCTTCGTTCGATTGATTCGTTTCTATATTTTTAATCGTACTCCTTCCTCCGGTTGAATCTGAAACAAATTAAAATTCGTAATGAGATGTACGGCTCGATGAATCGGAGGGAAATTGGGTTTGATCGACCCCGCGGTAATCGAATCGGCGCGCGTCAAAATTAATTTGTAACGTAAACGAACGTTCGCGGCGGCAATGCGGCTAATTTGTCGACGGAGAACGGAACCGCGGAAAATTTGCTGTCATAGCCCGAACACGGGTGACTCACAAAATTACACGTTCATAGTGTAATTGAATCACGAAATGATTTTGTTTTCGATTGTAATTAGAGTGGTTACGGGCGCTGAGGAAGTTTTAATGAAACGGTCATGCGGAGGTCCGCCCGAGTTAATCCTTTGAAAGCTTCTAATCCGGACGCCTGGTTACAAAATGAGCGCATTTAAAACACTTTTTACATTCGGTTCCGTGTCGAGGGTTGTGTTGTCACAATGTCGCAGGGTATAAAAATATCTAAATTCAAATGTCACATGTCATTATCGGTCGCCTTGTCTTTTTCCCATTACGGGGGACGGCACTCATTATCAAAGAAGCGTAGCGGGGTCGGGTTATGATGACCGGTACCGGCGTAGGTCGTGTTCTAATTTTCCTTTTTTATCGGTGCCCGTATGAGTCGAACGTTGGGCTTTCCAAATAATTTGTCTGTTTTTTTTTTAATTCTTTAGTAGGCTTGACAGCTATCTTGTCTGATTTCAATCTGCGTTACGTATGTGTTATACGATTGTAGATCGTAGAGGTCTACGGACGCATCTATCCATACTAAACAGGTTCAATGTTTAGTCGATTAACACCAGGCGAAATGGCGGTCAAGGGTAAACCTATTAAAGTTAAACAAATGTCGATTCATAAATATTATTCTTTTATGAAACCGATCAACAAGTTCCATAGTGTAAATAGGTATCAGAGATGAAAAACGCAGATTTATAATTAATTGAAATAAAATTAATTAAAATTTAATTACATACACAATGACAGTGACAATGTTCACTGTTATTGAAAACAATTCGTTTTAATGTTATAGGTGAGGTAAGACTCTTCATGTTCATTCTTTACGATTGAGATATACTAGGTAGTATGACACAAATTAGAACGAGTCTAAACAAATTAAGTCAACGAACTTAACGGTTCTGATGGTAGAAGTTAACAAGATGTCTTCCAGTAGACGGCGCGGCAAAATGGAAGGGACAGAAAAAATATCGAAACATTTTAACGAGTGTCGGGGACAGCTGGCGAGATTAGCGATTAAGTCGATTTTTTCATTAAAACTTGATCCGTGGAACTTCCCTGCGGGACGGTGCTATTGACGTTTTATCGCGATGTCTAGCCGGCGCTAGTGGGCTGCGGGTGAACTTTGCTGACGCCAGTTTTAGACTTCTAACGACATTTTTGATGCACTTTTACTACAACCAAACATTTGCTTATGGTAAAAGCAGCAGCACGTTATATGCCTGTTACCGTAAAATTGTAAAAACCGTTATAAAATAACTATCTAACTAACTAACTACGTCAGATTACAAAATAACCTAACCTACGTTAAGATTATAATTTCGCGTGTTAGATTATAATCTAAAGGTGTTGTCAAATTAACGTTGTCATGCTCTTTTCGGGGTTTCGGGCCCTTCACAAGTAAACAGTCAAAGTCGCAATGAAAATAAATAAAAGCGCGGTTTGGCAGATGATGTTTAAGGCCTCCTACACAAAACTGCGATGCGATGCGACGCCGCATCGGAGGAACTTGCGATGGCGAATTGCTACTGTAAACTCGTTAGATGTTTTTTGGCAGCATACCGGTTTCCTCACGATGTTTTCTATTACTCAGCGGCATAGGTGGGATTTGAACCTGCGACTGCATATGATTGTAAAATCAGAGGTGTAGGTAAAACATTTGTGACAATCATTATCAAATAGTTTTTAGTATTTTTTTCTTAAATAGAAACCTTTCCACAAGTAGAATGAAATGAAAACCAGGTTCGCTACGAAACGGTCCGTGCGTTGGAGCCATTTGCCTGTAGGATAGGTCCTCAGGGACCAATTTGAATAAAGTTATTTGACTGAGCGTTGGTATATCTAGCCACTTAAGTTCTCTAGACAGTTTGACAGCAGAATAGTTCAGACTAGATAATTTAATGGTCCAAATTCTCGATTTCAAATCTTATCAAGCTCAACAGTCGCATTACAAAACTTTACTAAGGGTTTTTTGAGCCAAATAATTGTAAAATGTTTGAGTTAAATCAAATAACTGTTAGTAGAGTAGACGGTTGTAAAGTAGATGATTAACTGGAACCCATTACCAATCGGTAGCTTATTCAGCTATAATAACAATAATTGATGTTATAAAAACCACCCCACCGATTACGATAAGATTGTATATGATTGCACGGGAAGCACCAGCTTTCAAATAAAAAAAAATCACCTAAATCTGTTGACCCAGTCGAAAGTTCTGAGGTAACAAATGTATAAGATATACAGACAAATGAAGAGCCTCCTCGTTTTTTGAAGTCGGTCGAAAATAACGTAATTGTAATTGAGCATTCTATTTGAACTAGTGGTCAAAATTTGGCAATTTTTTTACAGATTTTGTTTTATATTTGCATTCTGCACTGCTGCTCTTTATAAACTAGAAATGTCTGAAATTTCATGCTCCTCTATCCGCGTTTTTGTAAAAACGGTACAAAGTTTTTGCTTCATATAACAATACTAAACGCCCGTAACGTTTCATGGTAATCACACTATAATAGTATCGAGGATATGATGAAGCTACACAAAACAACAGTAGGTACCTACAAGCCAAAGAGCTAACCGAGATAATGCAGATGTTTTCCTAAATCCTGTATAGATGCCAATACACAAATATCGATTGTTTCCAGTACATTGTTCTGTTCATCCGATCAACGCTATTTTGATTGCTATAGAAACCACGTTCAAAATCTTAGATCTACTCTAAATTTGAGCCCCAAAACCAAACATTTATAGATATTGCTTTCAAACAAGTTTTGAAAGCCATTCCTGTTCAAACAATAGGGTGAGCGCGCCAGTATTTGGTACTTCTACTGCATTACTGTGTCACATTCAAAGTTGGTAACAAGGCCGACAGCGCCGCCACAACAAATGTTCTAAACTGGCAACCCTGGAAATACGGACTGTAATTCATAGGAACGGATCCAGAATTTTGGTTTGGAGGGACTTGATCCTCATTCCTCATGAGAGTAAGTTATAAAGACATGATATTGAGTTAAAGAGGAGCGATTATCACCGCCTGATGCTATTTAAAAATATATTCTCATAATAAGAGAAGATTCTCAGAGATTGTAAATATCCATGACACCTAGTTTATGAGAGTATATGGGTATCGATAGAAAAGGACCGAGGATAATGTAGATTAATTATTTTTACGTAGATTTCTGAATATTACATTACATTACATTACAAGTAGAAACTTTTCAGGACACCATCTATACATACTTCTCTGAGCACTATCCACCATCAACTTATTATGCTCGAAATAACAAGGAAAATACGTTCAAAATGAAATTGCGGAGGAAGAAAAGAGAACTAATAAAACGTCTTCGTGTAGCTAAAACCATGGGCGACAACCATCTAAGTCACCAACTGTCCAGGGCTCTAAGATCAATCCTTAAATTAATACAAGGAATATCGCTACAAATCAGTAAAAATCGTGATAATCTTTACAGAGCTAAACACGAAGTAGACTTTGATAAAAACCCTTTTCAATACTCGAAAAATATTTTCAGAGAACAAAATGGAAAGCTTATCTTGACTAATGAGCAAATTTACGATCACTTTAAAAGCACATACGAAGTGCCTAAACGCGGGAGCTCGTACGTAGTACCAAACATCCAAAGACCTAATGATCCTCTAACAAACTTTCAAAGCACTCCACCTAGTGAAGAGGAAGTAAACTATCAAATTAAGAAGAAAACTACTAAATCAGCTCCAGGCCCTGATGGCATTCCTTACATAGTGTATAAAAAGTGTCCATCAGTTCGTAAACATATCTTAAATATATTCAGTAAGATCTGGTCAGGAAAGCAAATCCCAAAATCATTTGGAAGAGCAATTTTTGTCCTGATTCCTAAAATGAAAGAAGTAACTCATCCAAAAGACACCAGACCGATAGCCCTAACCAATACAATTTCTAAAATTTTTTTCAGTATATTGCAAACAAAAATGACCACATTTATGGCTAGCAATAGGTATTTCAGGCCCAACCACCAGAAAGGCTTCTTGCCTGGTATTTCTGGATGCCTGGAACACAATACATTACTAGCGGAAAGTTTGAAAGATGCCAGAACACATGAGAGACAAATAACAGTCTGCTGGATAGACCTAGAGAACGCATTTGGTTCCGTGCAGCATGAACTTATGTTATTTGCCCTAAAATGGTATAACTTTCCTGCTGTAATTATTGACATAATTAATTCATATTATAATCACTTAAAATTTGTTATAGCAGTAAACAAAGAATACTCAAAACCACTTAAATATAATGTGGGACTATTCCAAGGGTGCTGCTTATCACCAATAGTATTTAATATAGTTATAAATATTCTAGTAGATAAATTAATATCCCGTGAGAAGAAATGGGGCTACCGGTTTAAAATCAACAATAAGTACACTGAGTCAATTTTAGCCTTTGCGGACGACCTTGCAATACTTACACGAAATCCCAAACAGTGTCAACAATTGTTGAATGATGTTGATGAGTTCTGTACATGGACGGAGGGAATGAGGGCAAAACCAAGTAAATGTCATTGTTTATGTCTGGGTAGACGAGATACCAAATATACTTCTTACGATCCGGGACTCTCCATAAGTGGCCAAAAAGTTGCCACAATAGCAGAGGCAGTGCCTTTCAAATTTCTTGGTAGAAAGATAGACTACAAAGGACGTACACCATCATTAGAGGTAGTTGTTGGAAATTTCATGAATGACCTCAGTAAGGTAGACCAACAGCCTATCAGCAATATCAAAAAAGCATGGATATATGACAACTATCTCACATCACGTCTCACTTGGCCTTTCCTAGTATATGACATCGGTAAAACCCTCCTCGCAAAATTAGATGCTAATGTCATAAAGATATTGAAGTCATGGTTTGGATTGGCACATCCGGCTGATCCCTCTACTCTATTTAGGGATTACAATAGTTTTGGCCTGAAACTAAAAAAACCATCCGAACTCTACAAACACCTAAGAGTTACAAAAACGCATGTTTTGGGAAAGTCGAAAGACGAATTAATCGCATCTCTCCCAAAAGACAAAAGCGCTTCGGACCTTGAATCTAGACTTCAATTCCACAAACAATTTATGGCAGGTGCGCAAGTAAATACAGCTGGGTTGGGTGCGAGAAAGAAAAGGGAAGACCGAGGCATGGTAAAAACCTTTCTACAACAAGACGAAAATGATAGTTACAAAGTGCACGCTATGAATTTAGAAATGCAAAGTGAGTGGTTAACCATAGGTGAGTTTTGTATCCCATTAGCTCTAAAGTGGCGCACCTTGCTATATGACTGGTCTCCTGCCTTATTAAAATTTTATCTGAACGCTTTCCAAATGACCCTCCCTGACCAGAGTAACTTGGTAAGGTGGGGAAAAGCCTCTGAAAAATGTTGCTATACTTGTGGTGAGGCGATATGTACAGCAAGGCACATATTGGTGGGATGCAAGGTGCTCCTTAATAGGGGTCATTACTCACAGCGCCATGACAGAGTACTTGAAATCATACGTGAAGCCGTAAGCCTTTCGGTAGCTAGAGCCCAAAAGGGATTGACGATGAACAAAAGACAAATTAACTTTGTAAAAGAGGGCTCAACTTCAAACTCCAAGAACAAGCCTTACTCAATCCTGGGTTCAGCACCTGATTGGACAATTTTAATGGACACGTATGCAAGCACTACAAAATCCCAGAGGATGTGGGTGTTTCGTCATCCAGACCGGACATTTTCCTTTTTTCTAGGGCTACGAAACGCATAGTCCTGGTAGAACTTACCGTACCGTGGGAAACTAATATACCTAAAGACCACGTGATGAAACAAAATAAGTATTACGACCTACAAAATGAATTAACAAAAAATGGCTATGTAGTTAATTTATACGCTGTAGAAGTAGGAGCGAGAGGTATACCAGCAAAATCTCTCTATAACCTGCTTAAAGACCTTGGATTGTCCAGAAGTGCAGTAAGTTCTATACTAGAACGAGTATCTAAAGCTGCACTAGTAGGATCATATCGGATTTGGCTGGGCAGGGAGAGAAATACGAGTAGTGAAGGTGAGTGTTGACGTACGTCAATGTAAGGGGCCCCTTTTAAACCTACAGCCCGAGTCACAAGTCTTGGGGTCTATTCGAGATTTCTCTCTCTGCCACACGATGGACCCGGCACCCGCACGGTGAATCCATGGAATGCTAAGAAGTACGTCTCAAATAGAGGCGACTGTGAGATACGTATTAATGTTGTCTAAATAACCTACCCCACGATGTTAAACAAAATATGACTAGTTAAATTAAGGATTCAATAAAATACTAGTATAAAAAATAACACACTGAGATAATTGAGAAATGAATCGGGAACATATAGCACGAAATTTTAAACAATCAATTATTTTTTTTAACCTTCGCAAAACCAATAACTATTCACAGACTATTTAGGTCTCTGTAGTAGAGACTATGACTATTGGCTTAGGTACGTAATGTAAGCCGTTTTTTTCGTGCACCGCGACATAATTTACGAACTAAAGTTACGTATCCTCGTAACTTTCGTCGTAATATATAAATTTAAATGCCTCCGACACCCTATTTCGTAGTGGCGGTCATTTTGGATTTGAAACGTGTTTTTTTTCAAATGAAAGAGTGACGAGACGAGCAGGACATGTGCCTGATGGTAAGCAACATGTCTGCCACATAACACCACAGTGACACGCAGCTATTGGAACATGAAAAGTCCAAATCATTACCTAGCACTGCTCTGCGCTCGTCACCCAGGGATCTAAGTTATTATATCTCTAAGCCCTGTAATTTCTCTGGAAACATTGCTCTTCAAACCGGAATACAGTAATGTTTGCACATACCTGCTTGGCGACAGAATAACTGGCCAAGGTGTGGTACTTCCCCAGGCGGACTCTGCCAAGAGTCCTACCACTACAAAACGTATCATAGTTTAAAGCATTTTACTAGTCAAGCCCTTTCATTTGACATCCATAGGTATTAAGTGAGTTATCCCCTTAGCTCTTTCTAGATCCGACACTGGTAAATCACGCCTGTGCATTAGGCTTATTAATGTTGGCTTGTAACTCACAATTCCATGAGGTTTTAATAATACAAATGTGAGAGCTTACGCGTGGGCCAGGATTGATCGCAGGCCAAAAGTTCGCATAAAACGAATCGGAATAAACGAGGTACTTTATGTAAGCTAGGTAACTTGATTGAACATAACATACAAACTTGTAAACTTTCTAAAGTTGCTACTTGGCAATAAATTACAAAAAAAAGCATCTGCGAATGTTTTTACCTACGAGTATGTATGTCAAATAATTGTTTTTTTTTTCTGAAAAAAGCGTGATAAAAAGAACCGACTTCAGTTAAAAAATTAGACTCACACATTTCAATCATTTTAAAAGATCACAAGGTGAAAATCTTTGCAGTCAAGTGCAAATTATAACTTTTTATTTCACCTCAGCGAGGAAATCACTAAATGCTTTAGGCATCATTAACAGTTTTAGTAAATTAATTCTGTTGGCATTACATAAACTTCTTAGAAGCTAGAATCACTCATTTTAGGTTTTTCACATGTTTTCAAGTTTCTTGTTTTTAACCTAATGATTTAACAACTTTGAATATAGTCCGAGATCCCAGAGCTCCCAGACGTCACCTATTTTCTGATGAATGAAATGTGGACGATTGAGTAGAGTTAGTAAGTACTAAGAACACATGCTTACTCGCTAACTTGCTTAGACGGCCAATTTTGAGATATGGGGTAATGAAGGTACATACGAACATTACTTACTTCACGTATTTTCTAATAAGTGATTTTCACGTATGTTGTAGGCAATATCCTTAAAAACAAGGTCCCAATACTCCCAGACACTTTCCGTCAGCCGTTTTGCTTAACAACTCCAAAATAATAATTTAACTTTACTTAAATTCTCACGCTCCAAGTTAGCGAGTAAGCATGTGTTCTTAGTACTTACTAACTCTACTCAATCGTCCACATTTCATTCATCAGAAAATAGGTGACGTCTGGGAGCTCTGGGATCTTACTCTAATAAGGTTTAACGACGACAATATTACTAAAAACGATCCTCCATTCGTGATAACAAAATTGCACCCAAAGCAAATAAAAAAAGTAAACTAAGGAGGTTCCGAGTCTGAGTTTTTAAAAAATAATAAAAGTTTTTATAATAAATTCGGCGTAAAGGAGGTAGAAGTAAATAGGTTTAATGATGTTTTGAATTCACAAACTCAGTGCACACAATGTTCTAAATTCAAATTTACTTTACTCCCTAGACCCCTAGAGGGTAAAAACGGCTTTTGCGCTCTGATTTCGAAGAGCAAATATAGGTACTCATTTCATTTCTCATACTCGGCAAGTTGTGTTGTTTTAATCTGATTATTGGGTGGAAAATGCCGCTTCCCTCCATAGAGAGCGAAAAACTCATACAAATTACTCCCCACCTAAGGGCCGCAATGAATTTTTAAAATAGAACTACTGTCAGCTGTGAACATTTTTTTGTTTAAAAATAACTAGGGTGTCTAAAAAAACTAAAAAGGTGTCAAGGGACACCCGGATGGAACGAAGTTCTTGTCGATTAATTAGTGAAGGAATTGTAATAAAAAAATTAAGTTATAATAATATTTTTTTATTACTTATTAACAAATATAATGTAAGTACTTAACATAAACTTAACGAGTAGCATTGACGTATTATATAAACATTATAACGATGATTCATTATTATCATTCCGAATGTTAGCCATTCGGATTGCATTTAGAAACAGTACTCATATTTATTATTTCCAATGTTGCCTACAAATATTAATTTTACGAATGAATTTTGTCGAAATATGCGTCAATCACACCAATCGATATTACATGAACATTACGATATCTATACTAATATTATAAAGAGGAAAGATTTGTTTGTTTGTTTGTGTGTTTGTTTGTAATGAATAGGCTCCGAAACTACTGGACCGATTTCAAAAATTCTTTCACCTTTGGAAAGCTACATTATTCCCAAGTAACATAGGCTACGGCAGATGGCGCTGCAGTTGATATCTAGGTTATTATTCGAGCGAAGCCGGAGCGGGCCGCTAGTATAATATACGATAGTATATAACGTAACAACATCATTACAATACATTGATATTATCGTACCGGTAGTGATTTCCTCTCCAGATTTTCTATGACACTAGAGTAGATACAATCCACAGCTGATTAAATTTTGAGTTCTGCGCCACCTATTGGTAATTATAGAAACTTTGATGTGCAAGTCGATTCGGGCAGTGGTCGTAAATTAGTGTTGGTCTAGCCTCTAACCAAATACTCATAGGGTTAGTTGTGCAACGCCATCTATTTTTAAGCGCAAGAGTCAGTTTGTAGTGATAAATCGCCAATAGAATTTTTTTTTCGTTATTGTTTGTTAGAAAATACTTAGATTTAAATTAAATGCGTTGATAAGAGGGATCCTTTATAAAAACTATTATTCCCAGAAAGAAAAAAAACAAAAAGAGTGTTGAGAGAAAAAAAGAACAAAAACGGTAACTACCGGGATTCGATCCGGGGGCACCTATCTTCATTGGAGACCCCTTACTTACTAATTGCGCCAACCAGTCATTGTTGACATGGGTGAAATTTGTTATCGTATTCTAATTCTATCACGCCATAGGCACGAAACGTTACAACTTTTTCGTGAGATTTTTTTCCGTCTAGCTCCCTTTCATAACGCGCGATAAGGAACTTCGTTCCAAAAATACTGCGGCCATGTGAGTTTCTAAGCACCCAGTGCAAACTTAGCGAAAAATTCTTCTCCTACTTTGATAAATATCCAGAATAGCCAAATTTGTCATAGTATATCAAACAGCATAAACATTCCAATCAAAAATGTAACTTTCAATTTCACGAATTGTCCTAATTTGTCAATTAATTTTAAATAGGTACCACTAATAATGTTATATATTATCAATAAATAGTTTTGATAAACAACTACTTTTATTTTCCGCATATTCGAAATGAAAAGTAGAGTGTTTAACACGGGTAAAAGAATCAATTCCTACTCGGACTATAGTTTAAATACCTCGGGAATTGATTATTTCGACCCTCGGTTAACAATCCACTATTCTGAGGTGGTTGTATGAAAATCATTATTTTTAATTCACCTTTTAAATGTTTTTTAATTTTTAATTTAAATCACAGTGAAATAACACAATGTTAAGCACGTCGGGGCATTGTAAGCTGGAAGTCACTCTCTTTACCTCTCTTTCTCTGTGTAGGTAGGCATGCGTCTGTGGAATCGTATCTCCAAACAGATTACCCGATTTTGATTTTATTTTTATTATGTTTGAATGATGAATCAGTCGGAAGTTTGTTAGCTGTGGTAGGAACCTTAAATTCATAATGGGTCGATATTTGGTTTTCTTGCAAACATAACATTTGTTACCTAAAAATCTAAATCAATCGAGTTTGGTTTTTTAAATATTTTTTATAATATAGACGTAGAGCGAAAACTCAATACGCCCGAAACTATTCAAAGAAAAACGAAGTGTAACACGTAGAGTCTGGTTTCAAATTCGTTCTGTATCTCGTGCTGAAATAACAGAGCCAAAAATAACACTGAGAGTGTAATCCGAGAGAGATAATGTAAGCCTTTTCACTCTTACTTTATTAATCTGATTGCTATTAATTCAGGAATATACGGGGTTACGTTTAAAATATGTATAGCGCGATAAATTTAGTGGTATAATATGACTTTGAGTACTTTTTCTATGTTCTGACTTCGGAATCAAGGACAGTAAATTGACCAAAAACTATGTGTTTTTATAATAAGGATTGATGGAACGAGCTTGCGCCTGATGGTGAGTAACACACCTCCCCATGACACCACAGTGCCTCGCAGTTATTTGAATAAGTAGGGTTGAAATCACTTTCTACCACAGCGCTGTTCTCTACATATGAAAAAAAAATTGGTAGGCTGTAAATTTGGTTTACGGACGATAGTTTAACGTGACAACGTCATTTTGGTGATCATTTGTGGTGGCGGCCATCTTGGATTTGAAATTTGTCATAGCGCATAGTATTCTACTAGTCAAACCCTTGCATATGATACCCATATTGAGGTAGTAGTGAAAATATAATGTAATTCCCCATTTTGTGGTGGCGGCCATCTTGGATTTGAAATTTGTCATAATGCATAGTATTTTACTAGTCAAGCCCTTTCATTTGTTACCCATATTGAGGTAGTAGTGAAAAATTAATGTAATTCGCCATTTTATGGAGGCATCTTTAATCGATATTAACCAAACATAGCTAAGAAGAACCACCGCACAAAAATTTACATAAAAAATAAAAAACACGTCGAAATCGGTCCATCCGTTTGAAATCTACGGTGCCACAGGCAGACACACACAGACAGACAGGCAGACACAGAGACAGACAGAGAGACAGACATCGACGTCACCCCTTTTTTGGGGTTAAAAATAGATGCAGCGTAAGACAATGAGCGTTACGGCACAAAAAGCGTTACGGGACAATGAGCGTTACGGTACACTTTTTCGTACATGCAGCCGGCGTTCATCGATTTATTAGACGTTGCCACGTCAAAAACTTATAATATTTCTAACCCTTAAAACCAACACAGCTTCCCACTTATATACTGCTTGGCGGTAAAATAACTACTAAATTGATACTTCCCCAGATAAAACTCTGCAAAGAGTCCCACCACTATAAAAATGAGTATGGCCGAACGGTATCTTAGGGAAAATGGAAAAGATTTTTTCATCCCACCACCTCGGAAAGAGTGCTTTTGCTCCTCGATATCAAGGCACAAAAGTCGTTTTTACCCCCTAGAGAGTAAATTAAACTTGAATGTGCACTGAGTTTTTGAGTTCAAAACATAATTAAACGTATTTATTTCCTACCTCCTTGATACCGAATTCATGTTTTTTTTTAATTTGTTAATAAGTCCGAATCGAAACCTCCTTGGCGTACTTTTTTTTAATCCTTAGCGCGCAATTTTCTTTTCACAAATGGAGGATAAAAGTAAGGAATCTTATCTCAAATGACAGAACATTTAAGAATGCTGTGAATGAATCAATGTAAACGAATTGAAATATTCCGCGTTAAATAATATTATTGATAACTAAAATAGTTATATACTAATAGAAAAGTTCACCTACTTGCTTACCTAGTACAAAATAATATAGTCCTACTAATATTATAAATGTCAATGTATGGATGTTTGTTGCTTAATGACATCCTAACGTATGAACGGATCGGGCTGAAATTTGGAACACAGATAGATTATAGTCTGGAAGAACGCATAGGCTTTTTTTCCTGGAAAAACAACGGGAACAGGAACTACGCGGGTAAAACCGCGAGGTGCTGCTAGTAAGTAAATATAACACCTAGATTTTTTTTTTTTCATTAATTTTTAGTTATTTGTTTCCTTTAAAATTTACCCTGGTGTTAATTTAGCATCCGCGAACCCGCACTGGGCCAGCGTGGTGGATTATGGCCTTAACTCTCCTTGCGAGAGAAGGCCCCGAGTCCCAGCAGTGGGAACGTTTAGTGGGCTGCTGATGATGATGATGATGTTAATTTAGCGTGTCTGTTCTCCGCAAAAAGGAGTCAATTTTTACAGACTCCTACTTTTCGAGGTGTATCCGTGCCGGTTACTGATCATCTTGAGCTTTTGGGTGTTACCTTGACATCTAAGCTCAACTTTGGCTCGTATATCGAGTCCAAGGCTAAATTAGCTGCCAAAAAACTAGGTGTCCTCTCAAAGGTGCGAAAGTACTGCAAGTCTGAACAATTGCTTTTGTAATATTAAGCACAGATTCGCTCTTGTATGAAGTACTGTTCGCACCTTTGGGATGGATCGGCTAAGTATCAGCTTGAGGCTCTGCAATCGATCGAGAGGCGTGCTAAAAGGCTCATAGGCAATAACACTCTTGTGCGAAAAAGACTGCAAAGTCCTGAACATCGCCGAAAAATTGCTAGCTTATCGGTTTTTTATCGGATACACTTCGGAGAGTGTGCAACTGATCTGCATGATCTAATACCACCAAGCCCTTTTTTCTATCGGACTTCTTGTAGCTCGAAGAAGCGGCATCGTTTCATGGTTGATGTTCCAAAGACACGAACGAAGAGGTTTGACTCTACTTTTGTGATAAGAACGTCAAGACTGTGGAATGAGTTGCCTGAGTGGGTTTTTCCCGATGGTTATAATCTTGGTGTCTTCAAATCGAGAGTGAATCGGTTTCTTCTAGGTAAACACGCTCCATCTTAGACCGCATCGTCGCTTAACATCAGGCAAGATGGCGGTCAATTGTAAACCGATAAATGTAAAAAAAAACAACATAATTTTATGCATTTTGACGGACACTTTTTCATGTAAACAGGTGACACTCCTTACCTAACCAACCGGTCAACTCTCCATATTTTCACGTTATATTGTTATTGTTTAAAGCTTAGCTTAAAGCTAAGGTTTTACAAAACCTTGAGTTTATTTAGCCATGGTTTTAACAATAACAATATAACGTGAAAATTAACGTGAAAAACAGGAAAATTGAATACAAGTGAAAAACCAAAATAAGCTATTCTAGCGACCAAGAAGTTTACTTGACGCCAACAGAATTGACTGAAACTGTAAATAATGCGCAAAGCATTTAGTCATTTCCTCGCTAAGGTGGGATGAAAAATTACGTGTTGCACACGAGTGCAAAGATTTTTCACCTTATGCCCTTTTGATTCCCTTACTATGCTCAGGATTCTAATTTTTGAATCTTGAAAATTTGTGAAATTTTTCGCTTGCTTGGTTATCAAAATTGAGCACGTGGTTAAAAAGGAACTTTGCACTCTTGTACAACAAATAACCATTTTATATCAGGGTTAAGACAGAGATTTCTTTTACAGATAGTATTAGCACAGCAAACAATAAAAAATTGTGAAGGCCAAAGAGTAGCAAAAAAAATTCGAAATCTATGGTTCAGGCTAGTGAAAATGCATATCCTTTCAATTGTTTATTTTTAAGATGCACTATCGCATATCCGCGCCTAAAGTTCAATACAACCGCTTAAGTATTCATTAGCTCTCGCCTACACTTAATTGGGTTTCTGCTGCATTAGCCATACTTCTCGCGAGATCATTATAATTGCAAACCACGTCTATTCACGTCGCGGGTGAGGTGAGCGGTAGGTCAGGGTTTTAGGCAAACATGTTTGTTCTGGATGTTAGTTACCGCTTATCCCTCTTTGGGGATTGCCTGTATTTTTTTTTATGTACGAATTTTGCACGTCAGGGAATTATGAAAGTAATTTTTTGAAAAAAATTACACCCTGACGTTAAGTAGTCAATATTTTAGTAGACATTCTAGCTAATTTCAGGTTAATACCGCTTACGTTGAAGATATTTTCTAAGCTATGGTGGAAGTTAGACTTCTTTGGAGGTGAAATAAAGAGAAGCAGTATTGACTGCTTATGTGCGTACATAAGTCTCACACTTTTTTAAATGAATAAATTGGTTGGTTATTTAGTTGGTTAATTATTCAGACCATTTCAGTACAGTTTCGCGCTGTTATTGGAACATGAAGAGTCCAAATCATTACCTAACAGCCTAACACTACACTGCGGTCATCACCCAGAGATATTAGATGATTTATCTGTGTTCCCTGTAATTGATCTGGAAACATTGCTATTCAAACCAAAACACAGTGATGTTTGTACATCACGATTTGGTAGTAGATAAACTGGTGAGAAGGTGGTACTTAAGATTACCCTCAAATAAATAAAATAAATAAATATTGGCGGACAAATACTTGAAATATATGTACTTTGCAGTCGCCTCTTAGTCGCACCTCTTTACATAAATAAAACAAATATGTCCCACAGGAAGGTGTAAATCAGTGTAAAGTATGATCGATTCGGCCGTCCCACCTGATTAATGATCGGCTCGCCTTTGACAAACTTCCATTGAACCTCAAAATTCAGTCCGTATCGGGACGAGCGCTGGAAAATTAGCCAATCGGGCGACAGCGATTAGGATTTTAGAGAGGTATTGATGTCGACTTTGATGGTTTCAATTTCACGATTTAATTTTGATGGTTTAATTTTCTTACCCTCCCTGACGAATATAAATACCTACCTGATTTAAATTTCGTGGATAACAATGTAATTTATACCTTATTTTTTAAAGCCTACAAAGTTTGACGTGAAATAAAACAGTATTTTTATGAATTCTGAATTTATTATTTTATGAAATGTTCTTTATATCTCTATTTTAATCTCATTTTTACGGGGCATGTGCCTGATGAAGCAATACGTCTACCATAACAGCGTATATAATGTCACGCAGTTACTAAGTCGAATTTTATACAATTTAAATAGCTACCTCTAATATTCACAATTAGCAGAGTTATCGGGTAACATATGTACATACACAAAAAACATACAACCGAATTAAGAACCGCGTCCTTATAAAATAATAAAATTAAATTTGAGTTCCATTAGCTGTCTTCTATAGTACAAGCTTAGTTTGGAGCGTTAGTTAATGGCTAAATGACGTGATAAATATAACTGTTAAAGCAACAAAAATAATAAGTAACACTCCGGTTATTTGGAATGTTCTTAAATTTAGAAAAAAAAAACCTATGGAATTGATAACCTCGTCCTGCTTAAACACGGTTATAAAAGTGTTTTTATTTTGCGATCCTACATCTCTACTGTCACGTTAGTAAGATCCAAATACTTGTATATGTGCCTACCTGTCGAAAACAGTTCGCATTTTCACCAAGTGTCACTTTCTTCAAATTGTGGTCTAGGCCTTACCTATACAGTTACAAGGTTATACATGTTGTATGATTTACGCCAAGGTATCATTTCGTGTAATTCCTCTAAGTGAAACATCGACGTCACCTATTATGAAAATGAGAAACTATCTTTGACAGGTATATTTGGATCTTGAAAACACCTCATTGTTGCCGCCAAACTTGTGTCCTAATCGGCAACTGGGTTTCCCTAAAGTTTGAGTTCAAGATACTTTACGGTTCTGCAGTTGGGTCGTTTTGGGCAAACTCTTTGAAGTTTACGGAGCGACTCAAATTACGAAAATCATTTTCTGCGCAACCCCTTGCGCAGGAAAATGGTTTTGCAAACTGTATCAGTGTCCCGCATACTTTTTTTAACTACTTGCCAGCTTGAGGTTATACTTGTACTTGAGGTTATACTTGTACTTGTACAATGAATAATAATAATCTTTATTACTAAAGCATACATTAGTTAGTTGTTGTAGTTTCAATAGCGAACTCCGAACTACAAATTCCAATCGAAATAGGCAAAAGACCTGTATCTCAGGAGTCAGGACCTCAGTAGGTACCTTAAATAAAAAATGTTTTACAACTAATTCATAAAATTTAATTATTTTTACTAACACTAACTTTAAATTTTATTTTAATAAATTCAATAAATGCTTACGAAATGTGGATAAAAAGGTAATAATTGCTTAAAAACGTAAGAGTATATGTATCTCTAAATGGTGTCCACGAACGTGGGTTAGAAAGTGAGTGTGTATGTTTTTATTGAGCGATTGTATACCTATGTGTGCTTTTTAAGAGTGTGTGTGTTGATGGTTAGGGTGTAGATGAGTGACTATTATCTTGCATTGTATTTCACAAACATGGCATTTTGTATCGCTACAGCTTTTCAGTTATTTCGTATGAAAGCGTCCATAACATATTATGTACACACAGAACTCTTGGTATCGCATAGGACAATGCATAAAGGGTTGTCTGATAGACACAGCTGGTTAATATAGTGGTAGCCTACCTTTACTGAAGTAACAATAGGTGTATCAATGTACAATATAGCTACCCTTAGCTAGATTTTTATCTTCCAGTACAAAATGAAAGAAATATTAAATAGCAGTAACCGTTAAGCCTGGACAAGTAAAGTTCCATGCTTATCTGGAGCTAAATAACCTCTCTTTAAATGTTAAATGCTGGAATGGAGACATTTTAACCGAAGTAGTCTAACAACCAAAGTCGAGCTCAACTCTCCACTACTCATTACTGGAGTAACCTTAAACCGCGCACGTTCAAAGTGACAATCAAGGAAGTTTTAAACAAGGAATTCTTACTTTAAATTTTGCTATAGAAAATTATTTTTGCAGTAAAATCAAAACCTGTATAATCAATATAGGGGCAAACAGGGGTCAGGATCCGAGAAAGATTTAAATCTTTTAAAAATCAAGTATGAAAAGGAATTGATCATTTCCTACTAGGTATATTTAATTTTCGCCTCTTAAAGTCGAGAGTGAATTGGTTGCGTTTAGGTGCCCTATCATAAACTGCATGGACGTTCAACATCAGACCTGATAGCGATCAAAAGCAAACTTATTACCTAAGTATAACAAAAACACACTAAAGTAAATATTTTATGAGAGAAAAAATCGGCACCCTTACCTATTATTAGGCCGTAACTCAACTGTACATCCTGGAGTTTGTTTAAAACATCCTTGGCAGAACTTGACACAATTTTAAAGAGCGGTTGAGTACGCGACTTCGGCACCTTAGTATCGATTTTCAGCTAAGTTTATTTTCGCTGGTAACTCTCGGCCCAAATGGAGGCATTGTACGGTCGCGGCCAGTGGCGGGTGCCAAGAATTGGGCGATTCACCCCGCTACGGATGCTTCGCTAGCTGGTATACGCACGTATATGAAAGATAGGTTTGATATATCAACAACATTCGATACAGAATCTGATAACAATAAGGAAACCACAAGAATATATATTGGTAGTGACTCAGAGACGCATCAGGAAATTCAACAACCTTCAATTTAGAACAGATTCTGTTTTTAAGCTTTCGCGATTTGACACAATTTATTTATGTTATTCGTGGAGGTAAAATAATTTTACTAATATAGAACAGATACATTATGGTTGTATTATAGAGGTATAATTCTGCCTTCTGAATTCTATGGTATATCTGTTACAATTGGACAATAGCATGGTGCTTCCTTTTTTTCTTTTACAAAACAAATAAAAGGTTAAAAGCCACAAGTCTCAGGATCTACTCCGGATTTCTCTCTCTGCCATACAATGGACCCGGCACCCGCACGGTGAATCCATTCCTTCGACGAACTTCTTAGCATTCCTAAGAAGTTCGTCTCTGTACATTTTAAATACAATAATACTCGTAATAGGTTTTTACTTCACGTAAGTAAATAAATATCTCTTATATATAAAATTCTCGTGTCACAGTGTTTGTTTCCTTACTCCTCCGAAACGGCTTTACTGATTTTTACCAAATTTTATATGCATATTCAGTAGGTCTGAGAATCGGCTACTAGCTATTTTTCATACCCCTAAGTGTTAGGGGTTGTTCACCCCAAACATTTTTATTTTTTATTTTTGGTATTTTTTTTTGTTTTTATTTTTTTATAATGTGGCGTTAAAAAATACATACAACCCTAAATTATTACCCTTTTATCACTAACCCCTGTTTTTTTATAGCCATTTTAGTAATTTAATCATTTGACAGTGAACTCCTAAACGACGGGACCAATTTGAATTTTTTTTTTGTGTGTGTATTCGAAGGTGGTTTAAATTCACAAATAAGCCCGGCAGATGGCGCTGCAGACAGTGTCTAGGTTATGTCCGGGCGAAGCCGGAACGGGTCGCTAGTACTATCTAGATTAAAGCCTTGAGAGAAAGCTCCTGATCCCAGCAGTAGGAACTTAAAGTGGTCTTAGGCTGTAGAAGTACGGATTAGCATCTTCTATTTCTAGATGATATGGGATTGCGGTCGCATTGTTGTCCAATAATATTCAGAATGTTCCATTTGGTCCAGGTTTAACGGGTGTGTTCGCAAGTGCAATATTCTCGGGCGTCCGTTTTTATCGCCCCATTGTCCATGAGCACACCACGGTATTGTGTCCGAGCCAGGCTGAGGTGATGACCATTGTGCAACCGTTCGTATCTATCTAGCGCCAGAATACATTAAAATAAATCATTATTCCCGCTTACATGAACGTTTTTTAAGTTGTGAAATGCGTTGCCTGAGTGGGTCTTTCTCAATAGTTACAATAAAATTTGGTGGTTCAAATTGAGTGTGAATCGATTTCTTCTAGGTAAACACGCTCCATCGTAGACCACATTGTCGCTTAGCATCAGGCGATATAGTAAAATAAGTAAGGTAAAAAAGATTTTATTTAAAATTAAATGCGAAAGTTATATATTATAGTTTGGATATTTGCTGCTCAATCACTTTGGATCACGACGTCATGGCTAAAGGCCTAAATGCATCAAATCGAATTTAGATAGGTCATAGTATGGAATATCACATTGGCTACTTTTCATCGCGGGAAAATCCTGGAAACGAGATCTACGCGGGTAAAACTTTAGGGGGCTGCTAGTTGATATACAAAGATTTTTGAATAAGCACGCTCCATACTGTGGGATCTGTTTTATCGATAAAAAGATAGTATTTGACTGACATCTCGCCTGCTGTTAAGCGACGTTGCGGTCCATGATAGAACTCGCTAACCTAGAAGAAATCGATTTATTCTATACATGAAAACAAACAAACTATATCTATGAGGAATAACCCACTTATACAACGCATTTCAATGATTAGATATTCTTTACTACGGAGGTAGAGTATTTGGAACATCAACTATGAAACAATGTTACTATCAGGAGTTAAAAAGAAAGGGCAAGATAATTTTAGATCATGCAGATCAGCTGCACTCTTTCCGACATGTGTCACTCTTATCACTGCACTGGGCTCATCACCCGGAGATATAAGATAATTTATCTCTGATATTTCTCTAGAAGCATTGCCCTTTAAACTGAAGGTATATTTTGGTTTTTCTTAATACAGTTCGCCATTTTGTACTTGCGAAAATTGTTCGAGTATTTAGTTAGCTCTTATTTTAATGTCTTAGTTTGAGTTTTCCAGTATTTTTTTCTGAAATCTTGCTATCCAGTTAAAATAAGTTCCCCAAGTATACTGAACCCGTCTGTGACAAGTTAACGATCTTAACCGAATTATATCGAAGGCGCCCGACTCGATTCAAACATTTTACTCGATTAACGCCGCAGCGGCGACGTCTCGATTCTAATTAGTTAATCGATTTTGACAACCGTTGGATGCGACATCTTAACACTCGTGATATGTGTGTGTGTATATTTAACCTGATTATATTATAATACGCGTTACATGTATTGGAAGGGCTCCACTCTTTATTGAATGACTTATTTTCTCGGCATTAAGTAATATAACAAAGCACAAAAGTTAACAAATCGAAAGAAAAAAAGAGAGCAACAGAGAGAGGCAGTGTCATTTTAATTCAGTATCTTTGTATCGTCACTGTGTCTATTGGTAAAGATTTATAGATGTAGCAATGTCTCACTGGAATCTTATTTACTTGGTTTCCATCTAATATCTAATACACATACCTACCTAAGTAGGTGTTACTTGGAAACAGATACACCCGTATACGTGTACATTGTACACCCTGTTCTACAAATCACATACAAACATATAGTGCTGCTAGATTACACGACATTTTCTTTGTGAGCGTTCCTCAGATTTACGAGAGTTACAGAAAATTCCTGGAATCCCTGAGCTCTGGTTTACAGCGAAATGCAAGGGATTGAATAGATTACGACAGACTTGTTAGAGGTAAATATGCGCCAGACTTATTTCCTTTCAAATATGTACCTCGGTGCTGACATCTCGTTGAACTATTTGATGTGACGACTCTTTTAAGGATCTTATAGGATTAAAAACCATAATAATATAATTTATTCCCTCTAAGTAGTTTTAATGCTATTTTTAATGCTATCAGCATTAAAATTTGAAGTAGCCTTAGAGATTTAAAAATCGGTAGTTAGAAATAGGCGATAATTCAAGAAAAAATTAATAAGTCCCTTTTGAAGGGACTTTTTAATTTTACTACCTACCAAACCTGCTACTGCTACCAAAAATGTTCGAATACTTTATTGACGTGATAACGTCTTATAATTCGATGAAGCCGGCTGCACGCCCACAAACATGACGTCATGTACCGTTACCGTCGGTCGTTACCGTCGGTCGTTACCTCGCCGCATGTTTGTTACAGTTGTATTAATTATTTCGACCAGTAGTTTAAGCGGGGATGTAGCTCAGTGGTAGAGCGTTTGCTTTGCATGTGAAGTGCCCCGGGTTCGATCCCCGGCATCTAAAAGCTTTTTTGCATTGTTTTGATTGAAAATGACTAAATTCTACTGATTACTTTTTACATACAAATCTATTAAACAAATGAAATTAAAATTTTCTTTTGAAAAATGCTACCATTCCATCAGTATTTTCTTAAGACGTTGTCACGTTCTATCGTCAGTAAACCGACTTTACAGACAAACATTTTTTAATGCAATTAGCATAAACGATCGCTTATAAAATTGTAGGTTGCCATTTAAGCTTGAAATTAAAACCAGTAATAATACCATCCTTAGCTACCATTTAAAACTACGTCTAATCATAATCAAATGATGTATGATGCGAAAAAAAGCATTCAATTGTCCCAAGAGGCAATAAATCAGGTCGCGCCTGACTTATGCTAATTTATGCTTTATGTTGCATGAATCATTTCTGGTTTACATTGTATTCAATATTAGTTGGAATATGAGCTTGTTCAAACAATAACACTAGAGGTTAATGGAGCAACTTCATGAAAATATCAGTGCAATTAGGACAGTATGACGTCGTGGTGGCTTAGTGGCTAGACCCGCAGTATTCACAACCGTGAGGTCGTTGACTCAAATCCCGCCAGCGCCTTTGAGTAGTTTTTCAAGTAGTTGAGTGTCATTATTATATACTGACGTTAACGGCGAAGGAACATTTCACTGGCACTCATGAGTTTTGTAGTGTTCGTATCAGTGCTATTTATTTACATGTTATTCATGGTCAAGGTCACGAGTCACGACCACCTAACCGAGACTCCCGCCTACCCTCAAGTTACATAAAAATAAATGTTATAATAACTTGCATTTCTTCAGTTATGTGTTGATCGCAGTAAAAGTCAGTAGATGATAGTGTGTGCGGTAAAAATACTAGTGAAACGTTACTTGTGGTGATCGTAATACGCGTAGTGATCTTTTTTTGGATCATACAGTCGTTCGACGAAGCCGTCTAGACGGGGCAACGTGCGGGGCGTGCGGGGTGAGATGCAGGAAGCGCGTTCCTGCATTGCCTACATTTCAATGTTATTATTGCAGAAGCGCGGTTCAGGGCTGACGTCTTTCGTATGTTTTAATTTTATTGTGGTTCCACGTTTTTAAAAGCATTTTTGTTTGTGACAACCCTACCCGTCATAGAGACAGACATTACATTACACTAGATTAGACATTATCGGCGTTTCTCCAAAGATCAAAGGCGATGAACTACTGGTAGTATTTCTTTATACAGTGCTTTTAGGCAGGATTTTTGTAAATTTCATCTAGTCACAGATTCTTTAATATCGAGTTTATGAGCCAACTTATTGCACAGTTACAATGTGCTATGTTGTCTACATAGGCTTTTAAAATTTTGTTAATTCAAATAAATAACTGTGTATAGTTAGTTTTTGAACATATCTTTTGGCGCACGACAGACCGATTTTTCCGTAGGCTGTAAGTGTGGATTCGTCACGCTGCGCTGTGAGGTGAAAAACTCGATCGGGTAAACTCGGGACTGCCGAGTGTGGCCGAGCAAGAAAGGTACAGTCAGCTACTCTTTACTCCTGTGTCGCTGTGTGTTATATTTTGAATTGCATAAAATTTAAAAATAATCAATTTCATTTTCGACCTGTTTGTCATCTAAGCATCCTATTAACATCATCCATAAAAATACTTCATTATGTAAAATTCAGACAATAGAATATTCACTTCTGCCGTGCGGTCTCCACACATTTTATTATCGTATCATGAATTTTGACACACAGTGTGTGTTAGAAGCTTACGAGCTAGCAACCTTGTATTATATTTCATAGCGTAAATGCAAATAGTTACAAAGCGAGCAGAATGGAAAGAAACCAGCTAATGTTATCACATTAGGATTTTTGTACTTCGTCTACTTAATGACTTTTTATTTTATTTTTTACTTAATAATATATTCATAAATTTACATGTCAATTGTACAGATCAATCGGGACCAAGTAATATTCTGCACAGTTTATAAAAATCCAAACTTGTGAGTGTTTCTGTTGATTCGCCGAACTTATTATCTTCCGACACGTTTCACCAATAAAACAGTCGTAAAGTCATTTCTCATAAATAAAACCAATTTAGAACAAATGCTCACAAGCAATGAAAGTAAATGAACTCTTACATGTTAATGGTGTTTGCCGCAAAATGGCTAAAAAAGATTCGCTGGGACCAGTCTCGCGTATGGAATGTTGAAGGTTTTGTCAGTTATGTGTACGCAAGCATTACACTCTAAACTCTAACGTAACAGGAAAGTGGCTGCGTTATGAGCAAATATTTTAAAATCGAACTTGGGATCTAATGGGGTGGTCTTTTATAAGAATAAAGTACCTGGTTGATCCAGCTTTGCTCGGGTTTTTTTAATTATATTTAGGCAGATACAATTAAAAAAACGCATTAAAATCCCTTACGTAGTGTTAAAAATCTAAGCATACAATGGTACATAAAAAGAACAAAAAAAAAAAAATTACTTCTCATCTTTTTTCATCAGGATTCGAAATAGTCCATTGAAAAGTTACATTTGGGGTTGCGTTTTTTAGAGGGCGCAATTTTATTATTTTGATGTGTAGGGGGGTTCAGTGTAAAGCTAAAACCAAGTTTGTGGGGTCGCAACCCTTGTCCCACGGCCGCCATCTTGAAAATAGGGGTTGAAATGGTTTCTACGGTATATCTCCTAAACTATTTATTTGATAAAAAAATGTTATCATTTTTTGTTGCAAATTATTGTTATTGTAAGAATAGCTCACAATGTGTGTTGAAGTTGTCGCTTAACCTATGTCTTTTAGTTGTGCTACATATTTCTCCACGTGCGGATGTATTTTATTATGTTTTTTATTGTGAAGACGATTTCGAATAATTTTAGATACGATTTAAACTTCAGTGATAACTATATTATTTTTATTAGCTATTCGCTAATAACTTTTTTATTTATAGTTCTACGACAAAAAGATATACCGTAGAAACCATTTCAACCCCTATTCACAAGATGGCGGCCGTGGGACAAGGGTTGCGACCCCACAAACTTGGTTTTAGCTTTACACTGACCCCCCCCCCCTCCCTACACATCAAATAAATAAAATTGCGTCTTCTAAAAAACGCAAGGTAAGGCCTAAAAAATGTAACATTTCAATGGACTAAAACGAGATCTCTTGAAACCGAGGGCACCGTTCTACCACCTGGGCTGTTTAGGCTTTAGCGTAGTGGGCGAAATTTGCTATCGTATTCTAATGATATTGTAGGAGTTTTTCATTGCCTGAAAAAGCACATAAAATGTCATTTTTTAGCAATACTATCTAGCTAGATCGATTTATCGTCCCCAAAACCCCCTGCATACCTACATAATTTCATGAAAAAAATTGGCAGTCATAGGAACTGCCGATAGAAGTGAAAACTTGCTGTTGCCTGGTACTGGTACCTAGGGGCAAACGCAACTCTTTTATATTTCTGTTGTCCTGGTATCTGGAGATAAACGCTGGGCTGTTGGAAGGTAATCGAAACTCTTTACTGTTTCTGTTACCCTGGTACCTACCTGGCCCTTTTTACCGAGTTTACCCGAAGATTTCATATCCGATCCGATCCATTATCATATCCAAGAGTGACAATTGATGAATCCATTTCACAGCCCACGAAAATTCTGTCTATAGCGCGCCTAAAGAAGTTTTCACTTCAAAAGTCCCAGCCGTTTCCTAGATTCAGATTCTATAAATATATATAATATGTATACATACAAGAATTGCTCGTTTAATTAAAGGTATAAGGTTAAACATTTGAAAGATTTTGTCCCAACTCACTAATCAATTAAATTATCAATCAGAAAATTAGATGTTTACGAATAAAACAAATACCCAATATGTGTGTCAGATTCTTACTGCTGCTAACAAAACAAAGATAACTTTGAAACAGCTGAACTGATTTTGATGCAACATAGTAAAATCTAGAACAGCTAAAAACACTCCCTTAGTTTATCCGTTCGGGAACAACGATGCTATAGACAGACACACACGCAGAGACAGAGAGACACGTCAATCTTATGACATACGTTCTGCGTAAAGGTGGCTTTGTATGGCCAGTTTGCGCCGCGACCGCGACACGTGTCTCGGTATCCTGTCGCGGTCTCGGCGCGAACTGGCGCCCATATAATTCCAGAATTTCAAGAGTCTCCGGTTTCGGTCTCGTGTTGCAGTCGCGACTCAAACCGCCGCCTTAAGGGGTTAATGCTAATCGTTGAATTTTACAAAACCTTTGAATTTAGAAGCGGCTTCCGCATTATCATCATCTATAGCCTTCTTTGTCCCACATTGGCATTATGCCTCTTTTATCATCGCGCTCTTCCTCAGCCCTGAGCCAATGGAGTCCAGGTATGACCCGCGATAAAAACGGTGTCGTCATCTATATTTCTATTGCATTTGTCGAAGTATACGATCGATTCTATGTTCGACTTTGGGCAATATCAGTAGATTGAAATCACAAAAAAACTTGCTAATTTTGTTATTTCAAATTTGTAAATTAGACATGCAAGTAAGTAATTTCTCAAAAGATAGCATGTCTAAAATGTCTAAAATCAAACTATATTTTTAAACATAGCTTTTAGATTCCAGTTATAATAATTATGAAAGGGTTTTGAACCTCCTGTGAAAACTTTAACGTATGCTGTGGCTGCGACTTTATTTTCTTTGCACCAGTGCATGCAAGGCACTTGACATAAATAATATGGAACCGCCCACGCCGTGTTCAGCCGACAACGACCCAGCTTAATGACTGCTATAATAACTGCCTTATCTCGATTTATCCTTGATCTATTAAAAAACAACAGATTAGATTTTAATCAAACTCTTACGTTTCTGATGACTCCCTTTGTTCCTATGTTAACTTACAATAAGTTGATCCTAATTCAAAAAACTATGTATGTTTTGGTCTATAATTCAAACATGTAAAAGCTATAAGGTCCGAAAGTGGTTCTATTGAACGCATAAACTTTACTTTAATATAACACAAAAATGATAGTCAAATTGATAGCCTCGCCCTTTTTGGAGGTCTGTTAAAAAGCAGCCAAAAGTTACGGGGAGTTCATTTTTTTAGAAATATTTCTATTGCGGCTTCTATTGTGCATGATTTTTAGTAGAACGGGTAAACCAAGTAACACCGGAGGTTTAACCCTGTATAAAAATCATTGTCTTAGTTACTTAGTACACCTCACAGTGTTAAAACTTATTAAAACAGATACAAACTGTTTTATCCGTGGTTGTGGGTTGTGGTGCACGAAACTGATTTAATTTATCGGAGAAACACTCTTTCATAAACGCGGTAAATTTCTCTTAAATAGTGATAATAGCGTGTTTTATTAATGATGAATAGATCCACGAATACTTGAAATATTGTTAAGGATACTTTTTTTTTAAGGAACAAATGGAAGTTGACCTCAAATAGCTTTTACTGCCTGCCGACCTCACCATACTACATTATATACACACAAATTTGGTTTTATGTAGATAGAGACACGTGGAAAGAGTGTAGGATGACCTTACCCCAACATATGGATCTTAATATTAACATCGGGCTCTTAATAATAATACTGTTTCATAATAATTAATAATACATGCAAATACAAGGTAGCCCAACAGATGTTCTGCTATACCTATAAATTGTTATCAATCGACAAAAAGCGACGCAACGGTTAAATTAATTGGAAATTGTACATAAACGGAACTAACTTCGCACTTTGAAAATATTTCGTGATAATATATTCTTCTATACCTATGTATATCAAATATTCTTATAAAATTCATAAAAACGAATCAACGCTTTTTGGAAGAGTATGAACGCGAACATCGTGATGCGAGATTTTTATTTTAAATACTAGCAGCGCCCTGCGGTTTTATTCGCGTAGTTCCCGTTCCCGTTTTTTACCCGTCTTAAACATATTATTAAGTCTGAAATCAAATACTCTCTAATCTATGTTCCAAATTCCAACTAGATCCGTTCATAGGTTCCGATGTAATTAAGCAACGAACATCCAAACATCCAAAGTTTTGCATTTATAATATCAGTAAACATATTCATTTACGAGTAAATACACAAATACATTAATGCTTTACTTTGTTTAAATTCGAAAATTAGCAAATAAATTGTCAGAGTCGGTATCAACACATTTGATTAATGCAGACGCTCGAAATTATAACGGATTCGAACCGTTAATTATCTTCCATTCCGTTAGCTCCTCGATAATTTAGTGTCAATGCCTTATTGTTTTGATTAAAACAAGCATTTGTTTTCATGAAGAGTTTCTATGTTTAACTATAATGCAAGTCTCATGATTTGTTAGGACTCGTTTTTATGCCCAAATGAAGTACCTGCTTACCCACAGAAATCTAAATAATAATTTAGAAATCTAAATAATAATTTAGATTTCTGTGTACTTGCCTAATAAGGATATCAAATAATCCGTTTTTAACCCACGACCAAGAAGAGGGGTGCTATAAGTTTAACGTCGATGTCTGTCTGTCTGTGTGTGTGTCTATCTGTGCCACCATAGCTCTCAAACAGATTTGGTTAATATCGATTCAAGATGGCCGCCTCCACAAAATGGCGGCTAAAATATTTGTTCACACCCTTCCTCAATGTGAGTATCAAATGAAAGGGCTTGACTGGTAGAATACAATACAAATTCAAAACCCAAAATGGCTGGTGTCACCATAAAATGTTTTTTTTTGTCACTATTCACTCAATATTGGTACCAAAAATGGCTTGACTAGTAGAATATTGTACAAATTTCAAACACAAGGCAAGTAGTGGGCGGGAAATCCAACTTTTTGACGTGATAACGTCTTATAATTCGATGAAGTCGGCTGCACGCCCACAAAACATGACGTCATGCACCGTTACCGCGTTACCGTCGGTCGTTACCTCGCCGCATGTTTGTTACAGTTGTATTAATTATTTCGACCAGTAGTTCAAGCGGGGATGTAGCTCAGTGATAGAGCGTTCGCTTTGCATGTGAAATACCCCGGGTTCGATGCCCGGCATCTAAAAGCTTTTTTGCATTGTTTTGATTGAAAATGACTAAATTCTACTGATTACTTTTTACATACAAATCTATTAAACAAATGAAATTAAAATTTTCTTTTGAAAAATGCTACCATTCCATCAGTATTTTCTTAAGACGTTGTCACGTTCTATCGTCAGTAAACCGACTTTACAGACAAACATTTTTTAACTTTGTTCTTGTATGAAAGTTCGTTGCATTTTTGTTTAATTAATTATTTCCCATCCATCATAAAGTTCAATTCTCTCCAGATCAATACCTACATTTAGTCTAGTACCTACCTAATTAAATTTGATGTTAATATGCTCGACATAATATTATTTCGGCAAAGATTTTAGAAAGTACATATTTTATAGTGCTAATCCGACACACAACTTGCACAAATAAATTGGTAACTTAATTAGAAACATAGAAATATTCCACCAATCTCGAGCATCATTAAACAAATCTAAAAGGTTTTTAAACTTTTTTTAAGTCTTAAAAATTCTAATAGGTACCTATAGTTAATCTTAAACCCATCTAATGTTAAAAAGATAGCATAGTCTACGAACGAACGGTCTTATCTAAAAGTAACTGACTCATAAACAAACTTGATAGCTTTCTTCTGCTTTATGTCTTTTTTGCAAGCTAATATTCCTTCTAGGGCGTACAAAGAGTTCAATGTACTTACTGTATACGAGTATGTATGTGTAACATCAAAGGTCTTTACTTCAAAACATAGAACAGCGTTAAAATGTATGAAATAAATGTATTAGTAGGTATGGCAGGGCTCAACGCATTACCAAACTGAAGTGGCAACGGAGGGTCTACCGCCTAACGAAAAACGCTATGACGCTTTGACATTGCCGTCTCTTTCATTTCAAGCGAGAAGAAAAGAGACAGCATTGTCTAAGAGTCAAAGCGTCAAAGCGTTTTTCGTTAGGCGGTAGACCGGCGGGCCAGTCATATCTGTAGTATGTATAACCGTAACCGTTGGGGTAAACGCGTTCTTAAGTTGAGATTGCGAATCGACTAACGTAGTTTAGGACACCCTGATGGAGTGACGATATACTCGTATGTAAGACAGTAGGTAACGGATGAAAACGTGGCAATTATACGCAGAAGTGGACTAGGATACGCTGGTGATAATAAAACTGTGTTGGAGGGTTACAGAAACGCTGTCAGAAGTAAATGCTGGGTTTCAAACATCAAGTATGTATTTAGTACATAAAACTACTAAGTAAGCAGGTATAATAACTAAGCGCGTCGCGTGTGATGTGAGTGTTTCGCCTGCGATGCTGTAATTGCAAAGCGTGACTTTGTATTAGTAAACAATCAGTTTGCATGCAGCCGTGACATTGAACGCCTTCAAGGCTAAGGTTGTTGTCCTTTTAGACCCGTTTAACCAGCTGGCTCAAGAAGGGCTTAAACTCAATAATATGCTGCTTATTGAAACTGGATACGGCGTAGGAAATGAGGTTAATTGAGTGAGCAAAAATTGCACTCAAAAGTTTAGTGTACTCAAGTTTTTAATGAATGTGTGGGTATTCAATCTTTTTTAAACGCTTAAAATATATATAATTGATTCCAAAATTTAAATAAATAGTAAAAGGTATAACATTAGTAAATATTATTATAAATGCGTTACCTCTATAATATTTACATAAATACAGTCTGTCAGAATAAAACTTGAATCAACCAGAAGAGGTGTTTTTTTCACTTCTGTGAATAAAAGTCTATTAATATAAACGACTTCAGAAACTTGAAAAAAAACGAAACCAAAACATAAATAAATAGTTGTCATACTAAGATTACAATTGAAAAAGTTCGGAAATGTAGATGTTAATATTTCTAATTGCTTAATCACATTGAAAGAAAAAATCAGATAAATCTGAAATTTGGAAATCAGATGATTTTAATCCCGAAAAATAGCTATATTATATAGTTTCTTAGCGAACAATATTTTTCTAAATTTTACGGAGAGAAAGTCACACCTAGATGCTAATTATTTTAAAAGGCGCTATGGAGCAAATATACATTTTTTAATTATTTTTTAATTTCATGGTTTCTACTTACACTTTACATATTTTGGATAACACAGGCTTTGAATAGATTAGATCAGCCCATACAGTAATTTTATGAATTATTTTTGACTGTTCAGGTATTGTTCTTGAAGTCGATTCAGTTTTATCTTTTTTTATTTTATATTTCATGTTAGTATTTGTCATGAAAAATAAAGTTTACGTAAAAACAAAGAAAGACCAGCTATTTTCAAACTAAAAGAAAAGAAGTAGTTTAAAGTAAAAACAAAATTTTTTTAAGCTTTTGGCAGTTATTATTCCTTTCTAGAAAAAATAAAATAAAATATAAAAATAACACACCATATGGCTGAATTTCAATATAAATGATTTCCAAGTCATTTTCATTGACTATTTTTTAATCTCAGTACAAAACAAAACCACAAAAGTAATCATTAAAACTGTTCCATAGCAACTAGAAATGTTGGATCTTACAAAATAATTAGGTCTTGTCCTTCAAGAGATTGTAGCAAGTATTCAGCCCCTTTTAAGTATTTCGTCGATTTCTTAGGAAATTCTCGACCTGTTTCCATTTCCGTCTTTCGTGAGAGGCGGAGTTATAGAATTGAGGGGAAAACAAATAAGTAATGTTGTATAATAAAAATATTTATTTTCGCTCCACAATATAGTGCTTTTTCGTAGCTTACTTTATTGCTTATAATTAATTGTAGTTCAAACGGATGCGAGTATATATAAATAATATTTCAGGGCACTTATTTAATAGGCACATTTATAAAAGGTCATAATAATACTTAATTAATAATAAGCAATAAGACCGCCATTAAAATGTCAAGCTAGTAATAGTCCTTAAGTTTATTTTGTATTTTATCATTTTGTTGTGGCTTTTAATAAAGAGTTATGTAATGCTATTAATTACATTACAAACGAACAGATATCACCAGGTAAATTATTTAGTTCCTTAACTCCACACCAGGATTCCCTGTCATTGTGCGAGCTAGTTCTCTTCAAGGTTGAATAAACTTTACTGAAGAGTGTCCGTGATTGCTCTGAGGGGTTATGATTGTTTTACTCTTGTTTTTGGCAAACTTATTGAAGTTTTACTTTGTGTATTACTAGCAGTGCTGCCCCACGGTTTCATCTGCGTAGTTTCCGATCCCTTTTGTATTCCCGGAATAAAATGTTTACTATGTGTTATTCCAGACTAGTCATCTAAACACCCAATTTCAACTACATCCCTTCTGTAGTTTTGTGTGAATGATTAACACTATACATACCGACTTTCACGTATATAATATTAGTAAGGATAATGTCCTCATCATCAGAATCATAATAATCATGAGAATCATCATCATCGACCTATTTTAATCCACTACTGAATTATTTTTGTATCGAAATTATATTGTTTTTCTTTTATTATATGTATGTTATTTAGTACAGGATATGTTGCTGACAGACATGTCCGAAGGAAATTCCATTTTCCCGCACACAACCTACTGATAAATATGAAAGATGTTACACGTACAAAAAGTAAGACATAGTGTTCACTAGGAGAAAAAAATAACATTAAATAATCCTTGAGAAATACAGTTAGTTAACGAGTATGTTTTAACTGATTCAAATTGCAAATATGAAAAACATAATATTTAAGTATTTATTTTGTAAAAGAGCAACATGTCATACAGGTCACTAGTCCTTTGGCTAAGTTGATCAGTTCAAGGAATATTTTTGTAGTGGTAGGACTCTTAGCAGAGTCCGCCTGGGGAAGTACCACACCTTTGCCAAATATTCTACCGCCAAGCAGTAATGTAGAAACAGTACTGTGTTCCGGTTTGAAGGGCAATGATTCCAGAGAAGTTACAGGGCTTAGAGACATAATATCTTAGATCTCTGGGTGACGAGCGCAGTGCAGTGCTAGGTTATGATTTGGACTATCATGTTCCAATAGCTGCGTGTTACTGTGCTGTTATGTGGCAGGCATGTTGCTTACCATCAGGCACATGACCTGCTCGTCTCGTCACTCTATGCTATAAATATATATATATATATATATGTGTAAGAAAATGTTAGTGTTAGTATAAGAAGACCCAAGTCTTACTCAAGTTGGAACGGCGTGCGCATAGTACCTAGTTCTGTTGCGAACAGAAAAAAATGTATTATAATTATAAAAGTGCCTCGTTAAATCGTTACATCTAATAGAAATTTGTAGAGATATATAATATGTAAAAAAAACTTAAAATAAAGTGACAATTTACCTGTGACCTTATCACGGAATAAAGAAAAAATATGTGTAAAAATAGGATTTAAAATGATGTGGTAAATATAAGATTGATAAATACTCTTTATTGAGACACCAAACGAACAACAAACAGAAAAAATAACCATAGGTACATTGTTAAGTAGTGCGACAGTTTCTCATTTGACTCGTATTTTCGACCTAACTTAAACAATGAATCCACAGTAAGCCTTCACATACCGGAATGCATTTCACACATAACGTTAAATAAAATCAGATATCTATGCACTCGTATGTATATAACTACTGAATATTATCTCTTGATGACCTTTTAACGCTGTACCTTCCGCCTCCGGCTGCCGACAGGCGGACCACCATAAGTATAATTTATTATCACGTAACGAGTCCGTTTGAACTGACTTCTGATGTTATCCTGGTAACCGAAGACATTCCACGTCCGTTTGCAGAGAAAAAATACTTAAAATCACAAATTTATTTTGGTCACGTTATCACAGCGTAGATAAATTATTTTCTTCGAAAAAACAACCTCAAATTAAAATGAAATTCAGAGATTCGACCAAATTTTATATGATTCCATCACTAAGTTATCTAGATTTGAAACTACATTTTAGTTTCTTGTTTATATTTCAAAAATCGCAACACCAATTTTCGATTTTTTTTAAGATACCAACCACTGAACTATTATTTTTATCTATCAAGCAAAGAAATAACTGTCACAATCGATTCACATTTGGTGGAGCTATGCATACTATACATACCAAAAAAACACACAACCGAATTGAGAACCTCAACCTTTTTTTTAAGTTGGTTAAAAACCAGAAGATTTGATCTATTTTATTTATTAGTGTGTCATACAATAAACTCCAAGCATTGCAGTTTTAAGAAAACCCTGTATATTCAAGGCATACATACATTTACTCGAGGCTTAAGGCCTGTTTCCATTTTGATTAGTGCGAGTGATTAGTAATCGCGACTGATTAGTGCAGGTGTGTAGTGCTTGCTGTTCGTTTATGTATAGAAGCTGTGTTTAGTTCATTGAGTTACCAGCCGTCGGCCCGCAAGTATGGATGTAGGTACCTCACTTTCTAGTACAAAAATGTTATTATGATTTTTTTTCACACGATGATACTTAGACTTCACTTCGCTTTGTTTTTGTTATTGAGGGTAAGAATAATTTCATAGATTTTATATTGTTAATACTAAGGTATCTATTAACAATATAAAATCTATTAAATTATTTACAATATAGGCTCTTAAACGTAATACGTAATTTCAATTCCTGTAATAATAATTAATCCAAACCAAACATTTAAAGACCTTAATATTTAATTTTCTTCTATAACTGTAATTTTGTTAAATTACCTAGATTTAAGCGAAACTACTGTTTGCAACACCCTTAATGCAGGGTATCTAATGAAATTTAGAGACTTTATTTATAGTTCATAAATTTGAATACACAAAGGTTTAAGTTGAAATATCATTCATTACAAATTGTCTGTACAAACAATACTTACGTGCTAGTCTGTTACAAAACAAAAATGTATCGATCATTCAAATAAGAATCAGTTTTCTGACGAGACGAAATAGATTTTTAAATTAACTCGGTTCAAAATAGATTAGACGGTGCCTCGGACGTTAAAACATGACATGACCATATTTTTATTGTAAACATCTAAGATTCTGGTAATGTCAATGCTAATGGGCAATTATTTTGGCAAATTACATTCGTAGCACCAACATTTTTGTTTTTCAGTTAGCTATGTTTTTATTTCTCCATTTACGACTACGTTTACGTTACACCTATATCTACACACCAATACGAGTATAACATAACAATATGTCGTTCATACGAAAGAAATATAATATTATTTTTACATACAATTATGTAAGGAAGTATTGGTGTTAGTGATGTACTACTAAAAAAGCCTTTGCCGCCATCTAGTACGGAGTTTAACAGTTGCCTTATTTCCTCTCGATATTTTTGTGGGAGTATATTCGTGAAAAAGGACGGAAATATTCGCACATACGGTGCTATAACGTCACTTATGCAATTTTTGTCAAAACTGAACTGAGTATGAGAAAATACACCTAATCTTCCTCTTTGTTTGGAGCGTTATTGTCGCTTGTGTATTGCGCATACATTCCGCGTGAGGACAAAGTGTCGTTATGGTTTTGGCGCGAATCTGGCCGCCACTCGGAGAAACAACGTTTCATTGGTCAGTTGCGCGCGGCTGTCCGCACAAGTACCAATCTTCTGGAGCTACAACGCTACTAAGGTAATTGTGACAATTTATTTTTGTATTTTTGGAGCAATAACGACACTTAGGTTAGTTATGAATTTTGTATCTTGAACCAACAATGACACTAGTGTAAATAGTGACGTTGTTGCCCCAATCTTTGTATTTTGTGGTTTTAAGTTAAAGTCAGACTAACAGTTATGACAATATAAGTTGTATTTTTTTGATACAAATCTTACATTAATAATTATGTTAATTTATTTTGTAGCAATTATTTTGTGACGATTAAAAGTTATGAAATCGATAAATCATTTATATTGTTATTGTCACATTTTTGTTTACCGGTTTATTATCATTATGAAGGTATTTTGTATTTTTTCAAGTCTTAAATGAAAAAATCTTGAGCCACTTGCACTTTCAAAAGGCAATCTAACTACAATCAAATTACAAGTTTTAAGGTTCGAAATTTACCGTTGCATGACGTTGGAGCACCATATCGACAAGAGGTGTGCTAAAGTAAGCAGTGCGGGCTTTGCACTAAGACACTGTCTCGAGTGGTGTCTGCCGATGAGTTTTGTGCGTGTTACTATGCCACAGTGCATTCCCGGTAACCGGTAAAAAACGTGCCGTACGTGCCATCGTAAGCGTGTCGCAATGCCCATCCGTCAGACCATATTTCAAAGAGCTTGGCATACTTATGTTACCTGCTATCATGATCTACCAAGTGGCTGTGTATGTCAGAAATAATTTGGACTTATACAACACGCGAGAAGAGAGACATTCTTGCAATATACGCAACGCTGACAAGCCGGACGCTATACCACACTCTTTCACAAAGTCACGAAAGCTGACTCACATTACGGGACCGGAAGTATATAACCCTCTTTCTAAAATAGTTAAATCGGTCCAAAAAATATTGTAACCGCAGCTTTAAAGATTTCTTGTTTTTCCTGAGAATGTGGCAGTGGTTTTAAGTTGAGAGCTTTTACCAAATTACCTCTAGTATAAATAAAGTCTATTTGATACTGGTTATGATAACTGTGATTTTTAAGTTTATTTAGCAGTAAAGTTCTACGAATAATTGGAATGACAACATTGCAAGACCCTAATAATTAACTTGTAATCATAGCAATTGTTTAAGTTTTCTTATAGTTGATTTCGTCTAATTTCTATTAGAGATAAGTCAATTTATAATTAAGGTACAGTAGATTATTTCGTAATTATATTTATAAATGCCATACGTGATCCATCAATGATTGATTGAACACGAAACCTCGCATAGTTATTATAAGTGAGAAGATGACTGTCATTCAAAGTCAAAAGTCACTGATAGAAAAGTTTTACGTAGGATAAGTAAATTTGGTTAACATTTCTTTGCTACTTTAGTACAAATTATATAATAATGTTTTTTTTTATTCGATTTGGCATAATTGTCTGTTTAATTATTTTCTAGTGCCATAACGTCATTTCTGTGGGGGTAGTAATTTTAAAACGCTTATAATTTTTTTATAGTAGTTAGTGCGATGTTTATTTTTACTTTGAAAGGAAGTTATGTTCGAGTTCAGTTCCGCACCCATCCGCTAGATGGCGTTGATCGGTCTTAAAACGCGATGTCGATGTTTCCGCCATATACTAGACTAGTTTCAACTTGGTTTGCTAGGTTGAGCTATTGATTGTATTAATTAATGAAAGCGATTCATTAAAGAGTTCACGTGTTACATAATACAAGGCGTTTATTTTACCCTTTGAGTAGCACGGTATTGTGCATGGTCCGTTACGAGCAGGATTATTAGGCCAACGGTCATCGGAAGACCGTCACCCCCCGCACTCGCAGTGGATCGCTGCAGAAGAGTGTGCGGCACTAGCTTCGGAAGCTACTCATCCGCCACGCGGAGGTACGCTACTGGGCAGTGGTGGGAGGATTTGGAGACCAGCTCATCAGTGCCAGCTGGAGAACAGCAGGAAGACCAGTCACATCGAGAAGTGACAGCGACTACAACTACACTACTACAACGTGACTTCGAGTTACTACCTCGGCGTGAAAGCGTGACGTCAGGTTACGTCACGCTATAGATCGGCGTAAGTGATTTAGTGCAAGGATAAACTGTGAGTACAATTTATTATTTTGCCAAGTGAAAGTGAACTTAGTGTGTGCGAATAAATTAACTTAGAAAATTATTGAAGATATTTGGACTTGTAAAATTTTCAACTTTACTGATTAGCGACTTAGAATAGTTTGCATGCAATAATTTAGGACTTAGAGTAGTTTACTAAAAAAGTGAACTACGGGGAACCTATGCCCGATTTCGGTCCGAAGTTCAAACACTTGTAAAATTTTCGTGTTTTGGTTATGAATTCGTAATAATATTATAAATTGTTGAAATTAATAATTATAAGTCAAAGGTTTAAACTTACTCTAAACAATAACTTTGGTTTTATACTAAGGAAATTTAGTTTTTGTGTAAAGTAAATATTAAAAATTTAAGATGCAGCGAACGGTTAATTTACAGAAAGAAATTCAAAATGTTATAGAAAAGGCTTATAACAATTATAAGAAAAGTCCTAAAGATCGAGTTACAATCGAATATGTAGAAACTAGATTAGAGTTATTAGAAAGTAATTGGCAATCATTTCATGATAATCATAAAAAGATATATGAAGGTTTTAAACCTGATCAATTAAGATCATCCAGTTATGTGACTTCAGACTGTTATGAAAATACTGAGGATACTTACATAAGCTATAAGTCTCTTTTAAAATCTGTGTTAAATAAATTAAGTCCTAAAATTGATCAGCCGCAACAGAGTTCCTCTGTACCTAAACTTGAAAAGCATTCAGCAGTAAATTTGCCTAGAATTTCAATACCTATTTTCTCCGGGAAATATTCGGAATGGGTTTCATTTCGCGATTTATTTAAATCTTTGATTGACAAGAACGAGTATCTTGATGACGTACAGAAATTGCATTACCTGAAAGGCTATCTTAGCGGTGAGGCTGCTCAGTTAATTCAACACACACCTATAACTGATGCTAACTATAGGGAGTGTTGGGCTTTATTGGAAAGGCGGTATGATAATAAAAAATATTTATCAAATTGTATTTTGAAAAGGTTGTTCGGATTAAGACGTTTAAATTCTGAATCTGCATCTAGTTTAAAAGAATTGTTAGACACTACTGTAGATTGTTTAAATGCATTGACGAATTTGGGAATTGATGTGAGTACATGGGACATAATTGTCATTCATGTTGTTACTTACAAGTTAGATGCTGAATCCAGAAAACAATGGGAATTATACATTTCAAGTGATGACGCTCTACCAACCATTGACCAATTTAAAACTTTTATGGAACAACGGTTTAGAGCTCTGGAGTTTATCGAACCACGTAAGGTAGTACAAAATATTATACGCAATCAAAATGCTAAGGTATTGTTTGCTACCAAATCTTTAAAAATGAAATGCGAATTTTGTTCAATGAATCACAAAATGTGCTTTTGCAAAAAGTTTGCTGAGCAATCTGTCCACCAAAGACGAGAGTTTGTAGCGAACAATAACATATGTTTCAATTGTCTCGGTGGCAACCATATCTCTTATGATTGTAAGAACTCATCATCCTGCAAGAGATGTCATAAGAAGCATCATACCTTATTACATCCAAGTAATGATCAGGAGCATAAGGAATCTGCCTCCGAATCTAAACAACAGGTCATAGATAAACCTAGTCAGAAATCAAAACCACAAATCGTAGCTTGTTTTTCTACTGGTCGCATTACTCGACCTAAGCAAGTTTTATTGGCAACAGCGCTGATAAAAGCCGAAGCAAAGAACGGTGTGCCTTTGTTAGTACGCGCCTTAATTGATCAAGGCTCACAGGCATGCTTCATAACAGAGTCCATAGTCCAGCATCTGCGACTAAAGAAAGTTCTAGTGAACGGAACAATCTCAGGGTTAGGCAACGACACAACTATGAGAGCTCAATATAAAGTTAGAGTTCTTCTGAAATCTCGCACAGATCACAGCTTTAAGATTGAAATAGAAGCTTACGTGTTAAATAAAATAACTTCTTATCTCCCAGAACAGAAAGTGGAAGTTATAGATTGGTTTGAGTTAGATCATCTGCAGCTCGCAGACCCACAGTACAATGTACCTAACAAAATAGATCTTCTGTTGGGTGCAGATGTTTACTGCAACATACTGAAGGAAGGAATGAAGAAGTGTCCAGATGGATCACTGATTGCACAGAGCACTACTTTAGGGTGGATTCTTTCAGGTGTGACTAGTAAAGGAAACGGAAGTCAATCAAATGAAACAGTGAAGGTCATGCATTCACAGATAAATGAAAGTGACATGTTAAAAAGCTTTTGGGAAGTAGAAGAGAACACATTCTATAATGTTAAGAAGATATTGAGTGAAGAAGAAAAGAAATGTGAATATATTTATGAGAACACTACTAAAAGAACAGAAGAAGGACGGTATGTTGTAAACTTACCATTTCGTGATGACTATCCAAGCTGTAAGAACGGTGATTCCAGGGAAATAGCTGTTAAAAGAATGAAGTCTTTAGAAAGAAGATTACAAAAGGATCCTAAGTTGCAAGAGAATTATAATGATGTTCTGAACGAATACTTACGTTTGGGACACATGAAACCAATCAGCGACGACGACGATAAAAAACAGGAAGCAGTATATTTACCACATCACGCGGTAGTAAGAGAGGACAAGTCAACAACAAAGGTTAGAGTCGTTTTCAACGCATCAGAACCTAACAAATTAGGTGTTTCATTGAATGATGCTCTTATGGTTGGACCAACTCTGCAAGCAGATCTTCGTCACATCGTGATGCACTGGAGAACATATCCCATCGCCTTGGTCGCTGACATTGTTAAAATGTATAGACAAGTGTTAGTTGAGAAATCAAATGCTAATTTGTATCAACGAATAGTGTGGAGAAGTGATCCTACGACAGAAATAAAAGATTACGAACTTCTTACCGTCACTTTTGGAACTTCACCTGCTCCGTACCTAGCAGTAAAAACACTGCAGCAAGTGGCTCACGACGATGGAGCTGAATACCCACTTGCTAAAGAACGGGTACTTAAATGTTTCTATATGGACGACCTGATGACTGGTTGTAATACAGTACAAGAAGGGTTTGAAACATTTAAGGAAATTCAAGAATTGTTAAAGAAAGGATGTTTCGAGTTACAGAAATGGAATAGTAATAATAAAGATCTTTTAAAAGAAATTATTTTATTTACGGAAAAGGACAAACAAGGATTACGAAATCAAGAGACAGAAAATGATAAATCAAAAGAAGAAATGGAGATCAAATTGGACAGTACAATTAAAGTTTTAGGACTTACCTGGAGCAGAAGCGATGACACCTTCAAGTACGCAGTACAGCTCTCTCCGACGACAGGACCTGAAACAAAAAGAAAAATATTATCAGAAATTGCGAAGTTGTTCGATCCACTAGGATGGGTTGCACCTAGTGTGATATTAGCTAAAATGTTTATTCAAAAGCTATGGTTGACAGGCGTAAGATGGGATGAGACAATATCTGAAGAATTACAACAAGAATGGAATACTTATCGTGATGAATTCGGTGAATTTTCCAAGATTGAAGTCCCACGCTGGCTTGGTACCAAGAACACTGATAACAAAGTTGAATTGCACGGCTTCAGTGATGCGTCCCGGAACGCATACGCGGCAGTAATATATGTTCGTATCGTGGATAACATAAATAATGTGAAAACATCACTTGTAGTAGCCAAAACAAGAGTGGCACCCGTTAAACAGATCAGCATTCCACGACTGGAACTATGTGGTGCAGTTTTATTGACAAGGTTATTAGCTGAAACAGTAGAAGTTTTAAACATTCAAAAAGACAATGTTCACGCTTGGACGGATTCCACAATTGTGCTGGCTTGGCTGAACAGCCACCCCAGCCGTTGGAAAACTTTTGTCGGGAACAGAGTTTCTGAAATCATAAATTCATTTGAATCGTCGAAGTGGTCGCACGTTTCGAGCAAGCAGAACCCCGCAGATATCGCATCAAGAGGAGCTCTACCGAGTGCTTTGGTTGGGAATGATTTATGGTTTTTTGGACCGACGTTTCTAAGAAAACAAGAAGTTATTTACAATAGTTCAAAGGATTTACGTACAAGCGAAGAGGAGTCTATTCGAGTTCATTTAGGAGAAGTTTCTGGTTTAAGCGAAATTGACGAGTTGTTTAGAAAATATTCTTTACTTCAGAAGTTGTTACGCATAGTCGCATATTGTAGAAGGTGGCTCAAGAAGTCTACGAAAAGTACACGGTACTTACTTAAGATTGAACTCGAAGAAGCCTTACAATGCTGCTTAAAACTAACTCAACAACTAGGATTTGCTGAAGAATACAACACTCTGAAAAAGGAAAAACCAGTTACTAAGAAGAGTAGCAAGCTGAGAATCTTGTGCCCTTATCTAGATGATAAAGGCATAATTAGAATATCTGGCCGACTCACGCATTCTTTACTGAATGCTGAAACCAAGACACCAATTGTGTTGCCTCATGACTCACCATTCACTAGATTGCTAGTAGCTGAAGCTCATGACAAGACAATTCACGGAGGATCGCAGCTTATGCTCAATTACTTAAGGTCAACTTATTGGATTATAAGGGCTAAAAGTTTAGTTAAACAACACATTCGGAAGTGTGTTACCTGCACTAGATACAGTGCACGCACTCAACAGCAACGTATGGGAGATTTGCCATCGGTGAGATGTAGCCCAGGGCGACCATTTATTAGCAGTGGAGTCGATTATGCCGGACCTATAAGCGTTAGGACTACAAAGGGTCGCGGACATCGATCCTATAAAGGTTACATCGCAGTATTCATCTGCATGGCTACAAAAGCCGTTCACTTAGAGGTAGTGAGTGATATGACCAGTCAAGCGTTTATCGCTGCCTTCAGACGTTTTGTTGCACGACGCGGAAAATGCACGAATTTGTGGTCTGACAATGCAACTACCTTCGTCGGAGCAGCGAAAGAGCTAAAAGAATTAAGTTCCATTCAGCCAGAGATCGCAGAGCATTTAGAGAAGAACGGCACTGAATGTCACGTGATTCCGCCACGAGCTCCTAACTTTGGAGGACTTTGGGAGGCAGCAGTAAAGTCAACGAAGTTCCATCTGAAAAGAGCAATCGGTGAGTTGACCCTCACGTACGAAGAGATGAACACTCTTCTAGTTCAAATCGAAGCGTGTTTGAATTCCAGGCCAATGACTATTATACACGGACAAGACCCGGAAGAACCTCTTCCTTTAACACCGGCTCATTTTCTGATTGGTGAGCCTCTGGTTAATGCACCGGATTATACCTACAGTTCAAGTAACATGAGTTTGCTTACGAGGTGGCAGCTTGTTCAGAAAACGTTGCAATCGTTTTGGAGGCGTTGGTCAGATAATTACTTGGTAATGTTAATGCAACGATATAAGTGGTCTCGACAGACTCCTGAGCCGAATATCGGAGATATCGTCTTAATAAAGGAAGATAATCTTCCTCCTGGCCAATGGTTGTTAGGTCGCGTAGTCGAAAAGCATAAAGGTTCTGACAACCTGACTCGTGTAGTCACATTACGCACCAAGTCCTCTTTGTTAAAACGTCCAACCTCTAAACTCTGTATTCTTCCTATAGAAAATTAGATATAATATAAGTGTAGGTTTACCCATAAATAGTATAAGCGATTTATTTGTTAAAATTTGTATTATTTAGAGATATGGTATTCTGTCTAACAGAACTTGCATTAGGCATTTTTATTTCGTATTAGTTCGGTATTTCTATTTAATACGTGGCATCTAGACACTAAGATATTGATGTAAACTACTAAGGACATTGTATTACTCATATTGCTTAATTTTGAAGGACATTTCTCAAATAATGTCCTTGGTGGTCGGTATGTTCGAGTTCAGTTCCGCACCCATCCGCTAGATGGCGTTGATCGGTCTTAAAACGCGATGTCGATGTTTCCGCCATATACTAGACTAGTTTCAACTTGGTTTGCTAGGTTGAGCTATTGATTGTATTAATTAATGAAAGCGATTCATTAAAGAGTTCACGTGTTACATAATACAAGGCGTTTATTTTACCCTTTGAGTAGCACGGTATTGTACAAGTTAAAAGTTATAGTTTAAAGGTCATAATTTTCTTTCTTTAGTTGGGAAGAACTATGCATTATAATACGATGTTGAATTTTCAAATGCTTCTCCTGAAAAATTACATCATTTGCATAAGTGACGTTATAGCACCGCATGTGCGATTATGTTGCATGAAATTTGGGAAGCGCACTATTTGATTTGTCCAATGAGCGCACGCGGTGGATAAGAGATAGCTGTAACATGCTGTCAACCCACTTTTCATGAGGTTAGTACACGGTTAGTACCACGTCGTTCTGTCGACCAACATAGTGTATGCGTGTGTATCACGAGAAAGAGAAAGAAAACGCAACAACTGTGTTTTTATAACAAAATGCTCTTTTCTTTTGCACATAATATACGACTATAGCTTATTTTTTACGTTATGTATATTTTTGTTTTTTGTGTTCTTATTAAGTGCAATAAAGAGTTTATCTATCTATAGTAATGCTTGCTGGTATTTTTTCTTGGGAAAGTAGGTCGTTTCATAAAAGCATGCATAAAGCTTGCATGTGAAAAATGGTTCCAAACGGTTTGAAAATGTTTCGATTTCCGAATATTTCTTTTTTTCCGCTTTAATACAAAGTGTAAATACTGTTTGTAGCTCCCTCGTATTTCTTACTGTACAAGATTATAATTGCTGCCGTGTCTGTTCTGCTTCACTGATTTACTGTGGGAATATTGTTGTTAATGGGCCTCTTGAATGGAGTTATTATACCGTGGAAGTTCAAGATCAAAACGAGAATATTGTGTTGGGTGTAATATTCATCGAGACAAATTCAAACAACAAAATCTATAGAATAGAACGCAATCGAATTGATTAATAAATTCAGCGGGGTAAAAAGGTGTATGGAAAAAGATGGGTGCGCTCAACTTGCTAATATTTAGTTTTTGTACGTTAAGCTGTAGAATTATTTGGCTTTGTGTGTTTTCCCTTATGTATATCATCTGTTTTTTGGGCTTAGTTATATCGGTTTATTCGACATTCCATTTGCTTTTAACGGCGCTCACCCAAAATTCAAAATTCCCTTCTTGATCTAGTAATTCTCAACCTTTGTGAATGAAGACAGAAAGACGAAATCCTGTAAAAGTCAAATTTTGATAACTATCTCTTAGAATAAAATTATACCATAAACCGAGCAGTAAGAAACGCTGTGGACAGTAAAGACCAAAGTTTGAAGTGATATGATTATTTGTTGAGTCCGCCTGGATAATTATTAAGTACCTACCATACATTTTCTAGTAATTGATCCGCCAAATAGTAGATTAATGCTCATATTGTCTACTGTGTTCCGGTTTAAAGAGTAATGTCTCCCGAAAAACACACGGCCTAATACATAAATCACCTTATAACTCTGGGTCACTAGCGCAGTGCAGAGCTATTTAGTGAGTTGGACTCCTCAAGTTCAAATAGCTGCGTGGTCAGTACCACGCTTATTATTGCGGGCAAATGTTTAGTTTACTATCAGACACATGTCCTGCTTGTCTCGTCACTCTATATGTATTACGAAAAATGAGGTTCCTTATTATTGATATAGCACAATTGTCTCGTTATCCTATTTTTAATAATAAAAAAACAGAGGCTAGCGAAGATGAGCCGTTTTATACATTAATGGCCCCCTAATAGTAACAAGAACTCAGTAGCCTGGCAACAGCCGTGTAAGTAATTGCTCTTTATGTTCGTCTGTCGCATAAACTTAATGAATTGCAGCCACTCGCTGCTTCTACTAGGTTTGGCCGATTATATGTGCAAACTGAAAGGGAAGTGCTTTGTATTATGTTAAGTGCTAGATTAATCCAGAAATTTTATTTGCACCCACAGTGTACTAAAAAAGTGCTTAAGATCTAAAATTAGTCATTCACCCCTAACCCATGCGAACGATGACAGTATCCGTACCCAAAGTTTGTATTATGTGTGTGTGACTTGCAACCGTTAGTTTTTAGAAGTGTAAAATAGCTTAATAGCTAAAAGCTTAATATATGAATTTAATGTATCAATTTCTTTAAAATAAATTGTATTTTTAACTATTTAATAGAGAGCGTTTCAATCAAATAAAATCACACAAACATTGAAATTTCTATGATATTTATTTTATTATATAACATGCAATTATGATCGCAAATATATACTTAATTGAAAAATCAGCTGCATACATTTATTGAAAACGCAAACTATGTTTAATGGAGCCATAATAAATTAATGTCAAGCTAGCATCACTTCATTGGACTACGCGGATTTTAACCCCCACTAACTCTGTCGAGGTATAAAATGCCCTAGCTGTTTTTCCAGGTGATGTGCTTACTTTGTATTTAATACACAAATTCGTCGTTACAGAGATACTTAGAAACAAACATATACACTTACAAACCCATAAACTTTCGCCTACATAATTTTATTGGTTTTGGCTTTTGATTGGTTGATTGGTAATCTTACTTGCCCTAAAAATAAATCAATCCATCAATCCATCGTTATTGAATGTGTGCATACATGCTGCCCTTTCAAATAACCCCCTTTGCGCAAAACCTAGCCCGTAATAACAGTTCACCTGGAAGTGTTATAAAATTACCTTCGGTATTTTATTTTTTAGTCCGTTAGCTTTATGGTTTTACAAGAGTGCTGATTCGGAAGGAGGTTAAAGACCGGTTTTTAAAATACAGTAACGTGACCTGTTTTGGCAGTATCCTTTTTTGTAGATATATTTGCATTTTTATTTTTAAAACTGTAGTCGTTACTGTTTTTTTTTTTCTAATTTAACATTAGAGACTGCCCGCGACTTCGTGCGCGTAGAGTTTAGAAAATGCCTATTCGCTAACTCCAAATGGTTTCGCCATTTAAAGTAGGTGACCTATACGTTATTCCAAACCATATTTGACATTTATTGTACTAGGTACATCCATTTGCATTCCAAATTTTAATTTGATGTCTTTAGTTCTTCGGACATGATTGAGAAACATACATTGAAACACCTAAGCATCCAAACATTCACATTTTATTATACGAGTAGGATAGCATAGCACAAGCAGACCACATTATATCCCCATTCCCCACGCTGACCAGGATGGTTGGCGGATGATAGTTATCCTTGAAACATGTATTTCTAAGAACTCAGGTTTGATGATAAACTTGTACATCAATACTTGGAAAAATATTAAAATGGGTAGTCATAATGGGAACCTACAACCTCGCGATTGTTGTATCAGTCGTTCTCGCCTCTAAGATACTACCGCTTTTAAAAAATGTACATCTCAGATGTATCCAACCACCTTATTATTATTTACTCACGCTGCCATTTCGTTCAAAATGCCACTTCAGACACCCATTCAACCCCCAATCGAGCCGCCGGCGATATCCTTCGGTAATCATTTACACACAGTAAGTCGATAACTAACCAAAGCCGTAAATATATCAAACATTGACTAATACAAAACTAACGCGAGCCCCTATAAAATTTTGAGGTAAACACATTTTCTAGATTAGTTACATCAATGTATTTAAACAGACAAGATTATCCATAAGTATTGATTTGGAACATGGATTAAGATTTTTAATGTAAACAATTGTTTTGATATTTAAGATTATAGGTAGTATATATATGTAGGTCCCACAGAAATCTAAATAATATACCTTATTATTTAGATTTTTGTGGTAGGTCCCTTCAAACAACAGGCTATATAAATCGTATGATTGTGATGTAAGAACACCCTTTTTGCATTTAAATATTGATGTTAAAAATATAGAAAACCCCTGAAGATAAAGTAGTAAATTTAGCGGCCGTATCGCTAAAACCCAAACCCCATATTCTAAAAATAGGAAGACGGGAAAGTACAAGTAAGGAGTGGTAGCCACTTTTAATAATACCTACTTCCAGAATTTTGAAAATTACTTAATACACTAATAATACATAAATACAACTATTAAAACATACTACATATGAAAAACTGTGCAGTCTAATACATACATATCTATCATGCGTCACTTATGGAAACATTAGAAAAAATGTATTTATAAATTACTATTTCAAGCTGAGTAACAATTTCAACTAAGTGTATACTATAGACTAAACGTATGCCTGCCAGAACATAACTCGAAACGGCACAAAAAGCGCACAAAGGACAATCAATCATTCAACACAAAGTGGCTATGCTAATATGATTGGATTTTAATTAACTGTATTGCGATCCAAACCTAATAATTTTTTGTGCAGCTGGCCAGTCTTGAGGGAATAACAATGCCAAACGTTGACCGTGGTTAATTCAATGTTCCGTACAATTTGCGAATTAATGTGTTGATTTAAATAACTGTTCTTTGAATTTTTTGTGTTGTTATACAATCGCTGTGATCTGGCTTCAATTAACAATTATTTCGAACCAATGATATTTTGGCGTTACAAATTTCGCTGTAAAATTGTAAGATTCTTTACAGAGTCCACCGGGGGAAGTACTACATCTTTGTCAGTTATTTTACCGTTAAGAAACATCGTGAAGACATACTTGTAGCTGTGTTTTAGTTTGATGGGGAATGTTTACCGGGGCATGAGATTAATCGTCTTATATTGCGTGACGAGTAGAGTGCAGTTCTACATAATGGCTTAGATTCTCCAATTCCTAATAGCTGCGTGACGCTGTATATTTTAAAGCAGGCACGTTGTTTACTATCAAGCATAATATGTTTTCCGCGTCTCACTTTTTAAAAATAAAAATCACTACTCCTCAGACTAAACACAGCTTTGCTTTCAGATTATTTGCTGATGTTCGAAAATAAATAAGTACTTTATGTCCCGTAATAAATATACTAAACAAATAAATATTACCCGATCTTTAATGTTTTACTTATTTATGTTACTTAAGCGTACATCAAATGTTAAACGAAACGAACTGTAAAAATACCATTCAAATCTGAGCTCAACTAGTGCCGAAATAGAATAACATTTTCATTATTTGGAAATGTTGTGTAAATTGAGAAACAAATGATTGAAAATCGATTAAAAACTGAGAATCGCTCCATGCGAGCGCAAAACCGGACTTCCTGACGAGCAAGCGGATATTCTCCAACTAAGCTGCCGTAGTAGCGTCGGTATTCAATCTCAATATGTTCACATTGACAACGTTTAATCGTCTGAGACGTAATTGCCGTGCACGCATAAGCGACCTTTACAACTCTGCGACGTACGTTAATATTTAGTTGAACGCGTTTATACACGTAATAAAATATTCTTGAAGACAATGTTCCTTGAGTTAAACGTGCGTGATACGATGAAGCGAGTTTATTTAGAAGAAACCAATTTGCGGTTTATTTAGAAGAAACCAATTTCCGGTTTATTCGAAGTAAGCAGACTACAAATAGCATAAGCATAACTTTATTGTCCCAAAACAATAATACTTTACTTTATTGTCCCTTTTGTAGTGGTAGGACTCTTAGCAGAGTCCGCCTGGGGAAGTACCACACCTTTGTCAATTATTCTACCGCCAAGCAGTAATGTCCAAACATTACCGTGTTCCGGTTTGAAGGGCAATGTTTCCAGAAATTACAGGGCTTAGAGATATAACAACTTAGATCTCTGGGTGACGAGCGCAGTGCGGTGCTAGGCAATGATTTTGGCTCTTCATGTTCCAATCACTAGCGTGTCACTGTGCTGTTATGTGGCAGGCATGTTGCTTACCATCAGGCACATGTCATGCTCGTCTCGTCACTCTTTATTTAAAAAAAAATACAGGGATTTGGAGCCTTCTGTGGCACGGAGACAGTAAAGACCGTAATCCACTATACTGACCAACTATGGGTTGGCGGATGAAACATTCGAAAAATATTTCTTAAAACATCCTGGTGCAGGCTCACGACGTTTTCCTTCACTGTTAAAGCCAGTGATTATGAAAAACTGGTATATTTGGACTTATAACATTTTCAGAAGTGCAGACGGACTTCAAACCCATGACCTTAATTTTGTGAAATTGGCCGTTTTAGCTACTAAAACATTCCTTTTAAATTACAGACTACAAATCGATATATGGAAAACTGTAGGTTAGTTTTAGGGGATAGAGCTTCGTAGCATTTTTGTTTTTGCGTATGCGAATAATCAATGAGAAAACGTCCATCAGATATCTTCAACATGCGTAAAAAAACAAAACCATATGTAAATCAAAACTTGCGTCCCAATTTCAAGAGTAAGTCATACACGCAAATATGACAGCTATATAATTTCATAGATTTCTAACACTAAACACGGGCCTTATGGCAAAAATAGTTATTTTCCGGCTCAACGTTTTTGTTCCCACCTACGTTACCCTAAAGCTGGCAATAACAGAACACCAGGCAGTAACGAGCACGGCGCAAATTGTTACCATAAAATATTTGCTGGAAGTGGCTTCATGTGAAACGCTTCAATTGTGTATGTATGAAGATCAACTCACTGTGGAAACTAAATAGCAAATGACGATGCAGTCGACCTATCAACCAAGTAGTAATGTTTAATAGCTCAAAACAAAGTCAAAAGGAAGAACAGTAGCTAACTTTTTCTCTTTTTTTGTTTAATACGATTGACGACACGAGGAGAACTTATAATTAACGTAGGATACGTTAGTAACAGTTATGTAAGTGTTTTTTACACGTATGGCAGTTAGCCTGAAGTGGCTTCTAGTGCCTACCGACCTTCGGGCTAGCGCGGAATGCCCACTGCCCCATTAAATTAATCTTACCGTATTAAGTGCATCTCATGCGACGAGTAGCGCGAAGGCACCTCAGATGGTACCTAGGCTTACATAGGCTGCTACCGGTAGAAAAACATAAACATAACAGCACAGAATCATGCAGCTATTTGAACATGAAGAGTCCCGATCATTACCTATCTCTGCCCTACGGTCGTCAACCAAAGAAACATACAAACAAGGGATAACCTGGGAATATTGCCTGATACAAACCAGATCATAGTAATGTGCGCACGTTTGAATATTCAGGCTGATAAAAAATAAACAAGTTACTGGAAATCAAACCTAAGCACAAAATGACTATAGAAATGGTATTAATTTACCAATATCTCCGAAAGTCTCAACCCAGAGACATTTATTTAGAGAACAGTAGCATTTGGCCGAACGCAAGCAATACGTAATAGTGCATGGAGTTGACATTTATGGCCATAACTTTACTTGCAAATGTTTTAAACTATTAGTGCCTCGCGGTTTCACCCACGTAGTTGCCAATCCCGTTATTTGCCCGGAATAAAAAATAGCGTACGTATTATTCCAAACTTATTATCTATCTATGTACCAAATTTCACAGACCCCTTTAGTAGATTTTGCGTGAAAGCAACAAACATCTATACATACTCACAAATTTTTGCGTTACTAATATTAGTAAGGATTATCTTACGTATGCCATGCGATCATAATTATTAATTGTAGAATAACTTACAATAGTGCATCGTTTTCTCTATAATTTTACCACACCGCTACCACCTGGCACTAGAATTTGCTACCCTACCACTTCCGTGCAGTGAGCGGTGAACCTTAAGCTTTTAGATAAACATTGAAGTGACAAAATAAATGAACGGAAAACGTGCTGACAGTTCTCGAATGCAGAAGTGAGCATCAGTTTGTTTTAGGTGTTCTGTGTCAATAAATAATTAGCAGATAGCTTGTGGTTTGTACTTTCAGTTTATTGACAGCGAGAGGTCGCTATTCGAAACGGAACAATGTTTAAGGAAAGTTCAACTAATCTGCTTATTTCACACTGCCCTCAGTGAGTCCCTCGGTAGTATAAATGTTCACTAGTTACTAAACGTAACGCAACAATACGTTGACAGTGTTAGCAAGAACTACTATTAACCGCTAATTCCTACTGTTAAACACGTCTATCTACCAGTACTGATGTACTGTCTTATTATAAATAACCAACACAAATTGAAATTACACACTGATATTATATGTTCGGTAATAATTTAGCTCTCTGATGGATTCCTTTCATCAGATTCCTAATCAGCTAAATTTCTGATGAGAACGTCAACAGTTTCACAGATTTTGGTTTTACCTAGATAGAAGGGCCTAAAAGTTATGTATTCCAACTCCATCTCCAAAATTGAAGAAAGTTGTTAATAGTTTAAAACCCTTCAGGGCATTTCTTCCGAAGTAGGGGAAGGTCCTACAGTACCGGCCGGCATCCAGTACCGGCCAGTTAGATTTTCCTGAACTCTGTAAGAGATGGCGCTGATATGGTATTTTTAGTTAAAGTAATACGTTCTTACAAGAATATGCCCCGCGAGGCGGCGACCTGTCGCGCAACGCTTACTAACTGTACGCCAATTTGTGTTGCACATGGTGAACGCACGATACACAACTAAAGTTCTGTGGGTGATTAAATAAGTTTATAGTACGAGTTCAAAAGAAGTTAAACCTGGTATGTATTGTTCATATAAATAGCTATTATAAAATATCTTTAATTTGAATATTTATTTGTAAATTATTTTCTAGGGTCGCACATTATATTTTTTTCGTTCCCTACAGTACCGGCCATAAAATTGTCCCCCAGTACCGGCCACATTTAGGTTTATTTTTGAGTAATTTCATTTTCTTTTAGGTACACAAATATGCCAGGCGATAATAGTTATGGGGAAACGAAGAAAAAGAAGGGTGATTGGGTTCCCGCCAATATGCATAAAGCCGTGCAAAAGGTGCTGAGTAGTGAAATAAGTGCGCGTCAGGCTGCAGAACTTTGTCAGGTAATCCAAGTCTCAAGAAACTACCGATGAAATTGACCTATCAGTTGAAAATTTTAAGGCAGTAGTTGCAGAATTGTCTCCGGTTCCTGATGCTTCAAAGAGATGAGCTACTGCACGACGTCGCAAAGCTGAAATTTACACAAGTACTCCATACAAAAAGATGCTGGAACAGATCAGCACAGCAGATAAAAGTGTTGAGTTAGCTAAGAGAGGCAGGAGTGTGCCTTCAGAACATAATACCAGCAAGAAAGGCATAAACTTGGTTTCAGGAAAAGATGTCGTCAGCAAGAAAGAAAAGTACTTGGTTTCAGGACAAGATGTTAGCAAGAAAAAAAAAGATAAGAGAAAAGAAAACCAGAGTCCTCCCCTCAGATCAAACCAGGAAGAGACAATTTGTCCTTTGTGCCTTCAATCTCATGAAGAGGATTGGATTCCATGTGGAAATTGTAAGGTATGGGCCCATGAGGCTTGTGCAAATATATCAGAGCTAACAAATCAATGCACTTGTGATTTTTCCGTGATATAAATGACCATTTTTATGCTGGCCGGTACTGGAGGCCAATTTTTTTTTAGCTAACTTTTCATACTCTTCAAATTTTGCTAATAAAGTTGATTATTTCTAAATACAATAGTATTTTATTGTTTTTCTTTACAGCATTTGCATGTCTTAACACATTTTAGCTGATATTTAACATACAACCGGCGGGATTTTTATTTTATCCTGCTTAAACCTTAAGGTGACGGTACTGTAGGACTCTCCCCTACGCCTATTTCAACAGTACCTGAGCGGAGTTGAGATTGTTCGGAGCAGGTATAGCGTAGGTACTCTACTAAATTACTGTTAATGTCAATGGAAGAATGAGCTATTTCTATTTACATAAACCATTATTTTGTATTAATCATTGTTGCAATAGGAAATCTGTGTGCCTTTTTATTTTTCTCATTCTGAACTGCTCAACCATCCTCGTAAATAATCAAATACATACATTGAGAAAGCACCGCTTGTGCGGAGAACGCTTGTCTAAGAACCATGGTTCTGGTGTTGGTTGTGGTCATGGTGGTTTTGTTGTAGTACTTAGGTGAGTATATGATGGAACAATAGGCTCAATTCAAGGCCTTACGGCAAGCTTGGAGTAGATAGAGATAATGCTGACTGAACTGAAAAAAATGTGAAACTCAAACCGTAAGAAAAACATATAAACGGAAGTGACGCGTAAAAACTGCCCATCACCAGTGTTGTCAATTTTATTTTTCATATTATGATCGTACCATAAATATTACAACAGAAATATTTTTTTGTAAATTGTGTAGCTTCTATATTGTCCGAAGGAACTTCGTTCCTACCTGGTGTCCCATGACCCCACATCTTTTTCACTCTTTATATGTATAGCCAATGTTTCTGCTAAAGAAAGATGAAAATCCAATTTAATATGAAGATGAACATGTAAGAAACATATGAGTCGCCAGTGAAGGAAAATTTCTATCGTCTCGAACTCTTCCAGTGAGCATTGATTACTCGTACAACCCGACGTATGTAAGTAGAATAGGTAGAGTACACAAACAAAGTAGGCAGAATCAATCCATGTCGGGGCGAGGGCCGGCGGCCACTAAGTGCCTTAATTCCCCTCGCCTGCCAAACAACCTTTTTTGCCCCAAGGATGTAAATTGGCTCTACATCTGCCTGTATGGACCGCTCAAAATTCTTGATATATTTGCCCGTTGTTGCTGAGCCTTTTTGTGATACCTACAAGGATCGCGTTCCTGAGCTGGGAGCGAAAATCTCAAAAACAAAATAAGGGAAGTATAATATAAATAATGGTTGATAGAGAAATGTTGTATAACAACTTAGATATGTTTTAGAAAAGTAAAAGTTTGTCATATTGTTGTCTCCATGTTTGGAAACATTTTGTACTAATTTTTTTTAAGGAATATTTTCGCATTTTTAGAGTCTTAAATTTTATCGTCACGTCAATAACGTTGTTATTTTTTATGGCAATTTCACTTTACACAAAGATTTGACAATTTTTAGGGTAAAACGTAACAACGGAACCCTTATAGATTCGTCCTGTCTGTCTGTCTGTCTGTCCGTCCGTATGTCACAGCCACTTTTTGCCGAAACTATGAAAACTACACTGTTGAAATTTGGTAAGTAGATGTATTCTGTGAACCGCATTAAGATTTGAACAAAAGAAATTAACAAAAAAGAAAAATTAGGGTTGCCCCCCATACTGAGAACTGAAACTTAATTTTTTTTTTATCAAACCTACACGTGTGGGTTGTCTATCGATAGGTCTTCCAAAATGATTTTGAGGTTTGTAAAATCATTTTCGTCTACACTGAATAATTTGCGCGAGACATACTTCCAAAGTGGTAAAATGTGTAAAGAATGAAAAATCTAAAAAAAATATATGATGTACATTACCATGTAAACTACCAACGAAAATTGATTTGAACTCGATCTGATGAGTAGTTTTTTTTTAGTACGTCATAAATACACTATTATTGAAACTTCGATCACAAGAACTTCGAGTACAAGAACTATGTGTACTATGTATATTATGTTACTTGCTGCAACGGAACCCTTCATGGGCGAGTCCGACTCGCACTTGGCCACTTTATTTTATCTCATATTGGTTGAATTGAATGAAGCTGTTACATGTGTCATCCTTGATTTTCAAAATTGATATTTTCTAAGGAATTCAGTATATATCTGACACCCAAATTTCAGCCCACAGAAATCTAAATAATAATTAGATTTCTGTGTTTCAGCCTGATCTCTTTTGTCCTTGCGACGTGATTGGGTAAAAAACATCTAAACAGCCATGCTTTCCCATTTATAATATCATTAGTATCTTATACCTTTACGAGCAATTCTTGTACCTATATAGATATGTATATATATATAGAATCTGAATCTCGGAAACGGCTCGAGGGATTTTCATGAAATTATGTATGCAGGGGATTTCGGGGACGATAAATCGATCTAACTAGGTCTTATTTAAAAAACCCCATATTATGCGCGTTTTTAGACAATGAAAAACTGCCACATTAGACATTAGAATGTGAAGGTAAATTTCGCTGCGTGACGCGACAGCATAATTAGCTCAGACGGGAAGTCGGGCGCTCATAGCGGTCACGAATTAGTAGCTCCGGGTTCGAACCCAGACGGGTTCTCTTTTTTTTTCAATTCGTTTTTTTAAGAAAATCTATTTCTTGGAGTATTTTATCCGTAGGTATCTAAGTATATTTAGTATTTAAACCGAGCAAAGCTCGGTCACCCAGGTACTAACATTATGAATTATAGACATCGTCCAATTCAATAAAGAGCGAATCAAAAACTACTTACCATATTAAAAATAGGAGAAACCACTTTTTACCCGTTTACCCATTACAGTAGAACGGAACACATTGTGCACTCTATAAAAACACGTACAAGTTTGAGAGTTCGCCATAATTTTGTAGTAATTACATATATTCATTTAAGAAAATCAATATTTTTAAAGGTTGAACTAAACTCTTCACACAAACCTTATTTAGAGTCAAATTTCAATAACGAACCTGCTAGCGTTCTTTTCATAATGGTAGTTACCTACCAACGTTTTG